>CM021247.1:20343601-20943601 GCA_010577795.1 Isatis tinctoria | reverse complement strand
TATTGGTCCGCATATATCTCCTTGAATTCTTTCCAGGAAATTTATTGTTTCCTTAATCACTTTCACTGGTGATGGCCTTACAATCAATTTTCCTTGTGAACACAAGACACAAGTAAGATTCTTTGGAATAATTCTCCTTTCTTTCAAGGCGTGCCCATAAGTATTGGCAATCAATTTTCGCATCATATTCGACCCGGGATGTCCCAGCCGGTCGTGCCATAGGGTAAACCTATCCGTGAACTCTTTGTTTAAGGTGGAATTGGCCTCAATCATATTGACCTTAGTGCAATATAAGCCGATAGCTATAGCTGGTATAGTCTGTAGGACTTTCTTTTGGCCTTGGACGATTTCAATTATTTGGAGGAACTCTCGGTTTCCTCGTCTATTTTTTCAACATGAAGACCATTCATTCGAATTTCTTTAAAGCTCAATAGGCTTCTTTTTGAGCTGAGGGAAAATAATGCATCCGCAATCTCTAGATGCATCCCCTTAGGCAATAGGACAATCCCCTGGCCGTAGCCTACTATTAGGCTTGCCGATCTTGCTATAGTACTTATATTGGCCCTTTTCAATGTAAGATTTATAAAATATCTTTTATCCTTTCAAATCGTCTGGCTTGACCCACTATCCACCACGAATTCATCCATGTTACCTTTTAGTCAAAACAAGAATTTATGTCTTAAAAACCTTAACTTAATTCACTCAAAATCAAAGAAACAAATCCAAAGACATAAAATCAAAGCAAACATAGAAGTAACATGAGTTTTAAAATTTCGGATTTCTAGTCAACTTTTGAGCTGCCCTTACAATCCGAGCCTTCCTCCTCGTCATTTGTTTGAGGATTTTCCATCTCACTGCATCCTTTTATCAATTCATCAAATCTGCTGATAATTTCTTTGGTCCTCTGCCCTCTTCTGAGGTAATGAAATAGGTCATTATAGTCAGTGAAACTTTTGGCCTTACGTGATAACAACACTTCCCTTGAATGGAATGTAGAGATGGTCTTTTGTAAAAGATCATCATGTGTTATCACCTCGTCACATAGCTTGAGGCCATGGACGATTTTCATTAGAGCAGAGTTGTATTCATCCACGGATTCAAAATCCTGGAAACTGAGATTCTCCCATTCTTCCATGGAGTTTTGCCACAGTACCATTGAAAATCTTTCACCCAATTTTGTCCAATGATCAAAAGGGTCCTTAACATCTTGATACTGATCTCTCAGTTCTTCAGTGAGATGGAAACCTCATAATTGTTATGGCTCTTTGCCTTTGGCTTTCTATTTCATGATTGCCATTTGTGATGCATCTTCCGAGTCCCCTAGTTTGCAGATCATTTTTAGTGCTCATGACCCATTCTAGGAAATAGTCTCCGAAGAGATTTAGGACCCGGTAATCTGAGTTGACTTTTGTCATCTGAAAAATATGCATCAACTTTCTCTTAGGGCTTCTAACAAAATCATGGCCTTAGGAAGATGGCCGATTTTCTTGATCCGATCTTAAACTTCATGTGATCAAACAATTTATGCAATCAAACAATTTCTATATGTGGCCGATTTTAATCAAGTGATTATGCAATGATCTAATTCGATTTTTAACAATTTCCTTTATGCAAGATTAATCAAAAAACAATTAATTAATGGACAAAGCAATAAAAGGATGATCATGCACAAGGAAAAATGATACTCTCAAGCTTTCATTTTCTCTAAAAAGGAAGGGATTAGAATTTCCTATTTGGAATAGGATTAGTGTTTAGCCAAAACGATTTCAACTTCTCTTTTTCTTTATGGTGGCCGATTTTATTCATGATCTAAACAAGCAACCTAGCAACCCTAACTCATGAATACAAGCAATCGATTTCAAGTGATTATTAAAGGGAGCATGCGATTTCAAGGATGAATCAAATTCGGATTTAACAATATCTATATGATGTCCGATTTTAATTATCAGACTTTAGGGTTTGGTTTTATGCAAGGGACAAGAGATAATCTAACAACCTTAACATATGCAACCGATTTTATGCAGGTATTTAAACAAGCAATTTATCAAACAATCAAGCATAGAAATCGATTTTAGGGTTTGATATATCTTAAGTCCAATTCGATTTGAGTTTAAACAAGATCAAACAAGGTTAAACAAATAAATCAATTTTTAGGTCTTGTCTTTAGCATAGATTCAAGTTCAGGTATGGGTTTTAACAAGATCAATCAAGTTGGATGAGAAAATCGATTTTAGGGTTTAGATTTTCTTAGGTCAAATTCGATTTTTACTTGTTCTTAGATTAGGGATTTACCTCAATCACCTTTTGGGGTTGAACTGGTATGGACTGGGAGCTAAAGACCTCGGAAAAACTCAAGTTGGATCGGAAACACCTTTGTTGAAATCGGTGGCGGCCGGAGGCAAAGAGAAGGCGGCGACGGCGGTTTTGTATTTTTCGTCGGCAGCTAGGGTTTCTCCATAGCAAACTCGTGCTGATAACGTGTTGTGAATCCAATAAATTCTGTGTGTATTATTATGAGAACCAAAGGCCTCTTTATATAGTGATTACACAAGTGGAGAAAATGAAATATTACATAAACTAGAAAAGGTAAACCTTGGACCACAAGAAATAAGAAATTGGGCCGTCTAGGACAAGGACACTCTAAACTAGGCCGGTTATGGAGATCCAACTTTAATGGATTATAACAATTCAAATATTATTTTGAGATTGTTTATTTTTTTGGTCAACTATTTTGAGATTGTTATTACCTGATGATTTCTCATTTCTAATATAAGGGGATTTAGAAATACTATTTTGAGAAGGATCTGATTGTGGGCTTTCTCCTGTGTTGGTTATATCTTTTAGCAGTCTAGTAAATATAGTCTTCAATGGAATGCTGCTGTTCATCAAATAGACTAATGTTTCAGGATGTTTGAATGCTGGAGATTTAAGATTGTAGATTTTTTTCATGCTTTCATTGGCCTTTCTTTTCATTTTAGCTGAAAGCTAAAGTCTGAACAGGAAATGGCTAATGATGGTAGAGTACAATAAATCGATGCTTAGGGTACCGTAATTAGATTTTTTTGTGTAGTATCTAATTTAGATAATTCTGTTAAACAAAGAATTTATAATTTATAAATAAGAATAGAAATCTTGTTTTAAACACAGTTTAGTTAACTCTTACGAAATTTTAACGCAAGAAATAAATTTAATATCTCGATCAAAATTTTAACCTATCAAAACTATTTGGGCTGTATGAGGGGGCCAAAACAATACACCATCACGAATCATTCAACCAAAAAAATAAGATTATTATATCGTCATTATATTTTATAAAATTTGAAATGTTGTTTGGGCTTCCTTAAACTGATTTAATTATTTTATACTCAATTATTTGTGTCTGGCCCAGCTTGTTATGTTGAAGTCATTACAACAAAACTCCACCTTGAGCTTCAGTCACAACTTGGAGAACTCCGCACACTCTTCTGATCTCTTTCCTCGGAGTATCTAAAACGACGAACCCTAGCTCCGATGTCAGCTGTGGCGATCCGTTCACCGCCATAAAATAAGTAAGTCCAAAACATATATGTATAAAAAAAACCGAAATTTTCATATTCGAAAGTCCAAAATGTTTGTTAATTTTATGTGTGGATGCAAGAAGAACACGTGGCTAGATGCATGTTTAAATCTAACTCAGACAACGATTCTATTGTCTGTAACTCCTTGTTCATTCATTTTTTTGTCTCTACTCCATTATTCAAATCGAAGGCAAGCTTTCTAGAGGGTCAGAGGTCATACAAAATTTCTTTATTAAGTGTTTAGCTTTATAGAGGGTCAGAGGTCATACAAAATTTCTAAAGGGCCAGAATCTAGAGGATTTTCATCGACCAAAAACCGTTTGCTCAATTTCTCATATACGGTTTCTTTCTCTCTCTTCAAAGATTTTCAAATTTCTCTCTTTGTCTTCGGTTTTTTTTTTCAGCAGCCCCCGGTTCATCTTCTAGTCTTTCTATTTGTCTCACCGTAGTTGGATGTATATTGGTGTATTAGCATAAAGATGCATGTTGCTGGTCTGAAACGCTGACCTCAGCCACAAAAACATGCATCTTTATGCCGATCTACCATTATTCTTCCGGTTATCAATGGACCTACAGAAGGCCTTTCACTTATATTTGTCAGCTACTTCTTGGATGCAATTCTCGATTGATTCGTCTCTTATATGTGTTCAATTTAAATTGGATAATATGTTAAAGAAGAATTGTTGAATCACTTGAATTTTTTTGTTTTTAATTTGTTTGCATGAGTATGTCGGATGAAGGAGAACCATGACCACAATAAGACTTATCTATATGTCTGAGGTGAGATTGATTTTAAAATCAAATTCTTTTCTTTATTCTACTTGATTTCTTTTCTCATAAATAAAGTTTTTTTTTCTTTACATGAGTATGTCAGATGGACAGAACATTGGCCACAATAACACATAAGAATGGCTGCATTGAAATGGGCAAGCAGTGTTACTTGGTGAATCCCCTTTGGAAATCAAGTATCTGGAGTTACAACACCTATGAGATTTTTACGATAGGGTTACAACACAGGCTTTGGTTGTTAATTAGTTGTGCTATCATGAATTCCTTTCAATCTGCCTCCAAGTAAAGAAGGTACTCTTTCTTATAATATATGAGGTGTTACTTATGTTGTTGGGGTCGAAATCCCCTCCTCGAAGATTGACGGAACGAGAATTCATGATCGAGATCAAATGGAACTTATCCCGAACATGGAACGGACGAGCTAAGGCAAACTGCCCACGATCCATCCAAGACATGAACCGGCGGCTGGGATAAGGCCAGCCGCCGGGTCTTCTTGGTTCCACGGCCGGCGGCTGGGATGAGGCCAGCGGCTGGGTCTTCCTTCATCCACGGCCGGCAGCTGGGATAAGGCCAGCCGCCGGGTCTTCTTGGTTCCACAGCCGGGTACTGGGATGAGGCCAGCCGCCGGGTCTTCCTTCACCCACGGCCGGCGGCTGGGATGAGGCCAGCCGCCGGGTCTTCTTGACCCATCAACCGGCGGCTGGGAAAAGGCCAGCCGCCGGGTCTTCTTGATCCATGAACCGGCGGCTGGGATGAGGCCAGCCGCCGGGTCCCCTTGATCCATCAACCGGCGGCTGGGATAAGGCCAGCCGCCGGGTCTTCTTGATATACCAACCGGCTGCTGGGATAAGGCCAGCCGCCGGGTCTTCATCTTATACTCACGATCATTTCTCAGTCAAGTCTCATTACCCGAACATCGTCCAGTCGCCGACCGTCAAACATAACTCTAAGCCCGAACCGACTCGAAGACTATCCATTTGCATGTCTCGATTCCAAAAACGTCCATAAACATTCCCCGAAAGACCGTGACGAACGTTCAGTCATCCATGGACCAGTCGCCGAGCACACGGGCCAAAGGAACCGGCGGCTGGCCATCAATACCGAAACCGGCGGCTGGAAGTTCAAACAAAAACGGGCGGTTCAAATCTCAGAAGTCGTTAAACGCTCGGAACACTGTTCACGCGGGAAAAACCGTTGAAAAACACTATTCATCCTGGGACAAAGTTAACCAAAAAATCGAATTGAGCTTAAACCGAGATTCGGATGGATCACAGAAGACTCTCGGGCCGGATATCGGGCCCAAAAAGCTTAGGTCGGCGGCAGGGAAGGAAAGACAAGGTCCCATATCAGAAATCTGAAGTCTTAGCCTCCTACGATTGTCAGTATATATATGTACGCTCATGTAAGGGTTAGAGCCATCCCAAATCCGAGTATTAGGAGTTTTAGCAATTTAAGACTATTCAGCTTTTGCTAATTTCCCTTGTACTTTCGGAAAATATCAATAAAAATCTCCCTTTTGCATTTTCGGTCCTTTAGTTCTTTATAAATAGAATTTTCGAGCCCCCACTAAATATAAGTTTTGACACTGTGAGATACGGCTCTCACAGTTTGGCGCCGTCTGTGGGGACGAGAAATATTCTTAACCCTAAGAACGAAAAGGATACGAAACGAAGACGATGACCAGAAGAACAGACGATATCACCAACCAACCGGCCGCAGCTGCCACGGGAACGACCGGAACGGGAATTCCAGCCATCGGCACATCGGCTGCCGGGACCGGAGCAACTGCCGCCGGGACATCCGATCGAGGAGCCGATCATCACGGACACAGCCAACGCCGCCCTAGAGATCGCGGCGATCACCGAGCTGAGGAACATGGTAGCCGAAATCGCAGAACGGCAAAACAGACAAGAAAGAACGGCCGCGCAGGAAAGAGCAGCTTCCCAGGAGCTGACGCATGGCCCCCGGGCTTTCGAAGCAAGACGCCTTATCTTCACCCCGCGAGCAGATCCCCCGGGCCGTCAGAATCCTGATGAGCAGACCCCAATCGGAACAAGGAGAGAACCATCGGCACCACCTCCGCTGCACCGGAAAAGCGCCGCTAGGCGAACCGCCGAACGGCCAACTTCCACGGTGATCAACGGTGAAAACCCGAGAGACACCAAAAACGGAGACGACAGGGAGGAAAGCGAAACCGACGATGAAGCTGGAGGTCTAAACACGGATGAGGAAGAGCTCCGATGGATCGAAGAGCAGGAAAAGGCGGAACAAGAGGCCCGGCTAACCGATCCGCTAGCCGAAGGGACGAGTTGGACGAGCTCCGTGCCCGTTTGGAACTCACCACAAGTCAGATGAAGGAGGTAAGGTCGCAAGTCCATAAAGCGACAAGTGCGGCCCCAGAAATCGACCGCGTCTTAGAGGAAACGCAAAAGATCCCGTTCACTTCAAGGATCACAAGTGTTAGACTTTCTGACCCGGGAAAAATCTGAATCCCTTTTTACGACGGGACGACCGATCCAAAGGCCCACATGACAGCCTTCCACATCGCTATGGGACGGGCTAGATTCAAACCCGAAGAAAGAGACGCCGGATTCTGCCTCCTCTTCGTGGAACATCTGAAAGGATCAGCCCTGTCGTGGTTCTCGAGGCTAGAAAGAGACTCGATCGACGGTTTCGACCGATTGTCGGCAGCTTTTCTGAAGCATTACTCACTGTTCATAAGACAGTCAACATCCGACGCAGACCTCTACTCGCTGTCGCAGGACCCCGAAGAAAGTCTTCGAGATTTCATCGAAAGGTTTAAGATGATTGTCTCGAAGATTGACGGCCTAAGCAACAGTGCCGCGATCAATGCCCTGAAGAAGTCCTTGCTGAAGACTTCAAACTTCCGAAAGGAGATTACCGTGAACCCACCGGTAACCATTCAAGATGCTCTCCACCGTGCTTCCAACTTCGTCATCTACGAGGAAGAAATGAGGGTCCCAGCCGGAAAGCACCAATCATCGAAATTGGTCGCCAAAGGCACGGTGCAACCCTCTAACTTTCCAAACGAGAGAAGAAGTAGGCGGATCAGCCGAGATGAAGAACCCAACCCGGGCGGAGCGCATAACTACCAAATAAACACGGAGAGACCATCTGACGGGCGCAACAAAGGGCTGTGGAATACGTGGACTCGACCAGGATTCGACGAGAACGCCTTCTGTACCTTCCACAAGACGAAAGGCCACTCAACCGAAAACTGCAGGACCGTTGGAAGAAGGCTCGCGCCAAAGCTGTTAGCCGGGGAACTCGGGAACAGAGTAACTTTCGAGAGTCTCGGAGCTATTGAAGAAGACGTTGGCGCCCCGGACAGACGACCTAACCAGGAACGTCCCGAAAGGCCCGACGAGGATACCCCCAAACGGGGAAGGAGACCGAACGGAGACGACTCCGCCGCCAATCGCAGGAGAATCCACATGATCATCGGAGGATCTCAGTATTGTCGAGACACAGTGGCCTCGATAAAGGCGTTCCTAAGAAGAGGAGACAAGGAGTCGAACCCACGGGAGCCGATCACCGAAAACGACAACCGGATCGCCTTCCACGAAAAAGACGTTGAAGGCCTTGACCAACCTCACGACGACCCATTGGTGGTAGAACTGGACATCAACGACCATGACGTCTCCCGGGTCTTGATCGACACCGGAAGTTCGGTGGACGTCATTTTTCGGGAGACACTTCAAAGGATGAAAATTGATCCGTCAATGATAAAGCCCAATCCGAGGTCGCTAACCGGATTCTCTGGAGAAGTCACGATGACGGACGGAACAATCCAGCTACCGGTTCGTGCCGGTGGAATCACGAAAATCGTTCACTTCGCGGTGGCAAACCACCCCGCAATCTATAACGTGATAATGGGAACTCCCTGGATCAATTCAATGCGAGCGATCCCATCAACATACCATCTCTGCCTGAAGTTCCCGACACCAAACGGAATCAAGACCGTTTGGGGAAATCAGAAGGAGGCTCGGATCTGTTTTCTGGCGGAACACAAGCTCCGGAATCCGGCCATCCCACGGAGAGAGAACCCGAAGAGGAAGAATGAAGACGAAGTCCCTGAACTGGGAAAGAAAGTAAGCAGAACCGAACAGTTCGAGAAAACGGAGGTTCCGCCCATGGAAACAAACCAAGAAGAGACGAAAACTGCCGAGGAAAAGACCTCAGAAACCGTCGAAGCTACAACCGACGATTCCATGACCAAGACTTAACCGTCTTCTTACTACAAAAAAAAAAAAAAAAAAAAAACGGAACTACGGGTGACTTGATCCCTTTTCGCGAAGGGTACGTAGGCAGCTCGCTTAAAAAACGAGTTCAGTTGCCCCTCTCCTTAAAAAAAGGGGGGGAGTGGGTCCGTATATACATACTCCCAAATTTTCGCAAACAAATCAAGGAGATGGACATTGGGACTTAGCATCTCATAACACATCCAAAATTTGAAAAAGTTTCCGAAAACACCATTCCGACAGACATCGAGACTCAGCATCTCGAAACTTGATCCGAAAAACCTGAGGAAAATGAACATTGAGACTAAGTATCTCATAACACATCTTTAACTCAAACTGAAAATCGGATAAATATCGAGACTTAGCATCTCGTAACTTATCCACGACCACCAACCGATCAAAGATATTTCTCCCAAATACTTAAGTCCTCTCCAACAAATCTGTCTGTTGTTGGCCACAACAAGACTATCTTTTTAAACCATGGTTCTCTCAACATCCCGCAGAGGATAAGACTAGCGCACTATACAAATTTCTGGATTAACATCCGAAGGGCGTAACCTGCATCCCGCGATCCTGCAGGAAGCGCTCGAGACGATGTTCTGATTAGTTTACTTTCACTAGTGCTTCGCATAGGCAAATAGTGCGAAACGTAGGACACAAAGTAAATTCTCTAAACCCAGTAAAACGCCTGACATGGAACACTGGTCAAAGACATCTCGAGAACGCAGTATCAAACCGGCTCTGATGCGAGATCTTAAAAGCGTTCAGTCGAAAGAGGGATCTGAACAAGCTCGGTCCCCTGCGACAACAAAAGACTGCATTAAACCCAGGAAATACTCGCAAGGATGACCTGGTCTAAAGTTCGAGTGTCCGGGATAACACTCCAACGCAATATCAATCAGCTCCGAAACGGGCCAGCCGCCCGTCCTCCGTAGAGAGAAGGGCCAGCCGCCTTTCACCCTACAAAACGGGCCAGCCGCCCGTCCTCCGTAGAGAGACGGGCCAGCCACCCTTCATTCTACAAAACGGGCCAGCCGCCCATCCTCCGTAGAGAGACGGGTCAGCCGCCCTTCGTTCCGCAAAATGGGCCAGCCGCCTGTCCTCCGTAGAGAGACGGGCCAGCCACCTTTCACCCTACAAAACGGGCCAGCCGCCCGTCCTCCGTAGAGAGACGGGCCAGCCGCCCTTCATTCTACAAAACGGGCCAGCCGCCCGTCCTCCGTAGAGAGACGGGCCAGCCGCCCTTCGTTCCGCAAAATGGGCCAGCCGCCCGGACAACAGGCAAGATGCCCTTCACTCTACAAAATGGGCCAGCCGCCCTCTTGGAAGAGAGACATACCGGCCGCCCATCTTCTCCTTTATCAAAGCTATAAAAGCAGAGCAATCAAAGAAGTCCATAACAACCAAAGGAAAAAGCATATGGATAATAAATCTCCATGAATGGAAATATAAGAAACCGAGTTCGTTTGACAAAGCAAATACAATAAGGGTCGAAAGACCCGAACATAACGGAAACAGAAAATACAAGGCCAAAGCCTAATCATACTCGACGAGAGGAGTAGGAGCTCCGTAGTCCAAAGCCTCAGCATCCGGGGACTGGCACGGAGAAACGGGAGAGCATACCAAGTAGCTGTCGAGAACGGCAGCAGCCCGATCGTAGGAGCCGGCCAAACCTCCTCCTTTGAGCCACTTTAATGATGCCTCCAGCTCTCCTTCTTCCTCCTCGACCTTGGACTTCCCGGACTTAATGTCCCGGACTAGATCAAGGTTCGAGCTGACCTCAGTCAAGGCAGTCTCGCCATATTTTGCCTGACGCATCGGCGCGAGAGCAACTTTAGCACCCTCAATTCGGAGACGGTACTTCTCCACCAACTCCCAGCGGCTTTACTTAAGCGCCAGATCCATCTTCCGCTCAGCCTCCGCGAGCGCCTTCTTGAGCTCCTTTTACGATCTCTTCTCCGCATTCCGAAGCTTGACTTCCAGGGCCTTGATCTTTTTGTCCTTCTTTCGGGACTCTTTCTCTGAGGCCTCTAAGGCAACCTGGGTCGCATGAGCTCGAGTGGCGACCTGAATCAAAGAAAATCAAATATCAGTAAAGACCATCATAAGGCCAGAGGATAAGACGCATCTAGGCCACCGAACGATCGAACGGAACAGTGGAGGCCGGAGGCAACGCTCCGAAGTAGTCCACGACCTTCACGGACTCAGCTGGATCTCCTCCCGCCGCCTGGCGAGCGTCAAAAAGGAAACCAGGGTCAGACGCATCGACCGTCCGAGCCACTTTGCCCTTCCTCGGACGATCCAGGCTGTTGGAAGCTCCCTTCCCTTTATCCGCCACAGCAGCGCAACCAGACCCCTGGGGAGCGACTATCTGTCCCTCAGGCAATCCGTCACCTTGGAAATCGGACCCGGACGGTATAACAAAACCGGCCGCCAGGTCGAACTCAGCCGCCTCTCCAGACGGTCCGGCTTCACCATACTTTTGCTGGCGATACTTCCAAACACCCTCCATGTCGGGGTATGTCGCCATTGGATCAACAAAGTCAGGACCCTTCGGAGGAGCACGCCCTTCTAAAATATCTTTCCCATCCAGAAAACGGCGCCAGAGATCAGGACACTCCCAATCGATCTTCTTCTTGTCAACTTCTACAACGATATCCTCAAATCCGGAAACTTTAGGAGCAAAGGGATCACGAACTAAAAGAAGAGAAGAAAAGATGAAAAGTTGTGAGAAATGAAGTTATGAAGAATGAAACAAAGGAATGAAGGCTACTTATAGAGAAAATTCACAAAAAGACGAAATGCTTACGTGGCAAACTCCACTCGGTCCTAACCGAGCCGCCGAAGTCGGAACCAACCGTGAGCGGGCTGCGCTTCACGTAGAAAAACTGATCCCGCGAAGCTTTACAGTTGCTCCAAAGGCCGGTATAGAAATGCTTCACATGCTTCCGAACGTTGACCGAGCAGAAGAAATCCGATTTAGAAATTTTCCTCAACGAAAAGAAATTGAGAGATCACCCTCCAACTTGATCCCGCATTCGGCACAACGGACCACGAGTCCCATCAAAATCCTCATAGCGGATGGGGCAAGTTGAGAGATTGCAACCCCATATAACTCGAGAAATTCGAAGATAGCTCCTGGGATCAGGAACCAGAGGAAAGCTTCGTAAAACATCGACTCGTACATGGCGAAATATCCCTCTGGCGCCTTGTTCATCCTATCCCCATCTTTTGGGAGACGGAATTTATCTTGTCCGAAATCCGGAAGTCGTATCTGAGCTCGGCCAGTGAGTCCCGATCGCTCATAGTGGGTCCATGCTTGAATCCCTCGGATATCGATCTGTAACTCGAAGACGGTCCAGGCTTCTTAAACCGCCAAGCAAAAATATCTTCACCCCAATAGGCTTTAGCTTCTCCGGGAGAACGACACACGGACTTCACGTCCGGGTGCACAAAGGGGTGATCCGATCTAACTTCCTCCCCAGACATGGCCGAGTCGTCACCTGTCTCTGGCCAAACACGATGATGCTCGGAAGCGACCAGAGATCGGGACGGCCATGCACGCCATCCGCCATTATCCTCAACATGTTGAGGAGGAGTCCAAACGCCACGTGCTATACTCGTCCTCGGCGAGACGCCGTCATTTTCAACTCGAGAAGAACCGAACGCCCTCTCTAAGACATCTACAGAGCCAAGCGCCCATCTTGATACCGCTGCTATGCCAGCCGCCCTCTTGGGAGTGTTCTTAGAGCCAGCCGCTCTCTTCGAACCAGATGCTCTACTCAACGAACTCCCGGCCGCCGGCTCGGGTCTGATCTCATTCCCAGCCGCCGTCTCGGGAATGCTTTCATTCCCAGCCGCCGTCTCTGGTATGTCCTCATTCCCAGCCGCCGTTTCGGGCGCCCATTGAGGAACATTAGCAAAACCGAATGCTCCTTAAGCATTGCTAGGACCAGCCGCCCACTGAGGAACACCTTCGTGACCGGACGCCGCTTGTGGAATGGCATTTTCTCCAGCCGCCAACAGATCTTCCACAAGTACCGCTTCCTGCTCCGCGGACATAAAATCAAACTCAAACTGATCGTTCATGATTGCATCGAAGTTGAGTTCGAAAGGAGAACCTCCTTCACCAGCCATCGCTAAAGAAATGATTTTCAAAGGAGAGACTTGAAGAAGAAAGCTTGAAAAAAAAAGGGAGTGTGAAAAAATGAATGAAGCCACTCCTTTGATATAGCAAACATGGCACAAATTTCCATGATGGACTATGCTCTGACAAGACACTAAAGAGAAGTGGACGAACGGATGAACGGAAAAACTCATTGCCGTCCCGTTTCAGTCAATCCCGATATAACTCTCAGCTTGAAGCTCCTTGCTCCAAACCACGAAAGCAAAGAGCTGGGTGGCTAACTGTTGGGGTCGAAATCCCCTCCTCGAAGATTGACGGAACGAGAAGTCAAGATCGAGATCAAATGGAACTTATCCCGAACATGGAACGGACGAGCTAAGGCAAACTGCCCACGATCCATCCAAGACATGAACCGGCGGCTGGGATAAGGCCAGCCGCCGGGTCTTCTTGGTTCCACGGCCGGCGGCTGGGATGAGGCCAGCGGCTGGGTCTTCCTTCATCCACGGCCGCCAGCTGGGATAAGGCCAGCCGCCGGGTCTTCTTGGTTCCACGGCCGGCTACTGGGATGAGGCCAGCCGCCGGGTCTTCCTTCACCCACGGCCGGCGGCTGGGATGAGGCCAGCCGCCGGGTCTTCTTGACCCATCAACCGGCGGCTGGGAAAAGGCCAGCCGCCGGGTCTTCTTGATCCATGAACCGGCGGCTGGGATAAGGCCAGCCGCGGGTCCCCTTGATCCATCAACCGGCGGCTGGGATAAGGCCAGCCGCCGTGTCTACATGATATACCAACCGGCTGCTGGGATAAGGCCAGCCGCCGGGTCTTCATCTTATACTCACGATCATTTCTCAGTCAAGTCTCATTACCCGAACATCGTCCAGTCGACCGACCGTCAAACATAACTCTAAGCCCGAACCGACTCGAAGACTATCCGTTTGCATGTCTCGATTCCAAAAACGTCCATAAACATTCCCCGAAAGACCGTGACAAACGTTCAGCCGTCCATGGACCAGTCGCCGAGCACACGGGCCAAAGGAACCGGCGGCTGGCCATCAATACCGAAACCGGCGGCTGGAAATCGGGCCCAAAAAGCTTAGGTCGGTGGCTGGGAAGGAAAGACAAGGTCCCACATCGGAAATCTAAAGTCTTAGCCTCCTAGGATTGTCAGTATATATATGTACGCTCATGTAAGGGTTAGAGCCATCCCAAATCCGAGTATTAGGAGTTTTAGCAATTTAAGACTATTCAGCTTTTGCTAATTTCCCTTGTACTTTCGGAAAATATCAATAAAAATCTCCCTTTTGCATTTTCGGTCCTTTAGTTCTTTATAAATAGAATTTTCGAGCCCCCACCAAATATAAGTTTTGACAGTGTGAGTTTCGGCTCTCACATATGTGAGAGCTGAAGCTCACACTGTCAAAACTTATATTTTATGGGGGCTCGAAAATTCTGTTTTAGAAGAACTCAAGGACCGAAAATGTAAAAAGATGATTTTATTAGATAATATTTCGGAGTACAAGAAAAATTGCAAAGGCTGAAAAGTCTTATATTGCAAAAAACCTTAATACTCGAATTGGGATGATCTCAACCTAGTACAAACATCTATATTTATACTAGGAGACCTAGGATACTAAAACTCTTTGTGGGCGATGTGGGACAAAATTCATTCCTTCCAGCCGCCGACCTAGTCTTTTGGGCCCGATTCCTGGCCCGAAACCTTCAGCAGTCCGTCACAAGCTTAAATCGATTTTCCGGTTAACTTTTTCCCCAGATAAATAGTGTTTCATGAACAGTATTTTAACGGTTTTTACCACGTGAGTAGTGTTCCGATCATTTCAACGACTTTTGAGACCGAGCCGCCCGTTTTTTTTTTCTTCAAACCTCCAGCCGCCCGTTTTCATGTTGATGTTCAGCCGCCCGTTCTCTGGCTTGTGTGCATGGGCGGCTGGACAGTAGGCGGCTGGCCAATGCTCATGGGCGGCTGGCCAATGCTCATGGGCGGCTGGCCAATGCTCATGGGCGCTTGGGATCAGAATGTGCAGATGCCTTGTCTTGAATCGATTCAAGCCCGGGTTAAGGGTCGAAGGAAGGATGAGCGGTTGGACTTAGTCCGAATGCCGAGTCTTCGTGCTAAGAGGATGATGGGCGGCTGGAGTTAAGCCAGACGCCGAGTCTTTGTGCTGAGAGGATGATGGGCGGCTGGACTTAGTCTGAGACAAGTCCGGCCACCGTATGCTGATTGGATCATGACGGGCGGCTGTTCCAGATGCCGGGCTTTGATGAGGAGAAGACGGGCGGCTGGTCCAGATGCCGGGCTTTGATGAGGAGTGGACGGGCGGCTGGTCTTTGTTCCAGACGCCGTGATGTCCTGCTTTCTTGATGGGCGGCTGGCCTCGTGCACGGAGCATGGGCGGCTGGCCTCGTGCACTGAGCATGGGCGGCTAGCCTCATGCACGGAGCATGGGCGGCTGGCCCTTATGTTCGGGATACGATCTTTTTGTTGTTGATCTTAGGATTCTCGTTCTATCAATCTCCGAGGAGGGGATTTTGACCCCAACAGTTAGCCCCCCAGCTCTTTGCTTTCTTAGTCCCGAATCAATGAGTTTCGAGCTGAGAGTTTATCGGGATTGATGGAACGGGAAGGCAACAAGTTTTTCCGTTCTGCTTTGATTGTCTTGTCAGAGATAAGTACGGTCCCATTATGTCTGCATGGGAGTTCGTGCACTCTTTGCTATATCATGGGTTGCTTCTTCTTCATTCTTCACCACTTCACTTCTTTCTTGAAGTTATCTTTGAAAAATTTTCAAGTATTATTCTTCTTTGTTCGATATGGCTGACCAACCACAAACTCCTTTCTAGCTTAACATGGATGCGATGTTAAACTGTCATGTCGAGTTCGATTACTATCCGGAACTAGATGCAGGACTCGTGGACGACCTATTTGCGGCTGGTGAAGGCGCCATTCCGCAAGTGGTGGATGGCCCTGAAGGCGTGCCTCAATGGGTGCCTGGCTTTGACAATTCTCATCAAATGGCGTCTAGTTTCGCTGATGTACATCAAGGGGCATCTGACCACAAGGAGGTTCAGCAAAGGGCGCCTGGCTCGGAGGGTATGCAACAAAGGGTGGCTGGCGTGGTAGCTGCTACAAAATGGGCGCATGGTCCTGGAGGAGCCTTATGGAGGGTGCCTGACTCTCCTTGAGGTAGCGTTAGTGGCGCCTCACCGCAGGTTAGCGGCGTTCGCGACGTCTGGACTCCTCCGCAGTGTGAAGAGGAGACAGGTGTTTGGCGTCCATCGGCGTCCAGGGCTCAGGTATCCTTCGGACATCATAATGCTTTACCCGAAGTTGGCAATAACCCTGCCATGTCCGAAGGAGAAGCCTGGTCTAACCAGAGGCCAAGGTGCCTGACGTTGTCCACCCGGAAGATGTGGAAGTAATGAGTACAACTCCCCGGGAGCGTGCAACGCTTAGTGGGGTGAAGACATCTTTGCCTGGTGGCTTACAAAGCCTGGACCAGCCACAGGATATAGGAAAGTTGCCAGTGGGTGCGAGCTCGGGGCTACTCGGAGCGAGCGAGAGACCCTGAACGAGCTCCGGGCCGATTTCTGTGTTCCAGATTAGATTAAGTTTCGCCTTCTGTAGGACAGAGATCATATGGATAAGGCCCGAAGGGATACTTCGCGGTGTATGAGTCGTTATTTTACGAAGTTTTCCTTTGGTTCCCGATTCTGGGAGTTATCTTTGAGTTTCTAGAGCTTCATGAGGTTGCGATTTCGCAGCTCGTTCCTTCCTCGATGAGGACATGAACTTGATAGTTCAGTTCGCCGAGTGTGGAATCAAATTGGAGGTAGCCCATATACGACATTTTTTCTCCTTGAAGAAGACCAACACTCTGGATCTCTTTTGTCAGCTTACTATCCGAAAAATTCCCAAGTTGTTCTATACTGGCCTTCGGCCGCATTGCAAGGCTTCACGAGATCAGTTCTTCTAGGTGAAGCGTAGCTCGTTTTCAGTCGGTTCTGATTACGGCGGCCCAATCATGACCGATTGGAATGAACCCCGTAAGTATTTCGCCTCTTTTTCTTTTTTCTTTTATTTTTTTATTTTTATGAAGTTCTTCTATAAATAGTTTGAGTACTTCTCTTCATTTCTCGTATTTTTACTTCTCACAACTTCATATATTTCTCTCTCAGGTCGTATCCCCTACACTCCTTGGGTGCCTGATCTTAGCGAGATTTTTCAGGAAGTTGCTAAGAAGAAAATTGATTGGGCGAGCCCCGAGCTTTGGAGCCGTTTCCTTGACGCGAAGGATAATCTTGAAGGGCGCGCTCCTCCGAAAGGTCCAGACTTTGTTGACTCGATGGCAATTTATCCCGGAATGGAGGGCGTTTGGATGTACCGTTAACAGAAGTACGGCGAGGCTGGTCCGTCCGAGCCGGCGGCTGGGTTTGTGCCGGCGGCCGAGCCTTCTTTTCCTGCGGCGTCTGGGACAGATTCAAGGAATGGGGATGCTCCTGAGGAACAAGTCGCTGTTCCTCAAGACTCTGATCATGCTGTTGCAGCCGATAAGGGCAAAAGCATTGCCAGTGGCTTGGATCGCTCGAAGAAGACCAAGGCTTCTCGAAAAGCCGTGGCTTCCGAGTCGGGCCTGATGTTTGATGCTCGCAAGGCAGCAGGAGGAGACTTGGTTGAATCCGTGAGGCTTGTGGATTACATTGGCGAGTCTGCCCCGGCCAATGCTCGGCTGTTTGATCCCTCAACAGCATATGGGGATTTGTCTTCCGGCCTTATGATGGTATCTCCTTGTTTATTTGCATTGATTTTGATACGGATTTGTCCTTCTCTCGATTTTGCTTGTCAAATATTCGTCTTGTTTTGGTTCAGGTTTCCACCCAGGCGCATGCAACCGGGCTTGAACTCGAGGCCACAGCGAAAGAGTTCCGGAAGAAGGATAAGATTGGGAACTTGGAGGTTACGCTCAAGAGAGAGGAGAAGAAGGCCCAGAAACTTGAGGCCGCTAATGCGGAGATGCAGGCCCTTAAGGACGAGCTTGCGGAGGCCAAGCGTGAGATGAAGAAGGCAGTGAAGTGCTGCCGATGGGAGGCTGTGGAGAAGTACCGTCTTTGCATTGAGAGCGCGAAGGCTGCCCTTGCGCCGCTGTGACAGGCCAGGTTCGCCGAAGCTGCTCTGACCGAGGTTGGCTCGAACCTGACGATGGTTTGCGACATAAAGGTCCGGGAAGTCTGATGTCCAGGACGAGGAGGCCAAGTTAGATTCCTCATTGGCAGAGCTCAGAGGAAGAGGTTGGATAGGCTCCTTTGACCAGGCCGTTTCCGTGTTTGACGGTTTTTTGGCCTACCTCCCCTTTTCCCCATATAAGTCTCTGGGCGATGATGTGGAGGTCCAGGACATGGATATTGCCGGCGCTACTCTCGTTGTCGAGTATGATTAGGCCTTTGCTTGTTCATTTGTATTTCTATTGTTGTTTTTGGGTCGCTGGAGCCCTTGATGTATTTGCTTCTGTTTGAACCTACTCGATTATTTGACTTTCCTTCCATATATTGTCTTTTAATCATTTCAGTTATATTGGACTTGAGCTTTGATTACGTTGACTTGAGCTTGAAAACCAGTGTATCGCTTTGGATACTATCTGGGTTTTGGTTTTCGTTGGGATCACCGGTTCCATTCTCGGCTTTGCTGGACCCTTGATCCGTTTTCGTTTTGTCCTTTGTCTTTGGTTACTTCGGACTTTTTGCTTTCGACTTGTACTTAGTATGCTGCGTTGGAGATGCTTTTCCCGGCACTCGGATCTTTCTGACCAGGGTTCTTATATTGCTGATATCTCCTGGGTTTGATGCTTGTTTTTGATGTCACGGGGAACTGAGTTCGCTTAACTCCCTCTTTCGACGGAACGCGTTTAAGATCTCCTATCAGAGCCGGATTGATACTGCATTCGTGAGATGTCTTAGACCAGCTTTCCATGTCAGGCGCTTTACTGGGTTTGGCGAGTTTACTTCACAGTTTACACTTCGCATTATTTGCCTATGCGTTGGCTCCTGAGGATAAATTAAACAGATCATCCTCTTGACGCTTCCCGCATTTCTGATTAGGTTACGCCTTTTGGATGTTAGTCCGGAAATTTGTATAGCGTGCTATTCTTATCCGCTGCGGGATGTTGAAAGAACCATGGTTGAGAAGTGAGAGTCTTGTTGTGGCCAGCAACAGACGTGTTTGTTAGAGAAGACTTGAGTATTCAGTATCTCAGTCGATGGGTAGTCCCGGGTGAATTGTGAGATGCTAAGTCCCGATGTTTATACGAGTTCGTTTCTAGATTGGTATTCTCTGGGAATTGTTCGAGTTCTGAATGTGTTATGAGATGCTAAGTCTCAATGTTCATCTCGATCGATACTTTCAGGAAGTTGTTCGAGTTTCGGATGTGTTATGAGATGCTAAGTCCCAATGTTCATCTTCTCGATTTTGTCGCGAAAATTTGGGGATATATGTATATACAGACCCACTCCCTCCCCCTATTTTATGGAGGGGGGCAACTGAATTCGTTTTTTAAGCGAGCTGCCTACGTACCCTTAGTGAGAAGGGATCAAGTCACCTGTAGTTCCTTTTTTTTTTCCTTTTTCTTTTTAGTGGCTTGAAGACGGCTAAGTCTCTGCCATGGAACCACCCGCTGCGGCTTCAGCGGTTTCTGAGGTCTTTTCTTTGATGACTTTAGTTTCTTCTCGGTTGGTTTTAGCTTCCGTGGGCAGAACCTCCGTTTTCTCAAACCGGTCGATTCTGCTTGCCTTCTTTCCTGATTCGGGGACTTCATCTTCCTTCTTTCTTTTCGGGTTTTCTCTTTGCGGGATCGTCGGATTCCGGAGCTTATGTTCCGCTAGAAAACAGATCCAGGCCTCCTTCTGATTTCCCCAGATAGTCTTGATTCCGCTTAATTGCACCTTAGGGTTTATCATGCAATTATCGATCATTAAAACAATCAAATCTGATTTTAGGGTTTATATTCACTTAAATTCAAATTCGATTTGGTGTTCCAGAGTATAGGGATTTGATTTTACCTTGATCACCGTTTGGGTTGAATGGATTTGAACCGGGAGCTAAAAGACCTCGGAAAACAAGCTGACCACGAGCTGCAACGAACACGAGCTGGATTGGATATGTTTTCACGGCGGCGGCGGTCAGGGCGGCGGCGGCTAAAGTTTAGTGAGCTCAGGATTTTAGAACAATCGTGCTGATAACGTGTTATGAAACTGAATTTTTCTGTATCTATTAATGAATGACCAAGGGTCCATATATATAGTGGTTTACATGAAGGGAGAAAATGAAATATTACATAAACTAGAAAAGGAAAACCTTGGACAACAAGGAATAGGAAAACTTTAAGTATGGACTGACTTAGTCTTGGTTATATTGGGCTGGTTATGGAGTCCATCACGACTTGATTTATAACACACAGAAAATAAAAGAGACCAATTAAAACAGTAAAAACGAATGCAAACAAACAAAGAACTCGGAGAAAGACGAAAAAGGAAACTCGGAACTACAAGGAATTATGTCTAAACTCGACAACACTTAAAAGGAAAGAAAGTTAGACGAAAAAAGCAAACCTAAGATGCAACACAACTCGGTCTAACAACCTAAGGTGAGCAAGGTTGGCGGCTATGGAGGCTAAGCAGCGAGACTAGCACCCTAAACCACAAACGAATACAATCCAAGGACAAAGAACAAGCCGAAATCAAACCCTATTCAAGCCGCAAACAAGAACAAACTCTACGATATCTTTTTTTTTTTACTAAGTATCTATCAACTTAAAAAAACGACTCAAGGAAGAAGCAATCAAGATTTTTTTTTGACTAAGATCGAAATAAGAAATCGCAAAAGCAAGAACAAAAGAAACAAAACTCAAACAAACAAGCAATACAGATCGTAGGGATAGATTAACCAAAGGTGGAACCTTTTGCTATGATACCAAAATGATATAAGACTCGGTGGTGAGGCTTATAATCGGTTTGGATCGGATGGAAGGATGGAACCACACACTGGCTTGAATGCTCTCTCGTGATGGTCAAGGAATGGATGCGGTTCGACAAGACTTGTGGAGCAAGGCTTGAAGGCGATATGGGTTCTCCAAGGTTGCTCGGTGGCTCTCCCTTGAAAGAAGAAAGAATGGTTGATGAGGATGGATCGATGGCACCACAAGGAGGATGAGAGGCTCCTTGATACAGCAACACTCGTTCTCGGTTACTCTCCTTCTCGCAAGAACAAGCAAGGACTCTTTCTTAGACGGCGGCTAAAAACAAGAAGAAACTTTGGTATTTTATTGATAGTAGTTAAAAAGCATTACACAGCTGCAGGGGAGCTTTATAATAGCTAATCAGCTAGCCATAAGGCCGACTCAACAGAAAAAGGAAAGTTTATATGCCAATAACAAATAAAAAGCAAAAACATAACAAAAGAAACCAATGTCTATAACCGAAATGAAACAAGTAAAATGAATCTACTGTGACTCGAACTAAGGTTGCTGGAGAGCTCTTTCTGAAGGAATTTGTACAGGTTTTAATCATATTAAAACAGCCTTAACGACAGATTCTAAGCCAAGGATCATGTGTCTATTGAATTTAAGAAGAGATCTCAAAAACCTGGAGATTGAGCAGCGGAAGATGATTAGGTAAACGAGATCGAAAGTGCCTCAAGTGCTGCACCTCTACAGAAAGTCCACACACACAAAAACTGGACAACAGGGATGCTAGTGCCTTCGCGAACGATTCGCCTTGGGATTCTCTCTGCGTTTCTGTGACGGCCAGGAACTTCTGTGTGTCTCAAAGTCGTGCCCTATATCATATATATAGGAGACTTAAACAAACCTAGTTGACCGAACCGAACCGATTTGATTTAAATCAAATCCGGTTTCTGATCCCGAGTGGTGTCGATCGACACTAACCATTGGTGTCGATCGACCCCCACACAGAAACTCGATATCAATGTATATCTGATATACATTGATCCTATCATTACTTCTAATGATTAAACCCAATTTATATTATCCAGTTTGCTTAGGTGTGTGACCCTATATGATCATATGATAATGATAATGAGTTCATAACTCATAAGTTATAAGCGGCTTCTAGCAAAACATTATAACCGTCCAATATCATATGATTGTCTTATCTCGACATCACGACTCTAATAGAGTAAATACAAGTATGATTTCAGGACATTCCCTTCACTTTCAGCCACTGGGAGACTCCTCTTTACTTGCACAAATCGTAAATATTGAGTATACCTTGCCATTGTTTAGATTGATCCGGATGGCTTTAGGTGAAGTTTTCGTTGGTTCTGCCTAGGAGTCTTCTTCTCCCAGCTTGGTATCTCATTCCACAGCTCCTTCTTGAGCTTCCAACTCAGATATCAGCTGCTTGATAACCTCAGTACCTGCCAAGGAAATAGACTTACATTGCTTGAATCGGCCTTGTCCATTTTGTAGGCTTATGCGTGCAAAGTCTTGGGTGAGGTCTATCTCGGGTTCAATTGGTTAGTTCCCTACATGTGGTTCTGTTCTTAAGCATTGTAATCCATTGATGTTGATGAGGGCAGCCACAGCTCCATTGAATCCTTCTCTAAGCCTCCTAGTTTTGGAACGAGTCATTGGTGAATCTTTAACAATGGGTATGTTTGGTTCAACTTGGTCCAGGCTGATGTCCACATCCCAATTGAGTCTAATCATCATCTGTTTTTTGACTGTTATTATGCTAGATTGGTGTGGAAAGCCTCTGGCATTGCCTCCGATTTTGTCTGTAACCAATATACATCGTTCTACCAAAAAATGAATGCGGTTTTGAATCCCCATTCTGTGGGTTTGTCCTATGATAACCGTAATCTTTCGGCGTCAATTCTCTGGTTTTGTTGGAAAAGTAGGAACTACTATATTTTCCAAAACAAGGATTGGCCATGGAGAAAGGTATTACGTCTGGCGTTTGAAGAAACAGAGGAATGGTGTCGTCATAATTTCGTGCAAGCTGGGAATGGAAACTCCGGTTCGAATAGTACTCCATCAAATCAAAATCAGTGGAGGAAACCGAGGCAAGGATTCATCAAAGTAAATTTGATGCTGATTTTGCAAGAAGTAGTCGGAAAGCAACTATGAGTTGGGTTATTCGAGATCAGTGGGGTATTTATAACGGATCCGGTCAAGCTTCAGGGGAGAAGGTCTCAGATGTGGAGGAAGCAGAGGCTCTAAGTCTGCTTTTTTTTTTTGTATTCAGAGCATGTGGGTCAGGGGTCTCCAAAGAGTTGAGATTGAAGGAGACTGTTTGAATCTTATTAACATGGTAAATGGAAAGGCGGTCCGGTTTAATAAATTGGATTAAAGACATCAAAAAGTGGTTAGCCAAATTTGACGACATAAGGGTCAGATGGATGCCAAGAGATATGAATCAAGTGGTTGATAGATTAGCTAAAGGCAACATTCTAACAATTGTTATTATCAATTCAATCATTATGCTCCATCGGATATTTTACCTTTGCTGCTTAGGGATAATGTATTATCAACTTAATAATAAAGTTTGAAGTGTTAAAAAAAAAACACGTGAGGCAAAAGAAAATTCTCCTTTAATATTTTTTGAATTAATGAAAAATTAAGGAATTTTTTTCCACTCAGAATTATTTATAATTTGTATACCAGTAGTACAACACTTATAATCAATTATAAAATATAATGCCAATCTTTTTGGAATAAAAATGTTATTTTTAATCACGTATAAAATAAAATTTTTATTTTTAGTCACGTATAAAATAAAATTTTTATTTTTAGTCACGTATAAAATAAAATTTTTATTTTTAATCACCTATAAAATAATTTTTTTTTTTTGACAACTACAGATCCACTAAAAGAGTCTGAAGGCTAAAGTTAGTGATGTGAGCATGGACAAGGATGATCAGCTTGTACATGAGGAAGAGCTTGTACCAGAAGAAGAGGAGCATTGCCGACTTGTAGCTGAGCAGGATCTTGAAGTTCCAAGTGGTCCCATGACTCGTTCGAAGACTAAGGCGTTCCACAAGGCCATTGAAGTTCTACTTAATCAAATCCGAAACCATGAGGATGATTCCTTTTGTTCTACATTGATGTGCATCCAAGCTGAATAGCACTTGAGCAGCTGATATCATGTGTGCTCTTTTCCTTGTCAAGGCTTTTTCTCCTACCCTGGGTTTCTAGTCTTGGCAAGGTTTTTAACGAGGCCGTGATATTACCTTTTCCCTTAGCTCATGTTATTATTTCAGCGTGGACCGACTTTTAGACTATGCTTTTTGTGTTATGTTTTCCTTTATTGATACTCTGCGTTTTGGCCTTGGTTTAGGTCGTGGGTGTGTCCATGACCTAGGCTATAAATACTCTTGTTTATCCTTGGCCGTATCTTATCAATCTTTCAATCGAAAACTCTTTGAGTTAAACTCTCTTGGTGCGTAACATCCTTGAGAACCCTTGCTTGGATTCGTGTGTGTCATATTCATCAAGTTGCTTGTTCAGTTTCTTCATCAACTGTGCAAGTATCATCTTCTACCAACTATCCATCAAACCCTAACCCTTACGATCCCATCTCATCTCATATTCCATCGTGTTTCATCATCCCATCAAGTGTTCCAACCAATCTAATAGCTTTTCAGAGTTTGAATCCTAGGGAAATCGTGTTAAGTGGTATCAGAGCAAGCTCTGTCAAAGCTAAGTTCCGATCTGTTTGAATCTCTTCATTTTCGTTTGTGTCTCTTCATGTTCAGCGTTTGTGATTGTTGCATATGTTGTTTGGATTGTGTTTCGATCTGTTTATGAACTGTTGTTGGTCTTTTTGTCTTCACAAACTGTTGTTAGGGTTAGATCTGTTTGATTGTGATTCGAAACCTAGCAGTAACTTGTTCATCGTTATCAATCGTTCATATTCTGACCTAGTTCTAGCGCCGATTTGTGATAATTTTCCAAAAATATTGGCTCGTTTGTTTTTCGAGATTCAAGGTGTTTCTGAAACTAGGTTGAGTCTAGTTATAAACAAAATTGGTCTCGTAATTTTTGAACTCTGTCTGATAATTGTTCTGTTGATTTCTTTTCGATCGGTCTAATATTGCTATTTTCACGATTTGAGTTTGTTACTTTAAGAACTTTTAACTGCGAGTTGTATTGTTTTCTTTTCAGGCACGATGTCTGGAGAGGAAGAAGAAGAAACGATGCTTGTCAAACAAAACAAACTCCTCATGGAAGCCATGATAGCTGAGATGAAGAAGATGGTCTCCACCGAACTAGACAACTTCAGACAAGAGTTTGTTCAGAAGGAACAACCCGAATCTTCAAATAAGCACCGAGATGGCAAAGCGCCGGTTGATGAGAGTCCAAAAGGGAAGCGAACTTCGCATGTTAACCTGTCAGAGGAAGAGAAAACTAGTCAGTATTACAAGTCCAGCAGCTCTTCTAGGAGCCGGAGAAGGAACTCTAGACAGAACCATGACCGAGACCATCACCGGGATAGCTACAATGGAATAAAGATTAAGATTCCACCATTCCATGGCAAGTGCGACCCAGATGAGTATCTAGAATGGGAAAAGAAGATTGAGTTGGTCTTTATAGCCAAAAACTTCTTGGAAGAGGACAAACTGAAGCTGGCTGCCACCGAGTTCTATGACTATGCTCTCAATTGGTGGGATCAGCTTGTAACAACTCGAAGAAGAAACCATGAGAACCCAGTTTATACTTGGAACGAGATGAAGACTCTCATGCGTAAGAGGTTTGTGCCAAGCCACTACAACCATGATCTACATCAAAGGTTGAGCCGACTAACCCAAGGTTCTAAGATGGTTGAAGAATATTATCAAGAGATGGAGAAGTTGATGTTTGATATTGCGTGTTTTTAACGTATTTTGATTCGTTTTTAGTATTCGGTTTGAGTTTTGATTTGCATCTTTCGTTGGTTTTTCGAGTCTTTTCTTTTGTTTTGAGTCTTTTACAGATTTCATGGAGTTCCGAAGGAGTTTGGCGTTTACGGACATGTTCGAGTCGGGAAAACACGAGAAAAAGACCAAGTGAAGAACGACCGTTCTTGGAGTAGAACGATCGTTCTGGCCAAGCAATGGAACGACCGTTCTTTGGCTAGAACGACCGTTCCCACACTCACCTACCCTGCCGACATAAACCGAAGATCGATCGTTCTCTCCCATGTGCCCGTTCCACACTTCACCAACCATGCCGACAAAAGCACAACAGAACGATCGTTCTCCCCAACAGAACGATCGTTCCACAACAAAAACACTTGGGAACGACCGTTCTCCTCAGAAGAACGACCGTTCCCCGACAAACACACTATGGAACGACCGTTCTCCTTACCAGAACGATCGTTCCCCGACTCCACATCTCACCTACTTCGATCGACCATTGGGAACGATCGTTCTACACCAAGAACGACCGTTCCCCGCTTCACCTACTCCCCTTCACCTTGGCCTATATAATGGACTCACAACATCACTCTCAAAACACACCTTCTTCCTCCTCCTCTCTTCTCTAGCTTCAAAGCATAGCTTCTTCTTTAGTTTTAAGTTTTATGTTTATGCTTTTATCTAGTTCTTGTTAAGTTTCTTTTAAGCTTTAATCTTATGCTTTTAATCTTATGCTTTACTTTCAGTTCTTATCTTTATGCTTAATCAAGTTTTACTTTCAGTCTTATATTTATGCTTTACTTTAAGTCCTTATATTTATGCTTTACTTTCAGTTATTTATATTTATGCATTACTTAAGTTCTTATTAAGTTATTTTCAACTTTCATTATCTATTCAAGCTTTTATTATGAACTCTATAATCTCTTTGTTTTCTTCTTTAATCATGTCTGAGTAGACCTCTTAGTTAGGTTAAGGTTTGTCAAAGGAATTCATGAGCTTTAGGGTTAAACACAAATAGGCTATTCAAATCAATATCTTCACCCTTGTTGTTCTTAATGCTTAAATCGAATTGATCATTTGATTTTATGATATGAGGTTAATTTAGACAACGACAGTTGCTAGGTTGCTAGAATAAACATTGGTGAGCAATTTAACCATTACCTACGACAGTAGATGTAGTGAGAATTGTGAACAAATCGAACCTATCCTTAATGCTTGTTTACGATTTCTAGTACCAACGACAGTTAGGATTTCTAGATCGTTAGACAAAGTATTGATACCACGACAGTGGATTGATATTATCTTTATGTTTGAGTTCTAGACTTGTGCTTAAACACTGCCTGAATAGTTGTTTGATCCGTCGCTCTGAATCTCCTGCGATATTCCTTGACCTAACGCCTGTTAAAATTATCTTACAACCGATTTCACTTTCATTACTAGTTAATAAAAAAACCAAAAACATATTTGAATTGTCTTAGCTTTTAATTTAGCTCAATATATCAAAGTGTGAAAACTGGTCTTCGTGGGATCGACCCCTAAATACTACTTCGTATGCTGTGCACTTGCAGTAGGAAATAAGGGTTTAAAACTCGTGTATCAAGTTTTTGGCGCCGTTGCCGGGGACCAAATTTTTCGCCTTTGGTTTACGGCTGAATTATCAGACTAAGAACTTTACTAAACTCGTTTTCTTTTCTTCTTTGTTTTTGTGTTTCAGGTGCATGTCTCCAAGGAGCACAAGGAGCAGAAACAACGAGGATCTTGTTAGCTTATCAAACGAGGAGTTAGCAAGAGCAGAACGAGGGAACAGGCAGAGACGTAACATACCTGTTCCGGAACCAGAAACAACTGACACCGCCAACTCAGAGATGGGCGGACAAATAGACATCGCAGCTCAGCTGCTACAACTTCAGACAGCCATGGAGCAGCTTCGTTTGCAACAGGAGAGGCAACTCGTTGCACAACCTGCTTTCGGGGACAAAGATGCGGCCCACACATACTACCAGGATCGATCTGCGATCGTTGCCCCGACCATCCAGAGGCAAGATTACGAGATCAAGGCTCAATTAATCGCCCTCGTGAAGCAACACCTGTTCCACGGTCTGCCTGCTGAGATTCCGATGGATCACATCGAGAACTTCGAAGAGATCTATAGCACAACCGGCTCCAATGGTATGCCCCCAAATTTTTTGAAGTGCAAGCTTTTCCCTTTCTCTCTTGCGGGAAAAGCATCACAGTGGTTAAAATCTTTACCACCACGCTCTCTACCGACTTGGGCTGATGCAAGATCAGCCTTCTTGGATAAGTTCTACACGAAATCCAAGACCGCAGCCTTGAGGAACAAGATCTCCTCATTCGAACAACAGTCCGGTGAATCCTTCAATGAAGCATGGGAGCGGTTTAAGGAGTACAAACGCGAGTGCCCTCACCATGGGTTTAGTGATGAGCAGCTGCTCAGCACCTTCTACGACGGAGTTGATTGGGACTACAGAAACGCCCTGAATGCAGCTAGTAACGGTGACTTCTACACTAAGTCAAAGGAAGGAGCTCTGGAGCTGATCGAGAACCTAGCCGCAAGTTCCAGCAACAAAAACCCAGAGTACGACAGAAAGAAGGTCAACAGTGTGGAGTCCAAGCAGATTGCGGAGCTCACGGCCAAGGTTAACCTTCTCCTTAAGGGGAACCAAAAGTCCGCCCTCGCTCAAGTCCATGAGGAAGAAACCGGTGATGATCGGAGGGAGGTCAATTATGTGAACGGGCAAGGATTCGGACAGAACCGCAGTTTCAACAACCAAGGTTTCAATACCCATCCGAATTTGTCCTATAGGAGCACTAATGTGGAGAATCCTCAAGACCAGGTTTACCCTAAGAAAGGAGGACAGAATCAGATGGGCTTACAGGAAGGCTACTCCAACAACTACCAGGGTAGACAATTCGTCCCAAATCAGAACCGATTCCAAGTAGGAAATCAACAAAAGCAGCCCTTAATAAACTCGCAGCCCCAACCTTTCACAAATCCGCAGCCTTCATCTTCAGCAACCGGCTCCCAAGACGAGCTGAAGAACATGATGCAACAACTACTGACGGGACAGCAAAAAGCCGCGGCTGAGATCAATACAAAAATTGACACCATGTATGTGGACCTTAATGGGAAGTATGAAGCAGTACAGACTCACATGAAGCAGCTTGACACTCAGATTGCACAAACGCTGAATCAGTTAAGAGGACATCAGGGACTCACGCAGAGGTGAACTACGTGAATGGAGGCCGTGTGGAGAATCAGAGCTTGCAAGCTCCAGCGTCTAACTCTCAAGACGAGCTGAAGTCTCTTATGCACTTGGTTCTACTCAACCAACAAAAATCTGCTGATGAGGTCAATGTCAAAGTGGACAGCATGTACAATGATCTCAACAATAAGTTTGAAGCCGTTTGCACTCCCATGGAGAAGCTTGAGATTCAGATTAGTCAAACTGCTGAGGCATCAGAAAATCTTCCAGCAAGGGTATACATTCCTAAAGTGCCTTATCCAGTTTTACCTAAAGATCAGAGGGAGCCCATCAGTGCAGAGAAACCAACTGATTTTAAGAAGATAACTCAAGAAGAGATTAAGGCAGTCTTTGTAGAAGCAAGGAGTACACCACCAGCATTGAGGGTATTGCCTAAGGTTGAAGATCCTGGAAAATTCTTGGTCCCATGCTCCGTTGCTGGAGTTGAATTCAAGGACGCTCTTTGTGATTCCGGGTCTACTGTGAATCTCATGTCAAAGGCAATTGCAGAGAAGTTGAAAATTTCTGAGGTAAAGCCTAGTCATATGACTCTTCGATTTGCAAACACCTCCTCAACAACATCGTCTGGCAGCATTCACGATCTACCTGTCCGAATAGGGGATTGCCTAGTTCCAACTGATTTTCAGGTTGTGGAGATGAGAGAAGGTTATGGCATGCCCTTACTTCTTGGAAGACCATTCATGGCTACTGTGGGTGCAATCATCGATATGCCAAATAGGCAAGTCTGCTTTTCCAAGATTGACAAGAATCTCTTCTACGAAGCCATTCTCATAGGAACAATCACACGCGCCTCTTGCATCTCAGCAGTGGATAGAGAGGAAGCACGTACTCCGATTCCGCAAGCACCTGTTCCACCACCCGGGAAATTTAGGGAGAAGATAAAGACGCAAGAGAACATGCAGTACAAAAGAATTACGGGAGGTTCTCAAATGACTTTGATCCCTCAAGGATATGATGGAAACTCGGTTGACTACAAGGTGAAGTGCAAAGGACGTCCTAAACCTTTCTCTAGAGTTAGAGCTATTCTTCCATCAGAGTTTAAAGAGAAGGGTATTGGTGTTGTGAATGGAATGCTGAGTACGGTTCTGAACATGAGGATGTCTGATTGTGGAGCTTGTTTTGGAGCAAGCTCTGAAGCCCCACCTGATTGATACATGGCACCAAAGTCAAGCTAACGACTTAAACCAAGCGCTTGGTGGGAGGCAAGCCACTGGTAAGTGTATTTCTTTTATTTTCTTTTGCTTTTAATTTTTGGTTTTGTTTTTCTTTGTTTCAGTTAAAAAAAAAAAAAAAAAAAAAAAAAAAAATAGAAGGGGGTGCACGTCTTCAGGTAAGTTTTCTTGTCCCTACACCACTGTCAAATCCATTTAGGACATTTTTATTTTATTTATGAGTTTGCGGGTTTCTCATTCAGATTTGTTTTAACCGGGACGGTTAAAAACAAGTCTGGGGGAGGGATTCATTTGTGTACTAACGATGTGTTTTGTGGATGTTTTATATTTTATTTTGGTGTGTTTAAATTTTCAAAAAGAATTAAAAAAAAAACATTTATCGAGTCAAAACAATGTGTGAAATTGTTAAACTTTTTGGAATTGCAACATGTTCGATATCATTGCCTTAGGACTGCTTAGCATTGTTTGAGGATAGTTTGGAAACGCAGAAAAATCCATAACTTGATCGTTTAGTGAATTTCTCAAATCATCTGAACTTAATCGAATTATCGGAACTTAATATGGACTTAATTTATCTCACTTAGGGGGTTGATAATCATGTATTGGATTTTACATTTGGAGTTTTCTTTGCATCATTTCTACCAATCTTTGCTAACTCCAAATGGCTAGACTTATCCTTAGTCTCGTACCACACCCTTACCATTTCCATGTTGAAACCCACTTTTCTTCGTTTACTGTCATTGCATTCATGTGCAAAAACTATGGAGTATATGGACCGACACAACTTTTCTTTAGGATTGTGTCTAGATAGGTGGTCTCTTTCTGATTAAACTCATGGGATGTGTCTAGAAATGTGATCTCTCTCTTTGAATATATTCATTGAAAATATTTCGTTTCAAAAGAGGGTGAACTTTTAAAAGGGTAGAAGATTTTATTCACATTCAAGAAATAAGCTTACATTGTTGAAATTCTTTTGATGCAGATCTTAGAGACTAACCGGTTCCATTCTCCGATATAAAAAAAATATATATAAAAAAAAAAAAAAAAAAAAAAAAAACGAAAAAGAGAATAAAAAAATAAAACGGAAGGAACCGGGAAAGTCGTCAAGGTAATATCTTTAAATTTCATGAAACGTTAAAAGAAATCATGTTCTTGTTTGTGACTCAGTTAAAAAAGGGTAGAAGGATTAGAGTTAAGGAGAGTTGTGTACCTCCCAATTGGTCTGTGTCTCACGGCGATTTTGCATAATGATTTGCATCTGTTTATACTGCTAAAAAAAAAAAAAAAAAAAAAAAAAAAAAAAAAAAACAGAAACACTTGAGTCACCAAATACCAACCTTGATACCTAGACCATAACATGTTAGATATTCCCTTTGTGAGAGTACACGCATTTGATAATGAATGTTAAATATTAAGTTCTGCTTGATCATGAGATTTCATTTATTTACTACGGTTATGGAGAAGTACAATGAAGTACGGTTTGATCTGGACTTTGCGAATGCGGTTTACAGGCAATTGATTTTGAGTATGGTCCTATAAGTTTTACAAGTTTCACACGTTTTTCTAACCTCTCCTCTTTGTAAAATATCTGGTTTTGCTTGGGGACAAGCAAAGGTTTTAGTTGGGGGGAGTTGATATTGCGTGTTTTTAACGTATTTTGATTCGTTTTTAGTATTCGGTTTGAGTTTTGATTTGCATCTTTCGTTGGTTTTTCGAGTCTTTTCTTTTGTTTTGAGTCTTTTACAGATTTCATGGAGTTCCGAAGGAGTTTGGCGTTTACGGACATGTTCGAGTCGGGAAAACACGAGAAAAAGACCAAGTGAAGAACGACCGTTCTTGGAGTAGAACGATCGTTCTGGCCAAGCAATGGAACGACCGTTCTTTGGCTAGAATGACCGTTCCCACACTCACCTACCCTGCCGACATAAACCGAAGATCGATCGTTCTCTCCCATGTGCCCGTTCCACACTTCACCAACCATGCCGACAAAAGCACAACGGAACGATCGTTCTCCCCAACAGAACGATCGTTCCACAACAAAAACACTTAAGAACGACCGTTCTCCCCAGAAGAACGACCGTTCCCCGACAAACACACTATGGAACGACCGTTCTCCTCACCAGAACGATCGTTCCCCGACTCCACATCTCACCTACTTCGATCGACCATTGGGAACGATCGTTCTACACCAAGAACGACCGTTCCCCGCTTCACCTACTCCCCTTCACCTTGGCCTATATAATGGACTCACAACATCACTCTCAAAACACACCTTCTTCCTCCTCCTCTCTTCTCTAGCTTCAAAGCATAGCTTCTTCTTTAGTTTTAAGTTTTATGTTTATGCTTTTATCTAGTTCTTGTTAAGTTTCTTTTAAGCTTTAATCTTATGCTTTTAATCTTATGCTTTACTTTCAGTTCTTATCTTTATGCTTAATCAAGTTTTACTTTCAGTCTTTATATTTATGCTTTACTTTTAAGTCCTTATATTTATGCTTTACTTTCAGTTATTTATATTTATGCATTACTTAAGTTCTTATTAAGTTATTTTCAACTTTCATTATCTATTCAAACTTTTATTATGAACTCTATAATCTCTTTGTTTTCTTCTTTAATCATGTCTGAGTAGACCTCTTAGTTAGGTTAAGGTTTGTCAAAGGAATTCATGAGCTTTAGGGTTAAACACAAATAGGCTATTCAAATCAATATCTTCACCCTTGTTGTTCTTAATGCTTAAATCGAATTGATCATTTGATTTTATGATATGAGGTTAATTTAGACAACGACAGTTGCTAGGTTGCTAGAATAAACATTGGTGAGCAATTTAACCATTACCTATGACAGTAGATGTAGTGAGAATTGTGAACAAATCGAACTTATCCTTAATGCTTGTTTACGATTTCTAGTACCAACGACAGTTAGGATTTCTAGATCGTTAGACAAAGTTATTGATACAACGACAGTGGATTGATATTATCTTTATGTTTGAGTTCTAGACTTGTGCTTAAACACTGCCTGAATAGTTGTTTGATCCGTCGCTCTGAATCTCCTGCGATATTCCTTGACCTAACGCCTGTTAAAATTATCTTACAACCGATTTCACTTTCATTACTAGTTAATAAAAAAACCAAAAACATATTTGAATTGTCTTAGCTTTTAATTTAGCTCAATATATCAAAGTGTGAAAACTGGTCTTCGTGGGATCGACCCCTAAATACTACTTCGTATGCTGTGCACTTGCAGTAGGAAATAAGGGTTTAAAACTCGTGTATCAATGTTGCGCGCGGATATTGTAGAGGACAGAGAAGCAACTTTGGCTAGGTTCATTGGGGGTCTTAACCGAGAGGTCCAAGACAGGCTTGAAGTGCAATACTATATGGATATTGAGGAATGCCTGCACAAAGCCGTGATGTTTGAACAGCAAATCAAGAGGAGAGGGACGTATAGAACAACTCAGAACAACTACAACAACAACCGAACCAGCTTTCAGCGAGATGATAAGACAACCGCTTCTAGGGATGTCAAGACTCGGTTTGGAAGCAAAACCGATTCAGCTAAACCACAGGATCAGAAAGATAAACCCAAGGATGCTGGTACCAGAAACCGTGATGTTAAGTGTTTTAAGTGTCAAGGTCGAGGACACTATGCCAATGAGTGTATCAAAAAGCGAACTATGATCCTTATAGATAGTGGGGAAATCGCTTCTGAACCTGAGCAAGAGGAAGAATCTGAAGAAGAAGTTGAGTTGTTACCATTCAAGGGAGATCTTCTAGTAACCAGAAGAGTTCTGAGCGTTCAGAACAAAACTGAAGAAGAAGCTCAGAGAGAAAATCTGTTCCATACACGATGTTTGGTTCAAGGCAAAGTGTGCAGCCTTATCATTGATGGAGGCAGCTGTGCTAATGTAGCTAGCGAGTATGGTCAAGAAGCTGAATCTTAAAGCTATGCCACATCCGGTTCCATACTCTTTGAATTGGTTGAATGATGATGGCGAGATGAAAGTGACTCATCAAGTCTCGGTTCCTTTGGAGATTGGCAAGTATCAGGATGAGATATTGTGTGATGTTCTACCAATGGAAGCAAGTCATATTCTCCTAGGGCGTCCATGGCAGTCTGATAGAAAGGTGGTCCATGATGGCTATACCAATCGCCATTCGTTTGAGTTTAAGGGGAGAAAGAATGTGCTTGTTCCTATGACCCCACGAGAGATATACAACAATCATAAACAAGCAAAGAAACCAGCTAAGCACCCTAACTTCTATGCCAAAAACAGAGAGGTAAATAAAGCACTACACCTTCAAAAACCTATGCTTCTTTTCGTTTTTAAAGAATCTCTTATGTGTGCAACTAACCCACCACCGGATGAGCTATATCCGAGTGAACTCCAAGCGCTTTTACAGGATTTTAAGGACGCCTTTCCAGATGAGACTCCAGAGGGACTACCACCATTCAGGGGAATTGAGCATCAGATAGACTTTGTCCTTGGAGCATCTTTACCAAACCGTCCAGCATATCATACTAACCCGGTGGAAAAAAAGAGTTGCAACGACAAGTTGATGAGTTGATGGCAAAAGGTCATATCCGTGAGAGCTTGAGCCCTTGTTCTGTGCCGGTTCTTCTAGTTCCAAAGAAAGATGGGAGCTGGAGGATGTGTGTTGATTGCAGTGCAATCAATATCATAACAGTGAAGTATCGCCACTCTATTCCTAGACTTAATGATATGTTAGATGAATTGCATGAATCTAGGATGTTTTCTAAGGTAGATTTGAAGTCTGGATATCATCAGATTAGGATGAAAGAGGGGGACGAGTGGAAAACGGCTTTTAAGACTAAGCATGGGCTTTATGAATAGCTTGTGATGCCATTTGGTTTGACTAATGCACCTAGCACCTTTATTCGATTGATGAACCATGTCCTTAGAGCTTATATAGGTGTCTTTGTGGTGGTGTATTTCGATGATATCTTAGTCTATAGCAAGAGTCTAGATGAGCATATCAAGCATCTAGGACTAGTCTTGGATTTGCTTAGACAAGAAAAGTTGTATGCTAACCTCAAGAAGTGCACCTTTTGCACAGATAGTGTTGTTTTCCTTGGTTTTGTAGTGAGCATTGAAGTCGTCAAGGTTGATGAGGAGAAAGTCAGAGCTATCCGTGACTGGCCCAGTCCCAAAACCGTGGGTGAAGTAAGGAGTTTTCATGGGCTAGCAGGCTTTTACAGACGCTTTGTGAAAGACTTTAGTACCATTGCAGCACCATTGACAGAAGTAATCAAGAAAGATGTTGGTTTCAAGTGGGAATCAGCCCAAGAAGATGCACTTCAAAGCCTAAAAGAGAAGCTTACTCACGCTCCTTGTCTTATTCTTCCTGATTTTCTAAAAACTTTCGAAGTTGAGTGTGATGCATCAGGTATTGGAATAGGAGCTGTGTTGATGCAAGAGAAGAAACCAATTGCCTACTTCAGCGAGAAACTTGGAGGAGCTACTCTTAACTACCCAACGTATGACAAAGAATTATATGCTCTCGTCTGTGCACTCCAAACGTGGCAACACTACCTATGGCCAAAAGAGTTTGTCATACACACTGATCACGAGTCTTTAAAGCACCTCAAAGGACAACATAAGCTCAATAAAAGGCATGCGAGGTGGGTGGAGTTCATTGAAACCTTTCCATACGTGATCAGGTATAAACAAGGTAAATATAATGTTGTAGCAGACGCATTATCAAGGAGGTACACTCTTCTCTCTACTCTAGAAGTTAAGCTATTAGGTTTTGATCAGCAAAGGAACTATATCCTCTAGATGATGACTTTGCCGAATTGTATGCTACTTGTTCCAAGTCTCCTTTGGGTAAATTCTTCCAACAAGATGGGTTTCTCTTCTATGAGGACCGTCTTTGTGTGCCTAATTGTTCAATGAGAGATTTGTTCATCAGGGAAGCTCATGGAGGTGGACTTATGGGTCATTTCGGAATTGCTAAAACCTTGGAGACCATGAAAGATCATTTCTATTGGCCGCATATGAAGAGAGATGTGGAAAGGGTTTGTGGGAGATGCGCGACATGTAAACAAGCCAACTCAAAGGTTCAAAGCCACGGTTTGTATACCCCATTACCCATTCCTTCTCATCCTTGGCATGATATATCAATGGACTTTGTCATGGGTTTGCCTAGAACTAAGACTGGTCGCGATTCCATCTTTGTTGTGGTTGATAGATTTTCTAAGATGGCTCACTTTATAGCTTGTCATAAGACTGATGATGCATTGCATGTAGCCAATCTGTTCTTTAAAGAGATAGTTCGCATTCATGGTATGCCTAAGTCCATTGTATCTGATAGAGACACTAAGTTCCTGAGTTACTTTTGGAAAACATTGTGGTCTAAGCTAGGAACTAAGCTCATGTTCTCAACCACTTGCCATCCTCAGACTGATGGGCAGACAGAAGTCGTAAATAGGACTTTGGGAACTCTTTTGCGTGCTTTGATTAAAAAGAATTTGAAATCATGGGAAGATTGTTTACCTCATGTTGAGTTTGCATATAATCATGCTGTGCATTCTGCATCTAAGTTTTCTCCTTTTCAAATTGTTTATGGGTTCAATCCTATCACTCCTTTGGATTTGATACCTCTACCTTTGAGTGAAAGGATTAATATGGATGGACAAAAGAAAGCAGAAGTGGTTCAGCAGATACACAAGGATGCTCATAAGAACTTAGAAGAGAAGAATAAGCTCTACGCAAAACATGCCAACAAAGGACGAACTGAAAAGATATTCGAAGTGGGAGACTTAGTTTGGATTCATTTGAGGAAAGAAAGGTTTCCAGCAGAGCACAAGTCCAAGTTGATGCCTAGAGTGGATGGTCCTTTTGAAATCACAAAGAAGATCAACAACAATGCCTATCAAATCGATCTCAAAGGTAAATATAATATAAGTTCTAGTTTCAATGTTACTGACCTTGTTCCTTTTGTTTCAGATGACTTGGATTTGAGGTCAAATCCTTTTGAAGAAGGGGAGGATGATGTGAGCATGGACAATGATGATCAGCTTGTACCTGAGGAAGAGCTTGTACCAGAAGAAGAGGAGCATTGCCGACTTGTAGCTGAGGAGGATCTTGAAATTCCAAGTGGTCCCATGACTCGTTCGAATACTAAGGCGTTCCACAAGGCCATTGAAGTTCTACTTAATGAAATCTGAAACCATGAGGATGATTCCTTTTGTTCTACATTGATGTGCATCCAAGCTGAATAGCACTTGAGCAGGTGATATCATGTGTGCTCTTTTCCTTGTCAAGGCTTTTTCTCCTACCCTGGGTTTTTAGTCTTGGCAAGGTTTTTAACGAGGCCGTGATTACCTTTTCCCATAGCTCATGTTGTTATTTCAGCTTGGACCGACTTTTAGACTATGCTTTTTATGTTATGTTTTCCTTTATTGATACTCTGCGTTTTGGCCTTGGTGTAGGTCGTGGGTGTGTCCATGACCTAGGCTATAAATACTCTTGTTTCTCCTTGGCTGTATCTTATCAATCTTTCAATCAAAAACTCTTTGAGTTAAACTCTCTTGGTGCGTAACATCCTTGAGAACCCTTGCTTGGATTCGTGTGTGTCATGTCATGGATTCATCAAGTTGCTTGTTCAGTTTCTTCATCAACTGTACAAGTATCATCTTCTACCAACTATCCATCAAACCCTAACCCTTACGATCCCATCTCATCTCATATTCCATCGTGTTTCATCATCCCATCAAGTGTTCCAACCAATCTAATAGCTTTTCAGAGTTTGAATCCAAGGGTAATCGTGTTAGTTCGGTACAGAATTTGGCCCATTCGAAATTAGCCCACAAATAAAACATTAAAATTTCCTAAATATCCTGTACACATGGCCTAGCTTCGACATCTCCTAGAAGCTTGGATGCTAAACTTCTGTGACACCAGAAAAATTTTGCCAGCGATTGTGCATGTCCATATCCCTGCATCTTCGTCAGAAGCTCCTATTTTTCTATACTGATGTGGATCTGCTGATCCCGATTTGCCTAGTTTAACCAATCCTCTGAATTTCAATTTTCAGAACAGCCCTTGAAATCTCTCTTAGTACATCACCCCTTCAGATGCTTTGCTGGTGGCTGATTGTGGATCTAATCAGCCTTTGAAGCTGGGGATGACGAAGCCCCCACTGCAAACTCGTTCAAACGATCGAGTAGATGAAAACCAACAAAGAATTACTCTGAACAAGACGACAATGACCTCTAATGAAAATTAAGGGATAGCAGAGGAAAGACTAAACACGTAAAGGTGGATCACTTAAGAAACAAATCGGAAAACACTTTCATAAACAATAAGTTTTGAAGCCCAGAAAGCTTTCCGATTCTGCCGCAAAACTTGCGAAGATCAGAATTAAACTCGCATAGAAAAAGAAAACACACAAAACGAGATTAATGTGATCAAGTTCACCTAAGAAGGCAAAAAACAAAGTCGGACAAAGCCAAAAACAAAAGTCGAGCATCGAATTTATTCAAAGATTATCTACAGCTAGAAAGATAAAGAGAAAATTTTGGTTCCGGCCGTCGGCATGGCTCAGGGAGCACCACCCACGACCGGAAAACAAGATCCAGATCTAAAGAAAAGTTTAGAACTAGAGAGAAGTTAGAGCAAAGTTACTAGAGAGAGAGCGTTTTTCTAAAATAAAATATTCTAAATATTTTGGAATTAGCAAAAAATTAAGGGTATTTAAGTTTCATATCCATCATGACTTCAAAAATAAAATGGTTGTCAAACCCATTTATTGTTGCACTGGAAATACGATCTTGCCCTCCTATCTCTCTGCGCGTGGATTACAGTCCTCCCCACACCAAAATTTATTACCAAATTAAATTAAATAAAAGTGGCGTAAGAATAGGTCTTCTCTCCATTTTTTCTTTGGTTATGTCGAAGACACATAATTCCGACGGCGACGAACTATCTGGGGGTGTGCGATTCGGCTTCTGCTGGTGGTGTGCGATAAAAATTTAGCTGGTGGTCTGCGTGATACGAGCTTCGCCGGTGGTGTGCGATTCGGCTTCCGCTGGTGGTGTACGATAGGGATACTGATTTAGTCGGTGGTATGTGCGGTACGAGCTTCGCAAGTTGTGTGCGATTCCACTTCCGCCAATGGTTTGCGGTTCGGATTCCGCCGGTGCTGATTGATCCGGCCTTCGCCGGTGCTGAGCGTTTCGACCTTTGTCAGTTCTCTGCGACTCGGCATTCACCGGTGCTGTTAGATTCAAAACTGTCTGATAATATTTCTAATATGGAAATAGCTCCATTTTTATCCAGTTAATAGTTCTCTTTTGATTTCCCCCATTTGATATGGGTATAATGCAATTTAAATAGATAATTACTATGTTATATAATTTTGATATGCACTACTATATCAATATGGGTGGAATCTTTATGTGTGATATATTCTGTATAGAAATCCTAAGAGTTCACCTACCCAGATTAGGGTATAGATTTGTCGCCGCAAGAAAATGATGATGTGGGAAAAAGATGATGAAATTGGAAAAAAAAAATAAAAAAAAATATTTTAAACAAATAATATAAGAGTATATTATACATAGATATTGCTGTTAATAATCCAATATCTGTTGCTGATATGGACGGAAGTGTGCCTCACTTCCACGCACGAAAGAGGACAAAATAGATATGAAATTTAATGCCGTCAAATCTCATCTAAATAACAACAAACCATAGCCATATAATTTATTGACCAAAAAAAGACATAGTTAATAAAAATCTAAAAGGGGGATATATACTTAATTCACCCAAAAATTAATTGATTTATAAATCGTCATCTTTATACATAATTAGAGAGACACTCTCCTCCTAAAACGTACACAAATGCCATGTTCCTTTTTTTAATAAACTAAACGCAGCGTAACACTACGTTCGTCACAAAGTTGGTCGAAGCCCAAAGCCGGATATCTCGAGTAACCTTTTCCGTAAACGTCTCCGCATCTGTCATTTCCCCTTCTATGTTCTTCTCATCTCCTCTGAAACAGAAACGATAAAGTAGCATACAATAACATACAATTCATTGTATTAAGTACAAATTAATGATTATCTTCTTTCTAACTTTTGATGTCTTCTCCACGACGGGTGAGTCCTACTACTCAAATTGGGTCCTTCTCCTGAAGGATTCCACTTTCTTTGTTTGTAGTTTTTTTTAAAAAAAGTTCAAAGGCAAATGAAAATCCTGATTTTGTGTTGCAGGAAGAAAACTAAAGAGACAGGAATGTCGATGTGATTTTTCCAGAGGAATTGTTCATGTCCCAGTGAATCGAGGAAAGAGAGACAAAGGAACTGAAGAGACATAGTCTTAGAAGTTTTTTACCACCCTTAATTATCGCTTCTGCTATATTTCTCGAAACGTTCGATTCCTTTCTGCTTTAAATTTGATTTTAGTTGAATGATTATAGAGGCAGTGGCGTTCAAAGAAAACTGAGGGCAATAAATAAACCTTTGTATATATTATAATGTTGCTTGGAGATGGGATCCTGATTGATGTTCATTACGTGTTCACCGCTAAATAATTTTTCTCCCGATAAAAATTGGAACAGTAAGAAAGATTGGCTATTGACATCAAAATCATAAGCAGCAGTGGCAATTTAGTATGTAATCTCTCTCTTCTCTTCCATTTTGTTTCCACCTTTGTTTTAGAACCCTGATTTCTTATATCCGTAGTCTCTCTTGTTGCTATTTTTTTCTGGTGACCAGAAAAAAATTAGTTCTATGACGTGTTATTAGTTCGCCATTTTGCTTTTTTAGGTTATATTTATTTAGTAAATCATACACAATCTCTGTATCAGGGTGATAGTGACTCTCATATGGAGCTCTATACCACCATCCAACCTGTTAACGAAATTGACACGGAAGGCTCTGTCTGCAAAGGATCTTGACATATGAAACTATAAACTAAAGATTGCGAGTCATTAAATCTTCCCTGAATCCTTCAAACTAAAAAAACTAACATTAATTCCTCAGCTTTACGTCACTTCTTTTAAATTGTTTAGTTTTAGTTTTAAGTCATCACTATAAGCAACTTTTGAAATTTTTTTTTAATATGAATATTTTTTTGATTGAAGAAAAGTATGAATGTGAGACGTTTTTAGATTAATTGATTCTCTTACAGTTTCACGTGAATATGCAGTGGTCAAGGAAAGAATGCCAAAGATGTTAGAAATATTGACCTTGCATACATGAACTTCTTCAATGCATAAAACCTTTGGGAGAGAGATACATTATCACCCAGATTACTTTGTTGTTCAGAAGACAAGGGTGAGTATTTTTTAAAGTATTATAACCAAGCACTTCCTTTCTTCTGGAAGTCAGAGCACAAGTTCAAGTAAGCTGCTACTTTAACTTATAATCTTTTTACAAGTTTAAGCAACAGTTTTCAAAACGTTAAGAATTAAGACTATCCCACAAGGAGTGGGAAGGATTGATAAACTGGGCACGAAAGCTTCCTGGAATAGGTGAGCTTCGTATTTTTGGAATAAGGGTAAAGAGAGGCAGATACTATTGAAAATTAGATATTTTCTCTCTCTATTTTATTGTTTCAATCTCTCTCTAGATCTAAGTTTTTTTCGTCAAGCTTGAAGGGCCTTTACCGACCGTCGGTTCTCCAACGGATCGGTTTTTGGTTTTTTTTTTTTTTTTTTTGTTATCGGATCTCCGGTGAGTCCGGCTTTTACCTTCCGATTTTGGCTATTTAAGTTTGTATATATTTCCGACTAAGTTCGGTTTCTATTTTCTTCTCTACAGGTTCTCACCTTAGATCTCGTTACATATAGTGTTATCTTTCTTGCGATGGTCGTCGGTTTCTCTATCCTCGCTTCTTTGAACCTGCTTCTTTGAAGCTTCTTCTCCTTCATAGCTGCCATGGAGTTTTGGCGCAGGAAAAGGCAGATCTTCCAATTTTGGAAGAAGAGCAAGGGTATGGCGAAGCTCTCAGTTCTTCTGGGCGATTAGAGTAGAGGAAGATCATTAGATGTATCGGTTTGTCTGTAAAAGGAATCACTAGCAGGTGTTTGTGCAACTTCCGGCGATGGTTTGAAGCGGTGGTGCTTTCCGACATCGTCTCGAAGCTTCTATTTCCGGCAACGACTTTTGGTGATGGATCTTTAGATTAGGTCAATTGTGCTGGGCTTTATTTTAATCTCGTTGTATTGAAATAGTGTACAAACACGCTTATTGGGCTTTCAATAATATGAGCCTTTGGCGGAAAAAAAAGGATGTATATCTTTGGAAATTTATTATTTCATATGAATAGTCATTCTGCTAAAAATTATTTGGTCATGAGCCGTACAATTCTTCTGTCAAGAGTAGATTATGTCACATCCAAATGAGACATTGTGCATATACCAAATGGTCGAATGATGGTACCATTAGACTAACATCGAATTGTGGAACCTGACAAAACGTCAATAATTTTCTCAACGGTTTGGTTGTTCACTCCAGTTTGGTAAAGTTTCTTCTTGCTATTGATTTCTTCTACTCCCCAATTCATATTTGTTTTTTTAATTGCACCAATTAGCTGTCTGCTCTATATCTTTAGTAGAACTCAAGGAACATTCACTTATTCTTGGTTTCCATCGTATGTCCATTTACCTTTAACTGAATTTGCAGTTATGTTGACCGGATTGCTAATTCTAAATGGGAAGTGAAGGACCTTGGAGTGGAGGACCTTGGAGTGGAGCACAATGAATATGTTACTTCATTCTCCTACGTTGGCAATTTGCAAGAAATCAAACCCCCGCGCGTGCGCGGGGGTGGTAAGAGCAAGTGCATCAGTGAATTTTTGATTGGAGTTCACAGTAATAAAATAATAATATATTTGTAACACATGTAGCCATAATTATTTTTTATTACTCACAGCTTTTCTTGGAGCCAATAAGATCTTTACACTTGACATGAACCTGTCTCCTACCACCTCTAAAATAACATCCGCTCCTAAAAAAACACAGAGTTTTAATAATTTTTTTATTCTCTTATGCATATTTACCTGTGCCATGAACCCAACTAAATACTCTGATGTGGGTGCTCTAACATAACTAGTTGTTATAATAATAAAATGTGTTATCGAAAAACAAATCATTATTGTTGAGAAAACTATAATCTCTTTATTCCAAGAAGGAGTTTATATACAAGAATATGGTACAATATAGCTAAAACCCTGATGGGCCAGGGGACATTAACCTGATGGTTAATAGGCCGGTTACTAAAGTCCAATATGATTGTGTTATAACACTCCCCCTTGGACGAAATAACCGTGCCTGACACAAAACCCGGGATCTCTATTATGCGCTGGGGAACGTTGCCTAATTAAAACCTTACTAGGAAAACTCAGTGGGAAAAACTATAGTGAAGGAAAAAGAGTACAACACGCATTACTCCCCCTGGTTTAAGCATCACTGTAGATCTCTAAGTCTACGCATTCCTATCTGATGAATGAGCTTCCGGAGTGTTGAAGTCGGCAGTGATTTAGTGAATAGATCGGCTGAATTTTCGCTTGAACAGACTAGGAGCATTTGGATCTCTCCGGCCTTCTGTAGGTCGTGAATGAAGAAGAATTTGGGCAGAATGTGCTTCGTCCGATCACCTTTGATGTAGCCGTCTTTGAGTTGAGCGATACAAGCTGCATTGTCTTTATACATCACCGTAGGCTCCTTAACTTCGTCCATACCACAATCTGATCGGATGTGCTGAGTCAGGGACCGCAACCAAACACACTCTCTACTAGTTTCATGAATGGCCAAAATTTCCGCATGGTTGGATGAGGTAGCAGCGATAGTCTACTTCATGGATCTCCAAGATATGGCTGTTCCTCCATGCGTGAAAACATAACCGGTTTGAGACCGGGCACTGTGTGGATCTGATAGATATTCTGCATCAGCAAAACCGACTAGGCCATCCTTGTTGTGGTTAGAATAAAATAATCATAAATCCTTAGTACCTTGAAGGTACCTTAGGATGTGCTTAATACCGTTTCAGTGCCTTTGAGTTGGACACGAACTAAAGCGAGCTAAGAGGCTTACGACAAAGCAGATGTCTGGTCTAGTGTAAGTAGCCAAGTACATTAATGCTCCTATGGCACTGAGGTATGGCATTTCAGGACCGAGAATTTATTCATCGTCCTTCTTTGGACCGAATGGATCACTATCCAATCCTAGGCTCCTCACAACCATTGGGCTGGTCAATGGGTGGGCCTGGTCCATATTGAATCTCTTGAGTACTTTTTTAGTGTATGCCAATTGATGCACAAGGATTCCATCATTGACGTACTCAAGTTGTAACTCCAAACAGAATTTAGTTTTGCCTAGGTCTTTCATTTCAAACTCTGCTTTTAAGCATTCAACTGTTTGGGTGATTTCACCAGATGTTCCAAGGATGTTAAAGTCATCCACATATACTGCTATGATTACGAATCCTTTGTTTTGATATTTCTTGATAAAGATGCATGGACTGATCGGATCGTTTTTCTATCCTTCTCTGATGATATATTTGCTTGAACGGTTATACCACATACGTCCGCTTTGTTTCAGTCCATATAAGGATTTGTTCAGCCTAATGCAGTGTTTATCTCGAGATGCATGCTTATCTTTAAGTTCAATGCCATCTGGTAATTTCATATAGATTTTGTTGTCCAATGGTCTATAAAGATATGCGGCTACAACATCCATTAACCGCAAATCTACGAAATGTAGTTGCATCCACCACTGGAGAATAAGTCTCCTCATAATCGATTCCAGGTCTCTGTGAGAATCCTTGTGCTACAAGGTGTGCCTTGTATCTATCGACTTTGCCGAGTTCGTTTCTTTTACGCACAAAGACCCATTTGTTTCCCACTGGTTTAACTTCGAATGTTGTCCTTAAGATCGGACCGAACACATTCCGATCTTTAAACTGTTCAACTCCACGTTTATGGCTTCTTTCCATTTCAGCCAATCTGATCTATGAGTGCACTCGATTATAGACGTGAGTTCTAGATCCTCTTGCGTGTGCGCAATCTCAAGTGCTACTTTGTATGCAAAAGTTTCATTGATGTCGACATCTTTTCTGTTCCATAGAGAACCGGATATGATATAATTAACTGAGATCTCATTATTATCAATCCCTTCAGAACCTTGAGATTTAGCGTCCCAAACCTCTTGAGATGGTTCAATAGGGTAAGTATCAGCTGAGGTCGCATCCGTGTTCTCTTGAATCCCGGTTTCAATCATTGCACCTTTCTTTGATTTTTGGGGATTCTTATCTTTGGAACCTGGTGGTCTGCCACGTTTCTTACGTGCGTCAGACTCTGTAGCAACTTGACCTTTCCCTGAGGGGACATATATTCGTACTGGTGCATTACAAGCTGGTATGTACGATTTGGTAACTTTGTTCGGGTCGGCAAAGGAATCTTACAATTGATTAGCTAGCTTTTGTAAATGTATAATTCTTTGGACCTCTGAATCACATTCTAGAGTCCGAAGATCTTGCCATTGTATGGATGTTTGATTCCATGAAAGTTCCTTTACGAGCTTGTCTGTCTCTCCACCTAATCTGGGATATACCGATTCATCAAATCGGCAATCTGCATATCTGGCCTTAAACAGATCTCCTGTAGTTGGCTCGAGATATTTTATGATGGTGGGAGAATCAAAACCAACATATATTCCCACCCTCCTTTGAGGTCCCATTTTACTTCTCTGTGGTGGTGCAATGGGTACATAGACTGAACACCCAAATGTTTTAATATGGGAGATGTCTGGCTCATGACCCGTTAGCAATTGGGATGGTGAATATTTGTGTTCACTAGATGGTCATATGCGTATTAGTTCAGCAGCATGTAAGACTGCATGTCCCCAAGCTGAGACCGGGAGTTGTGACCTCATTAGTAATGGTCTAGCAACCTATGGAATTCGTTTAATGAAGGATTCAGCTAATCCATTTTGTGTATGGACATGTGGAACGGGGTGTTCGACACTTACCCCCATGGACATACAATATTCGTTAAACGCTTGGGAAGTGAATTCGCCAGCATTATCAAGACGTATAGTCTTTAATGGGAAGTCTGGAAAATGGCCTCTTAATCTGATGATTTGGACCAATAACCTAGCAAAAGCTTGGTTCCTAGAAGATAGTAGACAGACATGCGACCAGCAGGCCGATGCGTCAATGAGGACCATGAAATATCTAAATGTCCCACAAGGTGGGTGAATTGGTCCACATGTGTCTCCTTGGATTCTTTCCAGAAAGTTCAAGGTCTCTTTAGACACTTTGACTGGTGAAGGTCGGGTAATCAGTTTCCCTTGTGAGCAAGGTGTGCACTTGAGGTGCTTTGGGGAGATACCATTTGCTTTAAGGGTGTGCCCTTTAGAATTTTGAACTAATTTACGCATCTTGTTCGCACCGGTATGACCCAGGCGGTCATGCCAAATAGTGTAATCTAAAAACCGTGCTTTGATAGCAACATTAGCCTCAATCATACTGACCTCAGCATGGTAAATGCCAGTAGATACTGTGAGTAAAAACTCTTTGTTCCCTTCGTCCTGAGTTTCGACATGAAAACCATTCAATCTTATGTCTTTGAAACTCAATAGGTTTCTCTCATAACTGGGTGAGTATAAGGCATCTGATAATTCTAGATATGTACCGTTTGATAACAACACATGAGCTTGGCCATGGTCCTCTATTAGGCTCGAAGTACCCACTATAGTGCTAATGTTCGCGGTTTTTATGACTAGATTTATAAAGTAATTCTTGTCTTTTAGAATTGTGTGACTCGATCCACTATCCACAATGATATCCATATTGTCTTGCATTGAACTTCATTAAACAAGAATTATGATGCAAATATCACATGCAAATAGAATATTACTCCATAAATTAAGATGTAAAGGCAAAAAGGTCTTAAAGATAAAATCCAAAATAAAAGAACAAATCCCAAAATGAAAGGATAAAAGTTCAAGGAGTAATGTAAAATGTATTCAGATATTGAGGTCAATCAAGAAGGTCAGAGGTCTCGTAATCCATGTCATCAGCCTTATCAGCCTTTGAGTCATCTTCATTGACTTGATGAACCAGATTAGCCTCATGATTATCTTTCCCGTGCTTCTGGTAGAGCTCAGCAAGATATTTGGGAGTATGGCAATTCTTGACCCAATGATTAGTCATCCTGCATCTTGTACAAGGAGTTGGTCTGGATGAATGGTCTCTGTGGGTCGGTTTGCTGATGCCACGACCCTTACCCCGACTATAACTGAGGTTAGGTCGGGTATCTTGGTTCAGTTTTCCGCGTCCTTTTCCGTGCTTCCCATGTCCATTTCCACGTCCACGTCCACGATCTGAGGATCTGTCACGTTGGACGAAGTTGGACTCTTTGCTGGCTCCTCCTGGCAATGGAGCTGATCCTGGGGGCCTCATGGCACTGTTCCTCATCAGAAGCTGATTGTTCTTCTCAGCAAGGAGTAAGCAAGAGATCAAATCCTCATAGGTGCTATGATTCATGGCACGGTATTGTTGTTGGAGGACAACATTAGGGTTGCCAAACGTTGAGAATGTTTTCTCTAGAAGATCCTTATCAGTGACTTCTTCGCCACATAGTTTCCTAAGTGAAACTATCCGAAAGAGTTCGGAATTATAAGAATCAACGGATTTGAAATCTTCGAACCGTAGGTTCTTCCAGTCGAACTTAGCTTGGGGCAGTATGACCGTTTTCTGATGGTCATATCTCTTTTTCAGTGCCACCCAAAGTTCGAGTGGATCCTCAAGAGTGAGGTCACTACAAGAAAACAGGTGACTAGCGACTACACAATTGGTAGCAAGTTATTGATGTTTCACGAAATGCATCATTAACCATATCATGCATCCTATCGTGATCTACCATATGATCATCTTCCTGAATGACACTAGGGGGATGTGGTACATCTCTGCTGTTACCAACATTTTCAACCTGATTACTACTACTAGCTTCATTCCTATGATCATCCTCTCCGTGGTTAAACCAAATATAGTAATGTGGAGTAAATCCTCTATTTACTATATGTTTCCAAACAGTTGCACTAGCAGCAAACTTCGTATTATTGCATTTACGACACGGACAGAACATTTTACCCGTTTCCCGTTAACTTAACAACCAAACTACATCTACTTTGCTCGTGAAATAGTCGTTAGTCAGATGCTATATAGGGGGATGTAAATTAGTCGTAAAGTTACGACTAATTTACGATTACGGTAAAAACGAGTCGTAAATTAGATGTAACATTTACATGTAAATTAGTCGTTAATAAGATGTTAAACTTGGAAGTAAAATAGTCGTACATTTACAACTAATGTACGACTCGCGGAAAAGTTAGTCGTACTTTAGATGTAACTTTACAACTAGTTTACGACTAAATTATTTAGTCGTAATTTTACCTCTTACTTACGACCAAACCTTTTTCGTCGTAAAGTAGTCGTAAATAGGTCCTTAAATTACGACTACACTTGTGTAGTCGTAAATTCTGGTCGCTAATGACCTGCTTTATTGTAGTGGGTGTTGTTGCTTAAGAGACTCAGCGAGGTGATGGCGGATAATAAATATCGCCGAGTACCGTTCTGTTGGAGTCGCGGTGTTATTATCTTTGATGCATTCACTTAGAGTCTTTGAGTTGAGGTAGATCTTGGTGTCAAGGGCCCATTTGAGGTAGTTATCCCGGAGACATTGAGTGCCTCAAACTCGACATTCTGAATGTTTGACATCTGAAACATATAGTACAACATTTTTTTTATTTAAATAATCAATAGTATGAGACTATGATCATTTGAATAAGGGATTTATGCTATTTTGGGAAAACTTTCTATTTTTGGGAAACCTGCTATTTCTCTAGGGCTAGTTTCGAAAACCTGACTTGATTCACAAACATATGAACAAATTAAAAAAAACTTTCTATTTTTTTAAACCTGCTAATTTGTTCAAATTTTTTAAATTTGTTCAAATATTCGACATCAGGGTCGGCGGGTGCTCAGGGTCTTTAGGGCTATCGTGCTGATAACGTGTTGAGAAAATTATAATCTCTTTATTCCAAGAAGGAGTTTATATACAAGAACAGTGTACAATATAGCTAATCCTCTGATGGACCAGAGGATATTAACCTGATAGTTAATGAGCCGGTTACTGAAGTCCAATATGATTGTGTTATAACAATTATGGAATTATGAGAAACAAACAACTAATGCTTGTATTATCGTTAGACTAACGACATTAGCTTTCAAAAAAAAATTGGAACTTATATTCATCTCCTTTTTGTGACTTGATTCACAAACATATGAACAAATTAAAAAAATTGGAGAAGATAAATCTGGTTCGTTACAATTGTTGAATATTTGAATACTATTTGTTCTAACTCATAAAAAAAACAAAAATATCGATGGTCCCAATTTTCTATAAAGATTTCTATTCATTTTAGGATAAGTATATATTTTTAACTTTTGTTTCTGTATTACCGTTTCATTAGGATTAGTAATAGAAAACCTTGGTTACAAAATCAAAAAATAAAATAAAAATTGGAACATAAAATTTAACAATAAAAAAAACAAAAAAGAAAAAAAAAACTAAGGATAAAACTAATTTGTTGACGATTGATTATTAAAGAATCCAATGATATAATCTACTTTGTTATGAATCGTTTGGTTTAATGGACTCAATACAGACCGACCCACGTAGAGGTTATTACATAACCGGTCCTTATGTTTAGTGTATATTAAGTATTGACATTTCCTTTTCTACAAGGAATAGGTTTATGGAATATTGCCATTTTGATCCTTATGTAAACCTCAGCCTGGGCAAAATGCCCGAAACCGAAAACCCGAACCCGAACCGAACCGAAAAAGTGGATCCGGAACCGATCCGAAAATACCTAAAATACCCATTGGTTCCTGTTTGTCAATACCCGTGGATATCAGGTATCACCCGGAACCGAACCGATACCCAAACGGGTACCCGAATACCCGAAAATATTGAAAGTATTAGTTACTTTTAGGTATTACATGTGTATTTTAAGTATTTCTGTAATTTTTTATTTTTAGTTTTTCATGTTTTAGAGTATAATTTAGTATTTAAAATTTTTTTTTCTGTTTTTTTTAGATTTTGATGAAAATATTCGGATTTTTTTGTAGAATTTTGGGTTTTCGGATACATTTTAAATATTTCGAGTAATAATACTCAAACCGAACCACAACCAAATAAGAAGCGAAAAGTTTTGGGTATTAATCGGTTCTCAAAATTAAAAACGGATCATACCCGGAACCGGAAGGAATCGAACCGGAACCGGACCGAAATTTTACAAGTACCTATTGGATCTCAAACTCCTCTACCCGAAATACCCGGAACCGAATGGTTCTTACCCGGAACCGAACCGAATACCCGAATGCCCAGGCTGATGTAAACCTATATATAAAGACTATTTGGTCTCATTAATAAAATAACAATTCACAACACGTTATCAGCACAAAAACTCCTAGACCTAAACCTAGCCGCCGACGAGACCAAGCCGTAAGCAGCCGCGTCGCCGATCTCTTCCGACCGCCGCCGTGTTTTCCGATCACCGCCGGCCGCCGATTGATTGCGTGAGGTTCCTGTATTTTACTGAGGTCATTAGCTCCCGGTTCCTGTCCATTCAACATCCTAAGGTGATCAAGGTAAACCCTAAACTAAAAACAAAGAAAAATCGAATTGGACCTAAGAACATATAAACCCTAAAAATTGGTTACTCAAATGAATTGTTTGATCTTGTGTTCAAACCCATACCGAAATCGGACTAAGCTCATATTGGACTATTAAAATCGGATTGCTTGCATAATTGTTTGCTTGCTTGTTGAAATCGGTTGTTAAACTTGCTTGCATGATTGAATCCGGTTTGCTTAGCATGTTTTAATAATCGGCCATAGCTTGTTCATCTATTAAAAATCCAATTGTACATATGTCTTAAACCTTTCTTGAAATCGGATGTGTTGAACCATCCATGGAATCGATTGTTTGATCTTGTTTGCATCATGAATCATCAATCCATATGTCTTGTTAAAATCGGCTAGTATATGTGCATGCTTAAAATCGAAATCGGCCTCATCATTAAAATCGGTTTTATGCATACATGAGATAGGTTGTTAGATCATCTTGTTTGAACCTTGAATGATTTTGAAAAAACCCTAAGAAAAAAAATCGGCCATGAGGAAGAAGAAAAGAAAAATAGTTTGTGCCTAAACCATAAAACCCTAATCCTAATCCAAATAGGAAATCTCTAATCCCTTCCTTTTACTAAAAATGAAAGTTTTAGAAATATCTTTTTCCCTTTAAGGAATTATCCTTTTAATTGTTTTTCCTTTTCTTAAAGGTCAAGGATTAACTTTTAATTAAAGATAATAATCCTAATCCTATTCTAAATAGGAAAATCTAATTCCTTTCTTTTGATAAAAAGGAAAGTTTTAGACAATATCCTTTTCTTTTAAAGGTTTCCTTTTCTTAAAAGTTTAGGATTAACTTTTAATTAAGAATTAAATTAAAAATAGAAAATTCCAAGAGCTCAAACCATTAATAAAAATCGGCTCATATAGTTAATTGTTTGATTGCTCAAATTGCTTGATTGATTGTAAAGCTTAAAATCGGATAAACTATACCGACCATATTCCTAAGGTCAGGATCATAATTTAAAAGGTCGTAACTGAAAATTGTTGGATATTTTCAGATGACAAAAGTCAACAACTTAGACTTCGTAGCCTTCAATCTCTCAGGAGACAATTACTTGCAATGGGCACTAGATGCAAGGATATTACTAAGGTCAAAAGGGCTCGGAGAATGCATCACTGAAGGAAATAACGAGCATGAGCGAAATCAGTACAAGGCGATCTTAATCATACGCTATCACCTCAATGAAATTCTCAAGGATCAGTATCTGACAATTGAAGATCCTTTGGATCTATGGAAGGAATTGAAAAAGAGGTATGACCATCAAAGAACGGTCATTTTGCCTAAAGCAAAGTTTGACTGGCTGAACTTGCGATTCATGGACTTTAAGTCTGTTGATGAGTACAATTCAGCCTTGTTCAAGATAATTTCAAACCTGAAGCTATGTGGCGAAACCATATCGGAGAATGATATGTTGGAAAAGACATTCTCCACCTTCCATTCGGGTAATATATTGTTACAAGAACAATACCGCGAGGGAGGCTTCGCCACTTACTCAGATCTGATCGCTTATTTGCTGCTTGAGGAACATAACAACAAGCTTGTTCTGGTCAACAGCGAAATGAGACCAGCTGGAACAGCCCCACTCCCTGAAGCCAATTTGGCCGCTGAGAAAAAAAGAAAACGAGGCAAACCATGTCCATAGAGATCAGAAGTATTACGGCCTTGGACGTGGCGGGAAAGGAAAAAGGCGTGGTCGCAATAATTACCACCCCTGTGGTCGAGTCTAATCGCGGCCGTGGCCGTGGCCGCGGAAATGGCCGCGGATATCAATCTGGACATCAGTCCGACCCGACCAAATCCGTTTGCCATCGTTGTGGGATGAGTAACCATTGGGCCAAGACTTTCAGGACTCCCAGACATCTTGTAGAATGCTATCAAGAACGCCTCAAAGGGAAGAATCCTGAGGCCCACATGGCCCAGCATGAACATGACAATGAGGGTGACTTCGATCATGAAAACGATGATCTTATGGACACATATCAGAACGATAACATAGACTATGAGACTTCCGACTGTTTGAAGTGAATCCGAGTTTTAAGTTTTTCCATTTCATGTTGCTTTTATTTATGTTTTGATTTTATGTCTTTGAATTTTATTTCTTTGGTGTTTAATGAATAATACTACGGCTTTTAAGACATAAATTATTGTTTTATGAAGTATGGACGAGTTCGTGGTGGATAGTGAGTCAAGCCACACGATTTTAAAAGATAAAAGATACTTCATAAACCTTTCACTCAAAAAGGCAAACATAAGTACTATAGCAGGACTGGCCGGCCTTATAGAAGGTTTCGGCCAGGCCAACATTTTAATGCCAAAAGGAACACATCTAGAAATCCCTGATGTATTGTTTTCACCAAGCTCAAATCGAAACTTATTGAGTTTTAAAGACATTCGTCTGAATGGTCTTCATGTGGAAACAATGGGCCGAGGAAACAGAGAATTTCTCCAGATAGTTAAAATCACCCAAGGACACAAGAAAGTCCTCGAGACTATACCTGCTATAGCTACTGGCATATACTGTACTAAGATCAGTATGTTAGAAGCCAATACCGCCGTAACAAAGCTTTTACGGATATGTTCACTTTATGGCATGACCGACTGAGACATCCCGAGTCAGGAATGATGCGGAAATTGATATCAAACATGAGAGGACACGCCTTGAAAGAAAGGAGAGTGATCCCGAAAATTCAAACTTGTGCTTCGTGTTCACAAAGTAAATTGATTGTAAGGCTGTCACCAGTAAAAGTGACTAAGGAAACGATAAATTTCCTGGAAAGAATTCAAGGAGACATATGCGGACCAATACACCCACCTTGTGGGATGTTCCGATATTTCATGGTCCTCATTGACGCATTTACACGATGGTCACATGTATGCTTATTGTCAACACGGAATTTGGCATTTGCAAGACTCCTTTCGCAGATAATTGGCCGGGCACACTTTCCAGACTTTCCTTTAAAAACCACCCGTATGGATAATGCGGGTGAGTTTACCTCCAGAGCCTTTGATGATTACTGTATGTCCATGGGGGTAAGTGTGGAACACTCCGTGACACATGTACATACACAGAACGGCTTGGCCGAATCTCTCATCAAACGCATACAGCTGATCGCTAGACCATTACATATGAGGTCAAAGCTTCTAGTATCAGCCTGGGGACACGCAGTCTTACATGCAGCAGAGTTAATCTGTATCAGGCCATCAAGTGACCATGAATATTCCCCCTCCCAATTAATTACGGGTCAAGAGCCAGACATATCCCATCTTAAAATATTCGGTTGTTCAGTTTATGTATCGATCGCTCCACCACAGAGGACTAAGATGGGACCTCAGAGGAGGATGGGAATATATGTTGGATATGATTCACCCACAATCATAAAGTATCTTGAGCCAGCCACCGGTGATATGTTCAAGGCCAGATACACGGATTGTCATTTTGACGAAACCGTTTTTCCAACATTAGGTGAAGTAAAACGGCTGGATAAAGAAATTGCATGGAATCATACATCCTTAAATTGGCAAGATCCTCGGACCCAAGAAAGTGACTTGAAAGTCCAAAAGATTATTCATATGCAAAAGCTAGCTATACAATTGCCAGATTCTTTTGCTGACCCGCAGAGAGTAACTAAATCGTATATACCAGCCGTGAATGCACCAATATGAATTGATATCCATGATGGACCGCAAGTTGCTACAGAGTCTAAGCCGCGGGCAAAACGTGGTAGACCTATTGGTTCCAAAGATAAGGCTCCTCGAAATTAAAGAAAGGTGCTGAAATTCAGACCGAGGAGATAATGGATGATCCGGACACAAATGAACCTAAGGAGCCGCAAAATAAAGCTCAGGACGCCGAGCCTCATGGTCCTAAAGTTCCCGACAACAATGAGATCTCAATAAATTTTGTTATGTCCGGAATCCAATGGAATAGAAAAGACATCGACGTCGATGATATATTTGCATGCAATATAGCACTTGAGATTATGAATGAGGATCTAGAACCCATGTCAATAAGAGAGTGCACTCAACGATCTGATTGGGTTAAATGGAAAGAAGCCATAAACGTGGAGTTAAACTCTTTAAAGAAGAGAGAGGTTTTTGGTCCTATAATTCGGACACCTCATAATATGATCCCAGTTGGACATAAATGGGTCTTTGTGAGGAAGAGAAACAAACAATGAGAGACTGTTCGACACAAAGCACGGCTTGTGGCACAAGGATTCTCACAAAGACCAGGCATCGATTATGAGGAGACATACTCCCCTGTGGTGGATGCAACGACATTCCGATTCCTGATAAATCTAGCCATAAGAGAAAATTTGGATTTTCGGTTAATGGATGTAGTAACCGCCTATTTATATGGTCCACTGGATAATGAGATTTATATGCGATTACCAGAGGGTATTGAGCTCAAAGATAAGAGAAGTTCTCGCGAAGAACACTGCATTAGGCTGAACAAATCCTTATACGGACTGAAACAAAGTGGGCGCATGTGGTACAATAGATTAAGTGAGTACCTAGTCAAAGAAGGCTATAGAAATGATCCAATCAGTCCGTGTATTTTTATAAAGAAGTTTGCAAACAAAGTATTTGTAATTATAGCAGTATAAATGGATGATTTGAACATCCTCGGAACCTCTGGAGAGATCGCACAAACAGTTGAGTATTTAAAGGCCGAATTTGAAATGAAAGACTTAGGAAAGACTAAGTTCTGTTTGGGAATACAGCTTGAGTACGTCAAAGATGGAATCCTTGTGCATCAAATGGCATATACAGAAAAGGTACTCAAGAGATTTAATATGGACCAGGCCCACCAATTGAGCAGCCCAATGGTGGTGAGAAGCCTCGCATTGGACAGTGATCCATTCGGTCCGAAGAGAAAGGATGAAGAAGTCCTTGGTCCCGAAGTGCCATATCTCAGTGCCATATGAGCGTTATTATATTTGGCTAGTCATACTAGACCAGACATTTGTTTTGCCGTGAACCTCCTATCAAGATTTAGTTCTTGTCCGACCCAGAGGCACTGGAACGGGATTAAACATATACTTCGTTACCTACAAGGAACGAAGGACATGGGTCTGTTTTACACTAACCATAACGACAAAGGTTTAGTTGGTTTTGCTGATGCAGGTTATCTATCGGATCCACACAATGGACGATCTCAGACAGGATATGTGTTCACTCACAGAGGAACCGCAATTTCATGGAGAAGCATGAAACAGACACTCACGGCCACGTCATCAAATCACGCAGAGATTTTGGCAATTCATGAAGCCAGCCGTGAATGTGTTTGGTTGAGATCGATGACTCAGCACATAAGGCGAGATTGTGGGATGAACGACGGAAAGGAAGAGCCAACCGTACTTTATGAGGACAATGCTGCGTGCATAACTCAACTGAAGGATGAATACATCAAGGGAGACCGGACAAAGCACATTCTGCCGAAATTCTTTTTCACTCATGATCTCCAGAAGGCTGGAGAAATACAAGTGCTTCAAGTCCGTTCAAGCGACAACTCAGCTGACTTGTTCACGAAGTCTCTCCCAACCTCCACGCTCAAGAAGCTGGTGTATCAGATCGGCATGCGCCGACTAAGGGACTTTACTGATGTCTAAAACAGCGGGAGTAATACGTGTTGTACTCTTTTTCCTCGCTAAGGTTTTGTCCCACTGGCTTTTCCTTATAAAAGTTTTAATGAGGCAGCATCCCCAAGCGTATTACAAAGATCCATGGTTGCATCGGGTTCGGTCATTTCGTCAAAGGGGAAGTGTTATGAACCGTTTGGTTTAATGGACTCAACACAGACCGACCCACGTAGATTTTATTACATAACCGGTCCTTATGTTTAGTGTATATTAAGTATTAGACATTCCCTTTTCTCCAAGGAATAGGTTTATGGAATATTGCCATTTTGATCCTTATGTAAATCTATATATAAAGACCTTTGGTCTCATTAATAAAATAACAATTCACAACATACTTTTATTTTGTTCGTTTGCTTGGGTTAGCTTCTTGAGTTTCTTCCTCATCAGATATAGTTTTTTTTGAACTTCTCATCAAAGCAATGGAGACAAATGTTTTGATCCAAATGCATAGAGAAAATGATCTTTTGAAGCATACAATTTTTTTTAAAAAAACAAAGAAAATATTTGTAAGTGTATTATCATATTCTAACGAATCAATAAGAATAACTAAAAAAAAAATCGAAATTTTTCTTAAATTAAATTTGCAACCTATATTTAGAAACTTCCATACTTGTTCCTTTTGAAGATCATATGAGATAACAAATTTTTGTTTCAGCGAAGATATTTTAACGAATCAATAAGAATAACAAAGTATAAGATAACAAAGGTCACCTCTCCGTTCGCCGCAGCCGCTAATCTTTTTGTCGTCACCTCTACTTCTCTTTATCTTCCACCAACGTAAACTTTTTTCTTTTTTCTTTTTTTTAAAAAAAACCCCAAAATTGGGCATCGTCGTTGAATACAAAGCCGATCCGCCGGCGTCAAAAGCACGGCGAGACAGCAAGGAGGACCTAGGGTTTACAACAAAACCAAAGAAGAAACCTATCTAACGCAGGTCGGCGGTGGGGAAGAAGCGAAGTCGAGATCTCGCGAAGCACAACCGGCGGACACAAGCGGGGTGACATCCTCAAACACCGGAACTTGCCTTGGCGGAGCGTCCGAATCCGCCGCCGCTCGCTCAGGCAAAGAGTCTGAGCAACCACCGCTTCCGGATTTACACGCGTACGAGCTCAGTGACGCTACGCGGCGATTACGACGGAAGAAGGAGAATCCGACTCGCCGAACCTTACCACATGATCTTCATCCTCCAGAGCTCTCGAAAGAAAATCATGGCTTTCGAAGCTTCAAATCCCAGTGAGTTGACCGAGACCGACTACTTTAGTTTCGATATAGATGTGCAAAAACACATGAGGAGAGAGGAGATTTCCAAAGTCACTTGACAAGATGTTCATCTTCTGTAACTCTTGTTGCCGCATAGGAAGCGTTCTTCAAGGCCTCTGGCCCTCTGATTTCGTCTCAAGAACAGTTAAGCCGGATAATCGGAAAAGAAACGGAAGTAAGTCGGAAGAAACCGTATCATTGTATCAACGTATCTCTTTTGGCTTAGATGCTTTATTGAAAATGATTTGATTGCTGAGTTTGATAACAAATGTACGTAACGGTAATGGTAGTGTGTTCTCATGATGCATTTTAAAAAGAATCTGATGTTTTAGCTTCATGATGTTTCCTACGCAGAGAGATTGATAGAGAAGAAGGAAATTGCAGAGCAGGAAACAGTAGGAGTCTTTCAATTGGAGTAGCGATTCATTGGTGGGGATCTGTGATTGGTCAATCAATGTCAAGGTTTTCCCGTCGAATTTTTATTCCAACTGAAAAAAAAAAAACCTAATCTCACTAAAGCTCATCACGTTATTCCTTATCCAACAAAATAACCTTACCCACTAAACAGGCCCACTTCTCTGCCACTTATGTACGTTTAGTCGAAACAGTGTGGTCTTGTCCGACAGACGAATCCGTTCCGGTCCATAATGGGCCCAATGGGAATCTCATGCCCGTAGGTTAGAAACACAAAAACGTCGGCCCGTTTACTCACCCCAAACTAACACTGGTCAGAACTACATGAGCCCAACCCATACGGCGGCTACACTTTCTTCTCCGATGAGCTTCAGCCGATTTTTTCCCCCTCCACTCCCCCTGTTCAGGTGAGCGTTATGCGTTACCTTCTCGGCCAAATCCGCATCGACGAAAACCTGTTCCACTCCCTCCTCCCATACGTTGCCCCCTTTGATGAGATATGCAAATGACGTTTCTATCTCATAAGTTTCCCACTCGCACACCATATAAAGGATGTCCCCGGTCAGATTCTTCCATCACTTTCATGTCATTCAGTGTAATATGGCTAAGAAGAATTCCAAGATCCCGAATTAGGACATTGTTCGTGGTGTACAAGGATACATCGTTACAGGATCCAAGCAAGTCGAAATAGATGCCTCTTTTTCTCTCTCTCTCCATTCTGTTTTCAGGGTTTATGAAATCCTTTTGTTATTGACTAGAGATTGACCCACGCTACGCGTGAGTTGTATTTATATATGAATTTCTATTATATTAATAAAAAAATAATTTTATGGGTAATAAACAATGTTCTAAAACTCGGCCAAATCGGCGATTAATCGGCCGATTATGCGGATGCGGTATAATGTGTTTGCCACCGGGATTATGCATAAATCGGACATAAAATCGGTTAGATTATAGAAAAAGTTGAAAAAGAGAGAAGGAAGTTGCAGAAACACGTCGGGAAGAAGAAGTAAAGAGGAAAGATAAGATTGTCATTTATTTTTATAATATATTCATAAAATAAGGGAAGAGAAGTTAGTGGTAGCCAGCTAGACTTAGAAAAATATTAAAAAATCAAAAAACAAAGCCGGATTCGAACCAAAAATCGTCTCATTTAAAATATTTCCCTTTTTTCAATTGTGTTGAAATGGTTTATCTGAGATATATACATAGATATTATTAATATCTTCAAAATAAAATCGACGATTAGAACCGAATAGAAAACGATTAGTCCTCGCCTAGGCGCTAGGTAGTTAATGAACGCCTGACAATATTTGTATCTTAAAATTATCTTTAATTAACCTATGTTTTTACCCCCTTAAAAATTATTTGATTCAACGTTCATATCAAATAGTTTATTCATTGAATTTGTGTATGATAAATGGGAGCGAGAACATGTCTTCGAAATTGTATATATGTTTTATTTTTTTATTAAAATTTTTAGGAAATCTTAACATTTTTATATGTTTTTCAAAATTTCATAGCATTAATGCATATAATGTTTTAATGATTTTATAACAATATTTACTATATTAATGTGTATAAATAATTAATGAAATTTTGTTTTATAACATTTTAAAGACACAAATATTAGTAAAAATGATAAATAGTATGTTTTAAACCAAAATGCATGAAAGAAATATTGTTCTGAACGAAGAATTCATCTACAAATATTAATTGAGGGTTCAAAATAATATCCTACACTTATCCGTTAAATAATATTTCATACATATTTTATCCGTTAAATTTATGGTGTTTTTTCTTAATTAAAACTTCATTTCGATCTCGTTAGTATAAATATTTTTTGATGCACGGATTGTGTTATTATTTTTTTCCACTGATTACTATATTTATTTATTTTCAGTGTAGTTTGTCTAATAACCCTCAAAAATGTGTAATCTAATGTAAGCAGAATGTGAAGAGAGGTAGGAAGATATATCTTGGTAGCTGTGGGTCATTTGTGTTGTTTTGGAAGATTGTGTATTTGGTTAGATTAGTTTTTTTTTGGGGTGAAGTTACCCTTTTTTTTAAGTCATTTTTTTTTTCTTTCGCAAATGATTATTTTTGTACTTTTTCCGATAAAAGAAATATATTTTATTTTATTTAAAAATGACAAACATGTGTGATGGCATTTTAAATTATATATGTGAGATATAGAATCAATACCACAAATTAAATAAGAAATCGGATCTTAACACATTATGTTTTTACAACAATTGGCAACAAAACAAAAAGCTGTTTACCTGTAGAGCATATGTTATGTCTGATTCGTCTACCCTCAGGCTAACTCTCTTTAGCTCATCTCCACGAGCTTGACCAAATTTCAAAATCCCCCGAAGCAAAACAAAAACCCATTTCTTTAACCAAATATTACCATAGAGGTCTTTCAGGAATTGAACTTTTATTGCTTGCATGAACTATCAGCAAACAAATACAGTATACCGTAAGCTTTTTAACAACATAGAATATTTAAAACAGCGATAGTAGTTACCTGATCATTTAGTACTGTACACATGTTAGTGTACTCTGTAATTCCAGCTGGAGAGATCATCCACGATTTACAGATTTCCCGATATAACTTATTTTAACTGCATTGAATGAGGAAGATAAATAATTCAGAACAACGTTTTGGTTTTAGTCATGAAGTTATGTGTTCTGTGTTTCAGTTTATGGACAAAGAGATTTACCTCTCCAATGGTGGCGTCCTTTTTACTCCCTCGAAAAGCCTTTGCAGCAGAACATATTATGATCTGTTAGTTGTATCAAGAGAAGCATGTGATTATTCCAGTTAGATTCTAGCTAGGAAAACATCTTTAAACTTTTGCTCAGCTGATTCTCTAAACTTTATGTACATGTACTAAGGGTATCATACATGGAAGCCGGATTAAGATGGGAATAAGGAGTTTGGACGAAAGACCATTTTGCGGCAACGAATTCACAACACTGATCGAACAAAATTTCCCAGCAGAATTAAGAAAAGGAACTTGTTAATACCTTTTCCTCAATTAGCAGAAGCTCGAGACCAATTAATAGACCACTTGGTTGGATTTTGTGCCTCCCACGAATAGACCAAACTTTACATTCACTGAGCTCGAACTCGATATCGCTGAATGGTAGGACCACCTGAGATGCAGTGGGAGCTGGAGCCGCAGCTGTTCGAGATTTTAGGTTTCTCTTAGCCATTTCTGCGTTACGGTGAGAAAGCGTAAGGGTTGAACAACTTAGGTTTTCGAACATGGAATTTATAGCTGATTCCGGCAGAAAGGAAGCTGTAACGCAAGGGTGTACTCAGGGATTTAAGTTTTCAGTTACGGAGAAGCATGTGTTAAACTTTAGCGCCGCATGCGCCGCCTTTTTCTGTTCTAGTTGTACTAGTTTCGAGTTGTACTGTTTTTTAAAGAGTTGTACTTTCTGCATTTTTTAGCTTTAATCAGTTGTACCACATTTTCAATTAAATTTTTCAGTTATACTTTATACAATTAGTATATAAACTACATTTAACATAATCTCAAACCATAAAATTTGTGAAAACACTTTTTTATTCAGTGGGCATGTTAGTATGGTGAAGTTTTAAAAACAAACCTTAGAAGTATAAGGCATTTCATGTAAACATATAATGATTATGTAACCAATTCTAAAAATTCAGATTTTGTTATTTATTTTATATAAAATTCAGATGTTTTAATGCCGTATTTGGTATGAAAAAATGTTTAGAAATGTAAGTTAAATCATTTTAAGAAACTTCATAATTTAAAAATGGTACAACTACCAATAATACCAATTGTACTACTTGTATGATAAAATTATACAATTAATTTACACCTGAAATGATAAAAAAAAAAATCAGAGCTTTGGTATTTTCACTTTGTATGTGGTTTGTACTTTATACCATTTCTGAATTTAGCAAAAGATATTATAATTTTTTGTAGCTGCATTTACGTATTCACTAAAAGCTCACATTTTATCCTCACATCATTCTTCTGTCTTTGTTAGAAAACAAACATTTACATAACACAGTGATACCCAGAGCAACATCTATACTAATTAACATCCATGGTAGGAAAGATGATCATCATAATTCATTACAAAACAAAAAAAGTTTAGAATTTGAAGAAGCTGATAGAGAGAGACGATATTCAATGTTCCAATTGGGTCTGCATCTCCAATATATAGTATTTGCCTATTTCTGAAGCTTCTCAGCCTCATCGTCGGTCATATGCACATTGGTCACAGTAATCAGACCGTTACGTCAAAACAGAGCCGTGAGGCTGAGAAAGACGTCACCACCATCAACACCATAGAAGCCACGAGCGAGTACCATCACCTGGTGGATCTTGCACTTGTCACAGAGGATGGTACGAGCCAGGTTTGCAACAGAGTACCCTTGAGTCCAATAACTTCATATGCACTGCCAACAACGGTTTGGTCATTTGGTGGATATCTTCAAGGGTTTGTTTCTCGTAAGCGATCTGTTGCTTCTTCAAGAAGCTTAAGACAGGGATGCCTCGCTCCCACACTTATGCTTGCTTCCGCCACAGATCTATCTCCATGCTCTCCCACGATGAACGCCTACAACAAAAACAACAAACACACACCATTCGATCGAATCGTCTCAACAACACACCATGACCATTGCATCTATTACAAGTTTACAACTTTTTAGGGAAAAAGAAGGTTTTAAGACACAAGACAAATCTAAAACCTCTAATTTGGTTTGGAACTGACCTGTACATCCTGAGCATTGATGTCGAGATGATCTGCGATTAGGAACCGGAACGAGACGAGTCTTAGTACCGGACCCAAGCACTCGACTCACCGGGGAACCCGAGAGTTTCCAGGAAATGTAGGTCAATACATCGACGGGGTTGGAGAGGATGAGTAAGATTGAATCGGGTGATGATTTGGCGTTTGCTGTCAGAACGAGGAAGAATAACGAGAGAGAGAGAGAGGAACGAGAGCTGGGTCGATCGGAGAATTCAATTTAATTCAATTTGGGGGATTGGTTTGGTTGATTTCATTAAGGGCATAAGAGGATTTTCCATCCCATGAACACCATGGTGATTAAACTAACACCTTAGTGATTTCTTTCCCCTTCATTAACACCATAAGAGATTAGGTTCGAGGAGATGAAGAGATTAATGAAAAAGACGAAGAGATTAGAATGTTGTCAAAGCGTGAATGCATTTTTAGTCGACTTTATTTGGAAGACAGAGGCTGACGTGGAATTAATCTAACCTTGGAGGCTCCTCCTTTTATATTAGTGTAGATTTGGTTGCAATTAGGGTCAAAATGGTGTGAGGATAGCCAGAAATATGGTTCGGAAACTACATGTACAAGTGGTAATATACTAACAAGAGCTTCACTTAGCTTCGCAAATGCTCGAGATCAAATGGAGAAAGAGCGCGGAAATCTCTTGAAGGCTCTTGGCACACAGGTTTTAATTTCACACAATCGATGCATCTTTTTACTTTTATTTTTTTAGCAATATAGCTAAGTTTTGCATGATGAAGTTATTAAGTCTCTGAGCCATTAAGGGAGATAGTAATGGGAAGCTCCACTAGAGGATGCACGACATTTAGCACAACGGTATGATCGGATGTGACAAGAAGCTGAAGCTCAGGTACTCACGCAGGGCCTCTTCTTTTAGCTTGCAACACCAAATTATGCTTTTAAAAAAAAAACTACCATCTTTTTCTTCAACCTACATAGACTATTGAAGTATCAAAACGACAAGCTAAGGTTAGGGAGAATCCCGGTAATCCCGAAACATTAGTGAAGTTGGAATCTGCTGAAGAAAAACTACGGGACCTTTAATCGAACATGACAATATTGGGTAAGGAAGCAGCCTCTGCCATGGCTGCTGTCGAAGATCAACAGCAAAATCAAACTCTCCACCGGCTAATAACTTTGGTACTCTCACCTAGACAAGCGATTTAACTTAGGAGTTCTTTTGTCTTCACAATCATTTACTCTTGTGTTTTTTCTTTCATCAAATGTTTCTATGAAAAAAGGTTGAAGCAGAGCGTAGTTATCTCTCATTGAACGGCTAGAAGGAGAGGTATATTATATCTCTCATTGGTCACATTTTTTCTACATTGTTAAAAACTCTGAGAGAAATTATTTCATATTTCATTGTATATATGAGATTTGAGCAACACAGAATAAAAGCGCCTCAAACACCGCAAGTTGAGTACATCACGTCGTCGCCTCCTCCTTCATATGAAGAAGCTAATGATGAAGTCAATGCTTCTCAAATGCATAGTGGGACATCCGACGCCATGGGATACTTCTTAGGAGAGGTTAGTGAAAATGTCATCTTGCTACATTAACAAGAGCTTAGTTAATCTCTTGAATTGCTTATGATCTTTATTTTTTTCCGGCAAGTCATGTTTCCGTATCAATCTGATTCAGATGTTGAGCTCAGCTTATCGGTTGGAGACTATGTTGTTATCAGAGAGGTTAGCATTCAAATCAAAAGCATGTTAGATACAATTCTTTCACGGTTTAGGATATCAAATAGACGAAAGAATCTTGAGGACTCATTTACAAGGCTTTCTCCGCTGATTCAGGTATCAAGCAGCGGGTGAGCAGAAGGAGAATGTAAAGACAAAGCAGGTTGGTTTCCTTTTGACTACATCGAAAGAAAAGACCATGTGCTCGCGGCTAAGGTCATCGGGGTCTTCTAGTGGCTTCTTTTGGTGGGTTCTGGTGATACTTTGGGACATTGGGGTTAGGCTTCGTGCGATGGGAGAGATCAAGTGGACCACCATATTTGAGATTATAAATTCATTGAGTATATATATTGGCGACTGGAGATGGATGTTGTGGTAGTTTAGATATTATATAATTGTTTGCGTATGTCTACTTAAGCGTATGTTTTACTTTCTAGCATAACCCTTATCTAATTTACTTTTGATCGGTCTAAACAAGTAACTTGCAGAGTTTTCACTTGCAAGTCATATATGTTCATAAAGTTTTAAACAGCAGTGATAGAAAAAAATCTGCTCAACTAAATTGACCCAACAAGGTGGTCAACCTATACACGTTTACTAGGGGACAAATTTAAAAGGTTTAAACAATACTAGAACCGGACCCGCGCGTCGACGCGCGGAACTATATTTAATTTAATATTTTAAAATTAAAATTTTGAAATAAAAAATGTCTGTAAAATATATATCATTATAGAAGTATGAGAAGATAACTAATATCATTTAAAATAACGATTAAGACTATAATTTATTATTGCATTTGGAATTAAAAGTATGTTGTCGATATTAGTATCATATTTGATGTATTCGTTAGAAATAGATAGTAAGAATGTTGTTTTAAACAAAAGGAAGTACAAAGAGAGGAAAAAATAAAATAAAATTAGAGAAATGTATTTAAAATAAAAGTGAGATTAAATATCATATTTGAAAATTTAATAATTTGTTAATATTCATTAGTGTTATGAATTTTTTTTGATACTAATGTTATAACTGATATTCATATTTGTAATATTCATTACTATTATGTTTTTTTTTGTCAAAATAACTCAAACTATAAATAAATTTCAATTCTAAAATTCATCTTTAAAATACATCAGAATTTAACCGAGTAATATTTTTTTAATATATTTTGGATGGATTTAGACAATTGTTAATATGTTACTTTGGGCCCAAATCAAAAATGGCCCAAAGGATTATCCCTCAATATATCTATGATGTGAAAAAGCCTCCAGCTCTCCTCGGTCTTTGCCCTCGTGACGTCATCTGCTGTCCGAAATTGGTATGATTCTTATGTCAAATAAACACAGTTTGTATATATAGTAAACAATATCGGAAGAGTTAAAATGTCCAAGTACCTGCAATGGAAGAAGTGTCTAATTTCATTGTTTGTCTTTTCTTGATCATGGTCTCCATTGTTTCCCTTCTGAATGTCCGCATTTTTCTTTCTCTCTGGCTAGAACGAACCCATAATTTGCTGCAAGGATGAATGAATAGAACAATATGGGCATGTGGAAGTTCTCCTTTAGAAAATTCTACTGTGTACATAGCTAAAAGGAATAAATGAACATTTTGTCAGCATCATTGTTTGCAATTATTTACATAAGCAAAACTTCCTTTAAAATAGTGTTAACTCACTAACCTGAAACTGTCTTTCCAAAATATTTTTCCTCGATTAAATCTTTCATAAGCGCTTCAAGTTTGATCTTGAAAATGCGGCATACAATGTCTGGTCTGTCATCACACTTTAAGTTTTGTTTCTCGAGAAATCTAGTAATCTCAGTCCATTTGGGATTACATGTAAATGTAAAGATTAGTTTCATCTCGGTAGACATTTTGGGTAGTAGGTTACGATTAATTTAGAGGAGGTTTACAATGGAACTTGTTTAAATAGAACTGTGGATGCTTAGGTTTAGAGGATATCAGAAGACATAATTTATTACTAGACCCGGACCCGCGCGTCGGCGCGCGGGATATGATTAATATTTTTGTAATCACACACATAATTTTATGAATTTTTTTTTCACTTTTGTGATATAATTAGAACTTATAAAATTATTAAAAGTAAACAATTACATAAAGTTGTGGTGTGTATTATTTTGTGAGTTTCTTTTATGTCTCGATTAGAAATTTAGAGAAAGAAAATAGTTTTACAAAGCAACAAAATTATGACTTACATCAATGTGATTGAGAGACAAGTCAAAGTTAATTTAAAAGTAGAAAATTTAAGATACTAATATTATAAAAATGTTTAGCTTAATATATTCATATTTGTTAAGATATTGGATTTCAACACTAAATTATACTTATTTCAAGATAATGTTACCAATCAAAATTGTTTTAAAGAAACTTTTTCCAATAAAGAAATTTGAAAACACTATCTCTAGTGTCATAAACATACATATAATTTAATAAAAATATGCCATTTTGGAGAATTGCCCATGATATAATTTATATTAATTTCATATTTATAGTATGAAGTAATGTATGATTATATAATATATCAATGGATTTATATATATATATATATAGTTTTAACGATATTAATATATGAATATTATAGTTTGAGAAAATTCACAGGCCCATTATATATAGGTTCAAATGTAATTTCACATTTATAAACAAAATATGCTAACCCGTTAATTTATTAGTTTATTAGAGTGAAAACAGATTAATTAAATATCTTAACCCATATTATTGTTATTTAAATATTTCAATAATAGAAACTATAAAAACCCTGTAATTGTATATATATAAAAAATTAACATGTCTCACTATATTATTGAATAATCTAATATATATATATATATAGAATTAGTTTTAATATTTTTATTTTATCAAGTTAAAATATATCAATCTAATTTAAGAATTTTATTTTCCAAGTTAAAAGTTTATATTTTATAAATTATATTATATTAATATTATATTTGAATTATTTATGTATGATTTATTTTTTAATAATTTAAGTATGTTCAAAAGAATATTTATTTATTTTGCATTATTTTATATTGTTTGGATACTTATTTAATAGAGATAATGTTAATTTCCATAATCCATAATTACCCTTAATGAAATTTTAGAAAATAACTAATATTCACATGTAATATAACACATGGACTAATATTCAGTGGCATTACATGTAATATAACACATGGATAAATGTTTATTTCAATTTTGTTTCCTTCTTTAATAGTATAGACTGCAATTATATATAATTTATATTAATTTAATATTTATAGTATGATTATATAATATATCTATCAATTTATATATATATATATATATATATATAGTTTTAACTATATTAATATATGAATGTTATAGTTTGAGAAAATTGACAGACCCATTATATATAGATTTGAATATAATTTCACATTTATCAAAAAAATATGCTAACATGTTAATTTATTAGTTATTTTTAATGTCATAGAATCAAAACAGATTAATTAAATATATTAACCCATATTAACAGATTAATTAAATATCTTAACCTGTATTATTGTTATTTAAATATTTTAGTAATAGAAACTATAAAAGCCCTGTAATTATATATATATATATATATATATACATAAATTTAATCTGTCTCACTGTATCATTGAATAATCTAATATATATAGACTTAGTTTTAATATTTTCATTTTATCAAGTTAAAATATATCAATCTAATTTAAGAATTTTATTTTCCAAGTTAAAAGTTTATATTTTATAAATTATATTTTACTAATATTATATTTGAATTATTTATGTACGTTTTTATTTTTTAATAATTGAAGTATGTTCAAAAGCATATTTATTTATTTTGATTTTGTGATTTATTAAAATAATTGATATGTTATGTTATTTACTTATATTTATTATTTGATTTAATAATTTAATATATATGATTTTATTTTATTTTAGTTTTTAATTAGTAAGAAAAGTGGAACCCATTATTTTATATTGTTTGGATACTTATTTAATAGAGATAATGTTAATTTCCATAATCCATAATTACCTTTAATGAATTTTTACAAAATAACTTAATTCAGTGGTATTACATGTAATATAACAGATGGATAGAGATATTTTTGATTTTGATTTTTGTTTGTATAGTTTCTAGTTTGGATAAAGATATATTTTTTGTAAGTCATAATTTGAGAAGTGTTGCTAATTTTATTTTGAATTGTCTACAAAATATAATTTATATTAATTTCATATTTATAGTATGATTATATAATCTATCTATCAATTTATATATATATATATATAGTTTTAACTATTTTAATACATGAATATTATAGTTTGAGACTCATTATATATAGATTTGAATGTAATTTCACATTTATAAAAATAAATATGCTAACCCATTAATTTATTAGTTATTTTTAATGTCATAGAATCAAAACAGATTAATTAAATATCTTAACCCATATTATTGTCATTTAAGTATTTTAATAATAGAAACTATAAAACCCTGTAATTATATATATTAAAAATTAACCTATCTCACTATATCATTGAATAATCTAATATATATATATAGACTTAGTTTTAATATTTTCATTTTATCAAGTTAAAATATATCAATCTAATTTAATAATTTTATTTTCTAAGTTAAAAGTTTTTATTTTATAAATTATATTATATTAATATTATATTTGAATTATTTATGTATGATTTATTTTTTAATAATTGAAGTATGTTCAAAAACATATTTATTTATTTTTATTTTGTGATTTATAAAAATAAATGATGTGTTATATTATTTACTTATATTTATTATTTGATTTAATAATTTAATATGTATGATTTTATTTTATTTTCGTTTTTAATAAGTAAGGAAAGTGGGACCCATTATTTTATATTGTTTGGATACTTATTCAATAGATAATGTTAATTTCCATAATATTAGGTAAGACCAAAAATGTTATTAGCTAATGAATAAGTCCAAACAACTTTTTTAGGTAGATGTATCCTCCCTTAATAGTATAGATTGCTAAGATTTTTTTTGGGTAAAAGAATATGGAAATGATATATTTTCTGAATTATTGGAGATTTTATAGTACAAAATCTCGAATCTTGATTGGAAAGTATATATTTTAATTATATGGTAACAACCAATTATGATCGGAGAGTAGAATCCTAAAAATATGCTAACGACCAATTAGGTAAAATCTTTAAATATGCTAACAATAAATTACATTGAAAATAGATTTGTATATTTTTATAGTTAATGATGTTTGCTGTTTGTGTAGTGTGAAATATTAGTGGAACGTCCAATAATAAATACTAGGTGATTCTCCCGTGCTCATGCACGGGTATGAATATTTACTAAATAACTTAATTAAAATTATTGGTTAATGTTATATTTTATTTATTTATAAATTTTTATTTGTTTTGTCAACTATATGTATTCATGTAAATAGAAAATTGTTGTAATTAATTTTAAGATGTTATATATCTTATTAAACATATTTTGATATAAAAAATTTACATAGGTACCTTTATTCATTTTTAGATTTATTATATGGCATATATCTTTTTGAATTGAAATACAATTAGTTTTTTTGTTCTATTTAGGCTAAAGTTGGGTCGGTTTTTTATCTTTGATTTGTAAAGCTATTTTTGTGAAATATGTCTATTGATATATGTTTTTTTTTTTTTGTTGAAATGTTAAATTTATTTATCAACAAAAAAAAAGTTTTACAATCTTATGATCTTAAACACAGAGATCATTCGAAGCTTGTAATGTCTAGAAAATAAAGCAATGAACCGAACATTTAAAGTGGAATCATACAATGTGAATCTACAATTGCACTATCGTTCTCCATCGAGTAATCAAATCTTGGTCTCTAGCATTTTCCTCATTTCTGTAGCCCATCAATCGGTTGAGAATATCATTGTATACCAAGCGTGCAATGTAGGACGACGGTTTTGAGGTGGAGTTGTGCCATCGTGCATTACGTTCCCTCCATATCCAGTATGTGGTGGTTTGTAATGCCATTTTAGCTAGAAGGGCGTCTGTTTTCGATAGCCTGTTGCGGAGGATGTTTGTGATAGTATGTGTCCAGTCTGGGCTGATTCTTGCTCCTAGTAAATTAGAAACAAGAGATGTCCAAACTGTGTAAGAGTAAGGGCAGGCGAAGAGAAGGTGATCTCTTGTCTCATTTCGTTCTCCACAAAGACTACAGCACTGTTGGTTGCCCCATCGTCCTTGTCTCTCTCCCGTTTGTAGTCGGTTAAGGCAAGCAAGCCAGAAGATGAAAGCATGTCGCGGAATCGAGTGAGAGAACCACACAAGAGTATGCCAGTGAACCACTTGTCGAGTCTCACGAATTTGATCCCAGGTGCGAGAGGTGAGGAACTTACTGTCGTATATGTCTTGTCCTTGGTGCCAAAGAAACAGATCTGCACCAGCATCAGGAGAGGGAGGGTTGATCAGTCTGAGCGTCTCCCTTAGTCTTCTATTATGAGCTCCTCGCCTATTTGACAACGTATGAAGTCATAAGCCATTGGTCTGAGTTTAAGAATTTTTGTCCACATCCAGGATCCTCTGGTTGTTTTCTCAGAAATGTCCCAGAATGAGCCATCTCTAATCAAAAACCTGCAGACCCAATCAACCCAGAGAGAATGTGCTTTAGTGAGTAGGCGCCATATGAGTTTTAGGAGGAATACTTTTGATGAATCTTTCAGTTTTCGAATCCCCAGTCCACCTTCCTTCTTGGGTGTTGAAATGTCCACCCAAGCAACCTTCGTTTTTGATGTAATGTGCGGCGAGCCAGACCACAAAAAAGCTCCTGACATTTGTTCGATTTTCCGTAAGCAGCCGCTCGGTAATCTGAACGCAGAACACCAGAAATTAGTGATACTTGCTATTACCGATTGAATGAGCTGGAGTCGTCCTGCATAAGACAGAGCTTTGTTAGACCAAGCAAGGAAGCGTGAACGAACTCTATCGATCAGAGGCTCGTAATCCAATCGAGTCATGCTTCTGGTGGTGAGAGGTAATCCCAAGTATCGGATTGGAAGCATGAACGAACTCTATCGATATATGTTGTTTTTAATATGATTTTAAAAACACTTTCCTTTATGTAATTTTCGTTTTTTTATATATATACAAAAATTATTTCTCTTTATTAATGTGATTTTGAAACAAAATATCATTAAACAAAAAATTAAATCAAAAAGTTTTAGGAATGGAAATTCTCTTAAAGTTATTTCTTATTTAATATGATTTTATAAAAGACTTTCCTTTTTTGGAATTAACTTTTCTATATCTAATAAAAGTATTTCTGTATTTCAATGTTATTTCCTTTTAAATATGATTTTTTTTTTAAAAAATTACATTTTTATAATTTTCGTTTTTTTATCTACACAAAAATTATTTTATGTTTTAAAATTATTCTCTTTTATTTATGTGATTTTTTAAAAAAAAAATCATTAAACAAAAAAGTATATTAAAATGTTTCAGTAATGGCAAACTAATATAATAATTGGAATTCATTAAGGGTATCTCTGTAATCGACCTCTTGAGAATTAACATGAGCGCGACACGTAGGAAACTGACTTCTCAAATAATATTATAAAGATATTCCTTATAACAATAGATGATATATACGTTTGGTACAAATCATATTGTACCATTGGTATGAAACGGTGAATATATTTGAACCGGTTTCTTACTCAAAACTAACCGATAGTAATAATAATGTCATCGTAATTAGTATGGTTTGTTATGAACCGTTTGGTTTAATGGACTCAATATAGACCGACCCATATAGAGGTTATTAACATAACCGGTCCTTCGTATAATTAGATGTTTTCCTTTATAGACAAGGAATGGGTTTGTGGAATATTTCATTTTCTTGTTATGAGTAGTAAAAGGATAATTACATTTTCTCTACCTGGTGTAACCACTATATAAAGAGACCTTTGGTCCTAATAATAATACACAACAGAACATTCAGTTCACAACACGTTATCAGCACGAAAGCCCTAGAGACACTGAGCAGCCGCCGAAACTTTAAAGAGTCATATCTTTCAAACCGTGAGGAACTAGAAGGCTATCTAGATATCAAATCGAAGCCCCCGACTAGTCGAATCTACCGGTGAAAACCGCTTGTCAATCCGACATCGGCCGCGCTCTCAAGCACGCATACAGTGCACGACGATCTACCAAATAAACCAAGGAGATCCGATTTCAGCTTGTGTTACCGAGGTCTATTAGCTCCAGGTCCATTCCAATTCAACCCCAAAGAAGATCAAGGTAAAACCCTAAGCTAAGAATAAAGAGCAAATCGAATTGGAATAAGAAGAATAAGAAACCCTAAAATCAATCTCTCTTAAGAACTTGTTTGTTCATGTTTAAACCATCATCTGAACTTGAATCTAAGCAAAGATAAGACCATTAAAAATCGGTTTATATGAATAAACTTGTTTGATCTCTCAAAACCCCAAAATCGGTTTATATGAATAAACTTGTTTGATCTCTCAAAACCCCAAAATCGAATTTTACCTAATTCATATCAAACCCTAAAATCGATTCTATGCTTGATTGTTTGATAAACTGTTTGAATCCTTGCATAAAATCGATGGCATATGTTAGGGTTGCTAGTTTTTGTTGTTTCATGCATAATAGCTAAACCATAAAGCTTGTTTAAAATCGGCCATGCTTGTTAATCACTTGTTAAAAATCGGACTGCATATTCTCATGTTAATAATCGAATTTGAACATTCATTAAAATCGGTTGCTTGTGTTTCCATGAGTTAGATCAATTGTTCATGATCTTGTTTGGCCAAAGTTGAAATCCTAAACCATAGGGAAAGAGAAGAAGAAAATCGTGAATGGCCTAAACCCTAATCCTAATCCAAATAGGAAATCTCTAATTCATTCCTTTTAGGAAAAAGGAAAGTTTTAGAAATATCATTTTCCCTTTAAGGAATTACCTTTTTAATTGTTTTTCCTTTTCTTAAATGTTAAGGATTAACTTTTAATTAAGGATAATCCTCCTAATCCTATTCTAAATAGGAAAATCTAACTCTTTTCCTTTTAGTAAAAATGAAAGTCTTAGATAATATCCTTTTCCTTTAATGATCTATCTTTTTTTAATTGTTTTCCTTTTCTTAAAAGTCAAGGATTAACTTTTAATTAAGGATTAAATTAAAAAATAGAAAATTCCAAGTGCATAAACCATTAAATAAAATCGGCCCTATTGTTTGATTGCATAAATTGCTTGATTGACTGTAAAGCTTAAAAACAGATAAACATTACCGGCCATATTCCTAAGGTCCGAGTTTTATTAAAAGTCCTGAATGAAAATTTGATGCATGACCGGCCATATTCCTATGGTCCGAATCATATTTAAAGCCCCTAACTGAAATTCGTTAAACGTTTTCAGATGGCTAATGTCAACGAAAGATTTGATGCATATGAAAGAATGGCCAAAGTAAATAACTTTGAATACCCGGTCCTAGATCTCTCCGGAGACGAATTCCTAGAATGATCATTGAGCACTAGACTTGCTTTACCGGACAGAGGACTCGGAAGATGCATCTACAAAGATAATGATGAACTTGAAAGCCAAAAGCAAAGAGCCATAACAATTATGCGCTGTCATCTCACTGAAGATTTAAGAGATCAGTATCAAGAAACTAAAGATCCGGTTGACCTTTGGATAAAGCTCGGTGAAAGGTTCTCAATGAAATTATGGCTAACCTCCATGGATGGATGGAGTAGACTCAGTTTCCAGGACAATGATTCTGTGGATGAGTACAATTGTACTCTACTGAGAATCGTACATGGCTTTATGCTATGTGGCAAAGTGATAACGCACAGAGATCTTTTAAATAAGACCATATCTACGTTCCATCCGAGACAGATAGTGTTATCGAGCAAGGCCAAAACTTTCACCAACTATAATGACCTACTATATTACCTTCTTGGTCCACAAAGGACAAGAGAACTCATAAGCAGATGTGATGAAATGCTGAAAAGAAACAATGAGCTTTGTAACAGTGAGATGAGCCCTCCTGAAAATGAGGAAGAGTCCTCATATTGTGAAGGCAGTTCATATGTTGACTATGATCGGAACGATAACATGGATTATGAGACTTCCGACTGTTTGAAGTGAATCCAAGATTTTAAGTTTTTCCATTTCATGTTTCTTTTATTTGTGTTTGGATTTTATGTCTTTGGATTTGTTTCTTTGATTTGAATGAATAATTTTTAAGGCTTTAAGACATAAATTCTTGTGGGCAAGCATAAGTACTATAGCAGGACCGGCCGGCCCTATAGAAGGCTACGGCCAGGCCAACATTTTAATGCCTAAAGGCACGCATCTAGAAATCCCTGATGCATTGTTTTCACCAAGCTCAAATCGAAACTTATTGAGTTTTAAAGACATTCGTCTGAATGGTTTTCATGTGGAAACAATGGGCGGAGGAAACAGAGAATTTCTCCAGATAGTTAAAATCGCCCAAAGCCAAAAGAAAGTCCTTGAGACTATACCTGCTATAGCTACGGGCTTATACTGTATAAAAATCAGTTTGATAGAAGCCAAGGCCACCGTAAACAAAGCTTTTACGGATATGTTCACTTTATGGCATGACCGGCCTTGAAAGAAAGGAGAGTGATCCCGAAAATTCAAACTTGTGCCTCATGTTGACAAGGTAAATTGATTGTAAGGCCGTCACCAATAAAAGTGACTAAGGAAACGATAAATTTCCTGGAAAGAATTCAAGGAGACATATGCGGACCAATCCACCCACCTTGTGGGACGTTCCGATGTTTCATGGTCCTCATTGATGCATCTACACGATGGTCACATGTATGCTTATTGTCAACACGGAACTTGGCATTTGCAAGACTCCTTGCGCAGATAATTCGCCTACGGGCACACTTTCCAGACTTTCCTTTAAAAACCATCCGTATGAATAATGCGGGTGAGTTTACCTCCAGAGCATTTGATGATTACTGTATGTCCATGGGGGTAAGTGTAGAACACTCCGTGGCACATGTACATACACAAAATGGCTTGGCCGAATCTCTCATCAAACGCATACAGCAGATCGCTAGACCATTACTCATGAGGTCAAAGCTTCCAGTATCATCCTGGGGACATGCAGTCTTACATGCCGCAGAATTAATCCGTATCAGGCCATCAAGTGACCATGAATATTCCCCCTCCCAATTAATTACGGGTCAAGAGCCAGACATATTCCATCTTAAAATATTCGGTTGTTCAGTTTATGTACCGATTGCTCCACCACAGAGGACTAAGATGGGACCTCAGAGGAGGATGGGGATATATGTTGGATATGATTCACCCACGATCATAAAGTACCTAGAGCCAACTACCGGTGATTTGTTTAAGGCCAGGTACGCGGATTGTCATTTCGATGAGTCCGTTTTTCCAACAGTAGGTAGTGAGAACAGGATGATAAAATAACTCTCATGGAATCATACATCCATAAATTGGCAAGATCCTCGGACCCAAGAAAGTGACTTGGAAGTCCAAAAGATTATTCATATGCAAAAGCTAGCTATACAATTGCTAGATTCCTTTGCTGACCCGCAGAGAGTAACTAAATCGTATATACCAGCCGTGAATGCACAAATACGAATTGATGTACAAGATGGACCGCAAGTGTCTACAGAGTCTAAACCCCGTTTGAAACGTGGGAGACCTACTGGTTCCAAAGATAAGACTCCTCGGAAATTAAAGAAAGGTGCTGAAATTCAGACCGAGGAGGTAGTGGATGGTCCGGACACAGATGAGCCTAAGGTACCGCAAAATGAAGCTCGGGACGCCGAGCATCATGGTGCTGAAGTTCAAAATAACAATGAGATCTCGATAAATTTTGTTAAGTCCGGAATCCAATGGAACAGAAAAGACGTCGACGTCGATGATATATTTGCATGCAATGTAGCACTTGAGATTATGAATGAGGATATAGAACCCACGTCAATAAGAGAGTGCACTCAACGATCTGATTGGGGTAAATGGAAAGAAGCCATAAACGTGGAGTTAAACTCTTTAAAGAAGAGAGAGGTTTTTGGTCCCATAATTCGGACACCTCAGATATAATCCCAGTTGGACATAAATGGGTCTTTGTGAAGAAGAGAAACGAACAAGGAGAGATTGTTCGACACAAAGTACGGCTTGTGGCACAAGGATTCTCACAGAGACCAGGAATCGATTATGAGGAGACATACTCCCCTGTGGTGGATGCAACGACATTCCGATTCTTGATAAGTCTGGCCATAAGAGAAAAATTGGATTTACGGTTAATGGATGTAGTAACCGCCTATTTATATGGTCCACTGGATAATGAGATTTATATGCGATTACCAGAGGGTATTGAGCTCAAAGATAAGAAAAGTTCTCGAGAAGAACACTGGATTAGGCTAACCAAATCCTTATACGGACTGAAACAGAGTGGGCGCATGTGGTACAATCGTTTAAGCGAGTACCTGATTAAATTCGGATATAAAAATGATCCCATCAGTCCGTGTATCTTTATAAAGAAGTTTGCAAACAAAGGATTTGTGATTATAGCAGTGTACGTGGATGATTTGAACATCCTCGGAACCTTTGGAGAGATCGCCCAAACAGTTGAATATTTAAAGGCCGAATTTGAAATGAAAGACTTAGGAAAAACTAAGTTCTGTTTGGGAATACAGCTTGAGTACGTAAATAATGGAATCCTTGTGCATCAAATGGCATATACAGAAAAGGTACTCAAGAGATTTAATATCGACCAGGCCCACCCATTGAGTAGCCCAATGGTTGTGAGAAGCCTTGCATTGGACAGTGATCCATTCGGTCCGAAAAGAAAGGATGAAGAAGTCCTTGGTCCATATGTGCCATATCTCAGTGCCATATCTCAGTGTCATAGGAGCGTTATTATATTTGGCTAGTCATACTAGACCAGACATTTGTTTTGTCGTGAACCTCCTATCAAGATTTAGTTCTTGTCCGACCCAGAGGCACTGGAACGGGATTAAACATATACTTCGTTACCTACAAGGAACGAAGGACATGGGTCTATTTTACACTAACCATAACGACAAAGGTTTAGTTGGTTTTGCTGATGCAGGTTATCTATCGGATCCACACAATGGACGATCTCAGAAAGGATATGTGTTCACTCACGGAGGAACCGCAATTTCATAGCGATCCATGAAGTAGACACTCACGGCCACGTCATCAAATCACGCAGAGATTTTGGCGATTCATGAAGCCAGCCGTGAATGTGTTTGGTTGAGATCGATGACTCAGTACATAAGGCGAGATTGTGGGATGACAGATGGAAAGGACGAACCAACCGTACTTCATGAGGACAATGCTGCGTGCATAGCTCAACTGAAGGATGGATACATCAAGGGAGATCGGACGAAGCACATTTTGCTCAAATTCTTTTTCACTCACGATCTCCAGAAGGCTGGAGAACTACAAATGCTTCAAGTCCGTTTAAGCGACAACTCAGCTGACTTGTTCACAAAGTCGCTCCCAACTTCCACGCTCAAGAAGCTGGTGTATCAGATCGGCATGCGCCGACTAAGAGACTTTAGTGATGTCTAAATCAGGGGGAGTAATACATGCTGTACTCTTTCCTCACTAAGGTTTTGTCCCACTGGGTTTCTCTTTAGTGAGGTTTTAATGAGGTAGCATTCCCAAAGCGTATTACAAAGATCCTTGGTTGCATCAGGGATCGGTCATTTCGTCCAAGGGGGAGTGTTATGAACCGTTTCGTTTAATGGACTCAATATAGACCAACCCATATAGAGGTTATTAACATAACCGGTCCTTAGTATAATTAGATGTTTTCTTTTATAGACAAGGAATGAGTTTGTGGAATATTTCCTTTTCTTGTTATGAGTAGTAAAAGGATAATTACATTTTCTCTACCTGGTGTAACCACTATATAAAGAGACCTTTGGTCCTCATAATAATACACAACAGAACATTCAGTTCACAACATGGTTGCCTATTTAGAACATGTATAATTGAATTAGTTTGAAACCGAGAACAATGTTGAAAGGGTTTATTACTTAAAACAAACCTATATGAATATTAATGTCATCGACATTATAATGATTTATATTACTTATAATTTAATCAAGTAGATAATGGAATGGAACCAAAAAACTATGACCATAATACCCTTAATGAATTTTTTTAAAATTCAAAGGAGACAAATGACACAAAAAGTAATATGTCATTGTCCCTTTGTTTTTTTTTCAAAAAACACTTCTGTTTTAATATAGTAGATTTGAACTTCACCCAGAAAAAAAAATCAAAATATAATCCAAGAATACTAAAATACATAATACACTGTATTTGGTACTAAACACACTGGACCTTCAATTGAACTATTTTGATTGCAAATAGTTAAACGGTCAGTACGCATGTTGAAAGCGTGGATTGTGTGTCCAGAGTTCATAATTGGATATTAAAAGGTTAGATCAATAGCCTATGGTTTTATCTTATCCGCCGGCCGTATAAAGGCTACTGGCTGACCAAGAAGCAGTTCTCTTTATAAAAGAACATTTATAAAATGTCAATATATATCGTCCGATTTTTTTTTTTTCTTTATCCAATCCTTGCAATTTCCTATTATCAAAAGGATATCCACCTTAGAATATCTAAAGTGATTTATCAACTGAACCTTTCTAATTCGAGATTTTAGATGAAAGATCATGTATTTATGTAGGAACATGATTTCTACGATATAGCAAAACTGAATGTTTTATTGATATGATGATAAAAGACAGAATTAAAATTACAATATTTGATACCAATATTTGATGAACAAACGGTTTGTGTGCAGTCGAGACACTTTTTCCTTAATTTTTAAATTGTCCGTAGTGTGACAGTGTTTACGCAATCAGAATCTCAGGATAAAACCACACTTCAACTATTCTACAACACTTAGAATAGAAGCTAACGAACCTCAGAAACTATGTTGTACTCTCAGACCTTAGAATAGAAACTAACAAAATAATAAACTATTGATGAAGGGAATTGTTGTGTTTGCTTTTTGTTTGATGCTCGTGTCTATGTCCCAAAATAAGTTGCACAAAGTCACGTTTTTAATCTTCAAATGTACGTAACAAGTGGTATTATGGAGAATAAAAGCCACGGATCAATGCCATAATGGAGATATTCTCTCCTTGAGCATTGTTAACGTTAACAACATCATCAATTGCATATATTATTACTTTGACCAAATCAAACAATAATATATCACTTAATGGATTTGTTTTTCTTTTATTTTTTTTCTTTTTTATGTTTATGAAAACACAAAATATCAACAACAATAAGGTTTATTATAGATTAGTTAATTTGACACAAAATCCAATTAACAAATCTAAACCCAAATACAAATCCATTTATTCAATGTAGAGTATTGGCTAATTTTTATACTTAGTCAAACATTAAAGCTTTACATGCTATCTACTTTGGACCTCCATTTCTCATTCAAACCATTTCGATTTTGACATGTGATTACACTACTTCATAGTGCTTACGAGTGTCCGGTCAATCCGACGAACGTCTTCGCTCGGAAACCTACCGGCAAATGATCTAAAATCATTTTGTCAAAAACGAGTTCCAACAATCCCCCACATGAATAGAAATGACTCTAGACACATGACGACTCGATAAACTTAACTTCCTAGACAAGAATCGACAAGACCTGACACTAGGAATTTTGAGAATACAAACGAAAATTCACTATATCTGAGCTGGTAGCACTTTTCAGCCTTGAACCAGTCATTGTTAATATTTGTCGGGTTTACTCGGCCAGGAGGTGAACATGATGTCTTGAACCACCCGGGCTTTGATGTAAACCGAGACAACAGTTATAACATAGCTTCATTTTCTCATAGAATTAGGTTTTCTATTGGGTTCATTTTGGCCGTGAACATGCCTGGATAATCATGAGTGTAGTTAGAGAATATAGCATTTCCTTCATTCTCCTAGAAACGGCCCCATTTCACACTCACAAGGTGATTTGCCATCGGCTTGTATTTTAAGAAGTATCCTGTAATACTCCACATATCTTACAAAGCTTGGTCTCAAATCATTAAAAGCAAACGCTTATCCTCAAACACTTACAGGAAGCACTGGTAATCATCCTAGGAACTGGGCAGAAACCGAAGTCTTCCAGTGCTCTTATTAGATTCCACTTGAATTTGTTTTCCCTTTGAACCTAGATCTTGGGATCTCCAGTCACATAGGTATGGTTACCATCAAGCATCCTTTGAATTTACAGGCTTCAAACCCATTCCTCTTGATGATTTAACAACTTGACCTCATGACAAACCTTTAGTAAATGGATCCGCTAGGTTTTCATTTGACCGAATGTAATCTATCGTAATTACTCCAGTTGAGATCAAGTGTCTAATAGGTTTATGACGTCTTCTTATATCACGAGATTTACCATTATAAAAAAATATTTTGTGCCCGGCCTATAGCCGATTTGCTATCATAATGTATACGTAATGCCGGCACTGGCTTATCCCACATGGGAATATCTTCCAAAAAGTTTTGAAGCGACTCAGCTTCCTCTGCAGCTTTGTCTAATGCTACGAACTCAGATTCCATGGTCGATCTAGCCAACACCGTTAGTTTGGAAGATCTCCAAGACACTGCTGCACCACCAAGCGTAAAGACATATCCACTCGTGGACTTTGAGTTTTTGGAATCGGAAATCCAGTTGGCATCACTGTATCCTTCAAAAACTGATTGTTCTTTACCATAGTGCAGTCCATAACTTTTAGTATAACATAAGTATTTCAATACTCTAGTTATGGCTTTCTAGTTAATATGACTTGGATTACTCGTGTAACGACTAAGTACGTTAACTGCATGCGCTAAATCAGGTCTAATACAATTTGTTAAGTACATTAGACTTCCGATTACCACTTCACCTTTATTCTTAATCACATGAAGATCTGGGTCTACAGGAGTTTTTGCATTCCCATTTGAATAGATTTTGAATCTCTCAAGTATCTTTTCAGCATAATGAGCCTGAGATAGGATGATTCCTTCAGAATTTCGAATGATCTTAATTCCTAGAATAACATCCGCAAGCCCCAAATATTTCATATCAAACTTGCTAGTAAGTATGTTTTTAGTTTGACTCATCATGTCTTTATTACTACCAATAATGAGCATGTCATCAACATACAAACCAAGCAAAAAGTACCCATGTGGTGTACTTTTGAAGTATATGCACTTATCACATTCATTAATACTGAAACCATTTGACATCATCACATTGTCAAATTTTTCATGCCATTGTTTTGGAGCTTGTTTAAGTCCATACAATGATTTTACAAGTCGACAGACTTTGTGTTCTTGTCCTGGGATAACAGACCCTTCAGGTTTTTTCATATAAATCTCCTCTTCTAAGTCACCGTTTAGAAAGGCAGTTTTTACCTATCAGCATTCTGATTGAAGTTATTCTCGTTACCGGAGAATATGTGTCAAAGAAATCCAGGCCTTCTTTTTGCCAGACACCTTGCACAACAAGCCTAGCCTTGTACTTATCTATTGAACCATCGATTTTCAACTTTGTTTTGAAAATCCATTTACACTCTAGGGCCTTAAACCCTTTAGGTAAATCGGTTATATACCATGTATAATTTTGCATGATAGAGTTCACCATTGACGGCTTCCTTCCAGTAAGGTGCATCTGGTGTAGATATGACCTAGGTGAAAGTTCTTGGTTCATTCTCAAGAAGAAAGACCATTAAGAAATCTTCACCATAAGATTTTTCCTTACAAGCTCTTTTGCTACGTCTAGGTTCATCATTTAATAATTCTGCATCATCAAACGATGTGCCAGAAGTACTTGCTTTATTTCTAGAGGTGATTACATCTCTTTCTTCACGAGTTCATTTTGGATTTTCTTTATCCTTACACGGAAACACATGTTCAAAAGAAAGATGCATTTCTTGATTCCATGATTGTATTAACATGGATATCCGGTATATCTGATATATGAACCATAAATCGATAAGCACTACTATTACGTGCATACCGTATGAAAATACAATTCACAGTTTTAGGTCCAATTGTGACGTCCAATTGTGACCTTTTTAGGAGGTGGCACTACGACTTTTGCGAGGCACCCCCACACTTTGAGGTATTTGTACGATGGTACAATACCTTTCCAAAGCTCATATGGTGTTTTTCCAGTGGCTTTGTGTGGTATTTTGTTAAGGATATAATTTGTGGTAAGCAATGCTCCCCCCCCCCCACATGTTCTGGGGTAGCCCAGATTCCTGCAACATCGCATTCATCATCTCTTTGAGGGTTCAGTTTTTACGTTCCGCAACTCCATTAGATTCAGGTGAATAGTGAGCGGTCGTTTGATGGATAACTCCATGTTCTTTACAGAACGCATCAAATGGTCCATCATATTCACCTCCTCTATCACTTCGAACTATCTTAATAGTTTTATCGAGTTGGTTTTCAACCTCAAGTTTATATTCCTTGAATTTTTCCATGGCTTCATCTTTGCTTCGTAGCAAATAGACATAACAATATTTTGTACTATCATCTATCAAAGTCACAAAATATTTTTTACCACCTCGAGTTTGAACAAATTTTAAATCACACAAATCAGTGTGAATTAAACCTAGAGGTTCAGTTGTTCTCTCCACACTAGGAGATGGGGTTTTCGTGAGTTTAGCCTGTACGCAAACTTCAAATTTGTCTTTAGTAGACTTGTATTTCGGAATTAGGTTCAGATTCATCAATCTTTGTAAAGATTTATGATTCACATGACCTAATCGTTTGCCAAATATTGATAGACTCAACCAAATAAACAACATTGTTTACGCAATCAGAATCCCAGGATAAAACCACACTTCGACTATTCCACAACACTTAGAATAGAAGCTAACGAACCTCAGAAACCATGTTGTACTCTCAGACCTTGGAACAGAAACTAACAAAATAATAAACTATTGACGAAGGGAATTGTTGTGTTTGCTTTTTGTTTGATGCTCGTGTCTATGTCCAAAACTGAATTGCACAAAGTTACGTTTTTAATCTTGAAATGTACGTAACGTACAAGTGGTGTTATGGAGAATAAAAGCCACGTATCAATGCCATAATGGAGATATTCTCTCCTTGACCATTGTTAACGTTAATATCACCAATTGCATATATTATTACTTTGACCAAATCAAACAATAATATATCACTTAATGAATTTGTTTTTTTTTCTACTATATTAAAGGAGAAGTCTTTTAGGAAAAAAACCAAAAGGACAATGACATATTACTTTTTGTGCCATTTATCCCTTTTTAGTTTTAAAAAAAAAATCATTAAGGGTAATATGGTCATCGTTTTTTCCTTCCAAAATATATCATCCTATATTAATTATATGCGAAGGAAAAATATATCATCTAACCCAAAATAAAACCCCCAAGATTTTAAACATTTAACCGACAAAACCTGTTATCAAAACCGGTACCACTCTAGAAATCAATATAGTAGCATAATCTTATTATAATCTTATTATCCATATTATTCAGAAATATAATTATGATCACCTTTTTGTATACAATATGCAATAATCGTATAAAATGTAACTGGTGCAAATATTATTATATTTGTGACCAATATAATTCATATTACGTATTATTCATATTTGTCACAAACCGGTAATACTTAACATAGTATTCTGAAACCTATATTATTTTACATATTGTTATATATTACCATTACAAAAATATCTTACAGTAAACTCTATGTTTAACAGTAAAAATTCATATTATTCAAAATCAACATAGTTATATTTGAACATTTGGTTAAGAATACAAATTACATTTTAGATGTTATATTAGAATTCAAGTTTTAAAATGCAATACATTTTTGCTAAAATGCAGCCGAAGATCTGAATATATTGTGAATCTATTTGATTGTTACATATTTAGATATTTTACATAATTGGTTGTTAGCATATTTTAAGATTATACTCTCTCATAATTGAGAGATATCTTGGATTCGAGATTGGAGATTATTTATCCCGAAATCTTCTACTGTATAATCTTCAATTCAATCTTCGAATATATCATTACCATTAAAAAATTGGGAGATTTATCTAAATACGATAAATTGAAGACCAAATTATCTCATTATGTTTTTTCTTTTTCTGGGTAACATTGGACTTTATTGCCCTATTTTAATTTTCGAAAATACATAAAAAAACTTTTAAAATATAAAAAAATCCGAAAAATATAGAAAAGGAAAGATAAGATTCAATAAATATTTTGTCATATAAATTTTGTAAATAATGGATTTATTAAAAATATTTTCGATTTTAGGTTAGAATATACATTCTATGTATTAGTCATAGTTCTACTTTATCTAGAATGTAGGTTCTAATTTTTCTAAAGATTCTACGGTGGCATAGAATGGATCGGTTATATTCTATCATTTGTTCTACATTCTATCCTTCGATAGAATATATATTTTGAAGCTTTGCCTATGTTCTGACTTGGTTAGAATACATACTCTACACTTTGGTCTATGTTCTAACTTCGCTATAATACGTGTCGATATATTCTAACATTTGTTCTATCTTCTATTCAGGATAGAATGTATATTCTAATTTTTTGTCTTCGTTCTACCTTGGTTAGAATAAGTTTCATTATATCCTATCTATTACTCTATGTTCTAACCATGTATAGAATTTATATTCTAGTGTTTTCTCTTTGTTCTAACCCTCTGTAGGATATATATTCTATTTATTTGTCATTGTTTAATCCTGGTTAGAATTCATATTCTACATTATTTAGTTAGGAAAATCTTAAAAAAATCGGATATGGTCTCTGGTTTTTGAACTTTGAAGTTGATGAAATTTCACTGTCGCAAGTCGGCTATAGTGAGATCGAAAAGGCGATCGTGAGAGGGGGTCTTCCATCTCTGATTTCTACCGTTTACACCGATCTCCACAGTTCCGTTGCAGATCTTCACCGATTTTTCGACTCCAACAATCGACTCAAACTAAGACCCAAAGTCCTCATCATTATTTACTCCTCACCAAATTCGCAAGATCTAAAGAGGGCGATTTTTGGAGCGACTGGCGACTAAGGTTCTGCTGGGGGTTTTCAGCCGCAAGGTATGTCTTCGGACAATGCCGCCGTCGGGGGTTCACAGCCGGAAAATGTGGACTTGAAGAACAGAACAATAAGAAACTCTGTTGAATCAACAAAAGGGGAAACAAATCAAAATCAAGCCAAACGATCTTGGGTTAATGCAGTGAAGACAAGTTCAGGTATGTTTCAGTATGATCTACAATTTCAGACATCCGATGGATTAGCAGTAGTCCCGGATGAGGTCCTCGGTGACTCTCCTTTATGGGAGGATTTTCTGATCGGACGTTTTCTAGCTACGGCTCCTCATATCGCCAAAATTCACATGATAGTGAACAAAATATGGCCATTGGGAAACAAATCAGTCAGAGTATATGTCTTCGCAGAGGATGATAAATCGGTTAGATTTCGAATCTAAGATCCAGTTATCAGGGCGAGGGTACTGAGAAGGGGTATGTGGAATATTGCTGACATTCCCATGGTGGTTTCTAAGTGGTCTCCAATAGTTGAGGAGGTGCAACCAGAACTAAAGACGATGCCTATGTGGGTGATTCTGAAAAAAGTCCCACATTTGATGTTCTCTTGGAAGGGTTTAAGCTTCATTGCAAGCAAAGCAGGTAATCCAAAACGATTACATCCTGATACAGATTTATGCAAGAAATTTGAGGATGCTAAGGTCTTTGTGGAAGTGGATTTATCAAAACAGCTTCCTCAGTCTCATGAGTTCAGTCTGAGAGGGAAAGCAGTTGAAGTGTTGTTTGAATATCCATGGCTTCCGCCTCGTTGCTCTACTTGTAAAAAATGGGGTCACGAAAAGGAATGCTGTGCGACGAAAATTCCAGCTCAGTTGAATGATGGTGAACAAGTCCCTGATATATCTCGAGAAGCGAGTACTCCAGTGGAAGAGATTGGTCATGCCGGTACTCTAGCGGTAACTGCAGAGGAGGAAACACTGCAAACTGGGCACGCTGTAGCCCAGAATCTCCAGATCTCCGTAGAAAAGGAGAAAGAACCAGAACAAACAAAGACAACAAATGTAGAAGAAGATACTGAAAGGGGGTGGAGCTCAGTTTCGCCGGGTAAAAGAGGTCGACATCTGGAGTCTGCAAAGCAATATGAAACTACAAATGAAATAGGCTCGCCCTCACGTTTTTCAATTCTTGCAAATACAGAAGAAGAGAACCACACTGCGAAATCAGAGAAATCGAAAGTATGTGAGAAAGAAGAAGGACAAATCACTGCTGATCCTTTTGGAGTTACTTCAAAAAACTCAAAGTCAGATGAGGTTGCAATGCGTCCATCTCTACCACGAGCATCAAAACCCAAACCTGGTTCCGTCGCTCAACTGATCAAGAAGAAAAATCTTGGTGGTATGAGCAAAAAAGGTACCTCTCAATATCTTCTAATGTCGAGCTTTTTTTGGAATGTTCGCGGATTCAACCAAATTTCAAAACATTCCATTGTCAAAGAATGGATTCAAAGAAGCTCGTTTCAGTTTGGCTGTCTCTTGGAGACAAGAGTTCAGGAAGAAAATGTGGAAGGGATAATAAAAACGGTTTTTCAGGATTAGTTTGTTCTGACGAATTATGAACACAATGGATTAGGTCGCATCTGGGTTCTCTGGAGGGAAAGTGTGCGCCTAACCCCAATGTTTAAAAGTGACCAGATAATCACATGTTCTGTGGGATAGGCGGACCGTTAGGAAGAGATCATCTGTAGTTTTATATATGCTTCTAATTTGGTGGAGGAGAGGCGTACTCTGTGGGAAGACATTAAATCGCATGAAAGTTCTCCAATCATCCGTAATAAGCCGTGGATGATCTGTGGAGATTTTAATGAGATTCTTGAAGGAGAAGAACATTTAAACTATGTTGACAATCCGGTCATACCTGTGGGAATGCGTGAGTTTCAGGATGTGGTGCGCGCCTGTTCTCTACAAGACCTGGGTTATCAAGGACCTCTTTTTACTTGGACAAATAAAAGAGAGGACGACCTAATCTGTAAAAAGCTGGACAGAGTTTTGGTTAATGACAGATGGACTGATGCCTTCCCTCTCTCTTACAGTGTTTTTGAGGCAGGAGGCTGTTCTGACCATCTGCGTTGCAGGATAATGATTGAAGTGAGTCGTGAAACAGGCAGCATGCCATTCAAATTCGTGAATGCACTAGCAAAACTTCCCCAGTTTTTGCCAGTGGTTGATAATTTCTGGACTCAAACTGAACCGCTTTTCATCTCTACATCAGCACTTTTTCGATTCTCCAAAAAACACAAAGAACTCAAACCTTACTTGCGTCACCTGGGAAAGGATACCATGGCTGATATATCTAAAAGGACTAAGGAAGCATATGTGACGCTATGCCTCAAGGAAACAGCTACTCTAGCAAACCCGGATCCCGTTGCTAGTGAAGAAGAGAAAAGAGCGTTTCACTGTTGGAAACATTTATCAGCAATTGAGGAAGAGTATCTGAAACAAAAGGCAAAGATCCATTGGCTTGATGTTGGAGATCAAAACAACAATTTTTTTCATCAATGCATTAAGGCGCGTAAGGCAAGAAATATGATGAGAGAGATCATAACTCAGACTGGGGAAAGGGTCACAAAAACAGAGGATCTGAAAATTGAGGCGGAGCGGTTTTTTAAAGATTTTCTGAATGCAAGCCCTGCTAATTTTAGGGGTATGTCTGTGGAACAACTTTCGGAGTTAATGACATTTCACTGCTCAACTTTGGAGAAAGCTACTTTGATCGTCGAGGTAACTGAGGAAGAGATAAGAAAAACACTGTCTGCTATGCCTAATGATAAATCTCCAGGTCCTGATGGATTCACCAGTGAATTTTATAAAACGGCTTCGCCACAGTTCTGGGTAAAGATTTTGTTGCTGCCGTGAGCTCTTTCTTCACTCTGGGATTCTTACCAAAAGGTCTAAACTCCACTATCCTCGCTCTGATTCCGAAAAAGGAGGATGCAACCGAAATGAAAGACTACATACCCATCTGTTTATGTAATGTCCTCTATAAGGTAATCTCAAAAATAATTGCAAACCGTCTTAAAGGGATTTTGCCGCAGATCATATCCCACAATCAATCGGCTTTTGTAAAAGAGCGCCTACTTATGGAGAATGTGTTATTGGCCACGGAAGTGGTAAAGGATTATCACAAAGAAAATTGACATATCAAAAGCTTATGATTCAGTCCAATGGCCCTTTCTTCTGAATACTCTGACAGCGCTGGGATTTCTGGACCAGTTTATACACTGGATCAAACTCTGCATCTCTACTGCTTCATTCTCGGTTCAGATTAATGGTGAACTAGCTGGTTATTTTCAGAGCAATCGGGGCCTTCGTCAGGGATGCTCTCTATCCCCATACCTTTTCGTTCTGTGTATGAATGTTCTATCGCACATGCTAGACAAAGCTGCTACGGAGAAAAAAATAAACTTCCATCCGAAGTGTAAGCAACTCCACCTAACTCATTTATGCTTTGCAGATGATCTGTTGGTGTTTGTGGAGGGTAAATGAAACTCGATCGAAGGTATACTTCTTCTCTTTGATGAATTTCTTCAGAACTCGGGACTCACAATCAGTGTGGAGAAATCTACACTCTACTTGGCAGGCATTGATGCGCAAACTCGGGAAAACATCACATCCTCTTTCCTTTTGCGAGAAGTCAGTTCCCTGTACGATATTTAGGCCTTCCCCTTGTCACAAAAAGAATGACTAAAGCGGACTACGCTCCTTTGGTGGAGAGACTTAGACAACAGGTGAGTTCTTGGACAACGCGTTGCTCTCCTATGGTGGCAGAATCCAGCTTCTAAAATCGGTAATTGCAAGGGTGGTAAATTTTTGGATCTCTGCCTATCGTTTACCTAATGGTTGCATTAAAGACATTGAGAGGCTTTGTGCAGCCTTTCTGTGGTCTGGGCCTGAACTCAATACGAAAAAGACAAAAATTGCGTGGAAGGAGGTTTGTAAGAAAAAGGAAGAGGGTGGCCTAGGAATTAAACCCATTAAAGAAGCGAATATGGTCTCCTGTCTCAAATTGATTTGGCGTATCCTCTCTGCAGACTCTCTTTGGGTAAAATGGATAAGAACTGTATATGTGAAACAGAATTCTTTCTGGTCTGTTCATCTCAAAGCAGGAAGCTCTTGGATATGGCATAAACTAATGAAGTATCAAGACATGGCGAAGTCATTTTCATCGAATCCATGCATTTGGTGGACAAAACACCTCTTTTTGGTATGATAACTGGTCGGAGATGGGAAGATTAATTGATATTACAGGACAAAGAGGATTCATTGACCATGGGATTCCGGCGCAAAGCTCCGTGGCAAGGGCAAGGGAGCTCTTCCGGATCAGGGCCCATAGAACAGGGACCCTCAATGCTATTGTGTCAGTTTTAGAAAGGACAAGAGGGCAAGATCTAACCGGGAAAGATACCCATCTTTGGAAAACGGCGGAGGATAAATACTCGGAGCGGTTCTGTTCATGCAGCACCTTCAATCTAGAACGTCAGTCACACCCCAGGAAAGACTGGTATTCTATTATATGGTTCAAATATGCTACTCCGAAACATAGATTTGTAACTTGGCTGGCTTTGCATGATCGACTCTCAACTGGTGACAGAATTCAGAAGTGGAACACTGGCCAAAGAATTGAATGCAGCTTGTGTGACTGTCCTCTGGAGACAAGAAACCACCTGTTCATTGTTTGTCCATATGCCTCTGCGATTTGGCAAACGGTTGGTATCAAAAATTCTGAATGGAAACTATGTGGCAAGTTGAGACCAAATTATCAATCTTCTTTGCACTATACGGCAAGACAAGGTAACTGTGTTCTTGCTCAGATATGTTTTTCAATCGACACTTTACCACATTTGGAGAGAGAGAAACAATAGACGACACGGAAAAGAGGCCATCCCAGCATCTCAGTTGGTAAAGATCATTGACAGGAATGTTCGCGATAGACTTCTAAGCATCAGGCGGAAGCAAGATGCAGTATATGAGGAGAGTTTGATGATATGGTTTGAATACACTTCTGTTTAAGTTTCTATGTTTCTTTTATTCTGAAATCTCGATAAAAAGAACTCAAAATCCAGTCACACCCAGATGTAAAAAGAGTATATTTTTCTTTTGAATCAAATTTAACATTTTATTCAAAAAAAAAAAAATCGGATATGGTTACTGAATATTTTACAAAATCTATACTATACTCTAAAAAAAATTAAAGAAATACGAAAAAAACTTGAAAATCCAAATTTTTAGACAAAAAAATAAAAAAAGAACGAAAAAACTTCAAAATTAGGGAATACGGTTTATCCTTCAAATACAGATCGATCCTGTTCAAATAAGCTCCTTTTTTACACCTTCTCATCTCATCCTAAACTACATTATATTCTCAGCAACAAATGCATTATATAATCCTAACAATAGGGACAACGTTCTTAAGATCCATCCCTGAAGGATTCTTTGCATTGTAGAGAATATAATGCAGCTGGTCTTGGTCATTCTCTTGCTATCCGCAATTTCGTGATAACACTCATTTCAGTTTTCTCCAAGCTTGGGAGTGATGATGTTTAAAGTTCTATTGTTGATTGTATGATTGGGCTATCACACTTTAAAAAATTGAATCATTTTTATATGATGGACGTATAGACTACAACTGAGTGTGTGGCGATGAAGCATAAAGGGAGCATCTTGGGAGGACCTATGAAGATGGGTTTAGAGAAGAACATCAGCATATCTCTGAAACACTAGCTTTCAGACACAAACCCAAAGACATTAATATTTATAAATGATGATGATGATATTGTTTTTTTTCAGTACTGTGATGGGATTTTGTTATTATTAGACTGGTTTAGGCAGATCCTTTTTGTACTGTGTACTTCTGTGCATATACACATAATTCTTTGTTGTCTGTAACTTTTGGTTACTCTGAGAGGAGAGGAGAACTCTACTGTAATCAATGTGCATGATCCAGTGACGCCTCTTATTCAGCCACATTGTCAAGATATTGTTCCACAAACAAATGCATGATAAAAGAACTCACTTGGTGATCAGGTTTTTGATTTCCACGTCTCTCAGCTCTTACAAAAATGATGAAATACAACTAAAAGACCTTTATTCATAACATCAGTCTAGACAATCAGCCACTAAGATGAGGCTGTGATCAAAGCCCGCAACTGCTTGAAGAACACAGCCCTCAACGTCCCCCAGCAACATCGGTTCAGACTCATCGATTGAGCTTCCTAAACTGAGCCTACCATTCTTTCCGCAACCCCAAACCCATACTTCTCCTTTCTCTGTTACACAGAAGGAGTGCACATGCCCTGCTGATACCGACCAGAGTCAAAACATAAACAAGCCATTGAAACTTAAACCTCAGATTTCAACGAATTATGATTGAATAATTTGATTTTCAATCTAGCCTAATGAATATTAGAGAGCTGGATTTGCAGATTACCACTTGCCCTTCTTACTACAACCGTAAAGCAGCTCAAATCCCAACATAAATAAAGAAACAAAATATCCAAACACACCACGATCAAACACACGAATCAAACATCATTTTCTTACCAATGATGAGTTAACAAAAAAAAAAAAAGGCCAAACCTCGAAATCCCATTCTCCTTCCATATCAGGACCCTCTTTGTTGATCCATATATATGTTTTCACAATCATCTCCTCCGAATTATCCTGCAAATGCAAAAAAAAAAAGCAAAGAAAAACAATAGAATCAATCTCATCAAAATGTTTGTTCTTTATGAGAATCTTCAAACTCACCTCTCTTACAACAGCAACTGTCACTCTCTCATATTCATTGTCCTTAACATGATCTAGATTCTGAAGTTCCGCATGCGTTAATCCCATTAGTACCTGCACCAGAAATACGTCAGCAGATTTTACATAGTAATCTCAGCTCTCAGCTAATGCTGAGCTATTAACCATGGCTATAATCAACCAACAAACTCTTCTAGCCTAATTAAGTGGTCCTCTACTACAAAAACAAGAAGCCTTCTCATCCAAAGGACACTACAACGGGGAATCAACCAGAGACAGACAAGTCAAATTGTACTTCACATTCAAGTTTCTTCAATCTCGGAATCTCGAAACTGGATTTCAGTTAAGAGAATCGCAAGCACAAACACAAAGATCTCTAAATTCAATAGAGAAAACACATACCTATTGAACAAAGACGTAGACCCAGAGAATACAATGCATGCGGAGGAGAAGGAGAAAAGAATTGAAGACTTGCCGAAAATTGATTCGACGACGAAATTCACCGGAGAAGACAACACCAATGACTTTGGAGAGGACGAGGCGAGATGATGACACGAAAAGGGAATAAAACCGGAGACTAGCTCACGACGCTCGCCGGAGAAGAGAACACCATCGAGGACGAGGCGGAGAAGACGAAGCTAGGTTTTGTCGAAGGTTTAGTAAACTATTTATCTAGATATTTAATAAACTAAAGTCTTTATTCAATTATTTTTATTATATGATTTAATTTCTATAAAAATTGTCAATTTCTATAAAAATTGTCAATTTTTAATTTCTATAAAAATTTCTATAAACATAATAATAATTGGACAATTTTTATTTCTAATTTTTATTTTCTGGACAATTTTTATTTTTTAAATTAAAGGGCAAAATCGGATTAAAATATTTCAAAAATAATATTGGACAATTTGAGATTAAGAAATCATAAGGGGACAATTTGGTTTTCAATCTAGCATTCTGAGTTAAATTTTCCTAAAAAATTCTATCATACTTAAATATAATTTCGAAAATCTGTTTAAACAGATTCTGCATGGTATGATCCATATTCTGTTACTATATCAAAATCTGAACAATAATAAATGATATCTAGGTATTTCCCGAAATCTTCTACTATATAATCTCCAATTCAATATTCTGAATGCTATGACATATATTGTTACCAAATACAAATCTTAACAATATTAAATGATATCTAGGTTTTTCTTAAGTAAATCATAATTCCCAATTCTATATAATGGTTCCTTATTCTACACCCCCTCTAATACATTCAACACCTCCTAGCAAAATCATCAATAGCAGAAAAGTGGTTTCTCAAAGTGTTTTCACATACCTCAAAGATCTCAAGCCTTACAAGGCGACTTGGCGTATCCAAATGAGCTTCTCCATTCTTGGAAACAGTACACTACGCATAGCGGAGAGAGTTTAGAGTTGATCTTAGCCGACAAGACAGTAAGTTGAAATATCTATCTATTTATTTAATTTGTTCCCACAATCGTACTCACTTTCTCTATTTCTTATATTTTACAGGGGATGAAAATACATGGATCATGCAAAAATTACTGTTTGAAAACAACAAACAACGTTACACCTCTAAGTGAGAGCTAACCAAGCAAGCAATTCGTAGTTCATTCAAAGACTGAGCGGTTTTTACTAACTAAAATCCAATGAATCCATTTTGTTTCCTAATTCGTATCTAAATTAAAAGTATAGGATTGTTCCACTCTAACCTTCACTTGGTTCCAATGCAGCTAAATGCACCGGCTGATCATCTCCTCTCTCCAGCTTTAGAGACATTCTTCTATACACTTTCACATAAGTGGATGTTTATGCTCGCAAAACAAAAACAAAAAAGAAGAAAATCAATGAATTAACAATCTTTGTGTATTATTATCCAATTAAACATAAAGACATATAAGACAACGAGAGATTGAGATTAATCTCACCTCAATCAAATGTTGAGAGGTGAAAATACGAGACATTAGGTAAAAAAATAAACAGAGTTAGTTAGATCTATTTCAGACATTTCGGAAAACAAAAATATCACACAAAGTCTATGCACACAAAGAAGATCTTACTTGGAAGCCTGCTCATACCTGAAAATTTTGACACCCGAATTTGGAACAATAGGAGCAAAGTTTATCATGTTTCCTTCTTCGATACGGACTCTCAGAGTAATAAAAAGAAAAAAAAAACAATAAAGCACGTCAGGATTATTAGTATATAGTACAAATGAAGAAACAAGTAAAACATAAGGTTTCAATTTCAATCTATGAAACTTCAATCGAAATAAGATTTTAACCGAAAGAAAAGCTTAGACTGCCTTCATCTGTCTATTTGTCTTGGTTTTGAACTCCAAATCCATGAACAAAAGTTACATGCAAAAGAAAAAAAAAAAATTTGGATAAAACAATAAGTTAAAACGGAGCTTATTTATGAAGAATCAAGCTAAACAAACAAAACGAAAAAGCCAGAAATGAGTCAACTTACGTCCGACGAGTGACATCTCAAGAATGGAGGACCTGAAAGAAAAAAAAAAGCTCATAGCAATGACTTTTTTTTTTCTCATTCAAGAATTCTTGACTGCATGTCCACAACTGTTGAACTCATAAACATTATGAATATTCAAGTTCTAAACTTTACAGGACACGTCGTTGACTGTACTCGCAACATCTCTGTACGAAAAGACGATTTCATTGAACCAAACTCACCTCACTTTCTTTGGCAAGCACAAATTTGGCAGTAACGAGATCGCTAAGTTCATCAGAGTGGCCATCACGCCGAGTCCGATCAACAGCAACCCATGAGACTATACCAGCCCCGTTCACAACACTCTAAGAAAACTCAGATTCAAACCTGATGATATTTATCAATAATCAATGCTTTAAACTTTCTTACGAGACACAAAAATTGGAAAATTGCATCTCAAATATACATAACACCCAAAAAGGAAGTAGATGTATACTTGATGGGGAAGATGTCGCCATGGATTTGATAAACCCCTATGGACCAATATTTCCTGCGAGGAGACATCAATTCAAAGTTCTTATAAGTATTGAAATTAAACTTGATTTTGGGTTAAGCTTAATTATAGATAAGATATTTGTGTAGAAAAATCTAGATCTGTATGATAAAAATCTAGATATTATGGTAGAAAAATCTAGGAAGTAAGGAGGTTATTGATAAGATATTTGTGTAGAAAAATCTAGATTTGTATGATAAAAATCTAGATATTATATTAGAAAATCTAGAGAATTAATAAATATCTAGGTTAAGGAGGTTAGAGTAGAAAAATCTAGATTTATGTTGTAAGATCTTTTGGAGGCTATAAATACCTCCTCACCCCCTCATTTGTAACATGTACAAAAGTTGAAATAAGAAAATGTGTTCATCATAAATTCAAATACTCTCTCTAAAATTCTTTCAAGTATTCTCTAAGTGTTCTTCCATATTCATTTTCATACTTAGAGGTTTACTCTCTCGGGTTTATCGGGTATTACGGTCTTGGGCTAGTGCTAAGCACTATCGGTGTTGGTTTCTTTACATGGTATCAGAGCCATTCTAATTTGGTTCTTTTCAAGATCAGGATTTAAAGAGAGCTTGAGTTTATTCTAAGTATGGAGTCAATGGGTCGTGTTGTTGGATTGGGAATGGAGATCTTAAACCAATCTAACTACCGGTTATGGAAGTCATGTATGGAGTCATACTTGGTGAGCGAGGACTTATGGAATATCTCCGGCGGTAGCAGCACAACACCACCAAAGGGAGATGCTGCAACAGCGGAAGCGACAAAGGAATGGACACGGAAGAATGCCAAGGAGGAGTTTGCGTTGAAGAGGTCAATATCCTCGGGAGTATTTGAGCATGTCTCAAGGTGCACATCCGCTAGTTCCATTTGGCAGGCGCTGGATCAGTTATTCAACAAGAAGAATGAAGCTCGTTTACAGCTGTTAGAGAATGAGCTCGCGAATGCGAAGCAGGGGGAGTCTTCAATCTCAGAGTTCTTTATCAAGGTAAAGAACCTTTGCTCTGAGATTAATACTCTTAACCCAGAGGAATCCATTTCGGAAGCCCGGTTAAAGGGGTTTATTATTCGGGGTCTACGGCCCGAGTATACACCGTTTATGACTTCCGTTCAAGGATGGGCTACACAACCTTCCTTGGAGGAGTTTGAGAACATGCTAGTTTCGCAAGAATCATTAGCCACACAAATGGCTGGAGTCAAAATCCAAGGTGACTCGGGGAGTGCTTTCGTAGCTCGGAGGTAACAGAGCTTCAAAGGCAAACCCAAGTATGAAAGTCGAAAGAACAATGATGGACGGGAAGGATCTTCTACGGGAGATAAGAAGCTGTTCAAGTGCTACCGGTGTGGAAAACTTGGACACTTCAAAAAGGACTGCAGAGTCAAGCTGAAGGAAACAAATATGGCGGAATCAAAAGCTCATGCTGAAGACGAAGAATGGGGAAAATGCTTCACGGTGGAGGCTGCATCTTCAGGTACATCCAAAACTAAATATCTGGGAAATGATTGGATCGTGGATTCTGGTTGTAGCCATCATATTACCAGAGATGAGAAGTTACTTTCTAAAGTCATGACGGGAAAGAAGCCATTATTACCGCGGATAATTCAATCCACCGGGTTGAGAAGGAAGGGACTGTTGTCATTGAAGGAGATGATGGAAGTCCAATCACTCTCAAGAATGTATATCATGTCCCTGGAGTAAGGAAGAATCTTCTCTCAGTGGTGAATGCAGTATACTCAGGTAACTATGTTTTATTTGGCCCAAGCGATGTTAAATTCTTGAAAAATATTCAGGAATTAAAGGCAGACCTAGTTCACACCAGAGCACGGGTTAAAGATATTTATGTCTTATCTGCCACCAACACTTATGTGGAGAAGATGAGCACAAATGACAATGCCTTTATATGGCATGTTAGACTTGGTCATATTAATATGATTAAGCTCAAAGTCATGGTGAATAAAGATCTGGTTAACGGCCTCCCAAAGTAGAAGATTCAGAATGAAGGAATACTTTGTGAAGGTTGTCAATATGGAAAATCACATAGGCTTCCATTTGACAACTCTACTTCACGATGCAGCGCTCCATTGGAGAGGGTCCATAGTGACTTGATGGGTCCAACGAGAGCATCCTCCTATTCCGGGTTCCTCTACATGTTTCTGTTCGTTGATGACTTCTCACGGTACACTTGGGTATACTTCGTGAAGGAAAAATCAGAGGTATTTTCAAGGTTTCAAGAATTCAAGGTCACCGTGGAAGGAGAGTTAGGTCGGAAGATCAAGACTCTAAGGACAGATAATGGAGGGGAGTTTATGTCAAAAGAGTTTCTCTCTTTCTGCCGGAAGCATGGTATCAAGAGAGAATTTACATGTCCATATACACCTCAACAAAATTGAGTAGCAGAAAGGAAGATCAGACATCTAAGCGAGACTTGCAGAAGCTGGCTACATGCGAAGAATTTACCAAAGGCCTTATGGGCGGAAGGTATGAGATGTGCAACCTATGTCATCAACCGGATATCGCTTAGTCAAAATAATATGAAGTCTCCATATGAGATGGTTCATAGGAAGAAGCCAACGGTGAAACATCTCAGGGTATTTGGATCAGTCTGCTATGTCCATGTGTTCGATTCTCATAGAACCAAGCTGGAGGCCAAGGCGAAGAAGTGCATCTTTGTCGGCTATGATGAACAAAGGAAGGGTTGGAGGTGTATGGATCCAGAGACACACAGGTACACTGTATCTCGTGATGTTGTCTTTGATGAAGTTTCTTCTTATTATGGACCTCCTCAAGTCTTGTTTGAGAAAGATGGTACGGGTTCCCTCAAAGGTGATGAACGAGCTGTTCAGATACCAAGTGAAGGTGGAAGTTCTGAACAAGAGACACAAGGTGAAAGGGGGAGCACTAACCAAGAAGAAGATGAGGAAGAAGACCATGGTTCCATTGCTAATCAACGACCAAAACGGAACATTCTCAAGCCTGCTCGGTTCAGAGATGACAAGTTTGTCACTACTTACTCATGCTACTTTGCAGCTCCATTAGATGAAGAAGAGCCATCATCATATGATGAGGCAAAAGGAGTTAAAGAGTGGGAGACCGTAATGAAGGAGGAGATGGATGCTCTTAAAAAGAATGAAACTTGGGATTTGGTTCCAAAACCCAAGGATGTCCAACCTGTCTCATGCAAGTGGGTGTACCGTATCAAGCGAAGGACAGATGGAAGCATTGATAGATACAAAGGAAGGTTGGTTGCTCGGGGATTCTCCCAGAAGTATGGAGAAGATTATGATGAGACTTTCAGTCCAATGGCAAAGATGACTACAGTACGTTCACTTTTATCTTTAGCTGCAAGCTTTGGCTAGAAGTTATGACAGTTAGATGTGAAGAATGCCTTTCTATATGGAGAAATCGATAAGAAATCTATATGGAGCAACCACCTGGTTCCTGACTATGTGTGCAAGCTAAAGAAGGCTCTATATGGGTTAAAACAAGCTCCAAGAGCCTGGTATGGAAAACTTGCTCAGTTTATTCAGTTCTGCGGGTTTGTACCATCTAATTCTGATCCGAGTCTATTCCTCAAGAAGAATGGAGGAGTCCATGTGGTAGTTCTTCTTTATGTGGATGACTTGATAATCTCCGGGAATGATGAAGCAGAAATCACTCGTCTACAAGAGGATATGTCAATAAGGTTTGAGATGAAGAAGTTGGGTGAGCTTAACAACTTCCTTGGTTTGGAGGTTGAAAGAATAAAGGATGAAATATTCATCGGCCAACAAAGTTACGCAAGAAGGATTGTTGAAAAGTTCGGGGTACACGAAGGGAAGACACGTACTACTCCGATGGATGTAAACATTAAGTTCAAGCGCGATGAAGGATCTCTTCTACCTAATCCTCGACCTTACCGATCTCTTGTAGGAAGTCTTCTGTACTTAACCATTACAAGACCTGACATTTCCTTTGCAGTTGGTCTTGTAAGTCGGTTTATGCAGACATCGAGGAAGCCACATCTAGAAGCAGCAAAGAAGATCTTGAAGTATGTGAAGACAACTCTTGGCATGGGTTTGGTGTATAAGTACAATGCCAAGATTTCTCTCTATGGCTTCATGGATGCAGACTTTGGTGGAGATCTGGATGATCGGAAATCAACTTCGGGCTATGTGTTTCTGTGTGGAGACACAAGCGTTTCATGGTGCAGCAAGAAGCAAGCAACAGTGTCGTTGTCAACCACTGAAGCGGAGTATAAAGCTTCAACACTCGCAGCTCAAGAGTGTATTTGGCTTCGAAGACTCCTTGAAGACTTGTTCGAGCCAATCAACAAGCCAGTTACTATCTATGGAGATAATCAAAGTGCTATCAAGCTGGCGAATAATCCTGTGTTCCATGCAAGGACTAAGCATATTGAGTTGGAACATCACTTAATACGAGAGAAGGTGCTTGATGGACCGATTGAAGCTTTGGAGGTTCGAAGTGAAGACAATGTCGCAGATATCGTCACCAAGTCACTGCCAAAAGGCCAGTTTGAGCTACTTCGTTCAAAGCTCGGGATGGTTGACAAAATCAAGTTTAAGGGGGAGTATTGAAATTAAACTTGATTTTGGGTTAAGCTTAATTATAGATAAGATATTTGTGTAGAAAAATCTAGATTTGTATGATAAAAATCTAGATATTATGGTAGAAAAATCTAGGAAGTAAGGAGGTTATTGATAAGATATTTGTGTAGAAAAATCTAGATTTGTATGATGAAAATCAAGATATTATATTAGAAAAATCTAGAGAATTAATAAATATCTAGGTTAAGGAGGTTAGAGTAGAAAAATCTAGATTTATGTTGTAAGATCTTTTGGAGGCTATAAATACCTCCTCACCCCCTCATTTGTAACATGTACAAAAGTTGAAATAAGAAAATGTGTTCATCATAAGTTCAAATACTCTCTCTAAAATTCTTTCAAGTATTCTCTAAGTGTTCTTCTATATTAATTTTCATACTTAGAGGTTTACTCTCTCGGGTTTCTCGGGTATTACGGTCTTGAGCTAGTGCTAAGCACTATCGGTGTTGGTTTCTTTACAATAAGTACATCGATTAATCGCCACGTGCAACAATTGGATTATAAAATTTAATGGAAACCCAAGTTGAATCCGAAAGTGTGCATAAAGAGTACAGAGAGACAGAGAGACACCTTGGGCTTCATCGGCGGATGTGAAGAAGAAGAGATGAAGAAAGCGTTAATCATGAAGAAAAGGTTTTCGCCGAAAAGAGAACGAGGGGAGGAAGATATACTTTTTTGTTTTTTTTTGCTTTGAAAAATTGGCCAATACAAAGTGGGCTTTCGATGAAAAATTGAAAAATCTTTCGATGATTACGAAGTAAACAGCAAATTAATCGGGCTTCGATTTTGTGGAATGAGAGTGAAAGAAATCTTTCTTTGGTTCGGTCCATATCGAAGTGTAAGAGTGTTGTTTATTAGTTTCTCAGCCCAAATGATGAGAAAACAATTATATAACCGGTAGATTAATATTTATAATTGAGTTATTTTTATATGTTGAATAATTTTTTAAAATGACTATTGAGATTTAATTAAGTGCTAAATTTAAAAAAAAATGTTTGCAAAAAAAATAGGATTGATATATTCGATAAAATATGAAGTTATTATTTTGAAAACAGAATAATTTTTGTTTATGTCCAATATATTAACAAATATGAATATTTGGCTTACCATTATTATTTAAATATTACTTTTCACTTTTCTAAATATTAGTATGTATATATTAAATTTTCAACTATGATATTTACTCTCACTTATATTTTAATTACATTGCTGTAATCTTTTATTTCTTGTTGTTTCTATAGTTCCTTTGGTTTAAAACAACTTTCTTTCCAACTATTTCTAATCAAGCCATCAAGAACTACATTTATAAAATATTTCAATTTCATATAATGATTTTATATATTTTAAATTTCTAATTTCAATATCAATAATGTAAGATAGACTCCAAATTCCGACTTCAATTTTAAAATATGATGTTTGTGAGAGCCGAAACTCACACTGTCAAAACTTATATTTTATGGGGGCTCGAAAATTCTATTTTAAAGAACTAAAGGACCGAAAATGTAAAAAGAGAGATTTTATTAATGATTTCTGAAAGTACAAGAATAAATAGCAAAAGCTGAAAAGTCTTATATTGCTAAAAGTCCTAATACTCGGATTTTAGGATGGCTCTAACCCTTACATGAGCGTACATATATATATACGGACAATCCTAGGAGGCTAAGACTTCAGATTTCCGATGTGGGACCTTGTCTTTCCTTCCCAGCCGCCGACCTAAGCTTTTTGGGCCCGATATCCGGCCCGAGAGTCTTCCGTGATCCGTCTGTGCATCCTGACCCAAATCTCGCCCGCCGATGAATAGTAATCCGAATTTCGGCTTAGGGATTCGATTTTTCGGTTAACTTTGTCTCGGGATGAATAGTGTTTTTCAACAGTTTTTCATGCGTGAACAGTGTTCCGAGCGTTTTACGACTTCTGAGATTTGAACCGCACGTTATTTGTTTGAACTTCCAGCCGCCGGTTTTGGTATTGATGGCCAGCCACCGGTTCCTTTGGCTCGTGTGCTCGGCGACTGGTCCATGGACGGCTGAATGTTCGTCACGGTCTTTCGGGGAATGTTTATCGACGTTTTTGGAGTCAGAACATGCAAACGGATAGTCTCCGGGTCGGTCCGTTATGTTTGACGGTCGGTCGACCGGACGATGTTCGGATAATGAGTCTTGACTTGAGAAATGATCGTGGGCATATGACGAAGACCCGGTGGCTGGCCTTATCCCAGCCGCTGGTTAGTATATCATGAAGACCCGGCGGCTGGCCTTATCCCAGCCGCCGGTCGCGGATGAAGGAAGACCCGGCGGCTGGACTAATCCCAGCCACCGGCCGTGGATGAAAGAAGACCCGGCGGCTGGCCTTATCCCAGCCGCGGGTCGCGGATGAAGGAAGACCCGGCGGCTGGCCTTATCCCAGCCGCCGGCCAAGGATGAAAGAAGACCCGGCGGCTGGCCTTATCCCAGCCGCCGGTCGCGGATGAAGGAAGACCCGGCGGCTGGCCTTATCCAAGCCGCCGATCACAGATGATGGAAGACCCGGCGGCTGGCCTTATCCCAGCTACCGGTCGCGGATGAAGGAAGACCCGGCGGCTGGCCTTATCCCAGCCGCCGGTCGCGGATGATGGAAGACCCGGCGGCTGGCCTTATCCAAGCCGCGGATCGCAGATGATGGAAGACCCGGCGGCTGGCCTTATCCCAGCTGCCGGTCGCGGATGAAGGAAGACCCGGCGGCTGGCCTTATCCCAGCCGCCGGTCGCGGATGATGGAAGAACCGGCGGCTGGCCTTATCCCAGCCGCCGGTCGTGGATCAAGGAAGACCCGGCGGCTTGTAACACCCCCGAACCGGAATAGAAAGGATTGGCCGAACAACAATCAAACAAGAACATGCTCGACCAACCACAAACCTAAACCGATCCGCAGATGTCACAAGTTGGGGTGATATGATCATGAGCAGTTATCATGAGCTTGTACCTGAGGATGGGAAAGACGAGCTTGTAGCTGAGGAAGCAGCTTACCTTGGAGTTACAATGGAGCTTAAAGGAAGGAAACAAGAACCTAAACCTCCCTGGTTTATTATCAAGATTCAAGACCAAGTTATTTGTACCACATTGGTTTGTGTCCAATCCGTTAGTACATGAGTGGTATGGTTTAGTGTGCTCTTTTCCTTGTCAAGATCTTTTTCTCCTACCCTGGGTTTTGGGTCTTGGCAAGGTTTTTAACGAGGCCTAAATCATACCTTGTCATTGCTCATGTTATTAACAATTGGACCGACCAGCTTTCTTTCTTATCTTATGTCTTTATCTCGTTTTTAGTCTAAGTCCTTTTTATTTCTGAACTCTGCGTTTTGGGACTTAGCTAGGGCTTGGGAGCGTGTTCCCTTGTCCTATAACTCTCTCTTGTACTCTGGCCGTTTTTCATCTTCTCTTTTATCAAAAACTATTTTAAGAAAGATCAAACCCTCTCCTTGGTGTGTAATATCCAAGTAGAACCCTTGTTGAATCTTGTGTGTGTCATATCACTAGATTCTTCAAGTTCCTTGTTGATTTCAGCGTGAGTCATATCGTTGAGATCTTCAAGTCTCTTGTTCAAGCCAGTCATAGCTTGTACGAGATCCATCTCTACCTTCCTCCATCAATCTCCACTTCTATCCCATCACAAATCATTCCAACCGTTCATCTCCCATCTCACTTGTCATCCATCCGATTTTCACTACATCTCAACCATTACCAAGTCTCCATCGTTGGCTTAGCATATCAAGGCTCTAAGATCCGGCTGGGGTCGTGTTAGGTGGTATCAGAGCAAAGCCTTGACCCAAAGCTAAGTGTTTTCGTTCGATTTTCGTTTATGACCTTTCATATTCTGAACTGGATCCGTGCGTCTGATTGTGCGAATTTTTTAAACTTATTGGCTTGTTTTTTTTCGCGATTCAAAGTGTTCCAGAAACTAGATCGAGTCTAGTTTTTAGCAAAATTGGTTTCAGAGTTGTTGGACTCGATTTGTTATTTCTTTCTGAATTTTTGTTTCGATCGGTCAAAACAGTTCTTAAGCGATTTGAATCAGTTTGATTTGTGTTTTGTTGTTGTCTCTTTGTTTCTTATGAACCAAGACTTGTTCTGTCTTTTTTCTGTGTTGAATCAGTGTGTTTTGTCAGTCTGTTGTGTTGTTCAAGTCGAGTTGCATCTGATCTGTACGATTTGGTTTGAAGAATCTAGGTTTAGTGACTGTTCGAATTCGGATCTTGAGCGTACCCGTTATTGTGCGAATTTTCATAATTAATTGGCTCATCATAAATTTGCGATTCCGATTGATTCTGAAACTAGGAAGAGTGTAGTTTTTGTTAAATTTTATATCATAATTGTTGAGTGGGATTTGATATTTTGTTTCGTGCGATCTATTGAAGTTGTCGAATCTGTGCTCTGTGAAAGTTGGTTGTGTGTTTGAAGTTTCTGTGTGTTTCTTTTATTGTCTGCGGTTGTTTCTGTCATAAGAGCTTGTAACTGCTGTGTTTTGTGTCTTGTTTTCAGGTATGTCGAGGAAGGAACAAAACCTTAACCCCAAACCACCAGACGACTTCAGGAGTTCAACATGGAGCAGCCCTACTAAAACCTCTCACACCTCTCAATCCTCTAACCGCTTCGTTTTTTCTTATACTTCCCAACAAGCTACTAAAGAAGTATCTCTCTGTTCTTTTCAGGTGAAGAAGACTATCTGGAATGGGAACAGAACATGGAAGCTTGGTTTTCCTACAAGCGCATAAGAATAGAGAAAAGACTTGACTGTGCAATCGAACAACTCAAAGGAAAGGCTCGGTTGAGGTGGTGGCGAGAGCAAGACGACCGGTGTTACTATCATGAGCCAACACTCAACACTTGGGACGAGATGAAGAGGTTCCTAAGGAAACGCTATGCAGCCAAACCAAAGAAGAAGAGCCAAACGGATTCAAAGGCTCCAAGAGAGAAGAGGACCACTTCAGCTGATCATAGCAAAGAAACCGACTCCAAGACCAATGAACTGATTGAGGAGGAGATCAAAGCTCGAATGTTACAGATCTTGAATGATTTCTCTAGACAAAAACGTCAGCATATCTCAAAACCGAAGTCATCAAGAACAGGTACTGAAGAAGAACAACCGGATAAGTGCCTGGACATACAAGAGGAGCTCGTAAGCAAAGAAGAAGAACAAGCTGAAACCGTTTCTCAATCCAACTCCTCAAAGAATTCGTCTGCAGCTAAGTGTGATCTGTCTTTGACTCAATCTGATTTTGTGCTTGACAAACTAACTCTTTTAGAGCCGGTACAACCGAGCAGTGTTGATTCTATTTCACAGGTCTTAGAAGAAGAATCACAAGGAGAAATATGGTTGAAAACGTGGAGAAGCCAATCCTTTTCAATCCAGAACCGCCTCTATTGCCAGCTGCTTATGAATCTCCAAGAAAGCGCTGTAAGGGAAGTAGATTGGTTAGAAGTGAATCAAATCTGTTTCTGTTGGTTTATGCTGAAGATGAACAACGATTTGGTTTAGAAACCGTGAAAGAGCTGTATGTTTCACAGTCGAATTTTGACCAACTGTTTTCAGTTTCTGAAATCTTTACTTGTGAAAAGCTCTTTAAGACAAAGGATTTTCTTTTTGATAAGTTGCTTGAATTTGAACCCTCATTGAAAGTCTCTTTGTTTAGCAACACTTTTGAGCTGATTGGAACTAAGACAAAGCCTTCAAACGATTTTACTCTCTCTTCTAAATCGTTTCTTGCTTTAGGCTTTATGCATGATTTTTGGTGCTCCAATCATATACTGATTTGTGATCATAGTCTTCCTTACTTCGTTTTTAGTCTTTTCTCTTCAAGATTGATGCACTTGTTTTGTTCCATGAGTGCTCAGAAAGGAGTGCAGGAACCTTGGACGTCTTGGCAATCAAAGAAGAGCCACCAGATAGAAGCCTTCAGGATACAAGTGCAGTTCTTGGACAAGCCATAAAACGCCAAAGGAGGCTTCAAAGAGGAGGAGATAAGCGATTTGAACCGCCTGACTCAGATCAAAGGCAACATCAACTACAAGCTGGCCGGTTCATAATGATCAAAGAAGTTCCACCGGATGCCACTCACAAGAAGAGTCAAATGCCGTGTAAGTGCCCTCTCCTTCCAAGCTTTAATGTTACTAATATTGTTCCCTTTTGTGCAGATGGTCCGGATTTGAGGACAAATCCTTTTAAAGGAGGAGGGGATGATATGATCCTGAGCAGTTATCATGAGCTTGTACCTGAGGATGGGAAAGACGAGCTTGTAGCTGAGGAAGCAGCTTACCTTGGAGTTACAATGGAGCTTAAAGGAAGGAAACAAGAACCTAAACCTCCCTGGTTTATTATCAAGATTCAAGACCAAGTTATTTGTACCACATTGGTTTGTGTCCAATCCGTTAGTACATGAGTGGTATGGTTTAGTGTGCTCTTTTCCTTGTCAAGATCTTTTTCTCCTACCCTGGGTTTTGGGTCTTGGCAAGGTTTTTAACGAGGCCTAAATCATACCTTGTCATTGCTCATGTTATTAACAATTGGACCGACCAGCTTTCTTTCTTATCTTATGTCTTTATCTCGTTTTTAGTCTAAGTCCTTTTTATTTCTGAACTCTGCGTTTTGGGACTTAGCTAGGGCTTGGGAGCGTGTTCCCTTGTCCTATAAATACTCTCTCTTGTACTCTGGCCGTTTTTCATCTTCTCTTTTATCAAAAACTATTTTAAGAAAGATCAAACCCTCTCCTTGGTGTGTAATATCCAAGTAGAACCCTTGTTGAATCTTGTGTGTGTCATATCACTAGATTCTTCAAGTTCCTTGTTGATTTCAGCGTGAGTCATATCGTTGAGATCTTCAAGTCTCTTGTTCAAGCCAGTCATAGCTTGTACGAGATCCATCTCTACCTTCCTCCATCAATCTCCACTTCTATCCCATCACAAATCATTCCAACCGTTCATCTCCCATCTCACTTGTCATCCATCCGATTTTCACTACATCTCAACCATTACCAAGTCTCCATCGTTGGCTTAGCATATCAAGGCTCTAAGATCCGGCTGGGGTCGTGTTACGGGGTTAACTAACGAATCAGTTCATTCCAGGACGAATCCGAAAACAGAACCGTTCCGAAAGCTAACTCCGATACCTCTCGACCTTAGCCTAAGGCTTTTCAACCCGTACTTCGGTCTCGAGTTGTGTTAGCCCGGACAAGGACTAATATCATTCAAGCCAGTCAAAGTTCACAAAACATTTCCTTTATTCATTCTTTAAACATAGTTTTACAAACGAAAACCAAACAGCGGCCGCACTTTAAAATCCAAAAGGATGGAAAACTTAACATACTTTCTTAATGAGTCTTTTGCAAAAAGCCAAGCAAACTACTTCCGGTAGTCCTACATTCCGCCACTCAATCTACAAGCTACTCAAGGGTTACCTGCAAAGGGGTGGAAAAAAAAAGGGGTGAGTAATCGGGGAGATTACTCAGTGAGTCCGAGACCAAAACAATTCCCAACCCAAACCCAAGCAAAGCAACGAGAATATCAATCAATCATGCAAATAGCTTAAGCGAAGCAATTTAAAACACACAACCAACACCACAGTCCTCCACACACATGCCGTATCCCTCCCCGTGAACCACTCCAGCACTTGTTATCACAAAGACAAACAAGTCGGAACTTCACCACACCAAAACCGAACACTGGCAAATGACTCAGTGTATTTCGGCCCGGCTCCGCCCTTCCTCTTCCGGCAACCGTCTCAACAATACCCCGTCGGGTACACTCGGCCCTAGGCTGCAATCCCGTCTCTCCGAGTCTTCCCTTCCACCTCTCAGTACATTCGATACCGTGGAAGAGGTCTATGGGGAATACGGACTTACCACTACACAACCACCTCATCACACACACACAACACCACCACTTACACTCCACAACAACCACCTCCTGCAATACACGTTAGTTCAATGATTCCGGATTCAGAATGACATAACCCAAAGCGCATCGCGGCACCCAGAGTTACATCACGCCGATCCTCATGCAACACTCAATCATGCAATCATAACAGCAAACCAACCATCATGCATGCATAAATAATCACACCATCAAGCATCCAATGCATAATAAGAAATTCCATCGACGGTCAGATCTATGGTATAACGCTTTCACGCATAGCATAAAACATGATCGGCGATGGGCTACTAAGGTCGGAGACTCACCTTAACCGAAGACTTCTGACTTCTATCCACGATCTAAGCTTCCTATGGCTTACTCACACACTAACTTATTTTCTCTCTCTAACCTTATAAGTTTCTCTCTCTTGGTTTATGGTTTATGAAGGAATTTGTGAGTGAGGAAAACTGAAGAGGTCTGGGGGTATTTATACCCATTCAGGAGCTCTACACCTCCTTGTCTGCCAAGCAAAACGTGTGGGTAGTGGGTCCCTGACTGACCTTCCTTGACTTTTCTCGGTATTGCCCATTTTCGAGCTTCGAACAACGTATGTCATAAAAACCGCGTCCGCCGTCCAAAATGCGATCTGATTTTTTCTAAATTCTCTTTCAGATGTCCTTAGAATCTCCACAAAGTTTCACTCCATTTGGCTGGGTGACGCATCTCCTATGGCCAAATCATTTCGGCTTATCTCATCTCGGAGCTCCTTAGTATTTTCATCATAACTTCTGCGGCGGCCGTCCAAAAGGAGATCTGTTTCTTTTAACGTACTCCTCCAGGTGTCCTTAGTTTCTCCACGAAATTTCACCTCATTTGGATGGGTGCCGCACCTCCTTTAACAAAATCTTCTGGCCTTATCTCATCTCGGACCTTCTTGATGTTTTCTTCATAACATCTGCGTCAACCGTCCAAAACTGGATTTTCTTAACTCATACGCTTCCTCTGAGAGTCCTTAAGATCTCCACAAAATCTTAGAATGTTTTGACGGGCGACGCACCATCTGTGAATTATTTCGCTCGGAGTGTCCTTTCTTCGGGTCTATCGGCTTCTTCGATTTTTATAGGTCGCGTCAGAATTTTTCTTGAGATGAATCCTTTTGCATTGACTCCACTGATGTCTTGGGCATCTGCGATCCAATTCCCGGAATTTTGAAAATTGTCTACACCATCCTTCCGAATTTATTTCTGACTCAGGGTATTTTCTGCTCTGTACCGGGGTATTACATTCTCCCCCCCTTAACAGAATTCGTCCTCGAATTCTTAAGGCTGAGACTGTTCTCCCAGTTCCATCACTGTATCTGATTGGAAGAATTCTGGGTACTGCCCCTTGAATCTTTCTTCATCTTCCCAGGTGATTACTACTCTGTTCTTCCGTCCCCAGAAGACTTGCAACTGCGGGATCTCTCGGTTCTTTAGCTTTCGAATTCTCCTTAATCCGATCTTGATAGGTCCTTCGGGATATGTTAGATCCGTCTGAAGATCTTCTACTCTCTCGGGCTCAATTGCGTCTGGGTCTCGCACATGCCTCCGGAGCATTGACACGTGAAAGACAGGATGCATATTCATATCCGATGGCAGTTCCAACCGATAGGCTACCTCGCCGACTCTTCCTTTGATCCGGTACGGACCTATGTACCGTACCGCCAGCTTGCCAATCTTTCCAAATCGATCTTTCCCTTCCTGTGCCGATACCTTCAAATACACAAATTCTCCAACCTGAAATGTTACCTCTCTTCGTCCTTGGTCCGCATACTTCTTCTGTCTATCTTGAGCTTTCTTCATGTTGATCTGAACGATTCGTAACTTCTCCGTGGTCTCATCCACTATTTGTGGTCCAAATACTCTTCTCTCACCCACTTCAGTCCAACAGAGCGGTGTTCGACAAGGCCTCCCGTACAACGCCTCATACGGAGACATCTTGATGCTAGCATGATAGCTGTTGTTGTAGGAGAATTCTATCAAGGGTAGATAATCCTCCCATACACCTCCCCAATCGAGGATACATAATCTGAGCAGATCTTCCAACGTTCGGATTGTCCTCTCGGTTTGTCCGTCCGTCTCGGGATGAAAAGCTGTACTGATGTGTAGCTCAGTTCCCAAAGCACCTTGCAAAGCTCTCCAGAATGCTGCCGTAAATCTCGGGTCTCTATCCGAAACAATGTTCATGGGTACTCCGTGCAGCTTTACGATCTGATTTACGTACTGATTAGCTAAGACTTCCACCTTGTCAGTATCCCTTATAGCCAATAGGTGCGCTGCCTTAGTCAATCGATCAACAATCACCCACACAGCATTATTCATTCTCCCTTTGGAAACTGGCAATCCCACAATAAAATCCATGGATATGGAATCCCATTTCCACTCCGGTATTGGTAAGCTTTGTAATAATCCTCCTGGTACCTGGTGTTCAGCTTTGACTTGCTGACACACTTGACATTGAGCAACTTGCTTGGCAACGGATCGTTTCATTCCGGGCCAATGATAATATCGTCGGATGTCTCGGTACATCTTGGTGCTTCCGGGGTGAATGCTGTAGAGTGAACGGTGTGCCATCCGTAAAATTTCTCCTCTTAGTCCTCCTCCTTCTGGAACGCTGATTCTCCCTTTGAGCAACAGAGTTCCATTCTCGGCTAAGTGATATCCACTTGGATCGGCCTCCTCCGATTCCTTGATTCTTTTAACAATCTTTACAATCTTCTCGTCCTTCTCTTGCTCTTCACGAATTCGTTGAATCAATCCAACTTGTCTCACTGCCTGTAAACCAACGGTTCACTAGATTCTCCCTCTAACACGGCCAAACTTACTCGCTTCATTTCTTGGTTCAAAGTCTCCACTTCTTTCTCCACACTCACATCCGTCCTCCTTCTACTTAGGGCATCAGCAACCGCATTTGCTCTGCCTGGGTAGTACTGGATCTTGATATCGTAATCCGCAATGAACTCCATCCATCGTCGTTGTCGTAGATTGAGGTCCGCCTGGGTAAATAGGTATTTAAGGCTTTTATGATCAGTGAATACATGTACCTCTTCTCCATAAAGATATGATCTCCATATCTTTAAGGCAAACACCACTGCCGCCATCTCTAGGTCATGAGTAGGATAGTTCCCTTCATGCTTTCGCAATTGCCTTGAAGCATATGCTATCACCTTCTCGTCTTGCATTAGAACACATCCCAAGCCAATCCTCGAGGCATCTGTGTAAACTGAATAAGGCTTGCCAGGCTCTGGTAGCGTCAGAATTGGTGCCGTCATCAACGCCGTCTTAAGTTTGGTGAATGCTTCCTGAGCTTCTGAGTTCCACACGAATGGTACATCCTTTCCGGTCAGTCTAGTTAAGGGTTTCGCAATGGAGGAGAAACCTTTAACAAACTTTCTGTAATATCCGGCCAACCCGAGGAAACTTCGTACTTCCGTAACGGATGCGGGTTGCGGCCAGTCTCGAATCGCTGATATCTTTTCCGGGTCAACGGTAACTCCTTGCTCCGAGACTCGGTGTCCAAGAAATCCGATCTCCCTCTTCCAAAACCGGCATTTACTGAACTTAGCGTATAGCTTCTGAGTTCTTAACCTTTCTAGGACTTTCCGTAAATGTACCTCATGTTCTTCCTTTGTCCGGGAATAGATGAGAATGTCATCAATGAAGATGATCACGAACCTATCCAGGTAATCATGAAACACCTCATTCATCAGCCGCATGAATACCGCTGGTGCGTTCGTCAAGCCAAACGGCATCACCACGTACTCGTATTGGCCATACCGGGTGTTGAACGCAGTTTTCTCCACATCTCCTTCATTGATAGCGATCTGATGGTAGCCCGAGGCCAGATCTATCTTAGAGAACCAACTTGCTCCTTGCAGTTGATCCAACAATTCATCAATTCTTGGCAACGGGTACTTGTCCTTGACCGTCACATTATTAATTCCTCGGTAGTCGATGCACAGTCTCATGGTCCCGTCCTTCTTTTTCACAAACAAAACTGGTGCTCCCCAAGGAGACGAACTCGGCCGAATAAATCCTTTTCCGGCCAAATCTTCCAACTGAGTTTTCAATTCTGCCAACTCGGCCGGTGCCATCCGATAAGGGGCTTTAGCTATCGGTGCCGTGTCGGGTTTCAAAGTAATGGTGAAAGGGTTCTTCCTTGGCGGTGGTAACGTGGTTAAAGGTTCAAACACATCTGCAAAATCTCGAACCACCGGGATCTCTTCAATCTTCAACTCCTCCTCTTCCTCATCCTCAATCACTCTTATGGCTACTAGGTATACCTCACCACTTTCTAACTCTTTTACAACCCTAGTGGCTGCTACAAAAGATACCACAGGGCTAGGTCTAATCCCTTGGTATACTATTTCCGGCCTCTGACTTTCTCTAAAGGTCACTCTTCCCTTTTCACAGTCTATCTGGGCCTTATACTTAGATAACCATTCCATACCAAGGATTACTTCAAAATGGTTCATAGGGGTCTCTAAGAGATTTACCTTAAAGATCCTATCACACACCTCCACAGGCACATCCACTATCATCTTTACCGATCTAAGGGCCTCAGTTACGGGGGTTTCTATGACCACACTTACTTCCTCAATCATAAAGGTTCCTCTAAACCGAGACGCTATCTCAGGAGTTACGAAACTATGGGTAGCTCCTGAATCGAACAAGACATGTGTGGGCTTCCCACCAACATGCAGTGTTCCTACCAGACCATCACAATACTATTCAATCATTCAATCATCACAGAACATGCATCACACAATAAGGGGGTTAGCGCCCATTACGTACCTGTTATAGGACCGTTGGATGGTCCTGCAGAATCATATGCTACTCCTTCAAGCGCGTAGACTCTGCCTGCTGTGGCCTGGCGCTTGGCTGGGGGAGGTTCAATTGCCAGTCGAGTGGGTGGTGCGGGAAGACTTCCTCTTTGCATGCAGTTCGTCGCGAAATGACCTTTCTCTCCACATTTGAAACATACAACAGGGGCGGACATCGGGTTAAGAGTAGTTGTTGGGTTACGGGTATTTGGACAGTTTCGTGACATGTCCCTCTCCTCCACAAGTAAAGCAAAACCTGGGGTAACTCGGTCCTCCTTGTCCACCGGTCCTCCTACCATGATACTGACCAAGATTCCTTCCTCCGCGGAATCCTCTGCGGTTCGCCCTTGAAGCTGAATTCCAACCGTGATCGCTCTCTCCTTTCTTCTTGTTTCTTGCCATCTTTTCTTGATTCAAATAAGTCTCTACATTCACAGCCTTCTCTATTGCTTCATGGGGGTTGATGTAAGTTACTGATTGTAGACGGCTGCTTATCTCCGGGTTCAAGCCTTGCATGAATTGACGTGCTAAGGCCTGATCACTAAAGTTGCAATAGGTAGCAAAGTGTTGAAGCTTCATGAACTCGGCTTCGTATTCTCGAACATTCTTGTCTCCTTGTTCCAAACGCAAAAACTTTTGAGTCAAACGGTCTCGGGCTTCAGCTGGAAAGTATTTCTGTTCAAATTCTTCCTTAAACTTTTCCCACGTATTGATCGCATAACCGGTCTGGCGATCAATACTATTCCACCATCCTAATGCCTCCTTCTCTAAGTAGTATACCCCTATATCCTTCTGAAACTCTTCAGGGCACCTTGTCGCAGCGAAATTCTTCTCAAGACACCTTAACCATGCGTCTGCCTCGTACGGGTCCGGTTTTCCTCCATACTTGTAGGTTCCCAGAGTTTTCATAGTAGTCACGATCTTTAAGTAGTCTGGAGTCTTAGTCCTTTCTGGCTCAGTATTCGGTGTAGCCCGATCCATAATTACTTTGGAGAGTAATTCATGAACCATTCTCAGGGTAGGGTCAGCTCGCCTTTGCCTTTCTTCGTCTCGCCTTTCATTAATGTTCTTCCCTCCATCTTGGTTTACTGGCTCAGGTTGCCTTTGATTGCTTATCGGGGTCGACGATCGAGTTCCCGAACTTCCATTCTCAGATCCTGCGGGACTCAATGACTGATGAGTTGAGTCGTCTGCACTCGGCTCCCAATTAGGATCGGCTTCTGTAGCCTCTGAACTCTTTAATTCTACTTCAGTCTCAGTGGCGCGACTACGCCTAACAGGGTTTCTGCGTTCCTGATTCGGATACAAATACTGACTGAATGTTTCCGAACGCTGTCCCTCTTCATCCCAACTCACTGACCATCCCCTCAACCTTCTTCCGCCCGGCCCACAGTCAGACATCTGTTACAAGGAAACCAACAACTTAACAACCTATTGAGCGGAACATACCGGAATTCCTAATTGGCTTTCGCGACACCTTTGACTCGATAAAAACGTGGAAAACACTGAAAACACTGGTCCTGTGAGCATGATCATGAACCATGCTCTGATACCACCATTTGTAACACCCCCGAACCGGAATAGAAAGGAATGGCCGAACAACAATCAAACAAGAACATGCTCGACCAACCACAAACCTAAACCGATCCGCACTTTAAAATCCAAAAGGACGGAAAACTTAACATACTTTCTTAATGAGTCTTTTGCAAAAAGCCAAGCAAACTACTTCCGGTAGTCCTACGTTCCGCCACTCAATCTACAAGCTACTCAAGGGTTACCTGCAAAGGGGTGGAAAAAAAAAAGGGGTGAGTAATCGGGGAGATTACTCAGTGAGTCTGAGACCAAAACAATTCCCAACCCAAACCCAAGCAAAGCAACGAGAATATCAATCAATCATGCAAATAGCTTAAGCGAAGCAATTTAAAACACACAACCAACACCACAGTCCTCCACACACATGCCGTATCCCTCCCCGTGAACCACTCCAGCACTTGTTATCACAAAGACAAACAAGTCGGAACTTCACCACACCAAAACCGAACACTGGCAAATGACTCAGTGTATTTCGGCCCGGCTCCGCCCTTCCTCTTCCGGCAACCGTCTCAACAATACCCCGTCGGGTACACTCGGCCCTAGGCTGCAATCCCGTCTCTCCGAGTCTTCCCTTCCACCTCTCAGTACATTCGGTACCATGGAAGAGGTCTATGGGGAATACGGACTTACCACTACACAACCACCTCATCACACCACACACAACACCACCACTTACACTCCACAACAACCACCTCCTGCAATACACGTTAGTTCAATGATTCCGGATTCAGAATGACATAACCCAAAGCGCATCGCGGCACCCAGAGTTACATCACGCCGATCCTCATGCAACACTCAATCATGCAATCATAACAGCAAACCAACCATCATGCATGCATAAATAATCACACCATCAAGCATCCAATGCATAATAAGAAATTCCATCGACGGTCAGATCTATGGTATAACGCTTTCACGCATAGCATAGAACATGATCGGCGATGGGCTACTAAGGTCGGAGACTCACCTCAACCGAAGACTTCTGACTTCTATCCATGATCTAAGCTTCCTATGGCTTACTCACACACTAACTTATTTTCTCTCTCTAACCTTATAAGTTTCTCTCTCTTGGTTTATGGTTTATGAAGGAATTTGTGAGTGAGGAAAACTGAAGAGGTCTGGGGGTATTTATACCCATTCAGGAGCTCTACACCTCCTTGTCTGCCAAGCAAAACGTGTGGGTAGTGGGTCCCTGGCTGACCTTTTTTGACTTTTCTCGATATTGCTCATTTTCGAGCTTCGAACAACGTATGTCATAAAAACCGCGTCCGCCGTCCAAAATGCGATCTGATTTTTTCTAAATTCTCTTTCAGATGTCCTTAGAATCTCCACAAAGTTTCACTCCATTTGTCTGGGTGACGCATCTCCTATGGCCAAATCATTTCGGCTTATCTCATCTCGGAGCTCCTTAGTATTTTCATCATAACTTCTGCGGCGGCCGTCCAAAAGGAGATCTGTTTCTTTTAACGTACTCCTCCAGGTGTCCTTAGTTTCTCCACGAAATTTCACCTCATTTGGATGGGTGCCGCACCTCCTTTAACAAAATCTTCTGGCCTTATCTCATCTCGGACCTTCTTGATGTTTTCTTCATAACATCTGCGTCAACCGTCCAAAACTGGATTTTCTTAACTCATACGCTTCCTCTGAGAGTCCTTAAGATCTCCACAAAATCTTAGAATGTTTTGACGGGCGACGCACCATCTGTGAATTATTTCGCTCGGAGTGTCCTTTCTTCGGGTCTATCGGCTTCTTCGATTTTTATAGGTCGCGTCAGAATTGTTCTTGAGATGAATCCTTTTGCATTGACTCCACTGATGTCTTGGGCATCTGCGATCCAATTCCCGGAATTTTGAAAATTGTCTACACCATCCTTCCGAATTTATTTCTGACTCAGGGTATTTTCTGCTCTGTACCGGGGTATTACACGGCTGGCCTTATCCCAGCCGCCGGTCGCGGATGATGGAAGACCCGGCGGCTGGCCTTATCCCAGCCGCCGGTTCATGTCTTGGACGGATCGAGGGCAGCTTGCCTTAGCTCGTCCGCTCTATGTTCGGGATAAGTTCCATTTGATCACGACCTTGACTTCTCGTTCCGTCAATCTTCGAGGAGGGGATTTCGACCCCAACAGTTAGCCCCGCCCCCCAGCTCTTCGTTCTCGTAGTCCAGGACGATGAGCTTTAAGCCCAGGTTTTATCGGGATTGATCGAAATGGAAAATTGCCTTTTTTCTTCTCTTTCCTTTTTTTGTGAACAAAAATTTCCTTTTCGTATGAAGGACTAGTGGGCGGTTGGCTCGGAATTGGAAAGACTCAATTCCTACTTGAACTAGGACTCGAACCGTCCGGCTATATACATGGGCCCTTCTTATTTTCCCCCACGAGTTCTTTCTTTTGTCTAGTGCTCTTTCCTTTTTTTTTTAACTTTACATAATGGTTAGGCAATCTTTTCGCGAGAGGAGGCAGATGGAGAAGAAGGGTGAGGCAAATAAACTTGGGAAAGATTTTAAGGATAAGACGGCGGCTGGCTCTTCTGGATCGGGATTGGCTGACGGTAGTCAAGCCATTCCTCCACCGGAGTGGCCCGCGGATAAGTTGGCGGTATCCACCGTTGCGGTCACTCCTCTGAAGAAGGAGGCTATTCTTGAACGAAGTATCGCGAGGCGTTTGCCCAAGGCTAAAGCGGCGGCTGGCGGGATCACCTATGGTCTGAGCGATGAAGACGGCCTGTTGTGCCGAAAACAGGCGGATTGCCTTCCTGACCCCAGAGTGAAAAATTCTTCTCCCGAGGCTCGGCGTATGGGTCCTTTTGCCAGGGCATGCTTTTCCTGAGGCTGTTTGTAAAAATCGTCGTCAGTCCGCTAGGAGTTTTGCGGTGATCATGGATGCTAGTTTCAAGTTTCCTTCTTGTGATAGTCTGGATGAGCCTGAGAAGTACGAGGATATGGCCTTGAGCGGGATGAAGGTTTATCTATTCTTGCCCTTCTTCTCTTCTTTTTTTTTTTTTTACTGACTCCTCCCTCTTTTTGTTTTAGTTCATGTCTTCTGTGAACAAGTGCATCAGCACGTATGATGCTTCTGTCCGTGGACTCCGCAAGCGTGGTGAGGAAGCTCGGGAGGATGCTCGGCTAGTGAGGAGGAAACTCAACGAACTTGAAGCGACGTCTTCGCATCGGGCCAAATCGCTAGAGAAGGAGCTCGCTTCGTTGCGCGTGGAAAAAGCCGAGGCATTGCAGTTCAAGACCCGTCAAGAGGCCAAGGATGCGCGTCATGCTAAGGAAGTGCAGGCTTTGAAGGACCAGATGGCCAGTGTGAAAGTGGCGCGCAATTCGAAGGTGCAACGGGGTTACGCGGACTGCCGCAAGGCTTCCATTGCGGAATTCTGCGACGTTTTGGATGCGCTAAAAGAAGACCTTGGGTCTTTGTCTGAGGCAAGGAACCAGGAAGTAGATTTGGCTCAGATAGAGAGTAATGTCGAACTTGTCGCGTTGCTACAGGGGACTGATCCTCCCAGCTTGGACGAGGAGAATGCGAAATTGTCCACATGGATGAACGAGTTTGATAAGTCTGCAGTTCGGTTTGATGATGTGATCACTCGAATTCGTGGGAAGATTGATTCTTAGTTGTGCCCAGCCCGCAAGGATGACAATGTTTCAATACCCGAGGAAAGATCTGTCGAAGAGGAGGCTACTTCTCTCGGGGTGGTTGATCTATCGGGATCGAATGAGTCTGTTTCCGGAATCTCGGATATTGCTGTTGCCAAGGCGTTTGGTTCTGATCCTTGACCATGCGGTGGTTTTTCTTTCTAGTTATTTTTTGAGTTTTCGGCTTTTGTTTATAGATTTATGTTATGGACGGCCTGATTTTTTGTCTGGACCGATTTTTCTTTGCTTTCAATAAAGATAAGCTTTTGAGATTTTCGTTTTGCCGTATAATTTCCTTTTGTGCGAAGGTCCAGGTTGGATGATCATGGGCAGCTGGGTTTAGTCCGAGACACACCCGGCCGCCGTGTGTTGATATGGAGAGGATGGTCGATCGCCGAATCGTGATGAATTGATCGAGGGCGGCTGGTCATGTCCCGGCCGCCGGATTGATTACGGGCGGTTGGTCATGTCCCAGCCGCCGGATCATGCTAGATCTGTCCCGGGCGGCTGGTAATGTCCGAACCGCCGAGCCACGCTGGATTGATCCCGGGCGGCTGGCAATGTCCCAGCCGCCGTGTTATGTTTTTCGGAGTGGGCGGCCGGCCTGTTTTTTGAAGCGGCCAAGCAGACCATTTGTCTAAAGAGATCGGGCGGCCCATTTATCTGAAGAGGTCGGGCGGCCCGTCTATCTGAAGGGGTCAGGCGGCCCATTTATCTGACTGGACTGGGCGGCTGACCTTCTTCATATTGATTCGGTTTTGTTTGCTTAGTTCAGTCGGGTTAATCGGGGCGCTGTTCCGGGCGCTCAGATCTGATTGTTCCGGAAGAGTTCCCCTCGTGTTATTTGACCAGCGGAGTTAGCCACTGGGTTTGGAGTTTTGTTTAGCTGCTAGTTTTCGGACAAGTTTATGATCTCGTACCAGGGCCGGTTTGGTACTTTGTCGTGAGATGTCTAAGACCAGCGTTCCATGTTGGCGTTTACTGGGTTTAGGGAGTTCATTTCGCGACTCACGCTTCGCACATTCTACCTATGCGGGGCGTTTAGTGGAAATGGACTAAATAGAACATCGTCTTAAACGTTTCCTGCCAGGATCGCAGAATGTCAGGTTACGCCTTTCAGATGTTAGTCCGGAAATTTGTATAGCGCGCTACGTTTTATCCGCTTTGGGATGTAAAGAGAACCATGGTTAAAAGGATCGTCCCGTTGTGATCAGCAACGGACGGTGGCATGCTTGCTAAAAGGCGGGTTTTTATATATGCCAAGGGGCGATTTTTGAAGTGATGGCATTTGATGTGCCTTAATGATGGGCGGTGTTGTCTGAGTTGGAGATACGTTATGACATGTCGAGTCTGGATGTTCGTTTTTTCTCAGGTTTTTCTGAGTCCATTCGCTTTCCGGATCAGGTTTCGGGATGCTAAGTCAAAATGTTTGTCAGAATGGTGTTCTCGGAAAACTTTTCATGCTACGGATGTGTTATGAGATGCTAAGTCTCAATGTCCATCCACTTGATTTGTTTTGCGAAAATTCGGGAGTATGTATATACGGATCCACTCTCCCCTTGAAAATAATAAAATATAAATAGCTGAACTCGTCGGAAGGCGAGCTGCCTACGTACCCTGAATGTAGGGATCAAGCCGGTTCGTAGTTCTATTTTACAACGTCTAATGGTAATACTTCTTTAAGTGCATCGCATTCCATGTCCTCGGGACTGGCTTCCCTTCTTTGTTTTCCAGCTCGTATGCTCCTGGACGGACCACCTTTGCTACTTTGTACGGTCCTTCCCATTTCGCGCCTAGTTTCCCTGCGTTCGGCTCCGCGGTGTTCTGGAAAACTTTGCGGAGGACGAGGTCTCCTTTATTGAATTTGCGGCTTCGCACGTTGGAGTTGTAGTACTTGGCCGCTGCTTGTTGATAGTTTTGAATGCGGATGAGCGCTTGATCCCGTCTTTAGTTTATCAGGTCCAGTTCATCTAACATCATCAGATGGTTGAGGCCTTCCTGCCCAGGCAAGAGTCTTCGCCTGACGCCGGGAAAGTCTACTTCTGACGGTATAACGCATTCGGTGCCGTAGACCAGCGCGAACGGCGTTTCTCCGGTTGCGCGCCTTGGAGTTGTCCGGTGGGACCAGAGGACTCTTTCGAGCTCGTCTGCCCATCGCCCTTTCTTCTCATCGAGACGCTTCTTGAGTCCGTCAATGATAGTTTTGTTGGCTGCTTCGGCCTGGCCGTCTCCCTGTGGATAACGCGGCGTTGACTTGCTCAGGCGTATTTTCCACTTTTCACAGAATCCTTCGAAGCGCGCGGAAATGAATTGAGAACCATTGTCGGTGACGATCTCGTAAGGGACTCCGTGCCGGCATATGATGCTTTTCCAGACGAAGTGCTCCACTTGAGCGTCCTTGATACTGGCGTAAGAATCCGCTTCGACCCATTTCGAGAAGTAGTCTGTTAGGACCAGTAGGAACCTTTTCTGCTTTGAGTTATGCATTGGCCCCACGATGTCCATCGACCACCTCATGAATGGGTACGGCGCGGAAATTGACGAGAGCAGTTCTGCGGGCTGATGGATCACTGGTGCGTGCCTTTGGCATTTTTCGCACTTGAGGGAGAACTTTTCGCAGTCTTTTATCATGGTTGGCCAATAGTGTCCATGCCGCTTGATTTTGATTGCAAGGGCTCTTCCTCCGGAGTGATTTCCGCACGATCCGCTATGGACTTCCTCCATAATTCGTCTTGCCTCTTCTTTTTCCACGCAAACCATTAATGGTCCGGAGATCCTCCATTTGTAAAGGTTGTCGTCGAGGAGAACGAAGCGGGCCGCTTGGGCCTTTAGCTTTCGTGCAGCCCACTTGTGCGTCGGGACTTCCCCGTCCACGATGTATGTTCGTATTGGAGCCATCCATCCGCGATCGCAGGCATACTCTTCCGCCGGACCAGCTGCTAACTCTTCTTCCGGAGGTTCTTCCTCGTCTTCACCTTCCGGCAGTTGTATAAGATTGATGACTTGTGGTGGATCGATGCTCGGTTGCTATATGAACTCGACGGGAATGATTCGCCTTTCTTCCGGGGTAGACGTTGATGCCAGGGCCGCCAATGCATCGGCCGAAGCGTTTTCCCCCCGTGGGATCCTTGTGAGTTCGAATTTTTCGAATCGCTTTGCGAGCTCCCAGACAATTTTGAGATATGCTTCCATCCGGTCGTCTTTTGCTTCATAGTCCCCGCTGAATTGATTTGCCACCAGCTTGGAATCGCAAAATGCTTGCAGATTTTGGATCTTGAGTCCGAGGGCAAGTTTTAGTCCAGCGATCAAGGCTTCATACTCCGCTTTGTTGTTGGAAGCGTTGAAGAGCAACCTGAACGACTGTTCTAGGATTTCCTCAGTTGGTGACGTTAACCGCACCCCGACTCCCGAACCTTGCTTTGATGAAGACCCATCTGCGTGGAGAACCCACGCCGAATCTGACGTTGGTTCACTAACGCCTGCGGTCGGGAGTTTGATCAAGAAATCTGCAAGGACTTGGGATTTCGCGCATGTCCTGCTCCGATACTCGATATCATACTCGCTTAATTCTACCGCCCATTTTGCTAGACGTCCCGATTGACTGGGACTATGCAGGATCGTTCTGAGCGGAAAAACCGTGAGTAAAATGATCGTGTGCGATTGGAAATAAGGCCTCAATTTCCGAGTGCACATCACCACTGCCAAGGCCGCCTTCTCCATTAGCGGGTATCGAGTTTCCACGTCCGTCAAGGTCTGGCTCACGTAGAAGACCGGTTTTTGTTCGTTGCGATCTTCTCTGATCAGCACTCCGCTCACCGCCATTGATGATACCGCCGTATACAGAAAAAGGGGCTCTCCTTCGACCGACTTTGAAAGTACGGGCGGGCTTGCCAGGTATTTCTTTAGTTCTTGGAACGCTTGTTCGCATTTCTCTGTCCACTCAAACTTTTTGTTTCCTCTGAGTGTGTCGTAGAAAGGCAAACATTTGTCCGTCGACCTCGAGATGAACCGGTTCAGCGCCGCGACCCGTCCGGTTAATCTTTGGATTTCTCTCTTAGTTTTTGGTAAGGCCATCTCTATCAGGGTGTTAATTTTCTTCGGGTTTGCTTATATCCCTCGATGAGTTACCAGATACCCGAGGAATTCGCCGGATGCTACTCCGAATCTGCACTTTGCCGGGTTTAGCTTTATGTTGTGCCGGTTGAGTTGTTCAAAGCATTCCCACAAGTGTTTCATGTGGTCTTTATCCTCCAATGACTTGACCAACATATCGTCGATGTAGACTTCCATCGTTCTTTCGAGTTGTTCGGCGAACATTTTGTTGACAAGCCTTTGGTATGTTGCGCCGGCATTCTTTAATCCGAACGGCATTACTTTATAGCAGTATGTTCCGCGATCCGTGATGAACGCAGTCTTGTCTCGATCGTCGGGGTTCATCATGATCTGATTATATCCGGAGAAAGCATCCATGAACGATAGCAGCTTGTTCCCTGCCGTTGCTTCGACTAATCGATCGATGTGCGGAAGAGTGAAGCTGTCTTTTTGACACGCTTTATTTAGATCCGTGAAATCGATGCAAACTCGCCATTTTCCATTCTTCTTCTTCACTACCACCGGATTCGCTAGCCAGTCGGGATATTTCACTTCCATGATTGATCCGACTTTGAGCAATCTCTCTACTTCATCGTTCACCGCCTGGGCGCGCTCTGGTCCGAGTTTCCGTCTTTTCTGCTTCACCGGTTTGAACGTCAGATCCACGTTGAGTTCATGGCTTGTGATGCCGATGTCGATCCCGGGCATATCTTCTGCTGCCCATGCGAATGACCCGGCGTTCTCCTTTAACAAGGTGATTAACTCCGTACATCACTCAGGATTCGTTTCGTCTATGCTGACCGAAATCACTGGCTCGCACGGGGGTTCCTTCTCCGTCTCCCGGGATTCTTCGATTTGTAACTTTTGTTCGAGTTTGGCAAGCTGCCGCTCTTCCTTTCCGTTCTCGGGCTTTGTCCGGTGGTGGGAATCGGTTACCGGCTTTCTCAACCTGTGTTGTGTTAAGAAAAAGCTCGAGAATCTTTCTGCCGTCCCCTGATCGTTTCCACTCCGGTTGGAGTTGGGAATTTCAGGCACATGTGGTAAGTTGACGGGATGGCCTTCATTGAGTTCAGCCACGGTGTTCCCACGATTGCGTCGCAGATTCGCGGACAATCGATCACCGAGAACTTTGTGTCCTTCTCCACTCCTTTCGCTTTCACGGGGAGTTGGATCGTCCCTACTGTCATTGTCGTCTTTCCGGAGAAACCAGTCAATGGTTTTGGATGGGTTAAGAGATGCTGGGTCTCAATATTCATCCTCCGGAGGGTTTCCAGGAATATGACGTTCACCGTTCCTCGTGTGTCGACTAAGACTCTCGGTATCTCGTATCCTCTGATTAAAAGATTGATCACGAGAAGATCGTTGTGTGGATGGTTTATTTCGGTGGCTTCTCCATCTCGGAAAGTCATCGTCCGGCCACGGCTACCATCCACGGAACTCCAATCCATTGATGCTCCGGTCATCGTCTTCTTTCCGTATCCTCCCGTTCTAAGAGTTAAAAATATTTCTCGTCCCCACAGACGGCGCCAAACTGTGAGAGCCGAAACTCACACTGTCAAAACTTATATTTTATGGTGGCTCGAAAATTCTATTTTAAAGAACTAAAGGACCAAAAATGTAAAAAAGAGAGATTTTATTAATGATTTCCGAAAGTACAAGAATAAATAGCAAAAGCTCAAAAGTCTTTTATTGCTAAAACTCCTAATACTCGGATTTTGGGATGGCTCTAACCCTTACATGAGCGTATATATATATATATATATACTGACAATCCTAGGAGGCTAAGCTTCAGATTTCCGATGTGGGACCTTGTCTTTCCTTCCCAGCCGCCAACCTAAGCTTTTTGGGCCCGATATCCGGCCCGAGAGTCTTCCGTGATCCGTCTGCGCATCCTGACCCAAATCTCGCCCGCCGATGAATAGTAATCCGAATTTCGGTTTAGGCTAGATTCGATTTTTCGGTTAACATTGTCTCGGGATGAATAGTGTTTTTCAACGGTTTTTCTCACGTGAACAGTGTTCCGAGCGTTTTACGACTTCTGAGATTTGAACCGCCCGTTATTTGTTTGAACTTCCAGCCGCCGATTTTGGTATTGATGGCCAGCCGCCGGTTCCTTTGGCTCGTTTGCTCGGCGACTGGTCCATGGACGGCTGAACGTTCGTCACGGTCATTCGGAGAATGTTTATGGACGTTTTTGGAGTTAGAACATGCAAACGGATAGTCTCCGGGTCGGTCCGTTATGTTTGACGGTCGATCGACTGGACGATGTTCGGATAATGAGTCTTGACTTGAGAAATGATCGTGGGCATATGACGAAGACTCGGTGGCTGGCCTTATCCCAGCCGCCTGTTGGTATATCATGAAGACCCGGCGGCTGGCCTTATCCCAGCCGCCGGTCGCGGATGAAGGAAGACCCGGCGGCTGGCCTTATCCCAGCCGCCGGTCGCAGATGATGGAAGACCCGGCGGCTGGCCTTATCCCAGCCGCCGGTCGTGGATCAAGGAAGACCCGACGGCTGGCCTTATCCCAGCCGCCGGTTCATATCTTGGACGGATCGTGGGCAGCTTGCCTTAGCTCGTCCGTTCTATGTTCGGGATAAGTTCCATTTGATCACGACCTTGACTTCTCGTTCCGTCAATCTTCGAGGAGGGGATTTCGACCCCAACAGTGTTAATGTTTTTCTCTAATGTTATTATTATCTTCTCATACTTTTATAATGATATCTATAATTTAGAAATTTTAATTTATAAACTTATATATTTACCAAGAATAGAATATAATCTCGCGCTCACGCGCGGGTCCGGTTCTAATGTTTATGAAAACACAAAAGATCAACAACAATAAGGTTTATTATAGATCAGTTAATTTGACACAAAATCCAATTAACAAATCTAAACCCAAATACAAATCCATTTATCCAATGTAGAGTATTTGCTAATTTTTATACTTAGCCAAATATTAAAGCTGTACATGCTATCTCTTTGGACCTCTATTTCTCATTCAAACCACTTCGATTTTGACATGTGATTACACTACTTCATAATGCTTACGAGTGTCTGGCCATTCCGACGAACGTCTTCGCTCGGAAACCTACCGGCAAAGGATCTAAAATCATTTCGTCAAAAAGGAGTTCCAACACTTTATTGTCATAAGATTCGTAACTTCATAGTCAATTGAAACACACACGAAAATTAATTCTATTTTCCGAGCTTTGAAAAAAAATAACCTACTTTATTACTACGATGTAGGGAAATTATTAATCGTGTCAACTCCAGCTATTTGGTTCTACTTTGACAGATCCATCGAAGCTATCAAAACCTTCAAACAAGGAGGAAGACCAGGCGTGTAAACCCTAAACACATCAATGTGATAATAAAAAAGAAAAAAAAATATGAGAATCAAATATTACATAAAATATTATAATAAATATGTTCACAATTTAAATACAGCAAACATGTTTGAACCTTAAAAAAATTTGAAATTTCTTTTCTCATTAAAAAAAAGTGCAATACAAAAAAAATATCGTAATAGAAAAAAATGGGTAAGGATAATCAACCAAAAAATTAAGTAAACTAAACAAATTCAAAACTCCCACACCAACACAAATGATCCTCAATTCGAAAGCTATTTCTTCTAAGCTCTTTCAATTTAAAACCACACCGAAAAAATATAATATAATAATCAAAAAAAAAGAAAAATAATAAAAACGAAATCCGGGCAGAACCCTGGTATAACAAGCTAAAGAGTTATGCCTGCAAGATGATTTGTTACTCTATTTTTTTATTATAACTAATAGAAAATGGGGATCCCTTCTGCATACCTATAATCTATTCCAGCACCAGCTAGGTTTTTTTTATAGTATATTCTTTATAAATTATAAATGCAATTTACTTGAAAAAAATGCATTTTACTTGTGCATTAATTTTTAGTATGGTATATCTTTAATCAGTATTTAATCAAAATAGTAAAAAGATTCTATACGAGCCACTTAACTCTAACTATATGGTTGGAGAAGTGTCGATCGTGTGATATAGAATCTTTTTAGTATTTTGATTAAATACTGATTAATGATATACCATACTGAAATAAATTCCAATTATAATTTATATATACTGATGATCATATAATTGATGGTTATACTACTCTATATAGTATACAGGAAGTGTCATTGTTGTTAAACCGAATGCTAATCAGTGCTAGTGGAGATATAGAGAGAGATTAGATATAATTAATTAATAAGTGGCATCTACGTGACTATACAGCATATAAATGGAGCTTGCATGATGATGCGATGCGTAAAATTTCGATATGGGTTTGCTCTACAGAGATCCCGGGAAAAAAATTAGCCTCGATCATAATTAAGGGTTTTTATTTTTTGAATATTATATATAGAAGCAATTGATGGTCGTTTATGAAATAACTAAAAAATTTACTGAAGAAGTTGAAATTAAATTAAACAAATAAATTCGAAATTTGTCTTAAAGAATAACGGAATATTTAATATTTAATAAAATAAAATAGAAAAAGCTGGGTGATGCAGTGTACGTACGAGAAAGAAAATGTATGAGAAGGCTAAGACAAACAAATATTACTATCTTTATCAACAAATATGTAACTAAATATTGTCTTTATTTATTTTATTCAATAATGTGTTTGTTTTATTTTTTGAAATGAACTTATCTGCATTTTTATCAATTAATTTTTTGATACTACTTAAATAATTTTGTTAGTGATATTTATTAAAAAAATTGGTAAAAAAATTTATATATTTATTTAAGTATTTTTAAATTCATAAAGATATAAAATTATAAAACAGAAAAAAACGCTTTCAAAAAATTTAACTCGTTTTCATTAAAAACAATTGAAGAAATAATAATTTTATATTTATTATAGAGAGTCTAAATACCATTAAAATTTTAATAATTGAAATATATATATAAAAACAATCCTATAAGTCTTTTTTTGAACTTAATTGGTAGCAATCCTATAAGTCTAATTTTATAAAAACTATAGATAAAAAAAATATAAAACTAATAAAACAACCATTCAAGTTTTTTCAAAAATTAAAATCTACTGCAAAAGCAAAAACCAAAGAAACCAAAATCTAAAATCTAAAAAGCAAAATCCAAAAACCAAAACCAATTTAAAAAATCAGAAACTGTTATAAATCGATTAATGATGGATTCCATAATCGGCCTAATATAACCAAGACTGAGTCGGCCCATACTTAGAGTTTTCCTATTCCTTGTTGTCCAAGGTTTTCCTTTTCTTGTTTATGTAATATTTCATTTTCTCCCTTCATGTAAACCACTATATATATGGACCATTGGTCATTCATTAATAGACGCAGAAATATTCAGTTTACAACACGTTCTCAGCACGAGTTTGCTATGATAAGCCGCCGACCCCGTAAACCCTAATTTCCGCCGACCACCAACCTGAAAAGAGAGCGACCGCTGATTCCAATCAACTCGTGGTCAGTTTGTTATCCGAGGTCTTTAGCTCCCGGTTCAAATCCATTCAACTCAAACGGTGATCGAGGTAAAATCAAATCCCTAAACTCAAGAACACCAAATTGAATTTGAATCTAAGTGAATATAAACCTTAAAATCAGATTTGATTGTGTTAATTGATTGATTGATTGCGTGAAACCCTAAAATCACAAAACCCTAAAGCCTATTCTGCGTTTTTAGATCCTTGATCTCCTAAGCCCTAGTCACGATTTAAAGCATTGAATCCTATATTTTTTTTTGCTTGATTAAATTACTTGATTGATCACCTAAAACTAAAACTCCAAAATAGTGACTACTAAAATCTAAAGCCATAAATCCGGTTGTTTGCTTTACGAATTAGGATTGTTAGCTTGTTTTCTCATTGTTGCATGTATCAAACCTAGAAATAAAACCTTGAAAAAAAAAAAGAAATCAAAAATTGCAAACCCTAATCCTATTCCGAATAGGGAAATCTTGTCTTTCCTTTTTAGAAAAATGAAATTTTAAAAAATCCTAATCCTTGCATGATCTTTTCCTTTTATTATTTTGTCCTAGATCATACTTGCTTATGATTGATTTTTATGCATAGAAAATCACATGATTACTTGATAAAATCTGAATGCATGATCAATTGTTAAAAATCGCATGCTTCTCTTGGTTTATTTGCATCCGTGTAAACTTGTAATTGCATCAGATGTCGAAAATCAACAATCTCGAATATGCTGCATTCAATGTCTCGGGCGACAATTACTTACAGTGGGCCCTGGATACTAAGATTATCCTAAAGTCAATGGGCTAGGTAAATGTATAATTGATGGTAATGAAACCTCCGAAAAGGAGAAGTACAAGGCGATTTTAATCATACACCATCACCTAGCTGAGAGTCTCAAGAATCAATACCTCACCATTGAGAATCCGGTGGACCTTTGGACAGCGTTGAAATCCAGATATGATCACCAAAAAACGGTGCTGTTACCCAGAGCCCGATTTGACTGGAAGAATCTGAGGATCCAGGATTTTAAAACCATGGATGAATATAACTCGGCATTGTTCAAAATCGTTTTGATCTTGAAACCATGTGGTGAGAAGATGACTGAAAACGACTTGCTAGAGAAAACATTCTCAACCTTTCACACTAATAACATTGTGCTTCAGAAACAATATCGTGAAAAAGGTTTTACCACATATGCAAGTTTAATCTCTTGTTTGCTACTTGTTGAGAAAAACAATGAGTTGTTAATGATGAATAGTGCAATGAGACCTCCTGGTTCTACCCCATTACCAGAAGCTAATAAAGCTGAAGAGGCCAAGAAAGAGCCTAAGGAAACTAAAGAGACCAACTACTTCCAACATGATAGATATTCCATCCGTGGTCGCGGCCGATGGAACGGACGTGGAGGTGGTCATGGCAATGACCGAGGACACCCCTATGGTGGTCACGGCCGTGGAAACCGATCCGACTTCAGTTGTGGTCGTGGTAGAGGCCGCGGTATATCCAAACCGCAACACTCGACCAAATCTTCTTCTTGCCACCGATGTGGTATGGGGAACCATTGGGCAAAGACATGCAGAACTCCTAAGTACCTTGTTGATCTCTATCAAGAGAGTTTGAAGGTCCCAAAGCTCATTTGGTCCATCACGATGGTGAAGACGACTTCGACCATGAGAATGATGACCAACTGGATTATGAGACTTCGGATTGTCTAAAGGAGTCTAATTGATTTCGGCATCTAGTAGTTTGTTTTTTATTTAGTTTTTCTTTGTCTTGGTCCTTTATGATTCCTATTGTTCTATGCCTTTGACTTTGGTTTTATGATCTATGTTTTTGGATTCATTTGCTTTATTGCTTTCTATGTTATATGATTTGTTTTTGGAAAACCTAATAATATAAAATGTCTAAGACATGATTCATTAGCACAATTGCAGGTATAGCTAGTCCTATTGAAGGCTACGACCAGGCCCATATTCCTAAGGGCTACAACTAGGCCCATATTCCTAAGGGCATGCATCTTGAGATATCAGATATCAAAGATATTTGGTTAAATGGTTTCCATATTGAAACTCAGGGTGACGGAACAAAGAATCCCTTGTTATAACTAAGATCACCCACGACCATAAGCAAGTCTTAGAGACTATACCCGCACTATCCACTGGCCTTTACTATGTGAAGGTCAAAATGATTGAGGCTAGTGCTGCATTAACTAAACAGTTTACTGAATACACTATATGGCATGACCGGCTTGGCCATCACGGTTCTAACATGATGCGTAAACTCATACAGAGTTCTAAAGGGCACACCCTCAAAGAAAACAGAGTTTTCCCTAAGAATCTCATGTGTGTAGCATGTTCACAAGGGAAACTAATCATTAGGCCATCACCAGTCAAAGTAACCAAATAGACTTTGAATTTTCTGGAAAGAATAAAAGGAGATATATGTGGACCAATACACCCACCATTGGGACGTTTATATATTTCATGGTGCTCATTGATGCATCGACCCGCTGGTCGCATGTTTGCTTATTGTCCACTAGAAATCAACCGTTTGCTAGGTTGCTGGCCCAGATCATCAGACAGCGAGCCCACTTTCCAGACTTTCCACTTAAGACTATACATCTTGACAATGCTGGTGAATTCACGTCCCAAGCGTTTAATGACTATTGTATGTCCATGTGGGTAAGTGTGGAACATCCCATGGCATATGTCCATACACAGAACGGATTGGCCGAATCCTTTATTAAACGAATTCAACTAATAGCTCGACCATTACTCATGAGGTCGCAGCTTTCAGTCTCAGCTTGGGGACATGCAGTATTACATGCAGCCGAACTCATACGCATCAGGCCATCTAGTGAGCATAGATATTCTCCATCGCAATTACTAACGGGTCAAGAGCCAAACATCTCCCATATAAAGACATTTGGGTGTGCCATTTATGTACACATAGCACCACCACAGAGAACAAAGATGAGACCTCAAAGGAGGATGAGAATATATGTTGGTTTCGATTCTCCCACTGTTATTAAGTATCTCGAGCCGACCACGGGTTATATATTTAAGTCCAGATACGCGGATTATCAATTTGATGAATCCGTTTTTCCTACCTTAGGTGGAGAGAACAACAAGCTGGTTAAAGAAATATCATGGAATCAAACATCCTTGAATTGGCAAGATCCTCGGACTCTAGAATGTGAATCAGATATCCAAAAGATTATTCATTTGAAAAAGCTAGCTAATCCATTGCCAGATTCTTTTGCTGACCCGAAGAAAGTAACTAAATCGTACATACCAACTTGTAATGCACCAGTACGAACTGATGTCCAAAAGGGACACACTCAAGTTGCTACAGAGTCTATAGCACGTAAGAAACGTGGTAGACCAGTAGGTTCCAAAGATAAGAACCCTCAGAAATCAAAGAAAGGTGCAATAGTTGAAACCGAGGTTCGGGAAACCAAAGACATGGCCGCGGCTAATGACCCTAAGGAACTGATCAGTGAGTTTTGGGACGCCAAATCTCAAGGTCCTGAAGGTCTAGATAATAATGAGATCTCAATAAACTATATCATGTCTGGAATACAATGGAACCGAAAAGATGTCGACATCAATGATACATTTTCTTACAAAGTAGCACTTGAGGTAAACGATTTGCATGAGGATCAAGAACCCACATCTATAACAGAGTGCACTCATAGATCTGATTGGCTAAAATGGAAAGAAGCCATAAACGTGGAGTTGAATATATCAAAGAAAGAGGAATGTGCTTGGTCCAATAATAAGGACACCATTCGATGTAAAACCAGTGGGACACAAATGAGTCTTTGTAATTGTAAGAAATGAACATGGTGAAATCGTGAGATATAAAGCACGGCTTATTGCACAAGGATTTTTACAAAGACCAGGAATATATTATGAGGAGATATACTCTCCTGTGGTGGATGCTAAGACATTTAGATTCTTGATAAGTCTGGATATAAAAGAGAAACTTGATTTGCGGCTAATGGATGTAAGTGATCGCACATTTATATGGTCCACTGGATAATAAAATATATATATGAGATTACCAGAGGGTATTGAACTCAAAAATAAGAAAGGTTCTCGAGAACAACACTGCATAAGGCTGGACAAATCCCTTTATGGACTTAAACAAAGTGGGCGTATGGAAGGCTATAAGAACGACCCCATCAGTCCATGTATATTCATAAAGAAGTTTGCAAACAAAGGATTTGTAATCATATCAGTGTATGTGGATGATCTAAACATCCTTGGTACCTCTGGGAAAATCGCCCAAACAGTTGAATATCTAAAGAAAGAATTTGAGATGAAGGACCTAGGCAAAACTAAGTTCTGTTTGGGGTTGCAGCTTGAGTACGTAAATGATGGAATCCTTGTGCATCAATTGGCATATACTGAGGAAGTACTCAAGAGATTCAATATGGACCAGACTAACCCCATTGACCAGCCCAATGATGGTGAGAAGCCTTAGATTGGACAGTGGTACATTCGGTCCAAAGAAGGACCATGAAGAAATTCTTGGTCCTGAAGTGCCATACCTCAGTGCGATAGGAGCTTTAATGTATTTGGCTAGCCACACTAGACCAGATATTTGTTTTGCCGTGAACCTCCTATCTAGATTCAGCCCATGTCCAACTCAAAGGCACTGGAACGGTATTAAGCATATCCTGCGTTACCTACAAGGGACAAAGGATCTAGGCTTATTTTATACAAACCTTAACAAAGAAGGTTTAGTTGGTTTTGATGATACAGGTTATCTGTCGGATCCGCACAATGCCAGATCGCAAACAGGTTATGTTTTCACGCACGGTGGGACAACAATTTCTTGGCGATCTATGAAGCAAACAATCGCGGCCACTTCGTCCAATCACGCAGAGATATTGGTAATTCATGAGGCCAGCCACGATGTGTTTGGTTAAGGTCAATGACCCAACATATCTGATCAGATTGTGGCATGGTTGAAGACAAGGAACCAAACATCATGTACGAGGATAATGCGGCCTGCATTGCACAGCTCAATGACGGCTACATCAAAGGCGACCGGACGAAGCACATTTTACCAAAGTTCTTCTTTACGCATGAATTACAAAAGGACGGTCAAGTTCAAGTTCTACAAGTCCGATCGAATGAAAATTCAGCCGACCTATTCACCAAGGCATTGCCGACTTCGACACTCAAGAAACTCAAACATCAGATTGGAATGCGAAGATTTAAAGATCTTCAGTGATGCTCAAATCAGGGGGAGTAATACGTGTTGTACTCTTTTTCCTTCACCATGGTTTTGTCCCATTGGATTTTTCTAGTAAGATTTTAATGAGGCAACATCCCCAAGCGTATTACAAAGATCCTTAGCATATGGCACGGTTATGTCATCCAAGGGGGAGTGTTATAAATCGATTAATGATGGACTCCATAACCGGCCCAATATAACCAAGACTAAGTCCTTGTTGTCCAAGGTTTTCCTTTTCTTGTTTATGTAATATTTTATTTTCTCCCTTCATGTAAACCACTATATATATGGACCTTTGGTCATTCATTAATAGAACAGAAACATTCAGTTTGCAACAGAAACTAAAATCTATTGCAAAATAGTGTTCTTTTCTGATTTTTTATATTTATGTGTATATTTAATTTTGTATTATTTTTAAAAAATTATAGCGGGCCGAAACAGGTGTTTTCTTAGATATTGAGAATTGCGATGTGTCTGAGAATGAGGCACATACTTTTAGACAGAAGGTCGAGAAAACCTTTCAAAAAGAAGGTTACAACGGGGTTGTGAGCATTTGCATTGTTGGCAATATGGAGCTAGAATCAACCCGTAGAGTCGCTTTATTACACAAGGAGTTTCAGTCTTCCATATCCATCCGAGTAAGCCTATTTGTAAAATTTGTTTTAACATCATTTCCTCTTTTTTACTTTATTTTTAAATGTTTTCTGCAACTTTATGTGAGCTGATTAAAGTGATCTGTTATTTTAGTACTTAACTTATATAAACCAATAATAACCCATGTTCGAAAACACGGCCGCCTAACCGCGTAGGCAGACGAAAAAGCGTGAGTCGGATGGTAGCGTGGTGATTTGGTGCGAGTCGCCGGAATAAATCGGGAATCCGATTTTTTGTTTAAATCGCCGCCTAATTACTGCCGAATTGGATGAAAATCACTCACATATAGTTTGGATCTATGAATTTTAGCCAAAAACAACACCAAAAACGAAAAAAAAAACAAAAAACTGTAGGAGTATCAATGGTGGTGGCGGCGACTGTGTATTTTTTGTTTTTAGCGTTGCAGAGCGGAAGAAGAAAGGAAGATGATATAATTAATTAAAAAATAATTGTTTAAAACTTTATGCGGTGGGCTGCAATTGGGTCTGCGATTGCCATATGGACTGCGATTTCAATAGCCCTTTTGCTATATGGGCTACGGTGGTATACATGTATAACTTATGAGGTTTATTAAAAAATGAAATCAAACAAAACGCAACCTCCTACACTTGAACCCGGGACTGAAGCTAGTTTTCATGCATCTAGCGACCACTAGACTACATAACTTAATCACTATATTGTAGCATATTTAATATATATATATACTCATAATAGAAAGAAAACAAAACTTAAATTCCGCCCCGATTAATCTCCGCTTAATCCCCGATTTTTCTGCTAGGCGTTAGGCCCAGCCCGGCCGCCCGACTAGCACTTAGCGCGTTTCCGAACCTTGATAATAACCAAATTTTTCTTTTTCTTATGTTTTTTTCTGAGCCGAAACAGTGATCTTTTTTTCACTAACACATCCATCTGTTTTCTTTTCAATTTTGCAGATCAGAAAAAACCAAAAGAAGCCAGTGACAAATTACTCATTGTGAATATGTTCACTTGGGCTATGGATCAGAAGGGTCCAGGGAATTTGATGCTGTTGGAGCTTCAAAAGAGGGGTTTCAGCATAATGTTAGCGGTACCAGTCAACAAGTGCTCATTAAAGTTAGTGGAGATAGCAAAAAGCAAGGTTTGGATCTGGAGCACACTGAGCAGAGTTAACCAAAGAAATTATAGTAAAAAGATTTGGTTAGACTTGAAAAAATTTATTATCTCAGAAGAAAACTATTGCATCTGGAGAAGACTATATCAATCAAAAGCTGGAAATTAATTAGGGATAAATGTCTAAACCAGTTAAGTTTATGACACATAGGGTCGATATTGCGGATGTCATTCAATTGGAAAGTAAAAGTGAGCTCATGCATTCAGTGCCATTGCAACGTTTTGGAATGACCTAAGCAAGTTCAAAAATTGTGCATTTTTATTAAAACATTTCAATACAGTTTCATTGGTATTGATTCTCGAAGAATCTTTTAATTTCATAAACAAATCATCACCAACAATGTCTCAATGCATATCATTCTTTAAAGAAGCTTATTGGTTGTATAATTTGAAATCAACTCCACAAAAATTTAGAATATATCAGATTTTAAAAATTTTCTCATTTCAAAATTTCAGATATATGATTTTTAAATCTGTATCAAAGTATTTATTAAATCAATATAATATCATTTGATATCTACAACAGGTTGTGAATGGAATTACACTCTTTCAAAACAAATTTATAAATGAAAATGAATACATAAAAAGAAAGCTACGAAAAATTATGTAGGTATCCAAACAAAACAAAAGAGAAAATAAAAAAAAACCTAAAATTTAGATCAAATATATACATGATGAGTCAGCCATTTCATGTAATCAAAATAATGAAATCAATAACTTAAAAATTGGAATTTGTGCTTCCTTTGAAATTTCGAAGAAGAAAAAAAAAAAGATGTTATATGGATAAAATCTGGGTTTGACTAATTTGGAAGTGAATTTTTTAAGAGAAATATATATTTCAACAAAATGGAATTTTTGTTTCCTTTGAAATTCCAAAGAAAAAAAGATGTTAGATGGATAAAATCTGGGTTTGATCAATTTGGAAGTAAATTTTTCTTGAGAGAAATATGTATTTCAACCATTTGTATTTTAGCAAGATGTTTTTTTTTATAGAAAAATTAAACATGACATTTGTTTGGAAGAAGAAAAATGTTTATTAATAGTGAAGGATTTCAAATTATGAGGATAAATTAGATGGTTTGATTTTGATTACTATAATTTACACGTGAAATTAGATTTAAATCCATTCAAACTTTTCAAATTAAATGAACTGTATGAATCTTTCAAACGTGAATAACACAAGAATTCAATTCTTATATCCAAATCTTTAATTGAATAACAATAGATTTTAAACTCTATTAATGATGAGAATGTAAATACAAAAACCAATAACACTAGATTTTAAATCCTTTAATACATATATTTAAAATACAATAACTAATAACAACAGATTTTAATAAAGAATTTAAAATCAATCATTGAATAACAGTGGATTATAAAACATATAGAGTTTATTTTAATTCATGTATTGAATAACACCACCTAAATTCAAACATGATACCATCAAAGTATCCTCACTTGCAGCTGCGACTTTTTAAAATCAAACAAAAACTAAAGTTTATTCATACCTTTAAAATTAATACATATATATATATATATAACTTATATTTTATATAAAATGGATGCCCCTATAAAATGGATGGATATGAGGCTTCTCACCATCACTGGACTGGTCAATGGGTGGACCTGGTCCATATTGAATCTCTTGAGTACTTTCTCGGTATATGCCAATTGATGCACAAGGATTCCATCATTTACGTACTCAGGCTGCAATCCCAAACAGAACTTAGTTTTACCTAGGTCATTCATCTCAAATTTTTTCTTCAGATACTCAACAGTTTGGGCGATTTCCCCAGAGGTACCAAGGATGTTTAAATCATCCACATACACTGCAGCTATGATTTCTGAAATTTTATTGCAGTTCCATATATGTAGATCATAGTCTATCTAATGATCGATTGATAATGATCGATTGATAACTTGTATCATTGAAACCAATTAACCTTTCTTTGGACTGGTTCAGTATATACACAATGAATTCATATTTATTTATATGGACTGATTTAGATTGTTCTTATTGAACTTATGTACCAAGTATTATTTAGTCTATACTATATGCAGCTGCTTTATTTTTCAGTCCATAAGCAGCTTAGGAACAATACTGTTCTTGAGAACTTCTTTTCTCATCTTTCTGGTACATTTATTTATCATTTATCCAATGATCCATATGCTGCTTACTATATGAATCTGATTTCTTTCTTATGTGTCCAGACATCATAAATGTTCGAGTTTGTAGCAGCATCCACCACATTTGGAGTATATCTCCTTATAATCTATTCCTTAGTCTTTGTGAGTATCCTTGTGTAACCAAGCTATTCTGAAATGCTTGTAAAACATGAACACTTTAGATCATGTGGTCTCACGATTTTCTTTCCTTCACAGGACCTATTTATCCACTGGTTTAATCATCTGATGGCGTTTTTATTATGTAGCCAATATGCCTATCATTTTCATAATCCCACGTTTCCTTTTATCTTATGAATGCATTCTTATTTGTGGGTTCTGATCCTCGCTTGTTTCTTTATTTTTCAAGTGCTACTATCTTGTATGCGCTTTCTTATACATTTTGGTGTTAACACTCTTATGTAGTTCCTATTTTTGATCTAGACATGATTTGATCGATTTGAGATTTCATTATCCAGGACCTTTATTACCTTGCAGCTTGGCGTCCCAAGCTACATGGTTTGGTACCTTAGATGTTTAGCTTGCCAGGCTTATATCTCTATGTCTGGACTGGTTTCCTTATTAAACTCGGATTTGTATTATGCACCTTTTTTTTCTTTCTGAGGTTTCTTATCTAATGGAACTTATTGGTCTATCTTGTATTGACTTTGTAGCAACTTGATTGTGTCTCTAAGACATCAATTTCGTGGTGCTTAAGCTGATATGACTTAATCATTTCTTTCTTTCCTTTTCGGGTCAATGTGTCTGGCATCTGATTCTGCTAGCTTTATATGATCTTTGTATTTCTTTGTTCTCATTGGACGTATTTAAATCTTTTTCTAGTCCAAGGATCTTGCCAAGAAAATGATGGTTGATACCATTTCATTTCTCTTATCATTCCTTTATTTATCAGCTTATTACATTTCTCCTTCTAATGTTGGATATTCGGATTCATTAAAGTCATGTAATCCATGTTCCTTGGCCACTAAATAGATCACCCATATTTGGCTCAAGGTTTCTTTTAAATTCGTAGGAGAAACATTTCTTATCCAACATATATATTCCCAATCTTCTTATGAGGTTCCATCTTAGACGACACATATGTATGTGGTGGTTTTATTCAAAAATCTCTGAATATGGTATATGTCTGGCTCATGACCTGTATTCAATCCGAGATGGGAATATCTATGCTCACTTATATGGCCTGATGCATATTAATCTTATATACATGTAAAACTTGTGATGTCTCCAAGCTGATAGACTTTAGAGTCTAAACCTTATAGGTAAATGACCTTTGTTTATAAAATTCAGCCAAGTCTTCTTATGATCATCGAATTGGTAGTATAGTCAAGGACCACGGGTTTGTCCTCACTCCCCCTCTTGAATATACTATAATTTCGTGATGCTTGAGACAATAAATCTAATGAGTTTTCCTTGTGCACATGTAACACAACGTGAGATTCTATGGGATAACTCTTTGTGCCTTTTCATGATCAATCTTTACATCAAGTTTTGGACTTGGATGGCTAGTCCAGTCATGCCATATAGTGTAAATTTCGTGGGGTATACCTATTGTGGTTCCCATGTCTTTTGCCTCTATCATACTGATCTTTGGCATAGTCTAGATCAATAGAGAATGCAAGTATAGTCTCGCCCATTTTCTTTTAATGCCTTAGGGCGATTTTAAGGAACTTTTATTTCCTTTTTCCCATTGTTTCTATTTGGAAACCATTCTTATAACTCAATGGGCTTTGTATGGGTGAAGAAAATTCATGCCCTTTAGGCAATGCCTTTTGGTCGAGATTTTATACTTGTACTTTTGAACTCATATTGTCGTTTATATAAGCAATAAAACATTCATATTATCAAGCAAAAATCAAACAAGATAATAGCAATAAACTCAAAGTAGTTCTAAGATGTCAAAGCAAAACATGAAACATAAAATCAGAATGTCGAGATCCCATTTCTTTAGTCAATGTATAAGCCGGCCTCTCAGTCCATGTGTTTCCACACGACTTCCTCCTTATTATTATTAGCATCATTTGCTTCAGGAGGTCTCATCTCACTGTTACGTTGCTCAATGTATCTTTTCTGCAGTTTCTCAAATCTGCTGATAGTATCTCTAACTTTCTGCTTTTTTTGCTCAGTTTCCAAAAGGTATGACAATAGGTCATTATAGTTGGTGAAACTTTTGGCCTTATTTGATAACAACAAATCCTTTGGATGGAATGTGGAGTAGGTCTTTTATAGTAAGTCCTCATGTGTTACCACTTCACCACATAGTTCATGACCATAGGCGATTTTCATTAGAGCAGAATTATATTCGTCCACAGATTCAAAATCCTGGAAATTGAGGATCCTCCATTCTTTCATGGATTTTCGCCATAATACCATTGAGTATCTTTCATTTAACTTTGTCAAAAGGTCAAAGGGATCCTCAATATTTAGGTACTGATCTCTCAGTTCCTTAGTTTCTTGAGAGAAATATGTATTTCAACCATTTGTATTTTAACAAGATGTTTTTTTATAGAAAAATTAACCATGACATTTTTCTAGAAGAGGAAAAATGTTTATTAATAGTGAAGGATTTCAAATTATGAGGATAAATTAGATGGTTTGATTTTGATTACTATAATTTACACATGAAATTAGATTTAAATTCATTCAAACTTTTCAAATCAAATGAACTGTATGAATCTTTCAAACATGAATGGCACAAGAATTCAATTCTTATATACAAATCTTTAATTGAAGAATAATAGATTTTAAACTCTATTAATGATGAAAACCAATAACACTAGATTTTAAATCTTTTAATACATATATTTGAAATACAATAACCAATAACAACAGATTTTAATAAATAATTTAAAACTAATTGGCCTTTCACCACTCTTCCCTGATGGTTAGAATCAATTCCCTTTTTTCTGGATGACAATCCAAAGAATAAATTCCATAATCCATTGCACTCCTAGATGTTTTATCCTCAAACATGAACATAGCCATTCAAGTTGCATATATAATCATGAATCTCTACACTCTCTACTGACTTTTGTAGCTTTCTTCTTCAGTGACTAGCTTTCCGGTGAACTATTTAACCCTCTGATAAATGCCAACCACTTAGCTCTGCCATGACTGAAATTTTTCTTCTCATCAATTCGATTATTGAGACTTCACCATGAACTTCTGTAAGCCAGCTCTGCAACATTACATTGTCTGATAATTACAGAACCCAGAATTGCAGTTCCAGCTTCAAGTAATGTTTTCTCGACTGTGGAAGACAAACTTGTGATATCAAGTTTTATCAATTGTGCCGAGATCTATGCCGCTCTTTGCACCATCATCATTATGAAAGGACTAATAATCAGCGAAAAAGTATGTGCTCGAGACCCTCATCGACACTATTTCACGATGTTGATCACAAGAACTTACGATTTCTTCATTTTGGTAATCAAAATTTGTCATTGATCCCAGCTCTTCAACAAACCACACTGAACTGCACATCATGTAGCCCAATTCGCAAGAGATGGACGCAACCTCAACCAGCTTCCATCACATCCTTGCGGTGTTTCCCTATTTATCCTCCGAATCTTTTTCATTCCTCCGGATAATAGGCAAACTTCCTTCCTCTTGTGCTCGACCAACTTCCGTATGGTAAGTGCATCATCTTCTGCCTTTATTTTCATGCTGATATTTGACTCCCAATATACAGCAACACTTAACAGATAACAAAAAACAAGTGATTCTATGTTTCTCTATGACACATTCTCGAACGAGACAGTTTCATGAACTTCTACTTCTTCATCTACTTCACATATCAAACATCTTTTTCCAGCCACAAATCCAAGATCTACTCGAAACAATACAAAATCTCTAGCGGGAACCGCTCTGATACCAATTGAAAGTGCTTATTTGTGGCTAGATCTATGTGTTCAAGAGCATAACAACTTAACAAGTATGTATGAACAATAAAGTAAACGACACATAGTTTTTTATCGAGGTTCGGTTTCCCTACATCCCCGGGACCTAGTCCAGAACAAATCCACTAGAACAAGATTGCAATTACAATTTCTCATGGTATCCAACACTACAATGCCTACCACACAAGCGTGCATCTCTCGAGAATACCCTAGGCGCGCGCTTTTTTCATTTGACCGCCTCTTGGTATTTATAACAATCGCTTAACCCTACAATCTAGGATCTCCACGCGATCTTGGATAAATACAACAAGTTTATCTACTTACCAAAGTTGTTGCAGTGAATATACCAAATCCCTGCAACTTCGTCCAGCTCAGCAAGCTACTTGCCATGTCAGCTGTGAGCCATGTAAAATCCTTGCCTCTTGGTAAGGACCTTTGATACATCCTGTGATATGTCTAAATGCACGATTCTTGATTGCCACAACATATCTTCTGTTTTGTGACACTTGCATGAAACGATGTCTTTCCCTCTGCTCTTTGGAGATACCATCCATTTGTCTATCACCATCACGTCGTGATTCAACACAGATTGAAAAACCTGTTCTAGCTCCTTGTAAAACTTATTCAACACTACATCTTCACTTCGTAGGTCCCTTCTTATCTGTTGCGAATGGTGTGTTTGTTTGGTGTATATCGAGTTATGGTTAGAAGCTGCTAGTTCTATTCTGTAGTTAGGTTGTCGGTACTTAGTTTATTGTGCTTCTTTGTTCTGCGAATTATATGGATTGTCTTTTCACATCTGGGTGACTTATTTTCTTTGCTAATATGGTTAGTAGCCTATTGCTTCTACGCTTTCAATATTGTTGTGAAGAGTGTTAATTCTTTTGGTCAAAAAGTGCTCGACACTTCTTCGGGATTTTCTATTTATTTTTTTCTATTTATTTTATTTATTTTTTTTTATTTTTTTTTAATTTTTAATTTTTTAATTTTTAAAATTTTTTTTTTCTTTCTCTTCTTTCAACGCAGAGAATCTCAGCTATAAGCATTTCCAAAGAGAATTGTTTAGGAGTTACAGAAGTATTTAGGCGTATCTACGGTGATCTTATGTTCGTGTTTCAAATATGATAGTTTTATTACTTCTGCTTTTTTTTTTTCTTTTGAAATGGAAATAGCACGTTGAGAGAACTACAAATCCATTTTCTTCCTTTTTTTTGCAATGTGCCCCGGATCTTTCTTCCTTATTAAACAAATTCAAGACATTATTATTCACTCTAAACCATTTTCTCGGTAATATCCTCATCGTAAGCTTTTATTTAAACCCATGGAAATAAACATATATTAGTATGTGTAAGAAGTTCTATGTAAATATAAACTAAGCTAGGCTAACAAAACGTAACCATCATTATCATCACCACCTGTAATGATCCAATTTTTTTCTCAGAAAGAATGAGTATGTTTCTTCATTTCTTGATTTTCCTTTGCGGTTGTGTTGCTGCTTCTTAGACACATGAACCTCCAACATCCCAACCAAACACCCACATCTCTCCCTGAAAAACTATGGCCCACCCATTTAGTGGAGCCATCTTCTTCAGCTCCGCCTCTATTCACGTTGGTGGATATGGACTCAATGATATCAACCCTGGCTTCGAATCTCGACCAGTCTTTATTCCCACATGTTCTGTTACATGGAAGAATTGAGCACAATAACTTTGACCAACTCAAAGCTTCTACAAACTTTCCATGCTCTGCTTCTGTCCATATCTCTCTTTGTTTGATGATGGTATTCATGCCTGTGAAAACAAACAAAACCAAAAACCTGCTTTTAACTTACCCTAAGTTGACATTAGAAACCAAGCAAGAAAGTATTAGAGTAAATTGGTTTAGTTAACCAAGTGTGATTACCGGTACAATGTGTTGTTGTATTAAACCGTGTATTGCACTATGGTATAAAGCATTGTAATCAATTCAGACTGAAGAAAGTTTGTTACAATTTCATCGTCTTCTTCATTTCTCTATGAACACTAACATGGTATCAGAGCAATCGAAGCTCAAACTTCGATCGATTTATCTTGAGATAAAATGCATGTGGGAGGGATGAGCTCATAGAAACCTGCTTTGTTCTTATCACACACTATTAGTAGAAATTATTTGTGTGATAAAATTCATTCATAGGCATCGGATCGTAACCTTCCTCGAGAATGCAGTAGAATCATTTTAGATAATCTATGTATAGACCCTCGTCTTTTCCAAAGATTGAAAGCAACACTACTGTTAATTAGGAAAAGAAAAAAACAGCTTAAAACAGAAAGTAAATCATGGGAAATTAGAGATATAAATATTAAGTGAAGAGAAAATGGATTTCATAAAAGTAAATTTAGAGTTGTAATCATGATTGAGAAAAAATGGTGTTAGAGATAAAACAAAAAATATTCACAAAACAAAGCATGATCATCAAATACAATTTGACTAAATAAAAAAACACACATCGTAAATCAAAAGCGAATACTAAGTTTTCAATTTTTTGGCCACTAACTGATCAGGAAGTACCTTGATGTAATTTAGCTGGATTGTGAGCGCTTGGTTACCGTCTTCAACGGATTTCTCCCAAAGTTTATATCAACGCACTGCTCTGTTACAGTATAAAACCGAATTGGATGCATCATGCTTGAGACCGTCTTCGCAAGCCAAACTTATTTGAGAATATCTATGTAACATTGCGTGAGAGGTTAAAAGAATTTATTTGGCTACCTATGTCACCAAAGTGCACTTACCTTTTCGGTTGCACATTCAAAGAAAACTCCATAGTTAAACGTGCTTGAGCTGGAGTAGTTAAAGGATGGGTGGCCTATCGGGAAGTGATTCGCGGTATTGTGTGAGTTAGGAAAAAAGCACGGGAAACTGACTCACTGGTAGGAGCGGTTGGGACGTTATAAGTGGTATCAGAGCTGGTTAGCCGTCCCATTGATGACCTGGGAGGCGTTCTGGGACTGGTCTTGACGCGCAACGAGGACGTTGCGCTCTGTGAGTGGGGGGAATTGTAAGATCCTGATTTCTGGTATATATGGAAACATATGTGTGAGAGGTTAAATGAATTGATTTGGCTACCTATGTCACCAAAGTGCACTTACCTTTTCAGTTGCACATCGAGAGAGAACTCCAGAGTTAAGCGTGCTTGCGCTGGAGTAGCCAAAGGATGGGTGACCTAACGGGAAGTTATTTGCGGTATTGTATGAGTTAGGAAAAAACACGGGGAACGGTCATGTGGTGATTGCAGGGTCAGTATATCATCTTTCGAGCCTCCCGTTTAACGCACCGACCGTCGGACAGGGGTGGGCCCAATGGGCCTAATGAGAGGACATGTGGGCTCACTGGTAGGGGCGATCGGGGCGTTATAACACCACCAAAGAAACCAAGAGTAAAAACAGAAACGAAGGAGCAAATACCTTCTCATCAATCAACAACAGTTCCAGGCCAATTAACATGCCACCTTTGTTCGGAAGACCACTTTGTCTTCTGTCAATCCAGCTTCGATTGTGCGAGTAAATCATAAACAATTTGATTAGTTAAGTAAGAGAATCTAAAACTCCAAACAATGAAGACATCGAGAGTAGCTGGAACTCGTTAATTCATTTTTGCAGATAAAAGGAGACGACAATGAAGACATCGAGAGTGGAAGCTAAACCGCAGGAAGACATACCTTGTCATCTATCAGAAGCAGCTCCAAAAAAATCAAGATGCCACCTTTGTTCGGATTGCGTGCCCTCCAAAAATGCAGCAAACGGAACATGACTTTGTCTTCGCACAATCCAGCTTTGACGTCGGCCAAAGAGATTTCCGTCGGTGTTGAATTGGCTGATAGAGTAGCAATCCGAGCAGATTTTGCGTTTTGCTTAGCCATTTTTCCGGTGGTGTAAGTCGTAAAAAGTTTGAGATGGGAACAAATGCCGAATTCAGGCAGCATATTTAACATCGAAGGTTGTGAAATTGAAGAGTCGCCCATTACTATGCGATTAATGGTATCATTCAATAAATCGATGGGAAAGTTGAACCGATGAGTTTGTAATGATTATGAAACGGATGACTGAAGAATACCAGAACGACGCAAGGAAGAAGCGAGAAGAAGAACGCCGGCCACAAAGCACGGCATGGCTGAAATTTTTTTTCTTCACGGCCCAAAAGGGTTATTTTCTGGCCCATACAGATTCATTCGAGTGCTAGAGTTGGAAGGAGTATTTTTGTTGGCTTCAGGGCAAAAGTTCAATGATTTTTTAAGCCTGATTATTAAATGTAGAAGTTGAAACTGTTGTGATTGGCCAATGATTTATTATGTGGCTTTTCTTCTTACGTGGAGGCTTTCACAGCTCCAGGAAACTAACGCTTTTATATAGTGTAGACTAGGGTTTGTCTGGCACGTAAGTTATTATAATATTATATGTTTTAATTTATTTTGATAAAATAATAGTTTAAATGTATAATTTGGTTGTTCATGTGTATGATAATCTTTGCATTTTTGTTATGTGTACTTTTATCTTATATATTGACTGAAGTCAGGCTATATAAGACCGAGATTATTTTGAAACAATCAGTGGATTATACTATAAGAATATGTATAGGTTTTGTCATTTGTTTTTCTATTATTATTACGAAATATTTTTGATTACGTTATTTTAAAAAGTTAGTGATAACATTAGCTTTAGGCAAACATAATAAAATATAATTTATTTCAATTTTTCTTTAGATATTTATGTATAATTAATGTAACCATCGTAATAGTTTTATGTAAGTGATTTTTCTAACTAATCTACGAAGAATAATTAATTATAATATAGTCGTTAATAAATAAATGACAAAAAGTACTGTGTTCTTAATTATATTATTAAGATAGATCTTATAAAATGCTTTTAGAATCTAATATTTAAATAGAATTTTTTACACGTTTATCAATTAACTAAAACATAAAATGATATGCAAACATCACCATTAGTTTTACAGATTGTCTGTTTTATAAAAAAATTAAATAATTTAAATTATATGCATTTTTGGTACGGATTGGTTTTCATTTTTTTCCAGTTTTTTTATATTTTTTATTGAAATTATTTTTCTGTATAACATAAACATATTTGCTTTGGAACTGAGGCTATGTAATTCAATCAATACCTGATCAAATGTATATCCAGCACCACGGGGAGAGATTCCGCAGCCACATCTGTCATCAGGATCAGACCATAATAAGTCACACATCGGTCCTTCATGTGGAACTTGCAAAAAATTACAGATTTTGCGAGTGCATTGAAAACAAATTTGATTAACCAAGTAACAGATTCTGAAACTCTATTTGAGATTTAGGCAGATAATATGGATACACCACTAAAGAAACCGCGAGTAAATACCTTCTCATAAACACATAAAACGACTGTGAAAACTATTGGCAGGCCAAAACTCTCACAATTCAAACTCTTGATATTTAAGATTTCAGCGGTTCTCTCACAACTACTTCGATACACAGAACCATAACATAAACAGTGTAAAGATATTACAGCAAAGTAGAGGGGAACAATGAGATCTTATAATTGCCGAACACAAACCTTATCAAGCACAGAGAAATCTCTTGTTTGGGTCATGAAATAACACTATCCAAACTCTCAATTAAAACCGAGAACCATAACCCTTACGCTACACCAAGGCTTAATATAAATTTGACGTTACACACAACTTAATATAAGTATACATTGAATCAATTCTGGTGAAAGGTAGTAAACCGTAGCAAATGCTAGAAGCCTAAGCGGTTGAATAAACCTGATATTACCTTGACACGATTTGAGTCCTTAAGTGGTCTGTTAAAGTCCATGAGATTAAGGTACTTTGAATTTCCTTTCCGTCCTGCCAAAAGCATAGATTGACAACACCAAAACTGTTTTAAAATTGCAGTTCCTACCATTTATAAAACTAAAACCATCTACAAATAGAAAAATAAGCGTTACTTTAATGTACCAGCGACAGTTTTTGTCATTCAAATCCTCAAAAAAATCTTTAGACTCGAGAGGTAGAGGCCCAACAGTGGAGGAATCTTCTTTGCCATGTGTGATTCTCCACAGGTGTGCACCAAAGTTGTTATCGCGTCCTCGTTCACCCTCTTCAAAATAACCTCAGGTCTGATTGAAACTTGATAACTAATCAAACAAAGATTAACCCAGAAAGTTTCATCCCCAAACCGACAACAACCCTATCTAAGAAAAACAACTCAGAAATGCAATTACAGAAAGTGTCACCGCCTTCGAGAGAATGATTTACACGAATTGTTACTTTCTTCCCTCTTTGAACATACCCTGCGCTGTAATGGGTGCATCACCACTCTCGAGGAAGGCAGAGGAAGCGTTGTGACAGGAGTAATCTGAACCTTTTTTATAACTCTTGCCTAAGAGAGTAATTGGATTCAGATTTAGAGAGCTTGGGTTTCAGTGGTGAAGAAGGAGATACCAGGAGAAGCCAACAATCTAACGACGGAGATAACTTAATACAATAAAAACCGATCCTTGAATATAATGTAACCGATAACGTAAACAAGCGTTTACGTTATCTAAATCTAATTATCAATCCGGCTAATTTATCAATCCGCAACAAGATATTGGACTGGCTACATAGTTCAGGAACGGGAGGTCATGATGTAAGAACCAAGGGGTTAACCAAGGTTTGGTGGAAGATGGGATCCTAGAAGCTGGTCGTACAACTCTCTCTTCTTGAATCGATGGGTGAACAACGGAATGAAGTGATAGGTTGATGGATCCTAGGCCAACTGGTCGTACAACTCTCTTTGGCTAGAACAAGGGATGATGCGGTTTGATGGATTGATTGAAGACGCCACAAAACTCGGTGATGAAGAGCTTTGATAAGTCAAAACGCTCAAAGTGATTCACACAACTTCAAGACTTGATACAAGATTTCAATAAGAAAACTCCGGTTTGTTTATTAGATGATTGGTAAAAATACACTACTGCTTATGAGGGCCTTATAAAGATAGCCAATGCAGTTATGCCCTTCGTGGGGTCTTGAAACAAATTACATGGAATCAATCAAGCTAAACTAAGCAAGAAACAACTCGGCTAACAAATGCCTTTGACTAGAAAATAAATGAAAACAAAGAAATGGAAGAAGGACACTTACTGCACACGAAACACACGGTTAGATGAATCAATTAACATCAATGGAAATGATGCTTACCTTAGTTAGCTCCGTGAGTGAGTGTGAATGAATGTGGACACCTTTTATTCTCGAAATTTGAATGTGTCCTTGAAGCGCTCCGTTTCATTTAGGAGTGATGCTGAATATGGCAAGTGCATGATCATGTTGATGGAAGGTTGGCCATTCGTCTATGTTGCTTCTTGGACCGACTTGTATATCATATGGTTTCTTATGTCCCGGTTCTAGAGCTTCATGCGTGCCTTGGTCCTTAGCTAGTTCTCCCTCAGCTTGTATGGACGTGATGGCTAGTTGGTTGAGCTGCTCAGTGACGTGATCTAGCTCCAGCTGACAAGTTAAGGCTTCTAAGGATTCGTTGAACTTTTCTCTCATGTTGATAGTGCCTGAACGAGTTAGTGGTCCATGTCTCATAACCGGAATCAGTTGGATTGGATCAGCATTGGTGTTGTTGCTTAGGATGTCCTCATCAGGTCACTCTGGCCAAGATGTTACTTATCACAAAGTGAAGGGAATCTTTTACTGGAAGGGTTTAGCAGCTGATGTTCAAGCATACATCAGAAGTTGTGCAGTTTGTCAGACATGCAAGACAGACAACGCGGCTTCACCAGGGCTTCTCTGTCCTTTACCTATTCCCAAGAATATTTGGACAGAGATTTCAATGGATTTTATCGATGGCCTTCCTCTGTCTTACGGGAAGTCAGTCATATTGGTGGTTGTGGATCGTCTGAGTAAAGCCGCACATTTTATGGCCTTAGCTCACCCATATACGGTTTCCACCGTAGCACAAGCTTTCCTCGACAACGTTTTTAAACTTCACGGGCTACCTGAGTCGATTGTCAGTGACCGTGACAGTGTTTCTCAGTGAATTCTGGCAAGAAATATTCAAGCTTCAAGGTGTAGAACTCAAGCTTTCAAGTGCATATCATCCTCAAAGTGATGGACAATCTGAAGTGGTCAATCGATGCCTTGAGACGTATCTTTGCTGTATGTGTGGCGAGAAACCACATCTATGGAGCTAGTGGTTGGCTCTTGCAGAATACTGGTACAACACCAACTACCACACAGCCACTCGTACTACACCATTCGAGGCTGTCTATGGGCAACCACCTCCTCAGCACTTACCCTATCTTCCCGGGGAGTCTAAGAATGAAGTTGTGGCTCGTACATTGGAGGAACGGGAGAAGATGATTTTGCTTTTGCAGTTCCACCTCCTTAGGGCACAACACCGAATGAAACAGATTGCGGATGAGCATCGGTCTGAGCGATCATTCAAGATTGGAGATTGGGTTTTCTTGAAGCTGCAACCGTATAGACAGAAATCTGTGGTGACTAGACTGAATCAGAAGTTGTCACCAAAGTATTATGGACCTTATGAGGTCATTGATAAGTGTGGTGAGGTAGCGTACAAGCTGAAATTGCCAGCCGAATCTCTCATTCATCCTGTTTTTCATGTGTCCCAGTTGAAGAGAGTGGTTGGAGATGTGCGTACTTTCACGGCTTTGCCTTCAATCATTTGCGACGAAATGGTGAAGACTCCAGCGGCCATTATGGAAAGGAAAATGGTTAAGAGACAAGGGAAAGCAGCTACAATGGTACTGGTTAAGTGGGTGAATCAGCCAGCAGAGGAAGCCTCATGGGAGTTTCTCTTTGATCTCTACAAGCGTTTTCCCACTATTAAACCTTGAGGACAAGGTTTGTTTTGGCGGGGAGGATTTGTTACAGCAAATGGAAGTGGGCTGAGTATCTTCTTGGGCCACAATTGAAGAGATGGGCTTCGCCAAAACACGTGACAACCGAAGAATAAAGAGGAGAGAGAGACGTCACTTTCAGAATATCGTTTGTTTCAGAGTTTGTTATTTTCTGTCGTCCTTATCGTTGCTTTTGTACGAACATAAAGATTTGGTTGTCGATATTCTGTATTGGGATCATCGTCACCATTTCTGTGATCGACGTTTCATGAACGTTTGTTCACGTTTATCTTTAATAAGAGAAACCGTAATATTCAGTCACATCATCTTTGTCTCTACCTCCTCTGTCTCGATCTCCTCTATCTCATCTAAAACTCTGTATTAAAAGTGACGGGTTTGAGTCATGAAGAGGAATCATGTCCAGAGAAAGAAAAGGTTTGTTGGGGTCAAAATCCCCTCCTCGAAGATTGACGGAACGAGAAGTCAAGGTCGAGATCAAATGGAACTTATCCCGAACATGGACCGGACGAGCTAAGGCCAACTACCCCCGAACAGTCCGAGACATGAACCGGCGGCTGGGATAAGGCCAGCCGCCGGGTCTACTTCATGCACCAACCGGCGGCTGGGATAAGGCCAGCCGCCGGGTCTTCTTAAAGCGCCAACCAGCGGCTAAGATAAGGCCAGCCACCGAGTCTTCTTCAAGCGCCAACCGGCGGCTGGGATAAGGCCAGCCGCCGGGTCTTCTTCAAGCGCCAACCGGCGGCTGGGATAAGGCCAGCCGCCGGGTCTTCTTCAAGCATCAACCGGCGGCTGGGATAAGGCCAGCCGCCGGGTCTTCTTCAAGCATCAACCGGCGGCTAGGATAAGGCCAGCCGCCGGATCTTCATCACACACCAACCGGCGACTGGGAGAAGGCCAGCCGCCGGGTCTTCATCATATAAATCCACGATCATTTCTCAGTCGAGACTCATTATCCGAACATCGTCCAGTTGACCGACCGTCAAACATAACTCTAAGCCCGGACCGACTCGAAGATTAGCCATTTGCGTGTTCTAACTCCAATACGTCCTTAAACATTTTCCGAAAGACCGTGGCCAACGATCAGCCGTCCGTGGACCAGTCGCCGAAGCACACGAGCCAAAGGAACCGGCGGCTGGCCGTCAATACGAAAACTGGCGGCTGGAAGATCAAACAAAGAACGGGCGGTTCAAATATCGAGACAAAGTTAAGCGAAATATCGAATTAAGTCTAAACCGAGATTCAGATTACTATTCATCGGATTACTATTCACCGGTTTACTATTCACCGGTTTACTATTCACCGGTTTACTATTCATCAATTTACTATTAATCGGCGGGCCAGATTTGGGTTAGAACGCGCAGACGGATCACGGAAGACTCTCGGGCCGGAAATCAGGCCCAAAAGCTTAGGTCGGCGGCTGGGAAGGAAGGACAAAGTCCCACATCGAAAATATGAAGTCTCAGCAGCCTAGGATTGTCAGTATATATATGTACGCTCATGTAAGGGTTAATCCATCACAAATCCGAGTATTAGGAGCTTTAGCAATATAAGACTTTTCAGCTTTTGCTAATTACTCTTGTAGTTTCGGAAATCATCAATAAAATCTCTCTTTTTGCATTTTCGGTCCTTTAGTTCTTTAAAATAGAATTTTCGAGCCTCCATAAAATATAAATTTTGACAGTGTGAGTTTCGGCTCTCACAGTTTGGCGCTGTCTGTGGGGACGAGAAATATTCTTAACTCTTAGAACAAGAGGATACGGAAAGAAGACAATGACCAGAAGAACCGACGATATCACCGACCAACCGGCCGGAGCAGCCGCCACGGGAACTGCCGGAACGGGAATCCCCGCCGTCAGAACGTCGGCGGCCGGAGCCGGAGCGACTGCTGCCGGGACTTCCGCCGATGGAGCGAGCGAGATAACTGGGGCCTCCGCCAGTGCGCTCACTAGATTCGGAATGCCGACCGAAAATCCGATCATCACGGAAACGGCCAACGCCGCCCCAAAAATTGCAGCGATCACCGAGCTGAGGAACATGGTAGCCGAAAACGCGGAGCGGCAAAACAGGCAAGAGAGAACGGCCACGCAAGAAAGAGCAGCTTCCCAGGAACTATCACGTGGCCCCCGGACTTTCGAAGCAAGACGCCTGGTTTTTACCCCACGAGCGGATCCCCCGGGCCGTGAGAATCCCGACGAGCAGACCCCAGTCGGAACAAGGAGAGAACCATCGGCACCACCTCCGCTGCACCAGAAAAGCGCCACTAGGCGAACCGCCGAACGGCCAACTTCCACGGTGACCAACGGTGAAAACACGAGAGACACTGCAAACGGAGACGATAGGGAGGAAAGCGAAACCGACGACGAAGCTGGAGGTCTAAACGCGGACGAGGAAGAGCTCTGATGGATCGAAGAGCAGGAAAAGGCGGAACGAGAAACCCGAGCTAACAGATCCGCTAACCGAAGGGACGAGTTGGACGAGCTCCGTGCCCGTTTGGAACTCACCACAAGTCAGATGAAGGAGGTAAGGTCGCAAGTCCATAAAGCGACAAATGCGGCCCCGGAAATCGACCGCGTCTTAGAGGAAACGCAAAAGATCCCGTTCACTTCAAGGATCACAATCGTTAGACTTTCTGACCCGGGAAAAATCCGAATTCCTTTTTACGACGGGACGACCGATCCAAAGGCCCACATGACAGCCTTCCACATCGCTATGGGACGGGCTAGATTCAAACCCGAAGAAAGAGACGCCGGATTCTGCCTCCTCTTCGTGGAACATCTGAAAGGATCAGCCTTGTCGTGGTTCTCGAGGCTAGAGAGAGACTCGATCGACGGTTTCGACCGATTGTCGGCAGCTTTTCTGAAGCATTACTCACTGTTCATAAGACAGTCAACATCCGACGCGGACCTCTACTCACTGTCGCAGGGGCCCGAAGAAAGCCTTCGAGATTTCATCGAAAGATTTAAGGTGATTGTCTCGAAGATTGACGGCCTAAGCAACAGTGCCGCAATTAATGCCCTGAAGAAGCCCTTGATGAAGACCTCAAGCTTCCGAAAGGAAATTACCGTGAATCCGCCGGTAACCATTCAAGATGCTCTCCACCGCGCTTCCAACTTCGTAATCTACGAGGAAGAAATGGGGGTCCCGGCCGGAAAGCACCAATCCTCGAAATTGGTCGCCAAAGGCACGGTGCAACCTTCTAACGTTCCAAACGAGAGAAGAAGTAGGCGGATCAGCCGAGACGAAGAACCCAACCCGGGCGGAGCGCATAACTACCAAATAAACACGGAGAGACCATCTGAAGGGCGCAACAAAGGGCCGTGGAATACATGGACTCGACCAGGATTCGACGAGAACGCTGTGAGAGCCGAAACTCACACTGTCAAAATTTATATTTTATGGGGGCTCGAAAATTCTATTTTAAAGAACTAAAGGACCGAAAATGGAAAAAGAGATATATTATTGATGATTTCCGAAAGTACAGGAATAATTAGCAAAAGCTGAAAAGTCTTATATTGCTAAAACTCCTAATACTCGGATTTGGGATGGATTTAACCCTTACATGAACGTACATATATATACTGACAATTCTAGGATGCTGAGACTTCAGATTTTCGATGTGGGACTTTGTGGTTTCCTTCCCAGCCGCCGACCTAACCTTTTGGGCCCGATATCTGGCCCGAGAGTCTTCCGTGATCCGTCTGCGCGTTCTGACCCAAATCTGGCCCGCAGATGAACAGTTGAATAGTAATCCGATGAATAGTAATCCGAACGTTTTACGACTTTTGAGATTTGAACCCCCCGTTCTTTGTTTGAACTTCCAGCCGCCGGGTTTTTGTATTGATGGCCAGCCGCCGGTTCCTTTGGCTCATGTGCTTTGGCGACTGGTTCACGGACGGCTGGATGTTGGTCACGGTCCTTCGGAAAATGTTTATGGACGTCTTGGAGTCAGAACACGCAAATGCATAATCTTCGAGTCGGTCCGGGCTTAGAGTTATGTTTGACGGTCGGTCGACTGGACGATGTTTGTATAGTTTCCTTGAAAAATTAACCGAATAATTAATATTTTGTATAGTTTACTTTTTAATTTAGAGATTTCATTATGTCTATTTATTTTAGTTTCTTTTTTAAATTAATCACACAATGAATATTTTTCTATGTTTTTCTTTTTGCTTCAGAATTGAAATTAGTTTTTTTATATGATTCTCTTTTTGGTTCAGATTTTTTTTCCTGAAATATACTATTAATATTTTCTCTATTTGACACATGTCAAAATCCTAAAATAAAAAATGACACATGTCACCATCATGTTAATTACTAATTTTGAAAACCATACTTTATATAATAAGATATAGTTAAGTATTTACAATGATATATGCAGTAAGGGTAGAAAAGTTAATTTACCTCTACAGAATGTTAGTTTACTAATTTGCATATCACACATATTAAATAGTTAATTACGAGACATTAAAGTAATATACAGCCTAATTTCCCTTGATTTAACTAAGCGAGAGTATTTTATTTTATATTTTATTTATTTTTTGGTTGCAAATAATATTATAATATATAATGGGAAGGTGTAAAGTTGAGAGAATTTTGTAAAAGGGATAGTGAAATTATAGAAGGGGTAGGGAGATTAAATATTAAGCCACTAGGGCATTTTAGGGGGTGAAGAGCAACTTTGCCCTTATGGGTTTAAAAAATGTCTATCTATCCCTCTTATAATCTATTACCCATCTCTATTTGTCCTTCCCTCTTTTACCCATCACTTAAATCAAACCAACTGACTTTGTACCGAAACCCAATCCCCCCCAAATCCCAACCGATCTCATCTTCCCCATTTATTATCCCATTTATTTGAACCAACAACCTCAACTGTACCGGGCCCCACAGTTGAGAATGTCTCCCGTTCTCCCTCATTTCTTCCTCTTTCTTGTTTGTTTCCTTAATTCCGACAGCCTCCTTCTTCTCATCCTCTCAAAGTCTCGACGCCAGCAAGAAAGGTAAGTGTGAGAGCCGAAACTCACACTGTCAAAACTTATATTTTAGGGGGGGCTCGAAAATTCTATTTTAAAGAACTAAAGGAAAGAAAATGGAAAAAGAGATATTTTATTGATGATTTCCGAAAGTACAAGAATATTTAGCAAAAGCTGAAAAGTCTTATATTGCTAAAACTCCTAATACTCGGATTTGGGATGGATTTAACCCTTACATGAGCGTACATATATATACTGACAATCCTAGGATGCAGAGACTTCTGATTTTCGATGTGGGACTTTGTGGTTTCCTTCCCAGCCGCCGACCTAACCTTTCCATATCCGTCCCGAGAGTCTTCCGTGATCCGTCTGCGCGTTCTGACCCAAATCTGGCCCGCCGATGAAAAGGTGAATAGTAATCCGATGAATAGTAATCCGAACGTTTTACGACTTTTGAGATTTGAACCGCCCGTTCTTTGTTTGAACTTCCAGCCGCCGGGTTTTTGTATTGATGGCCAGCCGCCGGTTCCTTTGGCTCGTGTGCTTCAGCGACTGGTCCACGGACGGCTGGATGTTGGTCACGGTCCTTCGGAAAATGTTTATGGACGTCTTGGAGTCAGAACACGCAAATGCATAATCTTCGAGTCGGTCCAGGCTTAGAGTTATGTTTGACGGTCGGTCGACTGGACGATGTTCGGATAATGAGACTTGACTGAGAAATGATCGTGGGTGGCTGGCCTTTTCCCAGCCGCCGGCCGTGGACGAAGAAGACCCGGCGGCTGGCCTTATCCCAGCCGTCGGCCTTGGACGACGAAGACCCGGCGGCTGGCCTTATCCCAGCTGCCGGCCGTGAACGAAGAAGACCCGGCGGCTGGGATACCGGCGGCTGGCCTTATCCCAGCCGCTGGCCGTGGACGACGAAGACCCGGCGGCTGGCCTTATCCCAGCCGCCGGCCGTGTCTTGGACGGATCGTGGGCAGTTGGCCCTAGCTCGTCCGGTCCATGTTCGGGATAAGTCCCAGTTGATCTCGACCTTGACTTCTGGTTCCGTCAATCTTCGAGGGGGATTTCGACCCCAACAGTTAGCCCCCCAGCTCTTCGTTTTCGCAGTCCAAGACGATGAGCTTTAAGCCGGGGTTTTATCGGGATTGATCGAAACGGGAAAATTTCCTTTCTTCTCCTCTTTTCATTTTTTTTTTGGTAAATTTCCTTTTCGTGTGAAAGACTCGGTTGGCTCGGAATTGGAAAGATCCGACTTCTATTCGGACTAGGACTCGAGCCGTCCGACTATATATACGCATCCTTCCTTCTTCTTTTTCATCGAAAGTTTTTTATAGTCGAGTGCTCTTTCCGTCTTCTTGAATTTGATATCATGGTTAGGCCAGCTTTTCGCGAGAGGAGGCAGATGGAGAAGAACGGAGAGGCAAACAAACTTGGAAAAGACGCTAAAGCCAAGACGGCGGTTGGCCCTTTGGGACCGAGATTGGCGGACTGTAGTCAGGCCATCCCTCCACCCGAGTGGCCCGCGGATAAGTTGGCGGTATCCACCGTTGTGGTCACTCCTTTGAAAAAGGAGGCTATTCTTGAATGAAGTATCGCGAGGCGTTTGCCCAAGGCTAAAGAGGTGGCTGGCGGGGTCGCTTATGGTCTGAGCGATGAAGACGACCTGTTGCGCCAAAAGCAGGCGGGTTGCCTTGCTGACCCCGGAGCGAAGAATTCTCCTTCCGAGGTTCGGCGTATGGGTCCTTCGCCAGGGCTTGCTTTTCCTGAGGCTGTTTGTAGAAATCGTCGTCAGTCTGCTAGGAGTTTTTCGGTGATCACGGATGCTAGTTTCAAGTTTCCTTCTTGCGACAGCTTGGACAAGCATGAGAAGTACGAGGATATGGCCTTGAGTGGAATGAAGATTTATTTATTCTTGCTCTCTTCTTTTTCTTTTCTTTTTTTTTTTTTTTTGCTGACTCTTTTTTCTCTTTTTTATTTAGTTTATGTCTTCCGTGAATAAGTGCATTAGCACGTACGATGCTTCCGTCCGTGGAATCCGCAAGCGAGCTGAGGAAGCTCGGGAGGATGCTCGGCTGGTAAGGAGGAGACTCAACGAACTTGAGGTGGAGTCTTCGAATCAGGTCAAGTTGCTCGAGAGGGAGCTTGATTCGTTGCCCGCGGAAAGAGCTGAGGCGTTGCAGTTCAAGACCCGACAAGAGGCCAAGGACGCGCGTCATGCTAAGGAAGTACAGACTTTGAAGGACCAGATGGCCAGTGTGAAAGCGGCGCGCAACTCGAAGGTGCAACAGGCTTATACGGATGGCTGCAAGGCTTCTGTCGCGAAATTGCACGATTTCCTGGATGTGCTAAAAGAAGATCTTGGATCTTTGTCTGAGGCTAGGCATCAGGAAGTAGATTTGGCTCAGATAGAGAGTAATATCGAACTTGTCGCGTTGCTACAGGGGACTTATCCTTCCAGCTTGGATGAGGAGAAGGTGAAATTGTCAACATGGATGAGCGAGTTTAACAAGTTTGCGCCTCCGTTCGATGATTTGATCGCCGAATTCGTGGGAAGATTGATTCCCAGTTGCATCCAGCTCACAAGGACGACAACGTTTCAATACCCGAGGAAAGGTCTGTCGAAGAAGAGGCTGCTTCTCTCGGTGTGGTTGATCTGTCGGGGTCGAATGAGTCTGTTCTTGGAATCTCGGATATTGCTGTTGCTAAGGCGTTTGGTCCAGATTCTTGATCTCGCGGCAATCTTTCTTTCTAGTTATTTTTGAGTTTTTGGTAGTTCTTGGCTTTCATTTATAGATTTATGTTATGGACGGCCTGATTTTTGGTCTGGACCGGTCTTTCTTTGCTTTGAGATTTCAATAAAGATGAGCTTTCGAGATTTGCGTTTTGCCGTATACTTCTCTTTTGTGCGAAGATCCAGGTCGGATGATCACGGGCGGCTGGGTTTAGTCCGAGACAAACCTGGCCGCCATGCGTTGATATGGAGAGGATGGTCGGCCGCTCCAGGTGCCAAACCTCGACGGGCGGCTGGTACTAGATTCGGAGGATGGTCGGCCGCCGGATCGTGATGGATTGATCGCGGGCGGCTGGTCATGTCCCAGCCGCCGGATTGATTACGGGCGGCTGGTCGTGTCCCAGCCGCCGGGTCATGCTAGATTGGTCACGGGCGGCCGGTAATGTGCCAGCCGCCAGGCCACACTAGGTTGATTCCGGGCGGCTGGCAATGTCCCAGTCGCCGTGTTGTGTTGGATTGATTCCGGGCGGCTGGCAATGTCCCAGCCGCCGGATTATGTTGGGATGATCCCGGGCGGCTGGCAATGTCCCAGCCGCCGGATTATGTTTTTCGGAGTGAGCCAAGCAAACCATTTATCTAAAGAGATCGGACGGCCCATTTATCTGAAGAGATCGGGCGGCCCGTCTATCTGAAGGGGTCGGGCGGCCAATTTATCTGACTGGCTTGGGCGGCTAACCTTCTTCATGTTGGTTCAGTTTTGTTTGCTTAGTTCAGTCGTGTTAATCAGGGCGCTGTTCCGGGCGCTCGGATCTGATTGTTTGGGAAGAGTTCCCCTTGCGTTATTCGACCAGTGGAGTTAGCTACTGGGTTTGGAGTTTCGTTTAGTTGCTAGTTTCTGACAAGTTTATGATCTCGTACCAGGGCCGGTTTAGTACTTCGTCGTGATATGTCTAAGACCAGCGTTCCATGTTGGCGTTTACTAGGTTTAGCGAGTTCATTTCGCGACTCATGCTTCGCACTTTCTACCTATCCGGGGCGTTTAGTGGAAATGAACTAAAATAGAACATCGTCTCAAACGTTCCCTACAGGATTGCGGAATGTCATTTTACGCCTTTCGGATGTTAGTCCGGAAATTTGTATAGCGCGCTGTGTTTATCTGCTTTGGGATGTAAAAAGAACTGTGGTTAAAAGAATCGTCCTGTTGTGATCAGCAACGGACAGTGGCATGCTTGCCATTTGTTGGTAGCCAAGGGGCTGTTTTTGAAGTGATGGTATTTGTTGTGCCTTAGTGATGGACGATGTTGTCCGAGTTATGTCAAGTCTCAATGTTCATTTTCTCGGGTTTTTTCTGGGTCCATTCGCTTTCCGGATCAGGTTTCGAGATGCTAAGTCCCAATGTTTGTCGGAATGGTGTTCTCGGGAAACTTTTCAAGCTATGGATGCGTTATGAGATGCTAAGTCCCAATGTCCATCCTCTTGATTTGTTTTGCGAAAATTCTTGAGTATGTATATACGGACCCACTCCCCCTTGAAAATTATAAAATACAAATAGCTGAACTCGTCGGAAGGCGTGCCTACGTACCCTGAATGTAGGGATCAAGCCGGTTCGTAGTTCTATTTTACAACGTCTAGTGGTAATACTTCTTTAGGTGCATCGCGTTCCATGTCCTCGGGACTGGCTTTCCTTCTTTGTTTTCCAGCTAGTATGCCCCTGGGCGGACCACCTTTGCTACTTTATACGGTCCTTCCCATTTCACACCTAGTTTCCCTGCATTCGGCTCCGCGGTGTTCTGGAAAACTTTGCGGATGACGAGGTCTCCTTCCTTGTATGGCTTCGCACGTTGGAGTTATAGTACTTGGCCGCTGCTTGTTGATAGTTTTGAATGCGGATGAGCGCTTGATCCCGTCTTTCGTTTATCAGGTCCAGTTCATCTAACATCATCAGGTGGTTGAGGACTTCCTGCCCGGGCAAGAGTCTTCGCCTGATGCCGGGAAAGTCTAATTTTGACGGTATAACGCATTCAGCACTGTAGACCAGCGCGAACGGCGTTTCTCCAGTTGCGCGCCTTGGAGTTATCCGGTGGGACCAGAGGACTCCTTCGAGCTCGTCTGCCCATCGCCCTTTCTTTTCATCGAGACGCTTCTTGAGTCCGTCAACTATAGTTTTGTTGGCTGCTTCGGCTTGGCCGTTTCCCTGCGGATAACGCGGCGTTGACTTGCTCAGGCGTATTTTCCACTTTTCACAGAATCCTTCGAAGCGGGCGGAAATGAATTGAGAACCATTGTCGGTGACGATCTCGTAAGGGACTCCGTGCCGGCATATGATGTTTTTCCAGACGAAGTGCTCCACATGAGCGTCCTTGATGCTGCCGTAAGAGTCCGCTTCGACCCATTTCGAGAAGTAGTCTGTTAGGACAAGTAGAAACCTTTTCTGCTTTGAATTATGCATGGGCCCCACGATGTCCATCGACCACCTCATGAATGGGTACTGCGCAGAAATTGAGGAGAGCAGTTCTGCGGGCTGATGGATCACCCGTGCGTGCCTCTGGCATTTCTCGCACTTGAGGGAGAACTTCTCGCAATCTTTTACCATGGTTGGCCAATAGTGTCCATGCCGCTTGATTTTGATTGCGAGGGCTCTCCCTCTAGAGTGATTTCCGCACGATCCGCTATGGACTTCTTCCATAATTCGCCTTGCTTCTTCTTTTTCCATGCAGACCATTAATGGTCCGGAGATCCTCCATTTGTAGATGTTGCCATCAAGGAGGACAAAGCGGGCTGCTTGGGCCCTTAGCTTTCGTGCAGCCCACTTGTCCGCCGGGACTTCCCTGTCTGAGATGTATGTTCGTATCGGGGCCATCCACCCGCGATCGCAGCCATACTCTTCTGTCGGGACGGTTGCTAACTCTTCTTCCGGAGGTCCTTCCTCGTCTTCTCCTTCCGGCAGTTGTATAAGGTTAGCGACCTGCGGCGGATCGATGCTTGGTTGTTATATGAATTCGACGGGAATGATTCGCCTTTCTCTCGGGGCAGACGTCGATGCCAGGGCCGCCAATGCATCGGCCGGGGCATTTTCTCCCCGTGGGATTCTTGTTAGTTCGAACTTTTCAAATCGCTTTGCGAGCTCTCGGACAATTTTGAGATCTGCTTCCATCCGGTCGTCTTTTGCTTCATAGTCCCCGCTGAACTGATTTGCCACCAGCTGGGAATCGCAAAATGCTTGCAGATTTTGAATCTTGAGCCCGAGGGCGAGTCTTAATCCGGCGATCAAGGCTTCGTACTCCGCGTCGTTGTTGGAAGCGTTGAAGAGTAACCTGAACGATTGTTCTAAGATTTCTCCAGTTGGTGACGTTAACCGAACCCCGACCCCCGAAGCTTGCTTTGATGAATACCCGTCTGCGTGGAGAACCCACGTCGAATTTAATGTTGGTTCACTAACTCCTGCGGTCGGGAGTTCGATCAAGAAATCCGCAAGGACTTGCGATTTCGCGCATGTTCTGCTTGGTATTCGATATCATACTCGCTTAATTCTACCGCCCATTTTGCCAGACGTCCCGATTGACTGGGACTGTGCAGAATCGTTCTGAGCGGAAAAACCGTGAGTAAAATGATCGTGTGCGATTGGAAATAAGGCCGCAATTTCCGAGCGCACATCACCACTGCCAAGGCCGCCTTCTCCATTAGCGGGTATCGAGTTTCCGCGTCCGTCAAAGTCTGGCTCACATAGAAGACTGGTTTTTGTTCTTTGCGATCTTCTCTGATCAGCACTCTGCTTACCGCCGTCGATGACACCGCCGTATACAGAAAAAGTGGCTCTCCTTCGACCGGCTTTGAAAGTACGGGCGGGCTTGCCAGGTATTTCTTTAGTTCTTGGAACGCCTGTTCCCATTTCTCTGTCCACTCAAACTTTTTGTTTCCCCTGAGTGTGTCGTAGAAAGGCAAACATTTATCCGTCGACCTCGAGATGAACCGGTTCAGCGCCGCGACCCGTCCGGTCAATCTTTGGATTTCTGTCTTAGTTTTTGGTGAGGCCATCTCTATAAGGGCATTAATCTGCTTCGGGTTTGCTTCTATCCCTCGATGAGTCACCAGATACCCGAGGAATTCGCCGGATGCCACTCCGAATCTGCACTTTGCCGGGTTGAGCTTCATGTTGTGCCGGTTGAGTTGTTCAAAGCATTCCCGTAAGTGTCTCACGTGGTCCTTTTCCTCCAACAACTTGACTAGCATATCGTCAATGTAGACTTCCATCGTTCTCCCGAGTTGTTCGGCGAACATTTTGTTGACAAGCCTTTGGTACGTTGCGCCGGCATTCTTTAACCCGAACGGCATCACCTTATAGCAGTATATCCCGCGATCTGTGATGAACGCGGTCTTGTCTCGATCGTCGGGGTTCATCATGATCTGGTTGTATCCGGAGAAAGCGTCCATGAACGATAGCAGCTTGTTCCCCGGCGTTGCTTCGACTAATCGATCGATGTGCGGAAGCGGGAAGCTGTCTCTCGGGCACGCTTTATTTAGATCCGTGAAGTCGACGCAAACTCGCCATTTTCCATTTTTCTTTTTCACTACCACCGGGTTCGCTAGCCAGTCAGGATATTTCACTTCCATGATTGATCTGACTTTGAGCAATCTCTCTACTTCATCGTTCACCGCCTGGGCACGCTCTGGTCCGAGCTTTCGTCTTTTCTGCTTCACTGGTTTGAACGTCGGGTCTATGTTGAGCTCATGGCTTGTAATATCGATGTCGATCCCGGGCATATCTTCTGCTGTCCATGCGAAGGATCCTGCGTTCTCCTTCAACAAGGTGATTAACTCCGTTTGGATTGGCTCCTTCAGGTTCGCTCCAATCTCCGTACAACGCTCTGGATTCGTTTCGTCAATATTGACCGAAATCACTGGCTCGCACGGGGGATCTTTCTCCGTCTCCCGGGATTCCTCGATTTACAGCTTTTGCTCGAGTTTCGCAAGCTGCCGCTCTTCCTTCCCTTTTTCGGACTTCAGCTGGCGGCGGAGATCGGTTACCGGCTTTCTCAATCTGTGTTCCGTTAAGAAACAAGCTCGAGAATCTTTTTGCCATCCCCAGATCGTTTCCACTCCGGTTGGAGTCGGGAGTTTTAGGCACAGGTGGTAAGTCGACGGGATGGCCTTCATCGAGTTCAACCATGGTGTTCCAACGATTGCGTCGCAGATTCGCGGGCAATCGATCACCGAGAACTTGGTGTCTTTTTCCACCCCTTTTGCTTTCACGGGAAGTTGGATCGTCCCTATTGTCATCGTCATCTTTCCTGAGAAACCAGTCAACGGTTTCGGATGGGTTATGAGATGCTGGGTCTCAATGTTCATCCTCCGAAGGGTTTCAAGGAATATGACGTTCATCGTTCCTCCAGTGTCGACTAAAACTCTTGGTATCTCGTACCCTCCGATTGAAAGGTTGATCACGAGCAAATCGTTGCGCGGATGGTCTATTTCGGCGGCTTCTCCCTCTCGGAAAGTCATCGTTCGACCGCGGCTGCCATCCACGGAACTCCAATCCATCGTTTCTTTGGTCATCGTCTTCGTTCCGTATCCTTTTCGTTCTAAGGGTTAAGAATATTTCTTTTCCCCACAGACGGCGCCAAATTGTGAGAGCCAAAACTCACACTGTCAAAACTTATATTTTATGGGGGCTCGAAAATTCTATTTTAAATAACTAAAGGACCGAAAATGGAAAAAGAGATATTTTATTGATGATTTCCGAAAGTACAAGAATATTTAGCAAAAGCTGAAAAGTCTTATATTGCTAAAACTCCTAATGCTCGGATTTGGGATGGATTTAACCCTTACATGAGCGTACATATATATACTGACAATCCTAGGATGCTGAGACTTCAGATTTTCGATGTGGGACTTTGTGGTTTCCTTCCCAGCCGCCGACCTAACCTATTGGACCCGATATCCGGCCCGAGAGTCTTCTGTGATCCGTCTGCGCGTTCTGACCCAAATCTGGCCCGTCGATGAATAGGTGAATAGTAATCCGATGAATAGTAATCCGAACGTTTTACGACTTTTGAGATTTGAACCGCCTGTTCTTTGTTTGAACTTCCAGCCGCCGGTTTTTCGTATTGATGGCCAGCCGCTGGTTCCTTTAGCTCGTGTGCTTCGGCGACTGGTCCACGGACGGCTGGATGTTGGTCACGGTCCTTCGGAAAATGTTTATGGATGTCTTGGAGTCAGAACACGCAAATGCATAATCTTCGAGTCGGTCCGGGCTTAAGAGTTATGTTTGACGGTCGGTCGATTGGACGATATTCGGATAATGTGACTTGACTGAGAAATGATCGTGGGCGGCTGGCCTTATCTCAGCTGCCGACCGTGGACGAAGAAGACCCGGCGGCTGGCCTTATCCCAGCCGCCGGCCGTGGACGACGAAGACCCGGCGGCTGGCCTTATCCCAGCCGCCGGCCTTGGACGAAGAAGACCCGGCGGCTGGCTTTATCCCAGCCGCCGGCCGTGGACGACGAAGACCCGGCGGCTGGCCTTATCCCAGCCGCCGGCCGTGGACGACGAAGACCCGACGGCTGGCCTTATCCCAGCCGCCGGCCGTGGACGAAGAAGACCCGGCAGCTGGCCTTATCCCAGCCGCCGACCGTGTCTTGGACGGATCGTGGGCAGTTGGCCCTAGCTCATCCGGTCCATGTTCGGGATAAGTCCCATTTGATCTCGACCTTGACTTCTCGTTCCGTCAATCTTCGAGGGGGGATTTGATATTATGTGTTTTAACGTATTTTGATTCGTTTTTAGTATTCGGTTTGAGTTTTGGTTTGCATCTTTCGTTGGTTTTTCGAGTCTTTTCTATTGTTTTGAGTCTTTTTACAGATTTCATGGAGTTCCGAAGGAGTTTGGCGTTTACAGACATGTTCGAGTCGAGTTAATGCGGAAAACACGAGAAAATGACCAAGTGAAGAACGACCATTCTTGGAGGAGAACCTCACCTACCTTGCCGACAAAAGCCATGGAACGACCGTTCTCCACCAAGAACGATCGTTCCCAATCACACGTACTCCACCAACAACCATGCACGGAACGACCGTTCTCCACCAAGAACGATCGTTCCAAAGCTCACCTACTCCACCTACTTCGATCGACCATTGGGAACGATCGTTCTACACCAAGAACGACCGTTCCCCACTTCACCTACTCCCCTTCACCTTGGCCTATATAATGGACTCACAACATCAATCTCAAAACACACCATCTTCTTCCTTCTCTCTTCTCTAGCTTCTAAACATTGCTCTCTCTTTAGTTTTAAGTTTTATGTTTATGCTTTTATTAAGTTTTATTTAGTTTCTTTTAAGCTTTATACATTTATGCTTATGCTTTAAGTTTTACTTTCAGTTCTTATATTTATGCTTATGCTTTAATTAAGTTCTTATAAGTTTATATCCAGCTTATGTTATATATTCAAGTTTTTATGATGAACTTTATAATCTCGTTGTTATCTTCTTCTTTAATTATGTCTGAGTAGATCTCTTAGTTAGGTTGAGGTTTGTCAAAGGAATTCATGAGCTTTAGGGTTAAACACAAATAGGTTATTTAAATCGATGTCTTCACCTTTGTTGTTCTTAATGCTTAGATTAAATTGATCACTTGATTTTATGATATTAGGTTTAACTTAGACAGCGAGAGTTGCTAGGTTGCTAGAAAGAACATTGGTGAGCAATTTATTCATTACATGCGAGAGTAGATGTATTGGAGAATTGTGAACATATTAAACATATCCTTAATGCTTGTCTACGATTTCTAGTACCAACGAGAGTTAGGAATTCTAGGTCGATAGACAAAGATATTGATACCACGAGAGTGGATTGATACTATATTAGTGTTTGAGTTCTAGACTTATGCTTAATCAATGCCTGAATAGTTGTTTGATCTGTTGCTCTGAATCTCCTGCGATATTCCTTGACCTAATGCTTGTTTAAAATTATCTTTACAACCGATTTCGCTTTTATTATTGCTATCTACAAAAACCAAAAACATATTGAATTGTCTTAGCTCTTAATTTAGCTCATTAAGTCAAAGTGTGAAAACTGGTCTTCGTGGGATCGACCCCTAAATACTACTTCGTATGCTGTGCACTTGCAGTAGGAAATAAGGGTTTAAAACTCGTGTATCAAGTTTTTGGCGCCGTTGTCGGGGACCAAATTTTCACCTTTGGTTTACGGCTGAATTATTAGACTAAGAACTTTACTGAACCGTTTTCTCTTCTTCTTTGTTTTTGTGTTTCAGGTGCATGTCCACAAGGAGCACGAGGAGCAAAAACAACAAAGACCTTCTTAGCTTGACAAACGACGAGCTAGTAAGGATAAAACGAGGAAACAAAAGACGCAACACCCGTCAAAGAAGCAGAAACGTCTGACACCGCCAAAACAGAGATGGGCGGACAAATAGACATTGCAGCTCAGCTGCTACAACTTCAGACAGCCATGGAGCAGCTTCGTTTGCAACAGGAGAGGCAACTCGTTGCACAACCTGCTTTCGGGGACAAAGATGCGGCTCACGCATACTACCAAGATCGATCTGCGATCGTTACCCCGACCATCCAGAGGCAAGATTACGAGATCAAGTCTCAAATGATCGCCCTCGTGAAGCAACACCTGTTCCACGGTCTGCCTGCTGAGATTATGATGGATCACATCGAGAACTTTGAAGAGATCTGTAGCACAACCAGCTCCAATGGTGTGCCCCCAGATTTTTTGAAGTGCAAGCTTTTGCCTTTCTCTCTTGCGGGAAAAGCATCACAGTGGTTAAAATCTTTACCACCACGCTCTCTACCGACTTGGGCTGATGCAAGATCAGCCTTCTTGGATAAGTTCTACACGAAATCCAAGACCGCAGCCTTAAGAAACAAGATCTCCTCATTCGAGCAACAGTCCGGCGAATCCTTCAATGAAGCATGGGAACGGTTTAAGGAGTACAAGCGCGAGTGCCCTCACCATGAGTTTAGTGATGAGCAGCTGCTCAGCACCTTCTATGACGGAGTAGATTGGGACTACAGAAACGCCCTGAATGCAGCTAGTAACGGTGACTTCTACACTAAGTCAAAGGAAGGAGCTCTGGAGCTGATCGAGAACCTAGCCGCAAGTTCCAGCAACAAAAACCCAGAGTACGACAGAAAGAAGGTCAACAGTGTGGAGTCCAAGCAGATTGCAGAGCTCACGACTAAGGTTAACCTTCTCCTTAAGGGGAACCATAAGTCCGTCCTCGCTCAAGTCCATGAGGAAGAAACCAGTGATGATCGGAGGGAGGTAAATTATGTGAACGGGCAAGGATTCGGACAGAACCGCGGTTTCAACAACCAAGGTTTCAATACCCATCCGAATTTGTCCTATAGGAGCACTAATGTGGAGAATCCTCAAGACCAGGTTTACCGTAAGAAAGGAGGACAGAATCAGATGGGCTTACAGGAAGGCTACTCCAACAACTACCAGGGTAGACAATTCGTCCCAAATCAGAACCGATTCCAAGGAGGAAATCAACAAAAGCAGCCCTTAATAAACTCGCAGCCCCAACTTTTCACAAATCCGCAGCCTTCATCTTCAGCAACCGGCTCCCAAGACGAGCTGAAGAACATGATGCAACAACTACTGGCGGGACAGCAAAAAGCCGCGGCTGAGATCAATACAAAAATTGACACCATGTATGTGGACCTTAATGGGAAGTACGAAGCAGTACGGACTGACATGAAGCAGCTTGACACGCAGATTGCACAAACCGCTGAATCAGTTAAGAGGACATCAGGGACTCACGCAGAGGTGAATTATGTGAATGAAGGCCATGTGGAGAATCAGAGCTTGCAAGCTTCAGCGTCTAACTCTCAAGACGAGCTGAAGTCTCTTATTCACTTAGTTCTACTCAACCAACAAAAATCTGCTGATGAGGTCAATATCAAGGTGGACAGCATGTACAATGATCTCAACAATAAGTTTGAAGCTGTTTGCACTCGCATGAAGAAGCTTGAGATTCAGATTGGTCAAACTGCTGAGGCATCAGAAAATCTTCCAGCAAGGGTATACATTCCTAAAGTGCCTTATCTAGTTTTACCTAAAGATCAGAGGGAGCCCATCAGTGCAGAGAAACCAGCTGATTTTAAGAAGATAACTCAAGAAGAGATTAAGGCAGTCTTTGTAGAAGCAAGGAGTACACCACCAGCACTGAGGGTATTGCCTAAGGTTGAAGATCCCGGAAAATTCTTAGTCCCATGCTCCGTTGCTGGAGTTGAATTCAAGGACGCTCTTTGTGATTTCGGGTCTACTGTGAATCTCATGTCAAAGGCAATTGCAGAGAAGTTGAAAATTTCTAAGGTAAAGCCTAGTCATATGACTCTTCGATTTGCAAACACCTCCTCAACAACATCGTCTGGCAGCATTCACGATCTACCTGTCCGAATAGGGGATTGCCTAGTTCCAACCGATTTTGAGGTTGTGGAGATCAGAGAAGGTTATGGCATGCCCTTACTTCTTGGAAGACCGTTCATGGCTACTGTGGGTGCAATCATCGATATGCCAAATAGGCAAGTATGCTTTTCCAAGATTGACAAGAACCTCTTCTACGAAGCCGTTCCCATAGGAACAACCACACGCGCCTCTTGCATCTCAGCAGTGGATAGAGAGGAAGCACGTTCTCCGATTCCGCAAGCACCTGCTCCACCACCCGGGAAATTTAGGGAGAAGGCAAAGACGCAGGGAAACATGCAGTGCAAAAAGATGACGGGAGGTTCTCAAATGACTTTGATCCCTCAAGGATATGATGGAAACTCGGTTGACTACAAGGTGAAGTGCAAAGGTCGTCCTAAACCTTTCTCTAGAGTTAGAGCTATTCTTCCATCAGAATTGAAAGAGAAGGGTATTGGTGTTGTGAATGGAATGCTGAGTATGGTTCCGAACATGAGGATGCCTGATTATGGAGCTTATTTTGAAACAAGCTCTCAAACCCAGCCTAACTGACACATGGCACCAACGTCAAGCTTAGCGACGTAAAACAAGCGCTTTCGTGGGAGGCAACCCACCAGGTAACATGTAAATATCGTAAAAAAAATTTTCGTTTTTGTTCTATTTACGTTTCTTGTTTTGTTTGAGATTGTTTTTGCAGGTTTTTATTAAGTGCTCGAGAAACCACTCTGCTGGGAGTGAAGAGATCGATCGTTCTTAACATGAACGGTCGTTCTACAATGCAGAACGATCGTTCCCGAGGAAGAACGGTCGTTCTATAAACCAATCCGTCTTCTCGCATATCACGACGGAACGACCGTTCTCTGCCTAGAACGGTCGTTCGCCTTATTTATCTATGCCAGAACGATCGATCCCGAAAGGAGAACGGTCGTTCTCATGCTCATCCGTCTTCTCGCATTTCACTCAGAACGACCGTTCTCTTCCTAGAACGGTCGTTCTCATCATTTTCCACGACGGAACGATCGTTCCGGGGTAAGAACGATCGTTCCCAGGTTTGATTTCTTCCCCAAATTCAAAACTAAACCGGTTTTTACTTAGAATAAACCGGAAAACACTCAATTTATCATGAAGAACGATCGAAATCCTCTCATTCCACCATTGCTCATCGTTCTTCAAGTTCTTCCCAAGAACAAAACCTAGAAAACTTTTGATTTGCCATAACTCTCTCAATTTTTGGGGGTTTGATGAGGTCATCGAAGCTCAAGTTCCCATAGTGAGACAAGGACCACGGACCAGGTCAGGAACTAGAGTACTAAGAGAAGAATTCAACCAAGCTATTGAAGCTCTACTAAGCATTCAAGACAAGGAGGACAACAACTTCAAGACTACGGTCCAAGACCATGAAGAGGAAGCTTATACAATTCAAGTCGGACCAACTAATGGAATAGCTCTTCTCTAAACCAACAAGGAACTTTCCTTATTCACCATCACGCCAACTTAAGGGCCAAACCAAGGTGAGCGGCTCAATTCGATTATTTGTCTAACTAGTTTCTTGTCTTTGGTTTATTTCAGGTTCGGTTATTAGCATAGGTTTATTTTAATTTCTTAGTCTTTGTTTTGGTCATGGCCGAGTCTGTTGTTGCCATTTATAGAAAGTCCTAGTAGAGTCAATGTATTGTCGTTTTGCTTCAAGACCCCTAGAAGGGCAAAGCTGCATTGGACTCTTATAAAGTCCCCTCTAAGCAGCCGTGTATTTTTTAACCTAGATCAATAAACAACCGAACTTTCTTCTTCATTGAAGCAGCCGCAAGCTCTTGTTCTTGCAAAGAGAGATCGTGTGAAGCCATCTCTTGTTCTGTCTTATCAAAGCTTAGTCCATAAAGCTTTGTGGTGACATCGATTCCACCTTGTTCTCTTGTCCATTCCATCCAACGACTTAACCAGAGAGAGTTACACAACCAACTGGTCAAGTTCCATCATCAATCCACTTCGTATCCATTCCTTGTTCGAGTTGGGAGAGTTACACAACCAACAGCTCGGATCCATCAACCTATCCTAGCCCTTGTGCCCGTATCATCTGGTATCAGAGCCAAAGGTTCCTGCCTTTGGATTCACATCAGGTTGATCGGATCTCTTGTTCTTTTTCGTTTTTGTCTTGTTCGTTTGCTTGCATCTTAAATCAAAAAAAAAAAAAATCATTCTTAGTTCTTGTTTCTATCATTTGCATTACCAAAGAAAAACCATAAAAAGGATTCGTGTATTGCTAGTTCTTGTCAGAGTATTCATCCATAGCCGCCTACTCTTTGCTTGTATTCGACTAGGTCTAGGGTGTACCATCTATTTTTCCTTAGTTGCATTCAGTTAAAAAAAAAAGTAAACCAAAACCATATTTCCTTTTTTCAAATTGTTCCATTCCGTGTTGCACAAGATAATCATTCATTGTTTGCATATTTCCATTTAGCGTTTGAGTAATTTTCCTTTTTCGTTTTTCTTGTTTGATATTTTTGTGAGAACCCGTTTGCACTTGATCCTTTAGTGTTCGTGTGTGCAGGAGACATGGGAGAGGAAGCCAACAACACGCAGCTGCAGATGAACCAGCTCCTTGATGCCATGAGAGGCATAACCGAGCGATTAACTCAAATAGAGCAAAGGCAACAACAAGTGCCTTTCCACCGACGAGTTGTTCAAAACCCTAGGCACAACTTGAGACAAGAGAGGGAAGACTCAACTGATGAGGACATGCCACACCTTGAGGATGATCCACCTAATGGGAACGATCGGAGACAAGACCCACGCGGGCAAGGAGGAAACCGAGGAAGAGATAGGAGCCGAGATCGAGACAGAGACCGAGGCAGAGATGAGGATAGACGTGGAGGTAGAGACATCAAGCTTACTCCACCTACCTTTGCTGGAAAGGTTAACCCCGAGGCATACATGGATTGGGAAAGAAGGATGGAGCATATATTTGACTACTACCAATACTCGGAGACCAAGAAGGTTACCCTAGCTGCAGCTCAATTCACGGACAATGCTCTCACTTGGTGGGATAGAGAAGTCTCTGAACGTAGGAGACAGAGAAGAGGAGCAATCACGACTTGGGAAGACATGACATATCACCTACGCAAGAGGTACATTCCCACTTATTATTTGAGAGACTTACAAAAACGTTTTAGAAAACTTTCGCAGGGATCTAAGACTGTTGAAGAGTACTATGAGGAGTTTGAAACCATCAAGAACCGATTGGAGCTTCAAGATTCGGAGGAGACTTTGATGGCACAATTCGTAGATGGTCTCAATGACAAGATAGCTAGGAAAGTGGAGTGGCAAAACTATGAGCACATGGAAGACTTGTTACACTTTGCCATACAGGCCGAGCAACAAGCTAAGAAGAAGGCCAACTCTTCACGAAATAAATCCACATGGAACCAATCATACACCAAACCGCAAGACAAAGGAAAGACTCCTGAAGTGGATAACCGTTTCAAGAAATCAACTGCTGGACCATCTAAACCGGCTCCACCTGAGCAAGGTAAGACTCCTAACCCACGATCTAGAGACATTACTTGTTTCAAATGTCAGGAAAAGGGCATTACGCCAGAGAGTGTCCAAATCAAAGGGTGATGTTCTTGAGAGACAATGGAGAGTACGAATCCGCGGATGAAGCTGATGTAGAGTCAGCCGGTTCTGAAGAAGAGATAACCGACTACCCTGAAGTTGGTGAGGTCTTGGTAATCCGGAGAGCTCTCAGTGCCTTGTATGATCCTGAAACCATTCAGAGGGAAAACATCTTTCATACAAGATGTAGCGTAAGTAACAAGGTATGTAGTCTCATTATTGATGGAGGCTCTTGCACTAACGTAGCTAGCAAGTACCTTGTGGATAAGTTAGGTCTTGAGAAGACAAAGCATCCAAAGCCGTATCGTTTAAGATGGCTCAATGACTCCACGGAGGTGAGGATTGCGGAACAAGTAGTTGTATCATTCAGCATTGGGAAGTATAATGATCAAGTCAAGTGTGATGTGGTACCAATGCAAGCTGGGCATCTTCTACTTGGGAGGCCTTGGCAATTCGACAAAGAGACCTTACACAATGGTCGCACCAACTATTACTCTTTCACACACAATCGGAAGAAGCATAATCTGGCGCCTCTTACACCAGCTGAAATACACGAGATGCAACAAGCCATGGACCAGGGATTTAAGCTAAGTAAAACTAGTTTGTTTGTTTCTCCTAGTAGTGTTCTTAAATCTATTGAACACAAACAATAGGTATTACTCATGATCTTTAGAGAAAGCTATTTTTCAGGTGAAGACACGAATTCGGAGCTGCCAAACGAGATGAACCAGCTATTGGAGAAGTATAAAGACGTCTTTCCTGAAGAGATGCCACCAGGACTTCCACCTATTAGAGGGATTGAGCATCAGATTGATTTTGTACCTGGAGCACCCATACCTAACCGACCGGCTTATAGAGTAAACCCGGAGGAGGCTAAAGAGTTGGAAGCTCAGGTTCAGGAGCTCATGACCAAAGATTACATCAGGGAGAGTCTCAGCCCTTGTGCCGTGCCTGTTTTATTAGTACCAAAGAAGGATGGCACTTGGCGAATGTGTGTGGACTGCCGAGCCATCAACAACATCACCATCAAGTATAGACATCCGATTCCAAGGCTAGATGACATGCTAGATGAACTGAGTGGAGCTACAATCTTCTCTAAAATAGACTTGAAAAGCGGATACCACCAAGTCAGAATGAAGGAAGGGGATGAGTGGAAGACTGCCTTCAAGACCAAACAAGGTCTATACGAATGGCTTGTAATGCCATTTGGTCTTACCAACGCACCAAGCACCTTCATGCGACTCATGAACCAGGTTCTAAGGGCTTACATTTGTAAATTTGTAGTGGTTTATTTTGATGATATCCTTATCTATAGCCATTGCTTAACTGACCATGTTAGCCATCTGGAACAAGTATTGGAAACACTTAGGCGAGAAGGGTTGTTTGCAAACCTTAAGAAATGCATTTTCTGCACTGATCAATTGGTGTTTTTAGGGTTTGTTGTGAGTTCACAGGGACTTAAGGTGGATGAAGAGAAGATCAAAGGCATTCAAGAGTGGCCAACACCTTCTACAATCGGACATGTCAGGAGTTTTCATGGGTTGGCTAGTTTTTATAGGCGTTTTGTCAAGGATTTCAGCACCATAGCCGCGCCTTTGACGTCTGTGATCAAGAAGGATACTGCCTTCACATGGGGATCAGCTCAAGAAGACGCATTCAAGAAGCTCAAGGAGAGCTTGACTCAAGCACCGGTTCTAGTACTTCCTAACTTTGATAAACCTTTGAGATTGAATGTGATGCATCAGGTACCGGGATAGGAGCAGTCTTAACACAAGGAGGCAAACCCGTAGCTTACTTCAGTGAGAAGCTAACTGGAGCAACCATCAACTACCCAACCTATGATAAGGAGCTTTACGCACTGGTGAGATCGTTGGAGACATGGCAACATTACTTGTTGTCCAAAGAGTTTGTTATCCACACTGACCACGAGACACTTAAGCACTTAAGAGGCCAGACTACACTTAAGAAGAGGCATGCTAGGTGGTGGAGTTTGTGGAGACCTTCCCATACGTTATCAAGTACAAAAAGGGAAAGGAGAATGTGGTGCCGATGCTCTTTCAAGGCGGTACGCTCTCATCTCAACCATGGAAGCTAAGATCATGGGGTTTGAGCATATCAAGGAGGCGTATGAGACTGATCCAGACTTTCAAGAGCTCTATCAAGACACCACTAAAGCCGCCTTTGGAGTTTTCTACCAACAAGATGGGTTTCTATTCAAGGAGAAGCGTTTGTGCATCCCACAAGGCTCCATGAGGGAACTAATCACGAGAGAAGCTCAATGGTGGAGGTTTGATGGGGCATTTTGGGAGAGACAAAACCTTGAGCGTATTGATGGAACACTTCTACTGGCCGCACATGAGACGAGATGTGGAGAAGCTATGTGCCAAATGCATTACTTGTCTGAAAGCCAAGTCCAGGTTACATCCTAACGGTTTATACATGCCTTTACCAATTCCTAATGCACCATGGGTGGACATTTCTATGGACTTTGTTCTAGGCTTGCCTAAGATACACCACAAAGATTCCATTTTTGTAGTGGTAGACAGGTTCTCCAAGATGGCACATTTCATACCATGTGCAAAGACCAATGATGCAACACAAACGGCTGATCTATTCTTTAAGGAGGTTGTGCGCTTACATGGAGTGCCAAGAACGATAGTTTCTGATCGTGACACCAAGTTTCTAAGCCATTTCTGGAAGACATTGTGGAAGAAGCTTGGCACCAAGCTCTTATTCTCTACAACTTGCCATCCTCAGACAGATGGGCAAACCGAGGTAGTAATCCGAACACTCTCCACCTTGTTGAGAGCTACGGTTGGTAAGAATCTTAAGAATTGGTTGAGTTGTTTACCTTTCATTGAATTCGCTTATAATCATGCCAAACACTCTGCTACTGACCATTCTCCCTTTGAAGTTGTGTATGGATTTAATCCTATTACCCCTTTAGATCTTATCACTTTGCCACAAGCTATCTATTCAAGTCCAGAGGCAGAGACCAAAGCCAACTTCGTAAAGAAGCTCCACCAACAAGTGAAAGAGAGCTTGGAGAAGAAGACCGAAGTGTATAGGTCCAAGGCTAACAAAGGGCGAAAGGAGCTTACATTTGAGCCTGGAGACTGGGTGTGGCTACACATGAGACATGAGCGATTTCCCACACAAAGAAAATCCAAGCTTGCACCAAGAGGAGATGGACCATTCCGAGTTTCAGAAAAGATCAATGACAATACCTACAAGCTGGAGCTGCCAGGTGAGTACAATGTGTCTACAACTTTTAATGTTGCTGATCAAGTTCCTTATGATGCAGATGAAACTGTTCTGAGGTCAGAACCTTCTCAAGGGGGAGGGAATGATGAGGTCATCGAAGCTCAAGTACCCATAGTGAGACAAGGACCACGGACCAGGTCAGGAACTAGAGTACTAAGAGAAGAATTCAACCAAGCTATTGAAGCTCTACTAAGCATTCAAGACAAGGAGGACAACAACTTCAAGACTACGGTCCAAGACCATGAAGAGGAAGCTTATACAATTCAAGTCGGACCAACTAATGGAATAGCTCTTCTCCAAACCAACAAGGAACTTTCCTTATTCACCATCACGCCAACTTAAGGGCCAAACCAAGGTGAGCGGTTCAATTCGATTATTTGTCTAACTAGTTTCTTGTCTTTGGTTTATTTCAGGTTCGGTTATTAGCATAGGTTTATTTTAATTTCTTAGTCTTTGTTTTGGTCATGGCTGAGTCTGTTGTTGCCATTTATAGAAAGTCCTAGTAGAGTCAATGTATTGTCGTTTTGCTTCAAGACCCCTAGAAGGGCAAAGCTGCATTGGACTCTTATAAAGTCCCCTCTAAGCAGCCGTGTATTTTTTAACCTAGATCAATAAACAACCGAACTTTCTTCTTCATTGAAGCAGCCGCAAGCTCTTGTTCTTGCAAAGAGAGATCGTGTGAAGCCATCTCTTGTTCTGTCTTATCAAAGCTTAGTCCATAAAGCTTTGTGGTGACATCGATTGTTCTCTTGTCCATTCCATCCAACGACTTAACCAGAGAGAGTTACACAACCAACTGGTCAAGTTCCATCATCAATCCACTTCGTATCCATTCCTTGTTCGAGTTGGGAGAGTTACACAACCAACAGCTCGGATCCATCAACCTATCCTAGCCCTGGTGCCCGTATCAGGGTTTTTGTTGATTCTTGGTTCCAATCCACTTGATTTTTCACACTCTTTCTGATTCTGGCAACCGTTCTAACAATTAAGAAAGGTATGAGTTCGAAATTTCTTGGAACCAATTCGCCTTTCATGAAGAAAAATTGCTTGTCTCTTGTGTCCATTGTTGTTTGATGGTGAAATATTGCTAGATTCTTGTCTAGGATGGATATAGGAACTTGATTTTAGGTTGAATTGATGGTTTCATAGCATAAAACGAAATTGGTTTTTTGTTGTTCGAAAAAATCCGACCATGTTGAAAAAAATGACTTGTGCATTCGAATTCAATACTTGGAAGGAGATTGATTCTTGTTTCTAATGATATATGAACTCATGTTTGATGAATTTTCCATGAAAAGTAGCTCATGAAAATTTTTGTGAAAATTTGCTAAAATGGATCGAAATTTGTCGGTTTTGTAGGATGAGCGGAGTTCAACGAGAAGTAGGAAGCTCTAGCAACACGAGCAGGAAGTGTAAGACAACGTGTGACAAGAACCTGCTCAACAGACCCATCACCGGAAAGTGGGATGCATACGACACCAAGTATTTGTCGGACTTGCGACAAACGAAGCTTATGCCAAACCGGTTGGGCAGTGAGGCTACATTGGAGGCATTGGGTCTGAAAGAGGATGTAGAGACTGTGTTCGAGAACATTGGGTTCGGACGGCTGTGGAAGATGAACATGCCCATCTATCCTAAGTTGGTGAAGGAGTTCCTCGCGACTTGCCGTCTGACCTACGCCAATCCCGAAAAACCAAAGGCGAGTGAGGGTACTCTCACCTTCTTCCTCAACAAGAAGCACTACGAGTACAGCCTCTTCGAGATTTGCGACATCTATGGTTTCCACAAAGGAGAAGACGTCAAGTTCTCCAAGTTCAGAAAAGAAGATGCGGATGAGTTCTGGTCGATCATTGCTAGTGGGCAGTATATCCCGCGAAATGCTAAGATAACCGCGATCAGGAATCCGGTTTTGAGAGTTGTGGTAAAGATCATCAGCAACACCTTCTTCTGCAAGAAGGAATCGGGAGCTGTACGAGATGATGAGTTATGGATGCTGTTCTATGGAGTGAAGCATCTCATTCCAATGTACGCAGATTCGGACGGTCCTACCGAGAACTATGCTGCTGTGTTGTGTGACATGTTGGTGAAGATCAAGATGAGGCCTCCGAAGATAACATATGTAAGCAACATCCTCACGCCTATCTTCCAACACACGCAGGTTGATCTGTCCGGAGAGGAGGTTTTGAACAAATGGGAGAGTATTGACATCGACCATCTCATCCGTTGCACAGTCCTCAACAAGAAGGACGTCTACCAGTTCTAGGGGCGCAACGGAGTTGCCCGTTTTTGTAGACTCCCGAACAGAGGTATCACTTCTCTCATTGATCAGGACAGTTTGGAGTTTGATGTTGGTCAGGAATTTTTGATAGCAGATCCAGCGGGGCAAGTCGCACAAGTTTCGCGACCTCGCAAGATACATCGACCACTGCGTACACCACAGCCTGACGAAGAGAGTGATGATGAGATGGCGGAGGGCGGAGATGATATCGAAGAAGAAGAAGAATCACAGCCACGACAACTCCTCCCACACAGCGCTGACAGATACCGCTTACCACCGAGCCCTCCAGCAGATGACACCGCGCAACAACTCCAGTGGATCATCAAATCACAAAAGAAGAACAACTCAATGATGAGGAAGATCTGGGGAGCGATCCAAAAGATTCGACCTTGTTCTTGTGCATCAGGTTCGCAGACACGAGGAGATGACACCGACGACTCCAGCGACAGCCACGAGAGGAGGACCAAGGCGAGACAAGATCGGTTGAGCGGATGAAGGCTAGAGAGCAGCACCGATAGCTCCACCAAACGACCACTGAGCTGTGGTTATTTCTATCACCCTTGTTATATCCATTTTTATTTTATGACACTTTAATTTTATTTTACGGGTTTCTCTTTCAGTTTGTTTAAACCGGGACGGTTAAAAACAAGTCTGGGGAGGGATTTATTTGTGTACTAACGTTATGTTTTATTGATGTTTATTTCTTATGTTTTATTTGTTTTATTTTGGTGTGTTATTTTCAAAAAAAAATAATAATAATAAAAAAAAAAATTTATCGAGTCAAAACAGTGTGTGATTTTATTAAACTTTTTGGAATTGCAACATGTTCGATGTCATTGCCTTAGGACTGCTTAGCATTGTTTGAGGATAGTTTGGAAACGCAGAAAAATCCATAACTTGATCATTTAGTGAATTTCTCAAATCATCTGAACTTAATCGAATTATCGGAACTTAATATGGACTTAATTTATCTCACTTAGGGGGTTGATAATCATGTATTGGATTTTACATTTGGAGTTTTCTTTGCATCATTTCTACCAATCTTTGCTAACTCCAAATGGCTAGACTTATCCTTAGTCTAGTACCACACCCTTACCATTTCCATGTTAAAACCCACTTTTCTTCGTTTACTGTCATTGCATTCATGTGCAAAAACTATGGAGTATACAGACCGACACAACTTTTCTTTAGGACTGTGTCTAGAATAGGTGGTCTCTTTCTGATTAAACTCATGGGATGTATCTAGAAATGTGATCTCTCTCTTTGAATATATTCATTGAAAATTTTCGTTTCAAAAGAGGGTGAACTTTTAAAAGGGTAGAAGATTTTATTCACATTCAAGAAATAAGCTTACATTGTTGAAATTCTTTTGATGCAGATCTTAGAGACTAACCGGTTCCATTCTCCGATATAAAAAAAAAATATAAAAAAAAGAACGAAAAAGAGAATAAAAAAACAGAAGGAACCGGGAAAGTCGTCAAGGTAATATCTTTAAATTTCATGAAACGTTAAAAGAAATCATGTTCTTGTTTGTGACTCAGTTAAAAAAGGGTAGAAGGATTAGAGTTAAGGAGAGTTGTGTACCTCCTAATTGGTCTGTGTCTCACGGTGATTTTGCATAATGATTTGCATCCGTTTATACTGCTAAAAGAAACCAAAACACTTGAGCCACCAAATACCAACCTTGATACCTAGACCATAACGTGTTAGATATTCCCTTTGTGAGAGTACACGCATTTGATAATGAATGTTAAATATTGAGTTCTGCTTGATCATGAGATTTCACTTATTTACTACGGTTATGGAGAAGTACAATGAAGTACGGTTTGATCCGAACCTTGCGAATGCGGTTTACGGGCAATTGATTTAGAGTATGGTCCTATAAGTTTTACAAGTTTCACACGTTTTTCTAACCTCTCCTCTTTGTAAAATATCTGGTTTTGCTTGGGGACAAGCAAAGGTTTTAGTTGGGGGGAGTTGATATTATGTGTTTTTAACGTATTTTAATTCGTTTTTAGTATTTGGTTTGAGTTTTGATTTGCATCTTTCGTTAGTTTTTCGAGTCTTTTCTATTGTTTTGAGTCTTTTTACAGATTTCATGGAGTTCCGAAGGAGTTTGGCGTTTACGGACATGTTCGAGTCGAGTTAATGCGGAAAACACGAGAAAATGACCAAGTGAAGAACGACCGTTCTTGGAGCAGAACGACCAACAGAACGACCGTTCCCCCAAGGGAACGATCGTTCCCAACCTCACCTACCTTGCCGACAAAAGCCATGGAACGACCGTTCTCCCCCAAGAACGATCGTTCCCAATCACACGTACTCCACCAACAACCATGCACGGAACGACCGTTCTCCACCAAGAACGATCGTTCCAAAGCTCACCTACTCCACCTACTTCGATTGACCATTGGGAACGATCGTTCTACACCAAGAACGACCGTTCCCCACTTCACCTACTCCCCTTCACCTTGGCCTATATAATGGACTCACAACATCAATCTCAAAACACACCATCTTCTTCCTTCTCTCTTCTCTAGCTTCTAAACATTGCTCTCTCTTCAGTTTTAAGTTTTATGTTTATGCTTTTATTAAGTTTTATTTAGTTTCTTTTAAGCTTTATACATTTATGTTTATGCTTTAAGTTTTACTTTCAGTTCTTATATTTATGCTTATGCTTTAATTAAGTTCTTATAAGTTTATATCCAGCTTATGTTATATATTCAAGTTTTTATGATGAACTTTATAATCTCGTTGTTATCTTCTTCTTTAATTATGTCTGAGTAGATCTCTAGTTAGGTTGAGGTTTGTCAAAGGAATTCATGAGCTTTAGGGTTAAACACAAATAGGTTATTCAAATCGATGTCTTCACCTTTGTTGTTCTTAATGCTTAGATCAAATTGATCACTTGATTTTATGATATTAGGTTTAACTTAGAGAGCGAGAGTTGCTAGGTTGCTAGAAAGAACATTTTTGAGCAATTTATTCATTACATGCGAGAGTAGATGTATTGGAGAATTGTGAACATATTAAACCTATCATTAATGCTTGTCTACGATTTCTAGTACCAACGAGAGTTAGAAATTCTAGGTCGATAGACAAAGATATTGATACCACGAGAGTGGATTGATACTATCTTAGTGTTTGAGTTCTAGACTTATGCTTAATCACTGCCTGAATAGTTATTTGATCCGTTGCTCTGAATCTCCTGCGATATTCCTTGACCTAATGCTTGTTTAAAATTATCTTTACAACCGATTTCGCTTTTATTATTGCTATCTACAAAAACCAAAAACATATTTAATTGTCTTAGCTCTTAATTTAGCTCATTAAGTCAAAGTATGAAAACTGGTCTTCGTGGGATCGACCCCTAAATACTACTTCGTATGCTGTGCACTTGCAGTAGGAAATAAGGGTTTAAAACTCGTGTATCAGGATTTCGACCCCAACAGTAAGTGTTTGTTCTGCTGTTTCTATCATTCTGCAACTTAAATCTGAGTAAAATGATGATGTAGAGTCACATGTCTCCCGTTCTCCCCTCATTTCTTCCTCTTTCTTGTTTGTTTCCTTAATTCCGACAGGCTCCTTCTTCTCCATCCTCTCAAAGTCTCGACGCCAGCAAGAAAGGTAAGTGTTTCTTCTGTTGTTTCTATCATTCTGGAACTTAAATCTGAGTAAAATGGTGATGTAGAGTCACATTCTTGTTACATGGACGCTTAGTTTTAATTTTTTATTTTTTTTTGAATATTGGGTTGGGTTTTGGAGATTATTTGTTAAGATGAGTCGGAAGGAAGTTAGATGTTAAAGAAGAGCTGGTAGAATGGTCAAATGCTCTTCGAATCATACAGAGTCGTAGTAAATTTGAGCACTTTCGTCGATTAAAAGAAAATTATCTGGGTTTTTAGAATTGGGTATTACTGAGTAACACTAAGAGAACGAGTATCACTGAGTTCAATTATTTCTCATATGTTTGAGGCATATGCTAATGGCGTTTGTCTTTCTTCTTCAGGGGATTATGAATAATGGTCGATTCACCGTTATGTATTTTGATTATGGGGGATGCTATGAAAATGATGATGGGAAGATGAGCTGGATCTCAAGAGGAGAAGAAATTCACACTTTGGTGTTGAAGACATCTGTTGAGGAGGTGACTTATGATGGGTTAGTTGCGGAAATTTGCAGGAAGATGAAGAAAGACGAAGCAAAGATGCAGGTAAGAGTTAGTTACGTTCCATTCATAGTGGATCCGAACAGACCGTCATATATCCGCGATGATGATGTTGTTGTTGGCTACCTGATGCAAGTGAATCACCAAGCATGTAGAAGTGTGTTGAATGTGGAGGTTGTGGAAGAGATAGATGAAAACCAGGGGATAGATGAGCGTGAAAACGAAAATGGTGTAGATGGTGAGGAAGAGATGTTTGGTGTGGATGCTGACAACGGTTTTGGTGGTGATGAAGATTGAGATGTTATGGATGGTATGGTTACTCTGTACAGAGGAGAAGGGTCGGAACACCAGGAAGGAGGAAATGATTCAAGGGAAGAACTTCATAATACTGAATATGAGGATGCAGTTGGTCTAGAAGATGTAGGGAATTTAAATGCTGGTATAGAAGATGAAGGGAATTTAAATGCTGGTATAGAAGATGAAGCGGATGTAAATGGTGGCTGGGAAGATGGTATGATATGGTTCTAGGTCAAGAGTTTCAAAATAAGGAGACAGTGCAAGATTTAGTTCATATAGCTTCACATCGGAATTGTTTCGAAGTTCAAACAGTCAAGTCTGACCGGAAACGATATGTTCTCAGATGTCGTCAAGCTGAAGCTTCAGGTTGCAAGTGGCCGGTACGAGCTGCAAAGCTTATGAATTCAAATTGTTTAACGCTTACAACTTACAACAACATGCATACATGCTCTAGAGCTTCTTCTGTTACAATGAGGAATAGAAAGAGAGGAAATCCACGAATAGTTGCATCTATTTTGCACGAGGACTTTCCGGGACGATTCGACACTCCACCTCCGAGAACTTTGATCGGTATGGTTCAAGCGAAACTTGGTGTAACAGTATCATACTCTACTGCTTTGAGGGGAAGGAAACAAGCTGCTAATGATGTCCGGGGAAGTCCGGAGGAGAGTTACCAGATGATGTATTCTTATATGTATATGCTTGAGGTGATGAATCCAGGTACACGGACTTATGTGGAATTGGATGAGCAGAACAGGTTTAAGTACTATTCTTTGCTTTGGGAGCTTCCATACAAGGATTTAAAGGCATGAGAAAAGTTATTGTAGTGGATGGAACCCACCTTAAGACTAGTTATGGTGGTGTTTTATTTGTTGCTACAGCTAAGATCCTGATCATCACCATTATCCAATTGCTTTTGGTGTAGTTGATAGTGAGAAAGATGCTAGCTGGATGTGGTTTTTGAACAGGTTAAAATCAGTGATACCGAATGATCCGGAAATGGTGTTTCTTTCTGATAGAAACCCTAGCCTCATCAAGTCGGTGGCTGAGGTGTTCCCATTGTCTAAGCATGGTTATTGTATACATCATCTGTCTCAGAACGTGAAAGGAGAAGTTAGTAAGGTCCACAAAGAAACCTGCGTACATAAATTCAAAGAATGGGCCCATGCATACACTGAGAGTGATTTCTTGAGTCTTTACGAGGCTTTTAGAATGAAGTATAAGGGTGCAGGAGAGTATCTGGACAAAAGTGCAGCTACAGATAAATGGGTGAGATGTTATTTTCGAGGAGATCGATACAACATTGACACCTCCAATATTGTTGAATCGATTAATAGTGTTTTGAGGACGGCGAGGATGTACGCGCTACCCATGATTGATGTGATTATTGAGAAAATATCTGAATGGTTTAACAAGCATAGGAATGCTTCTGCTGGTGGAGGATCAGACGCAGATAAGATTGTGCCATATGTGACGAAAGAGCTCGACAAAATGTCACCGGAAGCGAAGAAATTGAAGGTTCGTGAGTTGAACGCCTTCTTCCTTGAATACAGTGTCACGGGACGTGATGGCAAGCCTTATACGGTTGATATGAGATCTAAAACTTGCAGTTGCAAGCACTTTAATATTGACAAATACCCATGCATACATGCAATTGCGGCTGCCAGATTCATTGGTGGAGGTAAGGACGTCCATCTCCATGAGTTTTGCTCGAAATATTATTTGAGGGAAGTTTAGGCATTGGTGTATTGTAGGACCATTTATCCAGTACCCCATCAGTCTGAATGGATTGTTCCTGAGGATATACGAAGTTTGGTTGTCTTTCCACCGAAGTTGGTCAAGAAGAGTGGAAGAAATCAAGAAAGAAGGTTCCCATCCGTTGGAGAACACCGAGGAAGGGGGAGAGGTAGGGGAGAGGGAGAGGGAGATGTTTGTATTCATATTTTCAAAGTGGTGGGGAAAGTGGTGGTGAGTAGTTTCTTTCCAAAGAGGATTAGGTCAAGTGTCACGATTGTTGGTTTTTCACGTTGAGATATTAGGTATAACCATGGGCGGATCCAGAACATAATTTTAACAGGGGCATAACACAAAAAGATTAATACTATAATGCTTTTATCTAAGATAAATGAGCATTTAGCAAAAAAAAAATGATAAAGGGGCATAAATTTATTTATTTAGAGGGGAAAAATTAAAAACCTATAGAAAAATACACTAAAATCTAAAATTTTAGGGGTGGCATATGCCCCACCCATTCACCATGTACATCCGCCACTGGGTATAACTGGTGCAACTAAGAAAATGTTTCAGAAATTCGGACCAATGTTTATTTTTGGTTTGTTGGTTTATTTTGAAAATGATGTTTCATTTTTTCATTAATGGCCCACCCCACACAAATTGGGTATAGGACAACCCAAAAGCCACAATGGTTTTTTTTTTAATTATTTTTCTTAATTTTGAATAAAAATGGTTTTAAAACTAATAAATGGTGATTCACCATTTACAAAACCATTTTAGCTTAATAATTACATATAATATTACCAAATTTATTGGGAAAAAAAATGGAGCCAAAATGCACAGAAAATACGTTTTAAAACATGTTAATGCATAGAAACCTCAGAACTGCTTACTGATTGACTAAAACCATCAGTATAACTAGAAATTTTATACTTGGAGTACAGTAACACTACAAAAACTCGAAAACACCCAAAAGTATAACTATTTGGAAAATGGTAACACTAGAATACTTGGTATTACTATGTGCAATTTTGGCGGCGCACGTGTACATTTTTTTCATTTTCCCTCCTGTTTTTCATTTTCCCTCCTATTTCCCCCCCCCCCAAAAAAAATACACCCGCTTTATTTTAAAATTACGAACATTTTCTTTTGTCCTCAGATTTTGTGTGGACCCTCACCATTGTTCCCTTATTCCCCACAACCACAAAATCCCTTTTCTCTTACTTCCTCCCCAGATCTAATCTAGGGTTTTCACTTTTCCCCATCCCTCTTTCAATTTTCCCACAATCATCTCCTTTGCACATTTGAGCAATTCTTGGGAGCAGTCTCTTTTCCCGGTTCATCACATTCCAATGTATTTGTTTTTTGATTTTAGTGTTTGTTAAAATTATTCAAATCGATTTCGATTTCGATTTGGGGGAAATTACATTTTCTGGGTTTGTTGTAAAAATTTGTTCGAGGAATCGATTTGGGGTTTTCAGATTCTGGGTATGTTTGATTTCAGATTCTGGGTTGTTGAATATAGGAGTAATTACGGTGTATTGCAAAGAATTTCATGAGATACTTGATTTTCGGGGTAACACTTAATAATTCTCGGTAACATTAACACCATTACGTCTTCCAATTAGTTTCAATGAGTAGTTCTGACAGTTCCGACGAGGAGGCGAGGGAGTTCATGCGGAGATGAGAGTACATGCCTTATATGGATTATGGAATGATTGATAAGTGTCCTTGTGGGGGAAGAATCATCTGGGAAGAAGCTGCAACCGCTGCTAAACCCGACCCAGCAAAGACTTATTGGACTTGCAATCACTATCAGGTGCGTGTTCCTCATTTCTGTTTGTGTTTAAATGCATTGCTCAATATGTTGGTTTTTTGGCAGAACGATGGCTCACGTGCAAGGAAACTGTGGATTCACGGTGTGGATGAGAAGTTTGAAAAAATCAACACAGAACTTCGACAGAGGAAGGAGAACTTGGACAAAATTCAGAACGAGCACTCTCTGATGCGAGCTGAAATTACAGAGCGCCATAAGATGGTTGCGGATTTACGCAACCATTTGCGCAACGTTTGATGTTGTTCTACTTCTAATTTCTGAATTGTATTTCAAGACTTATGTTCTCTGTTTGAATTCGAATTCAAGACTTCTCTTTTTCTGCATTGTTATTTGAAGACATCTGTATTATCATCATGTTTCTGAATTTTAATTCAAGACTTCTTTATTAGCTTAACACTTTTTATTTGAATACCTACATCTGTTTTGGTAATTTCTGTCCTTAGGCACAAAAATACTAGTTTTTCATTCTGATAAATACTTTCTTCCTTCGTTTTTCATTGTCACAAAACCCAAAAAAAAAAATACTAGTTTTTCATTCTGATAAATACTTGTTTCTTCCTTCGTTTTTCATTGTCACAAAACCCAAAAAAAAAAAAAAATACTACACCCATTTCAAACACAACAGAAGCCTTAAGTCTTTCTCTTCTTCGCAGGACCCTGATGCTGGAGAGGTTTTCTCGTCCTCAACCCGTACCTACGAGGCTCAGTTGATTTCCTCTTCAAAACATTCTCCTCTTGTGCCTCCTTCACAACGTTCTCTTGTGCCTCCTTCACAACGTTCTCAACATCCTCCGGGTCGTCGAAGAAAGAAGAAACGAAGCCACGGTACAGCTCCACGTCCTGTAGCAGGTCCTCCTCCACGTTCTGTGCAGCCTCTTTACTCTGCTCCTTACTCAAGTCCTCTGCACCTTCATCTCCGGCGTCATCCTTTTCGTGCTCACCTTGGTCCTCATTGTCCTTGCTCTTCCCTTCGTACCTACGGGGCGCAATCGCTTTCCTGCTCCGCAAACGCTTCGTCCTTGAGCCGCTCTCAACTCCCACGGTGCTACACCTCTTAATTGTTGTCCCCTGCAAAACGCAAGTGTGACATTTATATCACATTTATCTCCCAAAACGCTAGTGTCACATCAAATAATCCTATTTACCTCCTCCTCATCCTCAGTATTTTCCTCCTCCTCTCCTGGGTCCTGTTTCTCGTTTTCATTTCTTTCCCCCTCCTCTTCTGCCTTTTTCCCTTGTTCTTTCTCCTTATCCTGGTACAGCTGCGCATTCTTTTCTACAGCTTCTTCACCCTGCGTTTCTTCCTCCGTTTCGCCTCCACCGCCATGCTCTGCATAGAGGGAACTATTGAACTCCAAGTTCTGCTGTACCGGCTCCTCTGCTGCCACTTCTGTACCCGTCTCCTTCTCCTTCTGATTTTGCTCAACTTCCTCCTGTGCAACTTCTTTACCCTATCTCCTTCTCCTTCTGATTTTGCTCAGCTTCCTCCTCTGCAACTTCTTTACCCGTCTCCTTCTCCTTCTGATTCTGCTCCTCTGGAGTATCTTTGCCCTTCTCTTTACTCAGCTCCTCGGCACCTTCTTTGCCCTGCATACACTCACAGTTGTACTTAGTGTTCCCAAGTGTTACATTGTGTATTGTTTATATCAACACAATATTACCTTTTCTACTGGAATGTAGAATGAGCTAACGTACTCCCAATCCTCATATGCTTTTTCTCCCTGCAATTGCTTCATATACTCCTCCATGACTACAACTTTCTTCGTCACAAGTTGTAGTCTATCATCCAATCCATCAACCTTAGATTTCATAATCTTAAAATCCTTCTGAATATTATTGGACAAGTCCTGCAAAGCTTCCTTCATTTTCTCAGTGACTGCTGCCAAATCAGCTCTCGTTCCTTTTCTTCTATTTCCTCACCGGCCGTTTCTTCTGCTGCCACATTGCTCGTTTCTTCTGCTGCCACATTGCCCGTTCTTTCTTCTGCTTCTTCTTTCCCTTTCCTTGCTGTCACATCTTCAGCATACATATCATCAAGGCAGAATTGAATGTCATCCTCAGAAGGCTCTTCATCCAACTGTGAACAACAGGATCCTCCACATCTTCGTCTTCATCCTCTTCAGTAAGTCTAGACAAAAGAGCTGCTTCCTCCACGTAAGGGACCAATATACTATCAATCTCCTGTCAATATCAAAAGCATTTATAAATAAACAATGCAATTTTAAAAAATACCAAACGTAACGAATACTGACCTTAGTCTCGCCCAGTCCATCATTAAGTTCAGCAAGCGAAAATCCTTTCAATCCCTGCCCTTTTTTGAACTTCATCTTGCACATCCTTGGGCAGTTCTTTGGTGCATTTGGAACATCCTCGACGAATTTCTTCCTCAGTGCTGGGATTGCCTCAAACTACAAATATGTAATTTGAGTTAGCTTCAAATAAAAGAAAATACAAGTATTTGCATTATTCATACTTACCTCCAACGGAAGGCAGAAACTTGGGTAAACCCAGTTCGTCCCCCTGACTTCTCCTTCAAAATGATCCACTGTGTGCTGGATCTCTTCCAAGTTGTTGTCAAAAGACAATCTCCCCCACGGAAAAGTCCTGCACAGCTGAAGATCATCGACGACTCTTAGGAAAAAGGGCTCCACGGGAGTAGCATCCTTGCCTGTCTTGGCCTGCCCAATGATCACACTACACAAAAGGTAAAGGACGGCCGTCTTCAATCGATCTTCAGATGCCTTCATCTTCAGCAGCTTCGCCAAGACATCCGGGTATTTGACAACCGCTTTCTCTCCAAACACCCTATCCTTATACTTCATACTTCCCAACTGCTCCAAATCCTCCACAGGATAACTCCGACAGCTTAAACCCGAGATGAGAGCATGCTCCCGAATACCATAACGAATGGGAACGCCGTTGACAACGAACCACGCTTCCCTTTTCTTCTCTGTACATGCCGTACGAAGAAACAACAACCATATCCCGTTAAGCTTGTGGTTATTTGCCTTCGGCATGTGGAAAAAATGCCTGAACTGCGGGTGCTCCAAGAACCAATCCAGCTCATGCTTTTTAAGCTTATACTTCAACCCAGTTCTAAGTGTGTTCACTGCGTTCATGACATGACACCGACTCAAGAGCTTAATCTTCTTCCCGTACTGCGACGGGTTGAAGTACATTTTCTCCGGAAGCATCGGCTTCGTTACCTGCAACATAAAGTGACCGAATTGTTAGTTAGTGTTTCCCAGTTCAACCTAGTATTACTTTTTTATCTTAGCTCTACCCAGTGTTACCTAGTGTTTCTCCCACAAAATCCCACAAAATCCCCCAAGAATCCAAGTTTAAACAAAAAAAACCGAACATAAACTAACTTAATAAACCTAAACTTCGATACCCAAAACCCAAAAATTCGAATTTTTAAAAAATAATTACAAACAAATTAAATCAATCTCAACGCATGCACAAGGAACCCCACGCACAAGGTGAATTCAGTTCATACCGTTGTTTCAGATTCCTCGGAATTTGCTGGAACCGAATTTGATTGGGTTTGCTAACTATCTTCGGCTTCGACTGCAGCCGCTTCGACAGGAGCCGCTTTGACTGGAGCCGCTTCGACTGGAGCCGCTTCAACTGGAGCCGCTTCAACTTGCCGGGATCTTCCACCGGTACCTTCTTCAACGTCGGCTGCTGTCACCTCATCTTCAACTCGCCGGGATTTTCGCCAAGAAAATCGAGTACAGGGAGGCATCCTTTAAACGCCTGTTCACCAGTTAGATTCGGGTAGAGAGAAGTCGGAAGGAGGAACAGAAGAATAAAATCGGAGTTTTTTCCGAAGAAGAAGTTGGAATTTTGGGTTTTTTGGCGATCTCTCACGGGAGAAGTGGGGGAGATGAACCGTTTGAAGGGAGAGGGTTTGGGAGAGAAATCCGATTTAATAAAGGCAAAACTGTATTTGATCGCCCTTTTCTTATTAAAACCTTTGATTGAATAATACAAGGGTAAAGCAGCTCAATTTTTTGCCCATGAGGGTAATATAGCCATTGATCCGCATTTTAGGTGATGGTCCTAAAACAACGTCGTTTAAAAGTCCAGATGAAATACGACACCGTCTAGCAATATCGACGAAACGGGAGGGGTAAAAAGGTCAAAACGACCGTTCTAATTTTCTGTCTTTGAAACTCGACGTGGGCTTTTCCTATCCTGAAGCCCATTAGCCTAATTCAGCTCTAGCTGAGCCGAGAGACAACGGTACAAAATGTCGCCTCTTATCTAGAACCAAAGGGATGAAGCATTCTCTGTAAATCTCACCAGATAAGGTTTCCCTCTGTTCTAATTTCTGGTGCTGCAATTTCGACTCTTCCCGCTTTAGTATATCCTTCGGAGAAATTTCGACCAAAAAGGTGACTCTTTTAATATTTTTTTTGAGTTCAAGTGGATTCTTCTCACTTGGCAATTATCTGTCATGAAAAAAAAAAAGGTCCGAAATTTATTGCTTTCTTTTTTATTTCTTCGGTATTGGTGTTGCAATGAAATTTTCAACCTGGGTGGTTTAATTTTAGAATATTTCCAAAGAGCTTTACTTTGGATTTTACAATGGATTCTTTATCTTTGCTTACGGTTAAGTTGTTTTTTTTTTTTTGGAAAAATGTTTACAATAATCTGTCTGAACTCCTTTATATTGCAATTTATGTCTATGTCTATGTTGTAGGTGACGCTAGGAATGAATAAACTGTTGTTTTAGCAAATCACTCCAAGGGATTTCTAGAGATGACACCAGTTATAACTTCTTCTATCACCAATTTCGCTCTCATTCCTGGTTCCTTCAAATGCTGCTTCTCTCGTAAAGCTGAGAGTCAGCCGCAGAGACTCGTCTTCCTGCCTCTTTCCACTTCACTTCGGTTGTTTCCTCCTGCCTATGGTTATGGAAGACGTTTTGTGTTGCATCCTCATCGCAGAGCCACAGGGACTGATGTTGTCGCAGTACAAGGACAAGATTCTCCTCCTTTTGATGTTGTTGCGGAGGGGAACTCAAAACTTGAAACCACCGAGTCAAAGGAGAAGTCAGTTGCAGCTCCAAGGCCTGGGAGGAAGAGCGAGTTGCCAGCAGTTAAGAACGAGGAGCTAATTGCCGGTGCAACCTTCACCGGTAAAGTAAGAGCCATCCAGCCCTTTGGTGCTTTTGTCGATTTTGGTGCCTTCACAGATGGATTAGTCCATGTCTCTCAATTGAGTGACAACTTTGTTAAGGATGTTTCGAGTGTTGTCTCTATTGGTCAAGAGGTCAAAGTAAGGCTTGTGGAAGCTGATATTCAGGCAAAGCGTATTTCTCTTACCATGCGTAGTGACAATGAAGGCCAGTCCGATAAGCCGCCGAGATCCAAAAGGAATGCTTCTGCTTCTAAAGGAGGAGGAGGAGGGCAGAAGAAGGAAGATAACTCAAAGTTTGTCAAGGGACAGATGTTGGACGGGACAGTCAAGAATTTGACAAGGTCGGGAGCGTTTATAACGATAGGTGAAGGCGAAGAAGGGTTTCTACCCACGGCTGAGGAAGCAGATGATGGGATTGGGAGTATGATGATGGGTGGCTCTTCGTTACAAGCTGGACAAGAGGTTAAAGTTCGAGTCTTGCGGATAGCAAGAGGACGTGTTACTTTAACGATGAAAGAGGAAGATGACGGTAAGTTTGATGAAGCACTCACTCAAGGTGTTGTGCATACAGCCACAAACCCTTTTTTGCTTGCTTTTCGTAAGAACCCGGAGATTGCTGCGTTTCTTGACAAGAGGGAGGAAGAGGCAGCTGAGAAACCAGAAGAAGCTGTGAATAAATCAGAAGCTGAAGACGAATCGTTATCTGTGTCGTCTGAAGAAACAAGTGAAGAGGTAACTCCCAAGGTAGAAGAAGAAGTGACAGAGAATAAAGCTGTTGATGTTTCGCAAGAAGCGGAAGAGGTGGGAAAGATTCCAGATGAAAATGGAAGTGTGGTGAGTTCTGAGGCCAAGCCAGATGTTTTACCAATTCCAGAAACCAAAAGTAAGTGGACTTGTGTTGTGTCATATTGATTTATACTTCATCTTTTGAATGTGTATAGCTCATGACTCTTTTCCAATACCAGATGAAGAGGAAATTGCTAATTCAGCCTCTGAATCAGATGCTGCGGCAAGTGAAGGGGTTGAGAAGGAGGAAGTGGTGGCTGATGCAGAGACTCCTGCTTCTCTAGTCACAGAAGCTTCTTCCAAGGAAGTGGTGGCTGAAGCAGAGACTCCTGCCTCTCTAGTGACAGAAGCTTCTTCCGAGGAAGTGGGCATCAAAGGTCTTTTCTTTTTCCCATTTTTGTGGGCTTGTTTCTGCGTTTTGCTTCATTGAGATATAATGGGAAACTTGTATCAATACTTGCAGGGGGAATATCACCAGCTTTAGTAAAGCAGCTGAGAGAAGAAACAGGAGCGGGAATGATGGACTGCAAGAATGCTCTCTCGGAGAGTGAGGGCGATATGGTCAAAGCTCAAGAGTATCTCCGCAAGAAGGGACTAGCAAACGCAGACAAGAAAGCCAGCAGAGCTACAGCCGAAGGGAGAATCGGTGCTTATATACACGACAGCAGAATTGGTGTCCTCTTGGAAGTTAATTGTGAGACTGATTTTGTCTCACGAGGCGACATCTTTAAGGAGCTTGTTGATGATCTAGCCATGCAGGTAAAACCATTTTCTTCTTTTATGCAATAACTGACAACATGAAACTGACCTGGTCTAATTCATTGTAGGTGGCGGCTTGTCCTCAAGTAGAGTACCTTGTCACAGAAGACGTTTCTGAAGAAATTGTGAACAAGGAAAAAGAGATAGAGATGCAAAAGGAAGATCTTTTGTCGAAACCGGAGCAGATAAGGGAGAAGATAGTTGAAGGTCGGATAAAGAAGAGGCTAGATGCACTTGCATTGCTTGAGCAACCATACATTAAAGATGATAAGGTGATAGTGAAGGATTTGGTCAAGCAGAGGATTGCAACCATTGGAGAAAACATCAAAGTGAAAAGATTCATTAGATACACTCTTGGAGAAGGCCTCCAGAAGAAAAGCCAGGACTTTGCTGCTGAGGTTGCTGCTCAAGCTGCATCTAAACCAAAAGCTACTGAACAAGATAAACAAGAGCCAAAAGCTGAAGAGGCCAAGGAAGAAGCTGTTGCAAGGTGAACAAGTTTTGTTCTTTTTTTATTCCCTGCTCTTCTTCTTGACTAAACTTGTTAAAAAGTTAACATTTTTGGAGAAATGGCATTATTGCAGTCCAGCAGCAACTACAGTGGTTTCAGCTGGTCTTGTGAAGCAGCTGCGTGAAGAAACAGGAGCCGGGATGATGGACTGCAAGAAGGCATTGGCGGAGACAGGAGGAGATCTTGAGAAAGCACAAGAGTATCTTAGAAAGAAGGGCCTTTCAACAGCAGATAAAAAATCAAGCCGGCTTGCAGCAGAAGGGAGAATCGGCTCATACATTCACGATTCAAGAATTGGAGTTCTGATTGAAGTGAACTGTGAGACTGATTTTGTGGGCAGAAGCGAAAAATTCAAGGAATTGGTTGATGATCTTGCAATGCAAGCTGTGGCTAATCCACAGGTAAGGAAAAGAGTTTCTTATTAAATTGGTTGGTGTGTGTGTGTGTGTGTTCTCTGACTTCACTCATATACATGTGTACGTAATGCACAGGTGCAATATGTTAGCATTGATGAGATACCAGAGGAGATAAAGAAGAAAGAAAAAGAGATTGAGATGCAAAGAGAGGATCTTGAGTCCAAACCTGACAACATAAAGGAGAAGATAGTTGAAGGAAGGATCTCAAAGAGGCTTGGAGAAATGGCATTGCTTGAACAGCCTTACATTAAAGACGATAGTGTGCTCGTTAAGGATCTCGTGAAGCAAACCGTTGCTACCCTTGGCGAAAACATCAAAGTTAGGAGATTTGTCAAGTTTACTCTTGGAGAAGACAATTGACTAGTCGTATGATATTTTTTTTTTTCCCATCAAGAGAAGAGAGCACTCTCTTTGTTTGTCTTTTTGTTGAGAACAAAGCAAAATATTCCCTTTTTTGTATTCATATACATTAGTGTTAATTTCATCTACTCAACTGTTAGCTCTGTTTTTATCTGGTCTTAGCTCTTCGAGGGCACCTGAAAGAAATCTTTATCAACGGTCAACGGTAAACAAATGAGAATCAAACCAGGAATGTACTAATAACACATTATATTTATAATCTTATCAGAATCTATTATCAAAGTACCGACACAAAATCTTGTGAACAAGAAAAGAAACAAAAAAAGAAGAAGAAAATGAACAGAGTAGATAAGAGTGAAAAACAGAGCAAAGTGATAAAAGGAACAACGGTAGTTTCAGGTCTCTCTATCTTCCAATCAATCGTATCCAAAATGTACATTATCAAAAGCTGTAACAAAACTCTCCTTATGCATTCATATCTCAAAACTAACTGTATCAACCTGTTCTATTTTCTTATACAAGTCAAAGAATCCTTTCTAGACAACCTCTTGTACCTTGGTCAAAAGTGGTTTGGAGCTCAGGTGGCATTCCCCGACACAGTTTTATGGTCTGGCTTGCGGTACTTAATCGTTTATCTACAAAAGATCGCATTCTCTCCTGGGGTCTTTCGATTGATCCGAACTGTGTACTCTGCGCTACTACTGGTGAATCACGTAACCATCTTTTCTATGAATGCCCTTTCAGTTGGGATGTTTGGACTCCCTTAGCTCAGAGGTGTGATCTTCCCCTTACTCGTGACTGGTCTGCATGTCTGGCTCTTCTGGTTGCCCTCCCAGGTGCTATGTGGAAGCAGAAGTTGACTCTCCTAGTATGGCAGCTCTCGCTCTACTCCATCTGGTCCGAAAGGAATGCGCGGATTCACAGAAATATCTTCAAATCTGCTTCTGTGATTCGAGCATCCATCGATAAGACTGTGCGTAATCATATACTGGGTCTCCGTGAAGTAAATCCTTCAAAATCCTCTCTTATGATGCAATTTTGGCTCTCCTCTCCTTCACTCTAATTGTTCGATTCCTCTACTTCTCCGTGCTGTCTCTTCCACTTTCGATTTTTTGCTAAATTTTTGGTCTTTAGGTTCTAAAAGTTCTTTGGGTCAGTCAAAGGCTCTTTGTTTTCTATCTTTGGGGATTTTAAAATTATGGGTGTGGCCCAACAAACACTAAGGCCATTTTCGGCTTGTATTCGCTTTTAATTTGAAAAATTTCAGTCAAGAAAAAAAATAAAAAATCCTTTTTAACGTCATAGACATTTCTCTCTATCTTTCTTTCTTTGTCTCTGTTGCATCAATTACGACAAAAAAAGTTTTGTCGATTTTTTTCTGAGTAATTATGGGAAGCAAATTATGTATTAATTAAACTAACCACGACATCAACAAAGAACTGATGTAAAAAAATAAAAAAACTCACGATTCTTCTATTTCCGCTGGAATGTATCCTCAAAACACAATTATTTGCACCTCTTTCTCTAAACCACTTGATGATCGTTTTCTCTGGGATTCCTCAGCTTCTGATTTCTACGTTATGTTTTTTACTCTGGTTCGTCTCCATCTTCAGAGTAGACATCGACATGTTGAACCAAAGGCGTGTTGAGCCAAATGTGTGATCAAACCAAAACCACATGAAGTGCAAGCTCTCTTTGTGAACATCTTCAGTCTCATCCAACTAAGCTTCTCTTGTGTGAGTGGGAGCGTGAGTGGGTGTGGGTGGGAATCATGAGGGGACATGAGCGAGAGTGAGTGGACATGAGTGAAAGGTAGTCCAAAATTTCTATTAAGTTTTTTTTCTTCTTCTTTACAAGAAAGAGGAATACGGCGCTTACTGGAGATAGAGCAGGAAAGGCGAACCTCGTTAGGGATACAAAACTAACTCAGAAGGAAAAGCTTACAGAACGCCAATTACTTAAATATGTTCGTATCGCCGGAAAAGCTGCCCCTACGGACTGGGACACCTTCTTCTAGAGCATTCTCACCATAAATCTGACCCCTTCCCCTGTTTCCACCTACGTATATAGGATATTTTAAGGCGTGGAAAATTTATTGGGGTTATAAAAAAAAAAAAATCCTCGTCTTTGGGTGACAGAATAAGATTCCCCGGATCTCCCTCAATCTCAAATCGTGTCCTGAAATCATACTTGTATTTACTCCAGTAGAGTCGTAATGTTGAGATAAGACAATCATATGATATTGGACGGTAATAATGTTTTGCTAGAAGCCGCTTGTAACTTATGAGTTATGAACTCATTACCATCATCATATGATCCTATAGGGTCACACACCTAAGCAAACTAGATAATATAAGTTGGGTTTGATCATTAGAGTAATGATCATGATCAATGTATATAAGATATACGTTAATATCGAGTTTCTGTGAGGGTGTCGATCGACACCAATGGTTAGTGTCGATCGAAACCACTCGGGATCAGAAACCGGATTTTGATTTAATTTAAATCAATTCGGTTCGGTCCATCGGTCAACTAGGTTTTCTCATGTCGCCTATATATAGGATATATGGCACGACTCTGAGACAAACAGAAGTTCCTGGCTGTCACAGAAACGCAGAGAGAACCCCAAGGCGAATCATTCGCGAAGGCACTATCATCCCTGTCGTCCAGTTTGTGTGCGTGTGGACTTCTGTAGAGGCGCAGCACTTGAGGCGCTTCCCGATCTCGATTACCTAACATCTTCCGCTGTTTAATCTCCAGGTATACTCAAGATCTGATGTAGATTCAATTGACCCATGATCCGTGGCTTAGAGTTTCTTCTAGGGCTGTTTTAATTTGATTAAAACCCGTAAAAATTCCTTCAGTGGTATCAGAGCCTAGTGTTTTTATTGAATCTGAAGCATGTTGTTGAATTGGTTGAATTCAAATTGAAATATATATATATGATATATAGTTGGCATGCTAAATTTTATGTTCAAAATCGTTTTTGTTGCATAAATCCTTCGATCTAGGGTTCGTGCGAAACATGTATCGATCGACACCATATGTGTGTGGATCGACACCGATCGGGTTTTCACGTGATAATTTTAGGTTTCGATCTCTAGATCGTTTTCCCTCAACCACTGGTGTCGATCGACACCAGATCAGTGTCGATCGACACAGCTTGGTTTGTCGCGATCAGTTCAATTGGATTGGACCGGATTATCGCGATCGGTTCAAGCGGTAAATCGGTTATCGCCTTTGATCCGATTTGGTTGGTGTCGACCGACATTAATGTAGTGTCGATTGACACCAGTCGATTATTGCGATTGGTTCGATCGGTTTAATCGGTTAAATTGTTTATCGCGATTGAACCGGTTCGGAATCTGTCGGTTAACACAAACCAGTTGTGTCGCTCGACACTGATCTGGTGTCGATCGACACTAGTTCAGAATTCGCGTTCTTAGCTTGTTTAACTTAAGAAAAATTAAAAGTGTAAAACAAGTTGAAATATATAGAATATATAAATGATATAAACTAGATTTAAGGTTCCGTTCCTCAAACCTAATATTAAGCATTTGATATCTTCTCAATCTTGTCAACTGTCAAGGCTCGTTTCATTGTGTGATGGGTTTGCCAAAGCAGGGTGTCCGCAATTACACGAGTGAGGCTGGTTGTAATCGTTAATGCGTGACTTAAAAGATTGGTTTGCTTAACTGGGCTATCAAAATAGTTTTGGGCTCAGAGATATAGGATTGGATTTGATATAAGATATCAATCCGAGACCAAAAGTTATATATGATATAATTAGCAAAGGGTTGCTTACCTAAATAGCTAAAGTTTGGGCGATGGGCCAAAGCTCACTCAAGTTTTAGTAAAATATGGATCTTGGATCATTATATTCAACTTGAGGAAAATTGTTTTGAATATAATGCAAGTTTTCTTAATTGTTTAGATTTCTCACTTCTTGAACATCGAAACTAATCTCTCGTTTTTGTTTTTTCAGCTATGTCTAGTTCCCCTCACAGAAACACATTCTCGCTTCGATCCGTCCTTGAGAAGGACAAGCTTTATGGATCGAACTTCCTCGAATGGTATCGGAACTTGAGAATTGTTCTCAAGCAGGAGAAAAAGGAATATGTCCTTGAGAAGGTTCTCCTTGAGAAACTGAAATCCAATGTCGCACACGCTGAAAGGAATGCTTGGGAGAAGCATTCCAATGATGTGGTCGATGTGAGTTGTCTCATGTTGGCTACCATGAACTCAGATTTTGATATTATGTATTTTTAACATATTTTGATTTGTTTTTAGTATCCGGTTTGAGTTTTGATTTGTATATTTCGTTAGTTTTTCGAGTCTTTTCTATTGTTTCGAGTCTTTTTACAGATTTTATGGAGTTCCGAAGGAGTTTGGCGTTTACGGACATGTTCGAGTCGAGTTAATGTGGAAAACACGAGAAAAGGACCAACTGAAGAACGACCGTTCTTGGAGAAGAACGACTGTTCTTGGAGTAGAACGACCATTCAGAACGACCGTTCCCCATCAGAACGGTCGTTCCCCACCTCACCTACCTTGCCGACAAAAGCCAGAGAACGACCGTTCCATCAACAGGACGGTCGTTCCCCATCTCACCTACTCCACCAACAACCGAGCAAGGAACGACCGTTCTCCACCAAGAACGACCGTTCCCCGACTCACCAACACCCACCTACTTCGATCGACCAACTAGAACGACCGTTCTCCTCCAGAACGGTCGTTCCCCGTCTTACCTACTCCCCTACACCTTGGCCTATATACTGGACTCACTCTTGATGCTTCAAACCACACCATCTTCTTCTCTCACTCTTCTCTAGCTTCAAAACATTGCTCATCTTCTTTTTTAAGCTTTAATGTTTATGTTTTTATCAAGTTCTTATTAGTTTCTTTTAAGCTTTAAACATTTCATGCTTTGATCAAGTTTTACTTTCAGTTCTTATTATCTATCTTTATGCTTTAATCAAGTTCTCATAAGTTTATTTCCAGCTATTGTTATCTATATTTGCACTTTGTTCAAATTCTTATTAAGTTACTTTAAGCTTTTATTATCTATTCAAGCTTTATGATGAACTCTATAATCTCTTTGTTTTCTTTTTCTTTAATTATGTCTGAGTAGATCTCTTAGTTAGGTTAAGGTTTGTCAAAGGAATTCATGAGCTTTAGGGTTAAACACAAATAGGCTATTCAAATCGATGTCTTCACCCTTGTTATCCTTAATGCTTGGATCGAATTGATCACTTGATTCATTGATGTCAGGTTAACTTAGACAGCGAGAGTTGCTAGGTTGCTAGAAAGAACATTGGTGAGCAATTTATTCATTACCTGCGATAGTTGATGTATTGGAGAATTGTGAACATATTAAACCTGATCTTAAAGCTTGTCTACGATTTCTAGTACCAGCGAGAGTTAGGAATTCTAGGTTGATAGACAAAGATATTGGTACCACGAGAGTGGATTGATATTATCTTTATGTTTGAGTTCTAGACTTGTGCTTAATTACTGCCTCAATAGTTGTTTGATCCTTTGCTCTGAATCTCCTGCGATATTCCTTGACCTAACGCTTGTTTAATATTATCTTTACAACCGATTTTGCTTTTATTACTTGCTATTTACAAAACCAAAAACATAATTGAATTGTCTTAGCTTTTGGTTTAGCTCATTAGATCAATGTGTGAAACTGGTCTTCGTGGGATCGACCCCTAAATACTACTTCGTATGCTGTGCACTTGCAGTAGGAAATAAGGGTTTAAAACTCGTGTATCAAGTTTTTGGCGCCGTTGCCGGGGACCAAATTTTCACTTTTGGTTTACGGCTGAATTATTAGACTTAGAACTTTACTGAACTCGTTTTCTTTTCTTCTTTGTTTTTGTGTTTCAGGTGCATGTCCACAAGGAGCACAAGGAGCAAAAACAACGAGGACCTTCTTTGCTTGACAAACAACGAGCTAGCAAGGAGAGAACGAAAAAGCAGAAGACGCAACACACCCGTTCAAGAAGCAGAAATGACTAACACCGCCAACTCAGAGATGGGCGGACAAGCAGACATCGCAGCTCAGCTGCAACAACTTCAGACAGCCACGGAGCAGCTTCGCAACAGGAGAGGCAACTCGTTGCACAACCTGCTTTTGGGGACAAAGATGCGGCTCACACATACTACCAGGATCGATCTGCGATCGTGACCCCGACCATCCAGAGGCAAGATTACGAAATCAAGCCTCAAATGATCGCCCTCGTGAAGCAACACATGTTCCACGGTCTGCCTGCTGAGATTCCGATGGATCACATCGAGAACTTCGAAGAGATCTGTAGCACAACCGGCTCCAATGGTGTGCCTCCAGATTTCTTGAAGTGCAAGCTTTTCCCCTTCTCTCTTACGGGAAAAGCATCACGGTGGTTAAAATCTTTACCACCAGGCTCCCTACCGACTTGGGCTAATGCGCAAGCAGCCTTCTTGGAAAATTTCTACACGAAATTCAAGACCGCAGCCTTGAGGAACAAGATCTCCTCATTCGAGCAACAGTCCGGCGAATCCTTCAATGAAGCATGGGAGTGGTTTAAGGAGTACAAGCGCGAGTGCCCTCACCATGGGTTTAGTGATGAGCAGCTGCTCAGCACCTTCTATGACGGAGTAGATTGGGACTACAGAAACGCCCTGAATGCAGCTAGTAACGGTGACTTCTACACTAAGTCAAAAGAAGGAGCTCTGGAGCTGATCGAGAACCTAGCCGCAAGTTCCAGCAACAAAAGCCCGGAGTACGACAGGAAGAAGGTCAACAGTGTGGACTCCAAGAAGACTGATGAGCTCGCGGCCTTGGTTAACCTTTTGTTAAAAAAGAACCAGAAGTCAGTCCACTTTGTGGACGAGAATGGGGGAGCACCTCTCGCTCAAATCCATGAGGAAGAAACCAGTGATGATCGGAGGGAGTTCAATTATGTGAACGGGCAAGGATTCGGACAGAACCGCAGTTTCAACGCTCAGGGTTTCAATACCCATCCGAATTTGTCCTATAGGAGCACCAATGTGGAGAATCCTCAAGACCAGGTTTACCCTAAGAAAGGAGGCCAGAATCAGATGGGCTTACAGGAAGGCTACTCCAACAACTACCAGGGTAGGCAATTCGTCCCAAATCAGAACCGATTCCAAGGAGGAAATCAACAAAGGCAGCCCTTCATGAACTCGCAGCCCCAACCTTTCACAAATCCGCAGCCTTCATCTTCAGCAACCGGCTCCCAAGACGAGCTGAAGAACATGATGCAACAACTACTGGCGGGACAGCAAAAAGCCGCGGCTGAGATCAATACAAAAGTTGACACCATGTATGTGGACCTTAATGGGAAGTACAAAGCAGTATTGACTTACATGAAGCAGCTTGACACTCAGATTGCACAAACCGCTGAATCAGTTAAGAGGACACCAGGTACTCACGCAGAGGTGAACTACGTGAATGGAGGCTATGTGGAGAATCACAGCTTGCAAGCTCCGGCGTCTAACTCTCAAGACAAGCTGAAGTCTCTTATGCACTTGGTTCTACTCAACCAACAGAAATCTGCTCATGAGGTCGATATCATGGTAGAGAGCATGTACAATGATTTCAACAGTAAGTTTGAAGCCGTTTCCACTCACATGAAGAAACTTGAGATTCAGATTGGTCAAACTGCTGAGGCATCAGGAATTCTTCCGGGAAAGCAAAGGTGAATCCTATGAACGAGTATATCAATGCAATTGAGATGAGAAGTGGGAGGATACTGAATTCTGCAGCGATAAACGTCATATCCTCAGAAAAAGTTATGAAGCAGGCAGAGGAGCACCCGCTCAAGGGAGAGATATTTTCTCCTGGCGTAGAAAAAACGAGTGAGCACCCCATCTCTTCGACAGAACAACTGCTCGCTACCCCAGAGCACATGCTCCCCCAAGATGCTCCCACCAAACCTGCAGAAAATCTTCCAGCAAGAATTTATATTCCTAAAGTGCCTTACCCGGTTCTACCTAGAGATCAGAGGGAGATTAAAGCAGTCTTTGTAGAAGCAAGGAGTACACCACCAGCATTGAGGGTATTGCCTAAGGTTGAAGATCCTGGAAAGTTCTTGGTCCCATGCTCCATTGCTGGATTTGAATTCAAGGACGCTTTTTGTGATTCTGGGTCTAGCGTTAATCTCATGTCAAAGGCTATTGCAGAGAGGTTGAAAATTTCAGAGGTAAAGCCTAGTCATATGACTCTTCGATTTTCAAACACCTCCTCAACAACATCGTCTGGCAGCATTCACGATCTACCTGTCCGAATAGGGGATTGCCTAGTTCCAACTGATTTTCAGGTTGTTGAGATGCGAGAAGGTTATGGCATGCCCTTACTTCTTTGAAGACCATTCATGGCTACAGTGGGTGCAATCATCGATATGCCGAATAGGCAAGTCTGCTTTTCCAAGATTGACAAAAAGGTCTTCTACAAAGCCCTTCCCATAGGAACCACCACACATGCCTCTTGCATCTCTGCAGTGGATAGCGAGGAAGCACGTGCTCCGATCCCGCAAGCACCTGCTCCACCACCCGGGAAATTTAGGGAGAAGGCAAAAATGTAAGAAAATGTGCCGTACAAAAAGATCACGGGAGGTCCTCAAATGACTTTGATCCCTGAAGGATATGATGGAAACTCGGTTGACTACAAGGTGAAGTGCAAAGGTCATCCTAAACCTTTCTCTAAATTTAGAGCTATTCTTCCATCAGAATTGAAAGAGAAGGGTACTGGTGTTGTGAATGGAATGCTGAGTACGGTTCTGAACATGAGGATGCCTGACTATGGAGCTTGTTTTGGAGCAAGCTCTCAAGCCCAACCTGATTGATACATGGCACCAAAGTCAAGCTAATGACTTAAACCAAGCGCTTGGTGGGAGGCAACCCACTGGTAAGTGTCTCTAACTTTTATTTTTCTTTTGCTACTAATTTTTGGTTTTGGTTTTCTTTGTTTCAGCCTATCCACAAAAAAAAAAATAGGAGAGGGTGCACATCTTCAGGTAAGTTTTCTTGTCCTTTCTCTTGATTTATTCTCACACCGGGACGGTATGAAGTAAGTCTGGGGGAGGGTGTTGGTACTAATTCCGTTTTCCTTGTCTTGTTTAAGTCGTTTTGCGTTTGTTTTATTGAGTCAAAATTTAGTTAGGGAATTATGATCTTTCTTTGGAACAAACTGTTTTAGCTACCACTTTAGTGACCATTCTTACAGCCATTGACAGCGGATTCTACCAAAAAGAAATTCCAAAGGTAAATTGAACTTCCATTATCCCCATACTGTTTGAGTGTTTAGATGATCCAGAGCTGGCCTAGATATAATGAACTTAATTTTTCTCATTTTGGGGCTTGATATACTTTGAATCGGATTCCTTGCTTAGGTCTGATATGATTAGTCTGTGATTATGGTTTCCCTCTCTCTTCCCTTCATTGTCTCTAAATAAAAAAAATAAAAATGAAAAAGAGGTATAGCTTTGAAAAGTAGTTAAATCATTGGATACTGGTCTAACAAAAGAAAAAAAAAGAGAACAATCAGTCGATAAAAAAAATTAAAATGATACCCTAGTAGGGAAAAATCGACTGATTGGAAGCGACAAAAGAGGGAGAAAGGAAACTAGAAGCCGGCTGTCCATAAATTCAGTACTTGGGTGAGTAAGAGTCCGTGTGTCCTTTGATCGATAGTCCCTCGATGAGACTGCACGTAAAACTAAATAAGGTCAGCAATGGGGATTTTTGATTACTCTTATGGGTTGTGGTTTGGAATCTGGATGGTTAGTAAATCTGCGGAAAATTACAAGAGGTCTTAACTTAAGTTGATACTGTTTGATGTGGCTTACTCTAGTGCTGGTTGATTAGGGGTTCCAAAGAATAAGTGATTTTCCCATGTTTTCAAACCTTTCTTCTCGGTTTAAGCTTTAGTTTGTTTGAGGACAAACAAAGGTTTTAGTTGGGGGGAGTTGATATTATGTATTTATAACATATTTTGATTTGTTTTTAGTATCCGGTTTGAGTTTTGATTTGCATATTTCGTTAGTTTTTCGAGTCTTTTCTATTGTTTCGAGTCTTTTTACAGATTTTATGGAGTTCCGAAGGAGTTTGGCATTTACGGACATGTTCGAGTCGAGTTAATGTGGAAAACACGAGAAAAGGACCAACTGAAGAACAACCGTTCTTGGAGTAGAAAGACCATTCAGAACGACCGTTCCCCATCAGAACGGTCATTCCCCACCTCACCTACCTTGCCGACAAAAGCCAGAGAACGACCGTTCCATCAACAGAACGGTCGTTCCCCATCTTACCTACTCCACCAACAACCGAGCAAGGAACGACCGTTCTCCACCAAGAACGACCGTTCCCCGGCTCACCAACACCCACCTACTTCGATCAACCAACTAGAACGACCGTTCTCCCCGTCTTACCTACTCCCCTACACCTTGGCCTATATATTGGACTCACTCTTGATGCTTCAAACCACACCATCTTCTTCTCTCACTCTTCTCTAGCTTCAAAACATTGCTCCTCTTCTCTTTTAAGCTTTAATGTTTATGTTTCTATCAAGTTCTTATTAGTTTCTTTTAAGCTTTAAACATTTCATGCTTTGATCAAGTTTTACTTTCAGTTCTTATTATCTATCTTTATGCTTTAATCAAGTTCTCATAAGTTTATTTCCAGCTTTTGTTATCTATATTTGCACTTTGTTCAAATTCTTATTAAGTTACTTTCAGCTTTTATTATCTATTCAAGCTTTTATGATGAACTCTATAATCTCTTTGTTTTCTTCTTCTTTAATTATGTCTGAGTAGATCTCTTAGTTAGGTTAAGGTTTGTCAAAGGAATTCATGAGCTTTAGGGTTAAACATAAATAGGCTATTCAAATCGATGTCTTCACCCTTGTTATCCTTAATGCTTGGATCGAATTGATCACTTGATTCATTGATGTCAGGTTAACTTAGACAGGGAGAGTTGCTAGGTTGCTAGAAAGAACATTGGTGAGCAATTTATTCATTACCTGCGAGAGTAGATGTATTGGAGAATTGTGAACATATTAAACCTGATCTTAAAGCTTGTCTATGTTGGGGTCAAAATCCCCTCCTCGAAGATTGACGGAACGAGAAGTCAAGGCCGTGATCGAACGGAACTTATCCCGAACATGGGACGGACGAGCTAAGGCAAACTGCCCACGATCCGTTGAAGACATCAACCGGCGGCTGGGACAAGGCCAGCCGCCGGATCGCCACACGACCATGACCGGCGGCCGGGACAAGTGCCAGCCGCCGGATCGTCACCCGACCATGACCGGCGGCCGGGATAAGTGTCAGCCGCCGGATCGTCACACGTCCATAACCGGCGGCCGGGACAAGTGCCAGCCGCCGGATCCTCATGCACCCACGGCCGGCGGCTGGGATAAGTGCCAGCCACCGGGTCTTCAACGTCTGTGGCCGGCGGCTGGGATGAGGCCAGCCGCCGGATCTTCCTTCGTCCGTGGCCGGCGGCTGGGATGAAGCCAGCCGCCGGATCTCCCTTCGTCCGTGGCCGGCGGCTGGGATGAGGCCAGCCACCGGATCTCCCCTCATCCGTGGCCGGCGGCTGGCACTTGTCCCAGCCGCCGGGTCTTTACCTCGTGTCCACGATCATTTCTCAAGTCGAGACTCTTCGTCCGAACATCGTCCAGTCGACCGACCGTCAAACGTAACTCAATGCCCGGACCGACCCGGAGATCATCCGTTTGCATGTTCTGACTCCAAAGACGTCCATAAACGTTCCCCGAAAGACCGTGACGAACGTCCAGCCAGCCGTGGACCAGTCGCCGAGCATACAAGCCAAAGGAACCGGCGGCTGGCCATCAATACTGAAACCGGCGGCTGGAAGTTCAAATAAAAAACGGGCGGTTCAAATCTCGGAAGTCATAAAACGCTCGGAACACTGTTCACGCGGGAAAAACCGTTGAAAAACACTATTCATCCCGAGACAAAGTTAACCGAAAAATCGAATTGAGTCTAAACCGAAATTCGGATTACTATTCATCGGGTCACTATTCATCGGCGGGCCAGATTTGGGTCAGGATGCGCAGACGGGTCACGGAAGACTCTCGGGCCGGAAATCGGGCCCAGAAAGCTTAGGTCGGCGGCTGAAAGCGAAGGACAAGGTCCCACATCGGAAATCTGAAGTCTTAGCCTCCTAGGATAGTCAGTATATATATGTACGCTCATGTAAGGTTTAAATCCATCCCAGATCCGAGTATTAGGAGTTTTAGCAATTTAAGACTATTCAACTTTTGCTAATTTCCCTTGTACTTTCGGAAAATATCAATAAAATCTCCCTTTTCATCTTTTTTGCATTTTCGGTCCTTTAGTTCTTTATAAATAGAATTTTCGAGCCCCCATTAAATATAAGTTTTGACAGTGTGAGTTTCGGCTCTCACAGTCTACGATTTCTAGTACCAGCGAGAGTTAGGAATTCTAGGTTGATAGACAAAGATATTAGTACCACGAGAGTGGATTGATATTATCTTTATGTTTGAGTTCTAGACTTGTGCTTAATTACTGCCTGAATAGTTGTTTGATCCTTTGCTCTGAATCTCCAGCGATATTCCTTGACCTAACACTTGTTTAATATTATCTTTACAACCGATTTTGCTTTTATTACTTGCTATTTACAAAACCAAAAACATAATTGAATTGTCTTAGCTTTTGATTTAGCTCATTAGATCAAAGTGTGAAACTGGTGTTCGTGGGATCGACCCCTAAATACTACTTCGTATGCTGTGCACTTGCAGTAGGAAATAAGGGTTTAAAACTCGTGTATCAGATTTGCAGAAGCAATACGAGGACGTGGCGTCGCCAGTTAAGATGATTACTAGCCTGAAAGGGATGTTTCAGGAGCAGGTACGAACTGAGAGATACCAGACGGTTAAATCTCTCATTGACTGCAAGCGACCAAAGGATGGTCCAGTTAGCCCTCATGTCAGCAAGATGATGGGTTATATTGATAACCTGGCAAAACTGTATTGTCCCTTTAGCCAAGAGTTGGCTACGAACATCATTTTGCAGTCCTTGCCGTCGAGCTTTGATCAGTTTGTCATGAACTATAACATGAACAACATGACAAAGACTTTGACTGAGTTGCATGGCATGCTCAAGACAGCTGAGCCAAACATCAAGAAGGGCACTCCTAATGTACTTTTGGTGCAAGGGGGTAAAAGGTTTAAGAAACCCACTAAAGGGCAAAAGAATGGCTAAGGCAGTCCAGATTTAGAATCAGGACAAGCCTGAGGCTTCTTCCAAGCCCAAACGCGGCCCTGCTGATGCTGAGAAATGCCATTACTGCAATAAGTCTGGGCATTGGAAGAGAAATTGCAAAGAGTATCTGGGAGATCTAAAGAACTCAAAGAATACATTTGAGACGACTTCTCCATGTATCTATGTTATAGAAGTAAATGTTACTACTTCAGGTTATAAATCTTGGGTATTGGATACCGGCTGTGGCGCTCATATTTGTACTAATATGCAGGGTCTAAGCAACAGTAGAATGCTGGAGAAGGGACAAGTGGACCTGCGCGTTGGGAATGGAGCAAGAGTTGCTGCATTAGCCGTAGGAACTTATCATTTTTCTCTGCCGTCAGGCTTGGTTTTAGAATTGAACAATTGCTACTATGTACCTGCTATAAGCAGAAACATCATTTCTATTTCTGTTTTGGATTTAGAAGATTTTCATTTTTCGACTAAAAACAAGTGTTGTTCTTTTGATCGTAATGAAATATTTTATGGTAGCGCTCCATTAGAGAATGGGCTTTATATTCTTAACCAATCTTTGCCTATCTATAACATAAGTTCAAAACGGTTAAGAACCAATGACTCGAAGCCCACGTTTCTCTGGCATTGTCGTTTGGGCCACATCAATGAGAAAAGGATTCAAAAGCTCCATAATGATGGGCTTTTAGACTCATTTGATTTTGAATCATTTGAGAAGTGTGAATCCTGCTTATTGGGCAAAATGACAAAGACCCCTTTCAACAAATTTAATGAAAGGACCGGTGACCTATTGGGCCTTATACACACCGATGTATGTGGTCAAATGAGCGTTAGTGCTAGAGGAAATTTTCAGTACTTCATCACGTTTACTGATGACTTCAGTAGATTTGGTTATGTCTATTTAATGAGACATAAATCGAAATCCTTTGAAAAGTTGAAGGAGTTCCAGAATGAAGTACAAAACCAACTTGGCAAAGTATCAAAGCTCTTCGATCAGATCGTGGAAGTGAGTACTTAAGCCAAGAGTTCAGTGATCATCTGAGTGATTGTGGAATTGTTTCACAGCTCACTCCTCCTGGAACACCCCAGTGGAACGGTGTATCTGAAAGGAGGAATCGGACTTTATTAGCTATGGTCTGATCGATGATGAGTCAAGTAGATCTTCCACTGTCCTTCTGGGGATACACTCTCGAAACGTCTGCGTTTACGCTGAACAGAGTTCCATCAAAATCAGTTGAAAAGACGCCATATGAGATGTGGACTAGAAAAGCTCCAAGTTTGTCTTTTCTTAAAATTTGGGGTTGTGAAGCTTATGTCAAGCGGTTGATATCTGTTAAGCTTGCACCCAAATCTGATAAGTGCTACTTCGTTCGTTATCTTAAGGAAACGAAGGCTTACTACTTTTACAACCGATCCAAGAACAAAGTGTTCGTTGCTCGGAACTGTGTTTTTCTTGTGAGAGAATTTCTTTCCAAGAGGAACAGTGGAAGTAAAGTACAACTCGAAGAAATTCAAGAATCACAGGAGCCTGCTCAACCTGTCAAGGAAGAGCAATGGCTGGATCTACAAAAAGTTGTAGAATCCGTGCCTGTGGTGCCTGAAGTTCGCATATCCGAAAGGATTCGCCACGAGCCCGAGAGATACAGATTTCTTGTGACTAATTTTCATGATCTCTTGATCATTGACAGTGACGAACCTGCGACTTTCGAAGAAGCAATGATGGGCCCTGACTCCAAAAAGTGGCTTAAGGACGCTGAATCCGAAATGGGTTCCATGTCACAAAACCAAGTACGGACTTTGGGTGATTTACCTGATGGCGTAAAAGCCATTGAGTGTAAATGGGTCTTCAAGAAGAAAATCGACGTGGATGGAAACGTTCAGATTTACAAAGCTAGGTTGGTGGCAAAAGGTTACAAACAAGTTCATGGTGTTGATTATGATGAAACCTATTCCCCAGTCGCTATGCTTAAATCTATTCAGATTCTCCTGGCAACAGCCGCTCATCATGATTATGAGATTTGGCAAATGGATGTGAAAACAGCTTTCCTTAACGAGATTCTGGAAGAGGATGTGTACATGACACAACCTCCAGGTTTCATTGATCCTAATGCTGCTGGGAAAGTATGCAAGCTTCATAAATCCATTTATGGATTGAAGCAAGTATCTCGGAGTTGGAACCTTCATTTTGATGAAGCAGTTAAAAAGTTTAACTTCATCAGAAACAAAGAGGAACCTTGCGTTTACAAGAAGACTAGTGGGAGCGCAGTTGCATTTCTCGTACTGTATGTAGATGACATACTTCTCATCGGAGACGATATTTCGTTACTTGAGTCAGTAAAGGATTGGTTCGGAAGTTGTTTCTCGATGAAAGACATGGGCGAAGCCGCCCACATTCTTGGAATAAGAATCTATAGAGATATATCAAAGATGCTGATTGGACTGTGTCAGGACACTTATATTGATAAGGTTCTACACAGGTTCAACATGCATGATTCCAAGAAGGGCTTGCTTCCAATGTCTCATGGCATTACTCTCAGCAAGAAGTAGTGTCCTTCGACACCTGCTGAGCGAGAGCGCATGAGTAGGATTCCTTTTGCTTCTGCGATATGATATATTATGTATGCCATGCTCTGTACTCATCCAGATGTTGCTTGTGCGTTAAGCATGACGAGTTGATACCAATCGGATGCCGGTGAGAGTCACTGGACTGCTGTCAAGACAATCCTAAAGTATTTGAGAAATACTAAGGATAAGTTCTTAGTGTACGGAGGAAGTTATGAGCTTGTAGTGAGCGGTTATACGGATGGTAGTTTTCAGACAGATAAAGACGATTTCCGATCTCAATCTGGTTACGTCTTCTGTCTGAATGGAGGTGCAGTTAGTTAGAAGAGTTCCAAGCAGAGCACCGTGGCGGACACAACAACCGAGGCTGAATACATCGTTGCTTCTGAAGCGGCAAAGGAGGCTGTTTGGATTAGGAAGTTCATCATTGAACTTGGTGTGATTCCTAGCATTTCTGAGCCTATGGCATTGTTTTGTGACAACAATGGAGCCATAGCTCAGGCAAAGGAGCCCAGATCACACAAGAAATCCAAACACATTGAGAGGAGATATCATTTGATTCGTGATATCATTGAGAGAGGTGATGTCAAGATCAGCAGAGTTCCGACAGATAAGAACATCGCTGACCCTTTGACTAAGCCACTCCCACGACCGAAGCATGAGAGTCATGCAGCTGCTATAGGCATTAGATTCCTTAAGGAGTAATCTTGTTTTTTGTGGGAGTTATCATATTTATGTTTTGATGTTCATGTTAACATACATTTGGCAATGTTTTATTTAATGAAATTGTTTCAGTATTATTTAATTGTGTTATTAAATAATAGTCCAAAAGGTAATTTGTGTCATTCTTATAGGTCATCAAATAAGTGATTTGATCATGAAACTCTATAAGTGATAGATGACATGAATTATTTGTGTCCATAATCGAGGTTATTAAAGTTGGACACTAATAACCACGTGAGACTAGTATGTGAGGTGACTGATGGCTAAGTTTCATGGAGTCATTAATAGGAGCATTAAAGTCAATCACATAGATATGTGTTATAGAACACATGATCGGACATGACCCGCTAATGAGAACTCTACAAGATTGTTATATGAGTGTCATAAGAGTTTCTCATTACGACTATAGAGTATAGTCCTTAGACCTGAATTCACCATGTTTTCTTACATATGAATTGATATGTTTTGACACTGTCAAACGTCAGCCGTAACTGGTGATTATAAAGGCATTGATTGGGCATATTATGAAGTGTGTAGGGAACAGGGATGGAACAAGATGGAATTTGTCTCTCCCATATAACGGGAGATAAATATCTCTGGGCCTATCGAAGATTTGATACTAGAAATGTGTGGCCGCGCTCAAACGGGTTGAATGTCAATCGTTTGTTTCAATCAATATAAATCGGAGTTCGATAAACATGATCTGGTTGATTAAGGGTGACACGAGTTCTTGCCTTCTGGCAGATCGAGATATAGAGACAAAGGGATTATGGGAATAGTTGATTCCAGTACAAGTGGGAGACTGAAAGGAATGTCATGAAATCATACTTGTATTTACTCTAGTACAGTCGTAATGTCGAGATAAGACAATCATATGATATTTGACGGTTATAATGTTTTGCTAGAAGCCGCTTGTAACTTATGAGTTATGAACTCATTACCATCATCATATGATCCTATAGGGTCACATACCTAAGCAAATTGGATAATATAAGTTGGGTTTGATCATTAGAGTAATGATCATGATCAATGTATATAAGAAATACGTTAATATCGAGTTTCTGTGAGGGTGTCGATCGACACCAATGGTTAGTGTCAATCGACACCACTCGGGATCAGAAACCCTATTTTGATTTAATTTAAATCAAGTCGGTTCGGTCCATCGGTCAACTAGGTTTTCTCATGTCGCCTATATATAGGATATAGGGCACGACTTTGAGACACACTGAAGTTCCTGGCTGTCACAGAAACGCAGAGAGAACCCCAAGGCGAATCGTTCGCGAAGGCACTAGCATCCCTGTCGTCCAGTTTGTGTGCGTGTGGACTTCTGTAGAGGCACAGCACTTGAGGCGCTTCCCGATCTCGATTACCTAACATCTTCCGCTGCTTAATCTCCAGGTATACTCGAGATCTGATGTAGATTCAATTGACACATGATCCGTGGCTTAGAGTTTGTTCTAGGGCTGTTTTAATTTGATTAAAACCCGTACAAATTCCTTCAATGAGTGGGTTTGAGTGGACATGAGTGGGTTTGAGTGGACATTATCTTATTCCCATATTGGCTCCTCTTTCCTTCTATTTAAGTCTCATGTAAATCGATTGTAACATTCATCTCACACTCTGAAAATAATATCAATTCTTCACACACATTTCTCTCTTCTCTCTCTTCTCTCTCTCTTGTTCATCACTTGTTCATTATGATTCTTAAGTAAATTCCACAAATCCCAATACGACAAGATTCAGGTTTGCATCAATCCTCTGTACAAATTCATTTCCTAATTTTAGCTATGTGATTCTATGTTCTTTTGTGTGTCTTCAGATTTTTAATTTTTTGTTTTGTATTGCAGATGATTTGCAAACTCTCGATTACTTTCAAAAATTGTATTTGTATGTTTACTTTTCTAATTGCAGGTTCGTACATGTCCATTTTTTTTTAACGATTTTGGTGCTTCTGCAAGTCCTATGACAACCCATCATGTTCTTCATCAAACATTCAACGCAGAGCAAGAGACCGTTGGAATCAATCAAGAATTGGTTTTTCAAATTGGCTTAACAAACAAAGAAAATGAACTACTGAATGTATTTAAATATTGTTTGTCAAATTTCTATGTTATTAATTGATTGTATCTGCAAACATATCATTCATTCTCTGAAATTTCTTTGTATCGATATCTCATAAAGCTGTTTGTGAGTCCCAAACTGCATTGTATTAATAGAACATAAGTTGCCACAACCCTCAACAAATTATCATATATAAGGTACATCTTCTTCTCTTACTCTGGTTCCTAGATTACCGATGATCAAAATCATAAAACTATTTCCTTTTTGTTTACATGTCATCTTTCTCCTCACATATGTTCTTTATTCTCAGGAGATCTTTTAATTTTAGGCTTCTAACTGATGTTAAACAAAAAGAAAGTTGGATTGAAGATTAAAACTACCAAAACAGGTAAATCTTAGTCTCTCTGAATTTTATCAATTCAATTTATAGTTTCTCAACAGTTGTATAGTTTCTCTTTAAAATAAGGTTAATATGAGAATTTAATTATACTCCTTTAGATTACCTTTGTATTTGTCATCTTGTCTTTTATTTGCTGGATTCCTAACCGCAAGGCATGTGACCGAAGCTGTTTTTTTTTTTTTTTTTTTTTTTTTTTTTTTTTTTTTTGATTAACCTTGGGGTATCCCGAGCTTAGCTCAGACTAATCTCCAAAGGGGCACGTGACTCACGGGTAGGCTCGCGCACCGGGTTTGAAAATGGGCTGTAAGCAAGGGTCCATACCCGTGTGGTGTTCAGAAGAGGTAAGTTTGTTTCCAAGGGCGCTCGAACTCAGGTTTGGGAGTTGCACCCTTTACCCTTGTCTCTCAAACCGCTTGGACTACCTCATCCGGACTTTTTTTTTTTTTTTTTTCTTTTGATTAACCTTGGGATATCCCGAGCTTAGCTCAGACTAATCCTCAAAGGGGCATGTGACCGAAGCTGTTATTATCTTCTTTATCATTTCCTTATAGCATCCAGTATTTTACACTTAAGTTTGAGGATTAAGACATTTGAATGATATTACAACCCCATGTCATTAATTTACGGACTGAATTAAAACTGGGCAACTCACTTACTTGAAAGGCTTATTTCATAGCCATAAACATCGTTTAGTTTATCTGCTGTAGAAACTTATGAACATTCATTCAACTAATAAATGTATTACTTAATCTGTTTATAAAGATTTTAGGACTAGACTGCATTTCCTCTTCATATGTGGTCCTTCTCTTCATTTTGAAATTTTGAAATGTTTGTCAACATCAAGTATTCACCTTAGTATAGTGAACATTCACATTTTTCGCCAAATTTCTGAGACTTCTAAGTTATGGAACTGCAGGAAATCATCAAAAGAGGAACAAGTTATTGACTATGACAAGAGGAACAAATTTCGGTTGGAGTTCATGAAAAAAAACAGACATCCAACGATTTGGTAAACTGAAGAAACATGTCATTTGTGATGAACAGATTAAGCTAAAATACTAACTCGAAATTTGAAGTGTTCTCAAATTTTAATTAAGTACCAAAAAATCATGCTTATGAATAGAAACGTAAAATTTTAATCATGAAATCTTTTTATTTATTGTATTGCATTTAGACTTACATTTTTCATTTACTATTTCTAAATATTGAAAGAGAAATAGTCTCATATGCCACAGATTCAAGGTTCTATTCCCAGAGTAACACAAGGGAAAAAAAATTTCCAATATAACATTCATTAATATGTTAATGACGATTATACCCTCGATTTATATCAAAGATAAAACAGAACGACGGAGAGGGACAAGGCCGACGAGGGAATGACACCGACGGAAGACGAAGGCAATTGGAGATGGAAGATGAGGGAGGGAGCCTATAGCCGGCGGCGTCACCGGCGGTATAGCTAAAACCGTCGTGGCTCCACTCGAGCGAAGATTATTTTCCAGGTATGAATGATTCTATCGAACTTTTGTATTGTTTCTTCTCGAATTGACTCGTCCCCTGGCTCAATTGGGTTTACCTGAGTCATGAACTCGGATTGAATCCTCAAATTCTCGCTTAGCTAGATTCTTTGATTCGAAATCTGAGAGCTTTTAGTGTTGTATTGACAATTGGAATCTGTTTAGAGAGAGACATTAAGTTCTTCTTAGACAAACTTTGGATTCTAGAAAGCTCATCGGTGTTATTGATCTTTCTCAATCAGAAGGGACGAGTTTAAACGCAAAGGACTCGTAGGATTTATCAACAAGATTGGCAAGACTCGTATGTGGATCGGTCGCTGGCTTGCTTGGTGATGCAATGAGCAACTAAAGGAAAACGAATTCTAGGACTTAAACAATTGTCCAAATAAAGGCATAAAAACATAAAGACACAAGATAACAAACCGTTAGTCCATAAATTAGATATTGAATTTGAAATCAGACTTACCTTATGAGGAAATGGGATGTGAATGCTTCCTAGATTGATGCGTGTGATCTGGTGAAGTGTGGTGCATCTGAGGTCGTCTGGAGGTGCTAAGGATGAAGACAAAACGGTGTAGCTTTGGTTTAGTGGCTCTCCTGGTCGCCAAGTTTGGGTTTGAAGCTTGAGAAACCTGTGATCTTCCAAATAAGGCAAGCTGGCTACTGTCTGGTTTGGAAACCTCATAACTTCCTCATCTGAACCGGTATTAGTATAATTCCAATTCGTGGCGCTCCTATGATGAGTCAATATTGTAATCCAAGTCGGTTTATTGCTTAATTTGCCTTGGTTTGATTGGAGTGATCCAATAAGTGGAAGTTGGTCTCTCTCGGGTTCAATAGAGGTTCTTCAATTTGTAAGTTGAATATCTTTTTTATCCGGAAAGATTTTGGGTTGATTCTTTCTTTCAGGGCTTCTTTGTTGACTTAAGTTTCTGGAACATCTTTAATTGTAGCTTAACTCCTTGTGATCCGTCATGTGTGCTCGAATCAATGGTCCTATGTCGTTGATGCGCTCTAGTTGGTCTTCTCCAAGAGTCTTGGTCAGCTTCTGTGCGTGTTCTCCATGCTTCTTAGTTGATGATGACTTGATGTCCTCATCATTCTCTCCCTCTTGAAAAGGTTTTGACCTCGAAACTATATAACCTGCACCAATAGAAAGCAAGTCAGCTTTCATTCTCTTTTGAGAGTTTAAGGTCTTACCTTGATATGTATGAGGTCTGGTGTGGTTTGGCATGTCTGGTGGCTCTCCCATGAGCAAGTATGATAGCACAGCTCCTCTTCTATGGCATGGTTCATCACGTTTTCTGGGTGTGGTACTGATCTTCATGGGCACAGTTCTCCTTTGGGCCGGAACTTGATTGATTGGCAAGTTTCCTCCAAGTGAATTTCTCCTACGCTTCTCCTCTGTAGTCCCTGCATCCAAATCAACTTTCTGGACAAGAAACAAGTGCATTATGGATTCTTTTTGATAACATAAACTTGTTGAATCAACTTCCCTAGCACTTATTCTATCAAAATCATCTTCCACATGCGGTTTTAAACTAGCTCTTTCCTCATGTTCTCCTATGTGTAATAGCTTTTTCAAAACAAATGAGGCATCATGAGACACACATGGGGTAAAAACAAGGCTTATCTGTTCAGCACTTTCAGTGCTCATAGATGTATCTGGCGGTTTTTCCTTGAAACTGTCCTCTCCACTAGGACTTTGAGCTTCCTGGGTTTTGAATGCCTTTGCCGTGGCTGGTTCTAACTCATTCCTTTGCTTCTTTGAAGCTCTAATCACAGCCGGCACCACTCTGCTTGTTACATACTCCTTTGATTTGCACTCTATCTCAAAAGATGTACCTGTATATAATCCTAATGGCAAGAGCAAGTGCATTATATCTGATCTTGGAATAGTAAGAATGAACCGAGTGAGATTTGTTCTTACTTTGTTAGCTTCAGCAAGCTGCATAAGGATTTGGATTTCTTCTTTATCCATCTTCTCTAATCCTGTATGAAATCCTTTTGACAAAGACAAGTGTAATATACTAGAATTTGATTTTAACAAATCAGATTTAACTAAGCTATCACTTGTATGAGACAATTCAGTTTTCTCTTCTAATATTTTTATTTTCCTCAAGGGACAAGTTACAGCATAATGACCCTTAATGTGACATCTGTAGCAAATTATTTCAAATAATTCTGAAAGTTTAGAAAACTTACAGTGCTCTACTTTTTGTTCACACTTGCTGCGTAGCTCCGGTTTGAGCTTATCGTTTTGAGTTTGCTCAACAAGTGAATTGCCCTCATGTGTAACCTCTTTACCTTCAGTTATCTTGGGACAAACGGTTGTTCTCCCTGGTGCATTGGGCGTAGCCTGAGGTTGTGGAAGGTGCACTTCTGGTTCTTCTTCATTGAGCTGCACGGATTGATATTTTTCTTGAGCTGGTGATTCCTCTAGCTCCACTTGTTTACTTTGCACACCGGAAACAGTTTCAACATCCTTTGGCAAATACAAGTGTGTTATACTAGCATTTGGGGTTTTAAAATCTTCTTTAACAATCCTATCACACTCGTTGGTTTCCTTTTCATTCATCTCTATGTGCACTGATCTTTTAGTTGGACAGTCTCTAGCAATGTGTCCAATGTTTTGACATTTATAACAGGTCATCTTAGATAAATTCAGAGTACTAGATGACTTATCTGTTAATTGCTTATCAAGCGATTCTAACTTGGTAGAACTTGGTTCAGCTGGAATCGTCTCAAGCTTGCTCTGCTTGTTGACTTGCGTATCTCCACAAGTAGCTAGCTTATGTCCTTCTTTGGTACCTATACCTTTCTCAGTATCCTCTGACTTGATCTGCAGTTCAATTCTATCAAGAAGTCGACTAAAATCTTGATAAAAGTTAGAGGCACTTACCTTAGCGTGATCAGTCTTAGTTGCTACAGCTCTTTGATTTTTATTTTGATCTGATACAAAGGCTGGCTTCTTCTCTGATGCTGATCGACTCATGTTGTCTGGATCTAGCTTCGGATAGAGTTCCTTTGGTGAGCTCCTCTTGCTACTTGCTTGCGCGACAAGCTTTTCACACCTTGAATCAATTGTTGAGGTAGCTTTCTTCCTTGTAACATCCTTGGTTTCATATTTCCTATCCTCAAACTTGTAACTCGTCAGTCCTAAAAGATTATTAGGAACAGAAAACTTAGCTTGATGTTTGGCTGAGTTGGCGCCTGCAGTATGCACTATATTAGGAGCTCTATCTCTTCGGTTTGGCTCCTTTGGAGGGTACTTGTTTTTCTTCAGCTCTGTCAAACTGTGAGTCGCATATCTCTCCCTCATGATCCACTTTAATTGCCCCCACGTTCTTATGGTTGGTTCCTTGTAGTACCATCTATCATCCTCTTCTTGGTACCACCATCTTTTTGCTTCTCCTCTAAGCTGGTCTAGACAGTAGGTAAGTCTTTCTTCTCTTGGGATGAAATAGTACTTAAAGTACTTATCCATACTGGATTCCCACTGTAAGTAGTCTCGTTTACTCCCTGAAAATGTATAAAGGAAAATATCAGTACTTGATTTGCGATTGGGTGCTGAAGTTACCTTAGGATTAATTCTATATGGAGTGTGAGAAAGAGTGCTGCGAATGCTGTAGAGTGGTGTGGGATTCAGCTCTCCACGTCCTTGTGAGAGCCGAAACTCACACTGTCAAAACTTATATTTAGTGGGGGCTCGAAAATTCTATTTATAAAGAACTAAAGGACCGAAAATGCAAAAGAGAGATTTTTATTGATATTTTCCGAAAGTACAAGGGAAATTAGCAAAATCTGAATAGTCTTAAATTGCTAAAACTCCAAATACTCGGATCCGGGATGGGTTTAACCCTTACATGAACGTTCATATATATACTGACAATCCTAGGAGGCTAAGACTTCAGATTTCCGATGTGGGACCTTGTTTTTCCTTTCCAGCCGCCGACCTAAGCTTTTTGGGTCCGATGAATAGTGAACCGTGAATAGTAAACCGATGAATAGTAATTCGATGAATAGTAATCCGAATCTCGGTTTAAGCTCAATTCGATTTTTCGGTTAACTTTGTCTCGGGATGAATAGTGTTTTTTCAACGATTTTTCCCGCGTGAACAGTGTCTCGAGCGTTTTACGACTTCTGAGATTTGAACCGCCCATTTTTGTTTGAACCTCCAGCCGCCGGTTCCTTTGGGCCGTGTGCTCGGCGACTGGTCCATGGACGGCTGAACGTTCCTCACTGTCTTTCGGGGAATGTTATGGACGTTTTTGGAATCAAGACATGCAAACGGATAGTCTTCGAGTCGGTTCGGGCTTAGAGTTATGTTCGACGGTCGGTCGACTGGACGATGTTCGGACAATGAGACTTGACTGAGAAATGATCGTGAGTATAAGATGAAGACCCGGCGGCTGGCCTTATCCCAGCCGCCGGTTGGTGTATCATGAAGACCCGACGGCTGGCCTCATCCCAGCCGCCGGCCGTGGGTGAAGGAAGACCCGGCGGCTGGCACTTATCCCAGCCGCCGGCCATGGACGATGAAGACCCGGCGGCTGGCACTTATCCCAGCCACCGACCATGGACGATGAAGACCCGGCGGCTGGCACTTATCCCAGTCGCCGGCCTTGGATGAAGAAGACCCGGCGGCTGGCACTTATCCCAGCCGTCGGCCGTGGACAATGAAGACCCGGCGGCTGGCACCTATCCCAGCCGCCAGCCTTGGATGAAGAAGACCCGGCGGCTGGCACTTATCCCAGCCGCCGGTTGATGTCTTGGACGGTTCGTGGGCAGTTTGCCTTAGCTCGTCCGTTCCATGTTTCGGGATAAGTTCCATTTGATCTCGTCCTTGACTTCTCGTTCCGTCAATCTTCGAGGAGGGGATTTCGACCCCAACAGTCCTGCATCTTCTTCATCTCCTTCTTGGAAGTGGTCATCTTCAGTCCATGATTCCTTCCTTGAGTTGTTGCACTCATAATCGGATTCTCCCCCATCTTCTTCCTCTTCTACTTCTTCATATCACCTCTTTTGCTGTGATTGATCTCGGTCTTGATCTGGTGGGTCTGGCTCAGGCTCTACTTCATCCGGTTCATGTCCATAATTATCATCCGCTTCTCTATCTGTCCATGAATCTATACCGGAATCTTCCTCATCATATATACTCTGGTTAGAGTCAGTCTCTTCTTCCATTGATTAATCCTGAAACAAATTAAATCTCACAAGACCAAGTGTAAAATATGGGTTTCTTTTGATTAACCAAACGGTCAAGGTAAAGATGAGACAATAACTTAAACAATTCCAATATGTGTATGCACGAGATAACAAAACATTTTTTTTTGTCTAATATGGATGCAACTAAATGATGATAACAAATTAATGCACACGATTTCAAGACTAAATGCAATGAATATGTAAATGAGACTCTAAATGCAAAACGTGATGCAAGAGGGAATGATGGAACAATTGAAATTATGGTTGACTAGTAATGCAACAATGGTAATTCTTTTATGGTTTCTATTTCAAATTCAAAATGCAAACAGATATGGAAATGATTAAATGGCAACGATTTCTCTTTCCTTTTTTTTTTTTATTAATCTTTTATGCAGAAATTAATGGACAGAATAAATGATAACACAAAGTATGACAAGTAAATAAAATGCAGCAAAGAAAACACGAAATTTTTTATAGCTTTTTGTTTTACGAATCAAAGCAACAACAAGATCACAGTACACAAACTTTTTATGTGATTTTCGTTTTTGAACGAATGATGCAAGCAATAATCAAAGGAAACAAGGTAAACAAAACGGAAACAACTTTTTTTTTTTATGGATTTTAACTTATAAAACGAAATCAAGAAAAGCAAAACTGAAACTGAAGCAAATAGCAAACAAAAATAAAAGATAGAAGGGATAGAAAACCAAAGGTAGGAACCTTTGGTTCTGATACCAAAAAAATGATGTAAGATCAGGAGTCCACCTAGTCTTACTACACACGGTTTCAGGATGATCGGTTGCTGATTGATTCCACAAGCAGCCCACGAGCAGGATGAGCTTGATTCCACAAGCACCACGGACAGGACAACTTGATTCCACAAGAGATTCTGGCCGAAATGGATTGATAGCACCACAGAGATTGCGAGAGGATCTCTGATAGAGCAACACTTCCTTCAGAGAATGATTCCACACGCAATGAAGAGAGCAAAATTTCAAGACAAGCCGGCGGCTATGGTCTGAAGAAAGTTCGTCTATTTTATTGATCAAAAGGTTAATTTACACTGCTGTGAGAGGGGACCTTAATAAAGGGGTCTAAACAGCTTTGCCCTTCTTGGGGACTTGGAAACAAAATACAAGAATAAATGCCTAACATAATGGCAATGAGCAACTAAAGGAAAACGAATTCTAGGACATAAACAATTGTCCAAATAAAGGCATAAAAACGTAAAGACACAAGATAAAAAACCGTTAGTCCATAAATTAGATATTGAATTTGAAATCAGACTTACCTTAGGAGGACATGGGATGTGAATGCTTCCTAGATTGATGCGTGTGATCTGGTGAAGTGTGGTGCATCTGAGGTCGTCTGGAGTGCTAAGGATGAAGACAAAACGGTGTAGCTTTGGTTTAGTGGCTCTCCGGTCGCCAAGTTTGGGTTTGAAGCTTGAGAAACCAGTGATCTTCCAATAAGGCAAGCTGGATACTGTCCGGTTTGGAAACCTCATAACTTCCTCATCTGAACCGATATTAGTATAATTCCAATTCGTGGCGCTCCTATGATGAGTCAAGATTTTAACCCAAGTCGGTTTATTGCTTAATTCGCCTTTGTTTGATTGGAGTGATCCAATAAGTGGAAGTTGGTCTCTCTCGGGTTCAATAGAAGTTCTTCGATTTGTAAGTTGAATATCTTTTTCATCCGGAAAGATTTTGGGTTGATTCTTTCTCTCAGGGCTTCTTTGTTGACTTAAGTTTCTGTAACATCTTGAATTGTAGCTTAAATCCTTGTGATCCGTCCTGTGTGCTCGAATCAATGGTCCTATATCGTTGACGCGCTCTAGTTGGTCTTCTACAAGAGTCTTGGTCAGCTTCTGTGCGTGTTCTCCATGTTTCTTAGTTGATGATGACTTGATGTCCTCATCACTTGGTCAGACTGAAACAAATGCAGGTGTGAACAGGTCATTGAATCTTCGTAAACTGATCCTGACTAGTGCTCTAACAAAAAATCCTTGCAGGTTGAGAGACTACATGCATCCGTTGAGGAAAAAACAGTACGAAGAGGAACAAAGAAAATGTTTGATTGGTAATGAAGCTCGTTTGATTTCTAGAGAAAGTTTTAGTTGTTCTCTCGTCGGTTCCTCAACTCTGAAGGATTCAGTTGATTTCTATCTCCAGTTTAGTAGCATCTAGTAGTGTGATTTTGTCATTTGTTGTTCCAGAAAGACAAAACCATCTAAGGATTGCGAGCATTTTTGTTTTTGATCGGTAGAGCCAGTTTTCTCCACAAGACAATGAAAGAAACGCCATGCTTCTAATGCTTTTTTTTCTCAAGTGTCGTTTGTTTATAGCTGATTGTTGCTTTTAGTCACTGTGTATCTTGTTGGCAGTGTGTCCGCTGAGGTGAAGTCAAAGATCATATACTTTTCATCATATGTTGTTATTTATGTCTTATGGTGATTATTGGAAGCCTACAGAGTTGATCACAAAATCTTCTCGAGATCATTTCTGGGATGAAACTATTAGAAATCCTAGAAATTGTCAAGTATGGTCCCTTCAATCCTTTTCTTCTGACTGGTATTTTGATTTTTCTTTAACCGTTTGATCTTCGTCTCTGTTTTCCTCTGCAGCAACAGATTCCATTGTCTAATGTGACGTATCTCGGTAACCAAATAATGTTATATGTGTTCTCCTCAATCACTTGAAGAATGCATCTTTAGATTCATACATCTGCACACATACATACATGTGTATATTCATCAATATGTGCATACATACAACATAATTTCATGCTTCCTTGGATCTTTTCTGTTTATTTTCTTACTTGCTCCTTAGTCACTTGCTTTCTTTATTTGTTGTTTACTTCTTTGCTTCATTTCCTCCTTGTTTTCTTTCTTAATTACCTTAGTATGCTCTGATGAGAAACTGGTCTTGATAGGTAGACTTGGTGCAGTTGTGCCATTGATGGATCTATCAAAGAACGGAACAGAGACAGGCAAAAGGAAAGCTACATGTTTGTTAGAGCTTCTTCCTAAAGCATGCCAATAATAATAATTAGTGGTCTGACATAATAAGGTTTGTAAAGCTCTCATTATTTTTTATCTTTGAAAAATTGGTTGGCTATTTGTTCAGTTGTTATGTTAATAGTTTGTTCAGTTGATTTGATTTTTCTTTTTGGATACTTATTCCATTTGTGGAATGAATCTGGAGATGGTGAGCCAAGAGGGTTTTCGAGAATCTAACTTTTTCTTTTGCTTGCTGTGTATTTCTTTTGTTATATTTGTAATAAAATTGGGGAAGAATAAGCATTGAATTGATTGTTTTTTTATTTTGTTACTGGTTCATGAATATTCATTTTCGTTTTTGTACAAATTCAACGTGAATTGGGGTGGTTAAAAACAATATAAAAGCTTATCAACATTTTAGGACAGCCTCACTAAAAATTTATAGGAACTTACAAATTTATATTTGGTTAATTAGTAACTAACATAGAATTTAGGATGGTCTTCCTAAATCTATAGCATACGATTATAGTTGTCACATTGTGTTAAAATTTTAAAGTTTTAGGAAAGCCCTCCTAAGAGGTTATGAAAACTTACTAAATTTGTATTTGATCAACTGGTAATAAACCTACAATTTAAGATAATCTTTCTGAATTTGTAAAAATCTTTCCTAAAAATTCAAAAAAACTTTATAAACTCCAAAACATTTCACGAAGGCCTTAGTAAAAGTTTATAAATTTAAATTTGGTTAACTGGTATATAACATACCAGTTAGGATGGTCTTCCTGAATCTATAAGAATCTTTCCTAAACAATCAAGAAAGGTTCATAAATTCCAAAATTAATAATCTATATATCTAAAGATACTCATACAAATTTTACAAATAATTTTCTCAAAGTTTATAGTGTCTTTCTCAATCTGTACAAATATATTTAGATATATTTTTGAAAAAAAATATATAAATACTTATTAACATTTTAGGAAGGCCTTCCTAAAAACGTATACAAAATTACTAAATTTGTATTTGGTCAATTGGTAATTAACATACAATTTAGGATGTTCTTCCTAAATTTTTAAGAATCTTTCCTAAAAAATCATTTAGTAAGTTCTTCCTAAAAATGTATAGTGTATTTCTCAATTTCTAAGAATAGCTTTTAAACAAAAAAAAATATTTTTTAAAAAAGTATTTTAGGAAGGCCTTCTTAAACGTTTAGAAAAACTTCATAAATTCATTTTTAATCAATAAACATACAATGTAGGATGATCTTGCTAAATTTGTATGAATCTTTCCTAAAAATTCAAGAAATCTTTATAAAGTCCAAAACTATCAATTCTAGATATCTAAAATTATTTATACAAAAATTGAATAAAATTTATAGATATTTAGAAAATATTCATACTAATCTTAATAAGGTTTTCTTAAACGTTTAGAAAGACCTCTTAAACATCTCTGGTTCTTTTTGTTCGTGCAAGTGTTCAAGTAACTTTTCAACCTTTGATTGTTCATGTTTGTTGATATTTTAGGAAGGCCTTAGAAAGCCATTGTTGATATTTAGGAAAGCTTTACTAAATCATTACTAAAAACATATAAGTGATTTTTTTGTATACTTTAATACCACTTAAATTAGATCAAATTTGTATAAAAAAATTCTTGAAGGATTTTGGAGCAATTTTACATATTTAGGAGAACTTTCTGAAATCGTATAAATATGTAATTATTTATACAACAATTCAAATAATTTATAGAATTACTCAAATTTAGAAAACAATCCTACACGTTTAGGATGGTTTTCCTAAAAGATGTAAATGCGAACTTTTGTATTCATTTATACAATAACTTTGATCATTTAAACATCTAGGAAGACTTTCCTAAAATGTATAAATGATAACTTCTATATTTATTTTTTTAATATTAAAACTTGTAAATGAGAACTTTGCGTGCATATTAATATAAGAAATTTTTTCTAAATTTTAAGGAAGACTTTACTAAATTAATATATATAGATGATAATTGTTGTGCATATTTAGACATTAACTCAAATTTAGGAAGGCATCATACATATTAAGGAAAGCCTTCCTGAAACATATAAATAATTTTTTGTGTACTATAATACCACACAAATTAGATCAAATTTGTATTAAGAGTACGACAACGAGCACAAGAAAATGGATCAACTGGTACATGGTCCACTGCAGGGGACTCTTCAACTTCTTCTCTGTTTGCTAATATAAGCCTCGAGCATGTTCTCTTCTTGTTTTTGACTTTTGAGCAAGACTTTTGGCAGAGAAGACCCCGGAAGGCATTTGTATAAGTATCATTGTGTCTAGATTCAGAGCCCTACAGCAAATCCAACAAATAAACATAACTTATAACCCAAAATCAGATAGCAAAGATTTTTCAACAGAGTATTGAGACCATTTACCTGCGATAAGCACAATACGAGACCATCTTTGTTATCTGTCGACCATTTTTCTCCAAGCAGTGCAATTATATTAAAAACGTGTATGTATTACCCAACAAACTTATAGTATCTTAGAGACTGAACATAATTACGATTTACAAGTCCAAATACAAAATGTTACAACAATTTGATTCCATAGTGGTCAAACGGAAGAGTCAGATAAAGTAAAGAACTTCTTACCTCCATTCTATACCAGACCAAGAGTTTAGCTAGTAGAATAAGAAAGAATTTAGCTAGTAGACCAAAATCAAGCGAGCAATTCTTCTACAACTTCATTTTCTTCACGCCTTTTCGTTAAACCAGCTTTTAAAAACCAGAGTATTACAAAAGTAAGTTTGCACTTTATATACGGTAGATGAATTTCATGGTGAACAAAAGTCTAACCAACATAATGGAAATCATCACTAGATCACAATGCGATTTTCATATTTTCTTTTCATCATTTTAAAAAATTCACATATGAGTTGGTCGATCCAAAACATTTAACCTATCTATTTAATGAATGCAATAAGTATAGAACTCGTTGTCAATAAGTACAGTAATATTTGAAAGTTATTGTAAACTATAGATATATATATATATATATATAACAAAAAAGCATTAGACGTTTTAGGAAGGCCTTCTTGAATGGTTACATTTTGAAGACTTAATACAGAGTTGATACATATTATCTAGAAAATAGCTCAGATTAAGTAAAAACCAAGACCAACTTCAAAGTAAAAAGTGAATACTCTATTTTGAATGAATGAATATAAATTCAGGAAAGCCTTTCTAAAACATATGAAAAGCTTCCTAAGACATATATTAAAGTAAAGTCTCATTCACCTAGAGAAACAAATAATAACAATGCAATCCACAACACAATGAGATTTGTAACAAGCAAATAAATCGATATGAAATTAGAGTATCAAAACGATCAATGAATGCAACTCAAGAATAAACTTAAAAAGGTCAGAGGTCAACTATATTGATCAACAATGCTAAAGGGGTGTTTTAATACCCGAAGAAAGCAAGAACCAAAACCGGTCCTTCTCATGTTTTTCCCGAATCTGTAGCATGGACAGCTGGAAAACAGAGATAAAATACTCGCATGACCTCTTACAAAAACAAGAGCTTCTCAATCCACAACAAGAGCAGAAAAAAAAAGACAGATCTAAACAGTTGAACTCTTTACCTTCTTGTGCTGCTTTTTGTACATGGCAGTCCATGTAAGCTTGGATCGCTTCAGCTTGTTGTGAAAGTAACGCTTGCATTTAGAATTGACGAACAAGAAAACCTGACGAACCAAGAGATTAGAGACTGAAAAAATTTGCAAGCTATAAACATCAATTTGACAAGCACAAGATTAACTAATTAATTATACCTGATAGTCAGATCGAATAAATCTGATTCCCCTTCCTGGGTAAATCTTCTCGCCACTGAAACGCCAGTTCCGTCCTGCATTCCAAAGACAACCAATGAATGACATCGCAAACAAGTAAGCGGTCTGAGACAAACATGATATAAGTGAATCAGACCACTAATAGATTTCACATAGTTATCACAAAAACATATACGCAAATGGATTAAATCATAACGATATGGCACACTAGGGAAAAATGGAGCCGAGCCAGATCCAGTTATTGCAGAACATACTCTCATCCTCGTACAGAAACCCATGAAATAACCCAGATTCTGACTACCAAACTAACGAGAAAGCAATAGATCCAAAATCGATCCGTACTAAAATAGAATCATGAATCATTGCAATAATTAGCGATGTCAAGAGAGAGATGGGAGATTGGATTACTTGAGAACCATGGTTGCTCCTTCCAAGAGAAAGAAAGCTACATGACGAGGCTCCGGGAATCGGTATAACCGGAGGCGCTTTAGCAGGAGACGGGACGACGAATTGCTGTGGAAGCTGGTAGGTCATGGCAATGGCGGATGACTTCGAGGGCGACGGGCTAGACTTTTTGAGAGAGAAAAAAGCTTCTAATTTTTTTTTCTTTGCCTGTTTTTAATGAAAGGGATAGGATATATTGTTATTTAATGAACGGTAAGTTGGGAAGAAATCACCCTGTCTGCTTTTCTAAGAAGAAAAACTTGAAATTGTGTCATCCATGAGAATTGCATGTAAGATTTTAATCATGAAATGGTAAATTTCCTTATGACCTAAATATTCACTTTACTCATAGTTTTGTTAACAAAACAAAAAAACTAATCTTATCTAATAATTGTTCACGTAGCCTCGGCGAAAAAATGATTGACATTTAGGCCTTCATGACTCAATAAGTTTATATATGTGGTTGGACTATATAAGTAATACGGTTTTTACCTTTTAATCAACATAATTTGTATAAATGATATGTTTTATTTACCACTAGATTAGGATACGGGTGAAAATGAAATATTCCAAATCTAAATTGATAACCCATATTATTATATACTTAGATTTTAGATTAAAATGTATGTTAAAATATCCAACGTTATGTTTTATAATTCGCAGTTGAGAAATTCTACAAACCTAGAAAAACAATTTTCATTTTTTCAACAAAATATATATTAGATTGAAAGAAGTACGGCATCATCATACAGAATAGATGAAAGCCATATAGGCAATGTTATTGTTTTCGAAAAGAAAGAACCATCAAAAGGACTCTGTTTTCTAAATAAGCAAAAAGGTTCTAAGAACATAATTTAAATATTATATTACTTAAGAATAAATATTTTAATGAATTAAATATAAATAATTTAGCTTTGTAAACTTTTTTCATATGTGAAAATCTGATAGATATATTTGACACATATTGCATTTGTATTAATTAATAATTTTGAACATCGAGTTTTATATAATAAGGTAAGTTATTTGGCTTTCCTTTCTTTTTCCTTTTATGAATTATGAAAAATATTTATTTTTTTCTTTAATTTTTTTATCTAAATAGGAAAAGATTATGTGTATTCCCTTTAATTTCAGTATGTCTATTCTCTTAAGTTTTTTTCAAAAAAATAAATAATCGCACATTAAGTATTTTTCTGTGTTTTCTTTTATTGCTTCAGAAATATGATGACAATCGTCATATCATCAAATCCTATGAATATTTTTGTATATTTTCTCTTTTTACTTCATTATGTCATTTATCATCAATCCTATGAATATTTTTGTATGTTTTTCTTCTTACCTCAGAGATTTCATTAGGTGTATGTCTTTTAGTTTTCTTTTAAATTAATCGCACAGTGAATATTTTTCTTTTAATATTTTTCTTTCTATATTTAACTTATTGCTTCAGATTTAAATTTTTTTGTATTAATTATTTACGGAATTAAAAAGTATTTTTCTGAAATATAATAATAATATTTTTCTCTATTAGATACATGTCAAAATCTTAAAATAAAAAAATATCATGTGGGACAATCTTGTGAATTAGTAACTTTGAAAACAAACTTTATATAATAAGATGTCAAAAACTTAAATAAAAAAATGTTATGTGGCACAATCTTGTGAATTAGTAACTTTCAAACAAAACTTTATATAATAAGATTATTTTTATTATGATAATATAAACTAATTATACAAGAAAGATCAGTTTGGATTATAACACAACAAACTATAACACATAATTGTGACGCTAAGGCTAAACAATCGAAGATGAGTGCGGAGAACGGCGAACAGGATGTGACGATGCTTGAGATGGGGGGAAGAGAACCACCGGGAGATCCTCCGGATCGTACGAAATCATGGGCACAGAAGGTAACAAGGGGAAGTTTCGGAGGGAGACCAAAGCCGGAGACTCTAATGGACGATGACTTTGTGGCGGAGAGATTACAGCTGAGTTTCCCAGATGGTGAAGATGGGGAACTGGTTATTACTATAGGAGAGGAAGTCCTGGGAATGAACATTGCAATCGCGACTCTGAGTAGGAAACTTCGAGAGATGTGGAAGCCCAAAGGAGGAATGTATGTGACGGATCTCCCGAGACAATTCTTCATGATTCGCTTTGATCTAGAAGAAGAGTATTTGGGAGTGTTGACGGGAGGGCCATGGAAAGCATTCAGAAGTTATCTTACAGTGCAAGCATGGTCACCGGAGTTTGATCCACTGTGTGATGATATCAATACAACACCAGTGTGGGTTAGGTTATCTAACATTCCGGTGAACTTCTATCACAAGGCGATTTTGATGGGGATTGCTCGGGGGCTAGGCAACCCCGTTAAAGTAGATCTTACTACACTATACTTTGAACGTGCTCGATTTGCGAGAGTGTGCATGGAAGTGAATTTATCAAAGCCGTTGAAAGGAACAGTGCTGATTAACGGTGAGAGATACTTTGTGGCGTACGAAGGCTTATCGAACATATGTTCAGGCTGTGGGATATATGGCCATCTCATGCATAACTGTCCCCATATGAGTGTAGAAAGACACATGGTGAAGGAAGTGGAAGAACTCAGTAGGGAGACTGGAGGTGGCGGCAGAGACCCGACAAGAGGAGGCTGAGTTCACGGTGATCCAGTGGTCAGGCAGAAAGTTTAGGCCGACGGAGAAATCTGCACAAATCACGGTGGGGGAATCTAGTTCGGGATCTGCCAGAAATCTCCGCGAAATATCATGAAACATTGTTAAAGAAACTTTTGCGATCTCTAACAGATTCGGAAATCTGGAGGAGGAGAGATTATCGGTGGAGTTAAGGGATGTCGCGATCGTATCAGAACAGAATATGGAAAATGATTATGCTTTGGAAAGAATGAGGAAAGGAAAGAATGTAGTTCACGCTAAAGATAAGAATCCCCGTGTCTTTGGCGGGAAGAGTAAAGTCAAGACTAAATGCGTGATTGTTATCAAGTTTTACTCCACGTTGTGGTGTCCCTCAGTGGGATCCACCCCAATCAGTTGTTCCATATAGTGGTACCACACGTGTGTAAGTTTTTCAATTGTTCTCCAACCGCCTCTGCGTTACAACGCATGAAAGTAAAGAGTTTGCCTCAATTAAAAAAATATGATTGTTTTTCTCCGTCGAAAATTTGGCTATAAACTAGGTTTTTTCCTTTTTTATTTTTTTTTCAAAAATTAATCAGATTCCGAAAATAAAAATTTAAAATATTATTTTTTCAAATATTGTTATTCTGATATACAATACAAATTTAAATTTTAACAAAAGGATAACAGATTTTTAGGCATATGCAATTTATTGTTCATATTTTATTTATAAAATATTCAGTTTATAGATAATATCTTTAATTAAAATTGTTATAAATAATAAAAAAATCTTAGAAATATTAGAATGGCTATAAACTAGGTTTCTTCCTCTATTTGTTTTCAAAAATTAATCAGACTACGAAAATAAAGATTTAAAATATTATTTTTGAGATATTGTTATTCAGATATACAATACAAATTTAAAATCTTGAAAAATGATACATATTTTTAGGCAGATGCAATTTATTGTTCAGATTTTTTTTTATAAAATCTTCAATTCATAAATAATATGTTTAAATAAAATTGTTATACATAGTAATAAAATCTTATAAATCTTATAAAAAAAATTTTAACTCTCCGCTCTCAACTTTTTCTCCCCATTCTACTTTCGATTCCCCATTCGAGCTGCTACTCTCGACTCCCACTACAGCTTGCAGCTCCCGCTACAGCTGCTTTCCGCTACACTTTCCCTCTCCACTTTGCCAATCACGCCTTAAGGAGAACTTGAAAGACACAAACCAAGGAGGAAATAAAGCGGGTCAAGTGGTGGGCTCGAAACCCAAACCAACTAAACAGAAATGGCCCACGAGGGGTCTTATTTTTGGCCCAACAAGGAAAGAATTTGAACGCTTAGCTTCCTGCAAATGACTACGTGTGGAAACAGGGTCTGTCGGCAGAGCAGGAATAGTTTTCACAACTTAGAAGGAGAAGACTCAGACTCTTCCTCAGGTGATTCCTGATACGGAGGAGAACTCTGAAATGGAATTGGGAGACGGAGATGTGAAGGCACATAACATGAGTATTGTTGTTCGGGATGGCACCTAGGAGGTGGAGGAGACTCCGCAGGGGACCGATATGGCATGACGGGTTGCCCCGGTAGTCCAACGCTTTATAATCTTTATGATGATGGATATTTTACTCTGGAACTGCTGGGGGGGATAAACCCAATTTCCAACGTTATATTTGTTATCTACTCAAGAATTTTCACACGGATATGCTTGCCCTGTTCGAAACGCATGCTGGGGGAGATAGTGCAAGTCGTATTTGCCAAAACCTGGGCTTCAAAAATTCCTTTCGTGTTGATGCAACTGGTCAGAGCAGTGACATCTCGCTGCTATGGAGATCTAGTGTGGGAGCCGTAACTATTATTGAATCGTCGACTCAGTTTATACATGCTCGTGTGGAGAATGGAGGTTATGTATTACATGTTATTGCAGTGTATGCCGCTCCCACAGCCAGTAGGAGGTCTTTGGAATAAACTTCAGGAGGTTGTCCAGCGGATTAACGAACCTGTGCTAGTTGGAGGCGACTTCAATACCATCCTCCGGTTAGATGAGCGAGCTGCTGGAAATAGTCGGCTGTCAACAGATTCGTATTTATCATTTGGAGAGTGGATTAATGACACATCCTTGATTGATATGGGATTTACTGGTAACAGATTTACTTGGCGTCGAAGGAGAGAAGCTCAAAACTTTATCGCAAAGCGCCTTGATAGGGTTTTATGCTGCCCACAAACAAGGTTACAATGGCATGAAGCAGTGGTTAAACATCTCCCGGTCATGGCTTTGACCACAACCCTTTTTATGTACAGCTGTGCCCCTCTGTGTAGGGTAATCCAAAACGAAGACCTTTTTGCTTTGAAGCCGCTTGGTGTCAAGATCCCGGATTCAAAGAACTGGTTGCAAACTCATGGAATAATGAGGTAACTACCCCAGAAGCGTTGAGAGGGCTGCAGGAGAATCTGAGTAAATGGAACCGTGAAGTGTTTGGGCATATTGAGACCCGTAAGGAAAAACTGACTAAGCAAATTACAGACGTTCAAGGTCAGTTGGATCTGGTGCAGTCGGATACTCTGTTACATCACGAAGCATAACTATTGCAAGAGTTGTATACAGTCTTGGAACAGGAAGAGACCTTGTGGTTTCAGAAATATCGGGAGAAGTGGGTAGTATTGGGAGACCGGAACACAAGCTTCCACCATTTATCGACTGTCATTAGACGAAATAGAAACCGGATTGATTCGCTGAAAGATGGAGATGGCAGATGGATTTCGAATAAGGACGAGTTAGAATCTTTAGTCGTTGACTTCTATAATCGATTGTATTCTATAGAAGATGTTGTACAAGAAGCTCCGACGCTGCCACAAACGGGTTTTGTTCGATTGTCAGAAGCAGAATTACAGGATCTGTTGAAGCTATTTACATCGGCAGAGGTGGAACAATCAGTCAGGAGTATGGGGACGTTTAAGGCTTCGGGTCCAGATGGGTTTCAGCCGGTCTTCTATCAGCATTGTTGCGAGAATGTAGGCTCCTATGTAAGTAGTTTTTTTCAGTGTTTCTTCGAGATAGGCTTCCTCCCGCCAGAAATGATTGATGTGTTGATCGTCCTCATTGCCAAAGTACCAAAACCGGAATCAATGTTGCAGTTCCTGCCTATAAGCTTATGTAATGTCATCTTTAAGACAATTACGAAAGCAATGGTTCTACGCCTTAAGAATGTAATGCCGAAATTAATTGGTCCGGCTCAGGCAAGTTTCATTCTAGGTCGTCTCTGTTCTGATAACATAGTGGTGGTTCAAGAGGCGGTCCATTTGATGAGACGTAAGAAAGGGAAAAGAGGTTGGATGCTCTTGAAGCTTGATTTGGAGAAAGCTTATGATCGAATTCGCTGGGATTTCTTGGAAGAAACCTTGGAAGCTGTGGGTTTACCTGAGAGCTGGAGGCCATGGATTATGCAGTGTGTAATGGGTCCATCTATGAAAATTCTCTGGAATGGCGAAAAAACTGCGCCTTTTAAGCTAGCTCGGGGACTTCAACAAGGTGATCTTCTCTCACCTTACTTGTTTGTCCTGTGCATTGAGCGCCTCTATCACCTGATCGAAATGTATGTGGCTTCGAAAGAGTGGAAGCCTATTACACTTTCACGAGGAGGACCGAAACTGTCACACATCTGTTTTGCGGATAGTCTAATTCTGTTTGCTGAAGCGTCAGTTGCACAAGTGCGTGTTATCCGTAAAGTTTTAGAAATGTTATGCTGCGCCTCGGGACAAAAAGTAAGTCTAGCTAATTCAAAAATCTTCTTCTCTGATATGTGAGTCGAAATTTGGCGAATCTTATCTCGTTTGAGAGTGGAATTTGATATACAAGGGAGCTGGGGGAAATACCTGCGAATGCCTTTTTTCCAGAAAAGGATCAATAAGGATACTTTTGGGGATGTTCTTGAGAAGGTGTCATCTCGTCTATCGGTCTGGAAAGGTAGATCTCTGAGTTTTGCTTATAGAATCACGTGTGTTAGCTTCAATACCAGTGCATATAATGAGATCTATCATCCTGCCACAATCCACTTTGGCTAGTCTGGATCAGCTTTCCCGGTCTTTCTTGTGGGGCAGTACTGCCGAAACGAAAAGACAGCATCTGATGGCCTGGAAGAGGGTTTGTCTTCCGAAGAAGGAGAGTGGACTCGGAATAAGAGCGTCGAAAGAGATGAATAAAGCCTTAATTGGGAAGCTTGGTTGGAGAGTACTTCATGACAGAGAAAGTCTGTGGGCACGGGCATTACGAGCCAAATATAAGATTGGTGATATACACGATCAGTCGTGGCTATAAGTAAAGGGCACCTGGTCCTCGACATGGAGAAGTATTAGACTTTTTATCAGAGAGGTGGTCTTACCCGGACTGGGATGGGTTCTGGGCGATGGACAGAAAATTAGTTTCTTGCAGGATAAATGGTTGGATAATGAGTCGATTTTAGAGATGGTGAATGGCAATATTCCGAACCAGTTTCGTGAGCAACGAGTCTGTGAAGTGTGGAGGAATGAATTTGGTTGGGACCTTGAGCACGTTGCTCAACGAGTACCAGAAAATGTGCGACTTAAGTTGAGTTCAGTTGTACTTGATATGGTGACTGGTAAGGTGGATCGTCTATCGAAGAGAGCAAACGCAGATGGTCGCTTCACAGTTACCTCCGCGTATGCCTCTCTGCTTCGAGGTGATATCCAGCAACCGAATATGGAGGCTTTCTATGCCAGTATATGGCAAGTTAAGTCGATAGAGAGTGTCTGATCCTTTATTTTGCTTGTTTCTTTATCATGACGAATTCTGAACGCTACAGACGACATCTGTCCGATACTAGCATATGTTCGATTTGCAGTGGTGGTGAGGAAACCATCATGCACGTGCTTCGAGATTGTCCCTTAATGGAAGGAGTGTGGCAGTGAATTCTTCCTCGAAGACGAAGAGCCAGTCTCTTCTCTGCAAATCTCCTGGATTGACTCTTCGAAAATTTGAGTGATAATGCTGAGACAGAGGACCATTCTTGGGCTACTCTGTTTGCGATTTGTGTATGGTGGGGACGGAAATTGAGATGTGCTGATATCTTTGGGAGCTCTATCCGCTGTCGATACCGGGTCAAATTTCTCAAAGACGCAGCTAAGGAGGTTTTTGCTGCACACTTGATCGCTAACAAAGAGAGAGTGCTGGTTCACAAGGAAGTCAGATTGATTGCGTGGACGGCTCCTACACCTGGCTGGGTCAAGCTAAACACGGATGGGGCCTCACATGGGAATCCTGGCCTCGCCACTGCTAGAGGGGTTCTCAGGGATGGTGAGGGTAACTGGATTATTGGTTTTACGTTGAACATTAGCATTTGCTCGACACCGTTGGCGGAACTCTGGGGTGTGTATTACGGCCTCTGTCTTGCATGGAGAAAGGGGTGGCTCGGGTGGAGTTGGAGGTGGATTCTGAATTAGTGGTGGGTTTTTTGACGACAGAGATCAGTGATACTCATCCTCTGTCTTTCCTAGTACGCTTGTGCTACGGCTTCATCTCGAGGGACTGGTTAGTCCGCATTCGTAACGTGTATAGAGAGGCCAATCGTCTTGCAGATGGATTGGCTAACTATGCTTTTTCACTTCCTTTAGGTTTACATTCTTTCATTGTTACTCCTGATTGTGTCGAACGTTTAGCTTTCGAAGACGTTGTTGGCTGCTCACGCCCAAGGGCGGTGGTGATGTGATTGTTTTTACAGCTTTTTTCTTAATAAATAAGGAGGTCTACCTCCCCTTTTCCGACCAAAAAAAACAAACTATAACACATTTAATTTTATCGGAAACTAAGTTTAGATGAATTAAAAATGGATCCGTGCTATAATCTAGCCTGACAATAAAAGAAGAACCTTCACCGTTTTATTAAAAAAAAACTTCATGGTGTTAAAGACCAAATGACAAATAGTTTGTGGGTTTTAAAAAAATACGTGTCATTTCGAGTACCAAAAGATTTTTAAAAAAATATTGTGGCTCGCGAGGGTTTCAGGAACACAACATTGCCGCCATGAAATTGTCTAAAGGGCTCATAGCATTACGAAGAATGAAATAGGGAATTGTAATGATTGTTTCTCGTTCCTGTCTGCTCCGGGAGAGGTTTTGCGTGACACTCTCTTCTCTGGCAGTGTCAATTGGGTTTCACCGGTCACTTGTTCGCCGGAGTTGAATGATTCGTCTTCTTGTTGATACACGAGTTTTAAACCCTTATTTCCTACTGCAAGTGCACAGCATACGAAGTAGTATTTAGGGGTCAATCCCACGAAGACCAGTTTTCACACTTTGATATATTGAGCTAAATTAAAAGCTAAGACAATTCAAATATGTTTTTGGTTTTTTATTAACTAATAATGAAAGTGAAATCGGTTGTAAGATAATTTTAACAGGCGTTAGGTCAAGGAATATCGCAGGAGATTCAGAGCGACTGATCAAACAACTATTCAGGCAGTGTTTAAGCACAAGTCTAGAACTCAAACATAAAGATAATATCAATCCACTGTCGTGGTATCAATAACTTTGTCTAACGATCTAGAAATCCTAACTGTCGTTGGTACTAGAAATCGTAAACAAGCATTAAGGATAGGTTCGATTTGTTCACAATTCTCACTACATCTACTGTCGTAGGTAATGGTTAAATTGTTCACCAATGTTTATTCTAGCAACCTAGCAACTGTCGTTGTCTAAATTAACCTCATATCATAAAATCAAATGATCAATTCGATTTAAGCATTAAGAACAACAAGGGTGAAGATATTGATTTGAATAGCCTATTTGTGTTTAACCCTGAAGCTCATGAATTCCTTTGACAAACCTTAACCTAACTAAGAGGTCTACTCAGACATGATTAAAGAAGAAAACAAAGAGATTATAGAGTTCATAATAAAAGCTTGAATAGATAATGAAAGTTGAAAATAACTTAATAAGAACTTAAGTAATGCATAAATATAAATAACTGAAAGTAAAGCATAAATATAAAGACTTAAAAGTAAAGCATAAATATAAAGACTGAAAGTAAAACTTGATTAAGCATAAAGATAAGAAGTGAAAGTAAAGCATAAGATTAAAAGCATAAGATTAAAGCTTAAAAGAAACTTAACAAGAACTAGATAAAAGCATAAACATAAAACTTAAAACTAAAGAAGAAGCTATGCTTTGAAGCTAGAGAAGAGAGGAGGAAGAAGAAGGTGTGATTTGAGAGTGATGTTGTGAGTCCATTATATAGGCCAAGGTGAAGGGGAGTAGGTGAAGCGGGGAACGGTCGTTCTTGGTGTAGAACGATCGTTCTCCTTGGTCGATCGAAGTAGGTGAAGTAGGTGAGCTCGGGAACGATCGTTCTAGGTGGAGAACGGTCGTTCCGTGCATGGTTGTTGGTGAAGTAGGTGAGACCGGGAACGGTCGTTCCTTGCATGGATCGGTCGTTCCTCTGCTTGTCGGCAAGGTTGGTGAAATGGAGAACGATCGTTCCCTTGGGGGAACGGTCGTTCTTGCCTGGTCGTTCTTCTCAAAGAACGGTCGTTCTTCACTTTGTCCTTTTCTCGTGTTTTCCCGACTCGAACATCTCCGTAAACGCCAAACTCCTTCGGAACTCCATGAAATCTGTAAAAGACTCAAAACAAAAGAAAAGACTCGAAAAACTAACGAAAGATGCAAATCAAAACTCAAACCGAATACTAAAAACGAATCAAAATACGTTAAAAACACATAATATCACTTGTTCAATTGGGTTCTCTGATGCTCAAGCAAATGCTTCTTCTTCAAATTCACAGGCAAAAGCTGTGAAGAAGAGGATGATGTTTAAGAAACTCTCAAATCTCAGTGAGACCCAAAGCACAGTTGGAGTGGAATAGACATTGAGGCTGTTTAGGGAGGAGGATGCAAACGCGTTTTCCGAAGCAGATCTTGTGTGGTGGGCTAAACTTCTACATAAGAAGGGAAAATTTAAACACACCACTAAAGTTTGTCTTTCATTCTCTTTCTTTTCATATCCCAAAGCTTATATGAACTGTCTTGTTTGTTTTGTCTGATTCGTCACATTGTTTGAGATTATTATCAGTGCTGGTTTGACGTTTTATAATACCCTAAGCAAATTTCTAAATTATGCATTTATCATAAATCATACATTTTATCTAATATTGCAATGAATTTATTCTAAAAACTGACCTATGTTTGCACGGGATATTTTTTTTTTAATTCTTTGTTTCGAACTTCAATTCGAAATCAATAGAAAATTTACTTCCAACACGATTCATTACAATGAAGAAAAATTCACAAACAGGAAAATTAAGAGAAATCTAACAATCTCGTTTATCTACTAAAAAAATTGTAAAAGATTTTAGTAGATAAAAACATCAATAAAGATTGTATGTCGCTTACTTCTGTATCCTGAAAATAAATTAAAACAATTAAATTATCTAAAACTAAAAAGAAATAACATGTAAAAGCTACTAAGAAATTAGATTTGTTTCTTAATACAATGGTTTAATCTTGTATAGTGAGGAAAAATTGTTGATTATATGATATTTTTCTTAGCTTGCTCTGAAAGTTTTGAAGCTAAATTGAAAATATTTCAGTTAAATCTTTTCAAATTTGGAGAGAGTTCCGAATGAATTAAATTGCAAATCTTTAAATAAAATTTTCTCATTGATATAATATTTTATTAGTTAAGTTGAATATCCATAATTATTTATTTATTTTTATAGATAACGCTTATACTATAGAAAATTATTAATAATAAAATAACAAATGAATATCTTTAATACATTTGTATACATAAAAGATACATAAAAGATACAGAAAAGATATATTCTTTTTGTTATGAATCGAATGAATTCTGTGTGTGTTATTAATGAGAACCAAATGTCTCTTTATATAGTGATTACACAAATGATAGAAAATGAAATAGTCATTTTACTACTCCTATAAGAATAAGGAAAACATCTACTAATCCTATTGGACTTAGGGGTCCTGGCCGCCTATGGTATAATGGCGGATTGGGCCTTCTGGTCTTCGGGCCAGAACGGACAGGACTTTCTAGGACTGGGCCGGTTATGGAGATCCAACCTCAATGGATTATAATACTCTCCCTTGATTGACATAACCGGTTGTGATGATGGGATCATAGTAATATGCTTGGGGATGCTGCCTCATTAAAACCTTTCTTAGGAACCCAGTGGGACAAAACCTTAGAGAGGAAAAAGGGTACAGCACGTATTACTCCCCCTGAAATGATCATCACTCTAAGTCCTTCAATCGGCGCATGCAGTGGCGGATCTAGGAATTACTTTGATCAGGGGCAGAAATAAAAAAGTCTCCGTCAAACTTATTAAATAAAATCTGAAAAGAATATCACCTTAAAAACCACATAAACACCTACAAAAATACCCGGCACTCTTTCATAGACTGAAATTTTTTCACTACAGTTTCATTTGTATCCAACTCAAATAACACTTTTTCAACATAACATACTAAACAATCACTCAGAAATTCATCTCCAATTCGGTTGCGTATGGCAGTCTTCACTAGCTTCATTGCAGAAAAACACCTTTCAACACTTGCAGTAGCAACCGGCAGAGTTAAAAATAACTTTAGAAGCCTATATACCAAAGGATGTGCAAGATGCTTTTGCGTTTCCACCATCAGCCGAGAAAGATCTCCAAGATGTTTCAAATTCTTAAACCGTTCATCATTCCTTACATTGTCAATGTAGATTGCAAGCTGTTGCTCAATAGATAAGCGATCCCCAAAACTAAAGTCATCTGGATAGAAGTTAACCGATCTCAACAGCTTTGACTTATCAAACTCGCGGAAGGAATTAACAGGACTTAGAGAAGCCATACAAATAAGCAGATCAGTGTTTACCTCGGTAAATCGATCATTAAACTCTTGAAACTGCAAATCCAGAACTGTATAGAAACAATTGACCTTATAGTGATGTAGATTGGTTATACCTGTTTTCTTTCTTGGCTTCCTTGAATCCACAAAGTCTTCATCCATTATGAGCATATTAGCATTATGCTTTTCATAGAAAGAAGAAACTTTACCCATAAACAAATCCCAACCGTCTTCTCGAAGCTTTTGCAATTCCCGCTTAGTTGAATCTACAAGTGACATGGCATTTGAAATGTCCTGATCTTTTTTCTGCAAAGCTATTGACAAGTTCTCGGTCAATTCCAAAATAAGCAACATTAGCTGCATATAGAACACACAATCAAATGTGTGAAAGTACTTGAGAAGACCATATGCTTGACATCTTTTTGAGTCATCAACCCCTTCATCCTGGAGATACTCAAGAATTTCAATGACAGAAGGAAACAACTCAACCAAGCGCAACAATGTTTTGTAATGAGAACCCCAACGAGTGTTTCCAGGTCTTGGAAGAGACTTCTCTTGATTTTGTCATGTTCCCGTGTTGATGTCACCGCTACTAATTCCTTCCTCCAATTTCTTTCGATTAATATCTAGAAGCATATCTTTCCGCTTACAGGAAGCTACAACCACATTCAACAACGTAGAAACCATATAGAAAAAATTCTCAATATCAAAGTGTTTCTTCGCAACTGCCACCACAACTAAATGAAGTTGATGAGCAAAACAATGGACATAATAGGCTGAACAATTTTCTCTGGTAACCAATTATCTCAATCCATTAAACTCACCCTTCATATTGCTTGCTCCATCATAACCTTGTCCTCTCACTTTTTTCATGCTTAAGCCATACTTTGCAAACAAATCGTCGATAGCAGATTTCAGAGAGATTGAAGATGTTTCCTTTACATGAGTAACTCCCATAAACCTTTCTTTAACTGATCCACTCTTATCAACAAATCGGAAAATAACAGCCATCTGTTCTTTATCAGAAACATCAGCAGACTCATCAACCAATAAACCAAACACCCCATGATCAATTTCTTCTATGATAGATTTCAGTACTTCTTCTGCAAAAGAATGTACATTATCTTTTTGGATCACTGGAGAAACCATCTGGTTATTTTATGGAGCATTCTCCAAAATAACCTTATTCACAACATCATTCTGTTCTCCGGTGTATTTCAAGAGCTCTAAGAAATTTCCCTTATTCAAAGACTCTTTTGTCTCATCATGACCACGGAAAGGTAATCCTTGTCGTAACAAGTACCTAGCAGCATCAACTGAAGCATTTAACCGGATTCGATACTCATTTTTCACCACATCATCCTGTTTATACAAAGCATGTGCAATGGACTGACCTTGGTTCATCAAATCATCACATCTCTTAACAGCAATATTATGAAAGTTGTTGATTCCACCCACATGCTCTGATAAAGTCTCAGGTTTATTCCAACAAGAAAAGCCTTCTGTCACAAACGCATAATTTCCACCTTGTTTTGGTATGTCATCTCTGAATAAGTAACAACACAAACAGAATGCTTTGTTTTTCGACACGCTATACTCTAACCAGCTACCATATTTGTCAAACCAAGCTGGATTGAATTGTCTCATTGCTTTTCCAATTTTCTTTTTTTCAAAAGTATGACCATAGGGTTGACATGGACCTCTAGTTAAATACTTCATTCTTACCTCATCTCTTTGATTTGGATGATAATCCAATATCTTTTTTCTTTCAGCAGGATCCCACGGCAAGTCATCCAAATTACTTTCAGAGTCTGGAGTAGACTTTCTTTTAATATCGCTCCATTGATTTGTCTGCAAAAAATTGTAATAACATTAATTTATTATAAAATCAAACTGATCATGATGAAGCATTCTAACTTTCCAGCGAACTAAACAATTTGAAATAAACAATTTGAAAAGAAAATTACATGGCCTGGAGAGTATGCGTGTTTAATAAGGAACTGACGAAGCCAAAGTTGAGATTGTTTGAAACAAAGAATCACAGGGAAATTGGGAAATTGAGAAGATGACAGCACTCGACCAGAATTTGCTAATCGTGAAACAAATCCCTAAATTTTTATGAAGGAAAAACAATAAAGAACCTTCCAAATCATCCAAAGGATTTGATTTACTATTATAAAATCAAACACATAACTTACCAAACTAATTGGGCTTACGCTAAAATTCAAGTTGGGCTTCTGCTTTATATAAACTTTTAGTTTTTTTATTTTTTCACGTGTTCAAAAAAATGTAATGGGGGAGTAAATAATATCACAACAGAGGCATGTCATAAAATCTTTATAAAATTAAACTAATTTCCAGAATTTCATAGTGGGCAGCTGCCCCTCCCAAAACCCATCTACGTCCGCCTCTGGGCGCATGCTGATCTGATGCATTAGCTTCTTCAGTGTGGAGGTTGGCAGCGACTTCGTGAATAGGTCGGCTGAGTTGTCGCTGGAACGGACTTGGAGCACTTGGATCTCTCCGGCCTTCTGTAGGTCGTGAGTGAAAACGAATTTCGGTAATATGTGGTTCGTCCGATCTACTTTGATCTATCCATCCTTCATCTGAGCTATGCATGCAGCGTTGTCCTCGTACATGCTGGTCGGTTCTTCTTTCCCTTCTGTCATCCCACAATCTCGTCTAATGTGTTGAGTCATTGATCTCAACCAAACACATTCCAGGCTGGCCTCATGAATCGCCAATATCTCCGCATGATTGGATGATGTAGCCGTGAGTGTTTGCTTCATGGACCGCCATGAAATCTCTGTTCCACCGTGAGTGATGACATATCCCGTCTGGGATCAACCGTTGTGCGGATCCGAAAGGTAACCTGCATCAGCAAAACCAACTAAGCCTTCTTTGTTAAGGTTAGTATAAAACAGACCCATATCTTTTGTTCCTTTCAGGTAACGAAGTATGTGTTTAATCCCGTTCCAGTGCCTTTGGGTCGGACAAGAACTGAATCTTGACAGAAGGTTCACGACAAAGAATATGTCCGGCCTAGTGTGACTAGCCAAGTTCATTAACGCTCCTATGGCGCTGAGATATGGCACTTCGGGACCAAGGATTTCTTCGTCCTTTTTCTTTGGACCGAATGGATCGCTGTCCAGATGATACACGAGTTTTAACCCTTTTTTCCTACTGCAAGTGCACAGCATACGAAGTAGTATTTAGGGGTCGATCCCACGAAGACCAGTTTTCACACTTTGATCTAATGAGCTAAATCAAAAGCTAAGACAATTCAAATATGTTTTTGGTTTTTGTAGATAGCAATAATAAAAGCGAAATTGGTTGTAAAGATTATATTAAACAAGCGTTAGGTCAAGGAATATCGTAGGACATTCAGAGCAACGGATCAAACAACTATTCAGGCAATGATTAAGCATAAATCTAGAACTCAAACACTAAGATAATATCAATCCACTCTCGTGGTATCAATATCTTTGTCTATCAACCTAGAAATCCTAACTCTCGCTGGTACTAGAAATCGTAGACAAGCATTAAGGATAGGTTTAATATGTTCACAATTCTCCAATACATCTACTCTCGCAGGTAATGAATAAATTGCTCACCAATGTTCTTTCTAGCAACCTAGCAACTCTCGCTGTCTAAGTTAAACCCAATATCATAAAATCAAGTGATCAATTCGATCTAAGCATTAAGAACAACAAAGGTGAAGATATTGATTTGAATAGCCTATTTGTGTTTAACCATAAAGCTCATGAATTCCCTTGACAAATCTTAACCTAACTAAGAGATCTACTCAGACATGATTAAAGAAGAAAACAACATATAGATTATAGAGTTCATCATAAAAGCTTGAATAGGTAATGAAAGCTGAAAATAACTTAATAAGAACTTGAAACAAAGTATGAATATAGATAACAAGAACTGAAAGTAAAACTTAATAAAACTTAATTAAAGCAATAAGATGGAAAATAAGAACTGAAAGTAAAGCATAAGATTAAAAGCATAAGATTAAAGCTTAAAAGAAACTAACAAGAACTAGATAAAAGCATAAATATAAAGCTTAAAACTGAAGAGAGAGCAATGTTTAGAAGCTAGAGAAGAGAGGAGGAAGAAGATGGTGTGTTTTGAAACATCAAGAGTGAGTTCTATATATAGGCCAAGGTGTAGGGGAGTAGGTAAGACGGGGAACGGTCGTTCTAGGTAGAGAACTATCGTTCCCAATGGTCGATCCATAGTAGGTGAGATGGGGAGTCGGGGAACGATCGTTCTGATGTGGAGAACGGTCGTTCCTTAGTTCTTTTGTCGGAGAACGATCGTTCTGATGGGGAGAACGATCGTTCCGTAGTGTTTTTGTCGGCATGGTTGGTGAAGTGTGGAACGGGCACATGGGAGAGAACGATCGATCTTCGGTTTTTGTCGGCAGGGTAGGTGAGTGTGGGAACGGTCGTTCTGGGAAGGAACGGTCGTTCCTTTGCTTGACCAGAACGATCGTTCTTCTTCAGAACGGTCGTTCCTTATGTTTGGTCCTTTTCTCGTTTTTCCGTCTTAACTTGACTCGAACATGTCCGTAAACGCCAACTCCTTCGGAACTCCATAGAATCTGTAAAAAGACTCAAAACAAAAGAAAAGACTCGAAAAGCTAACGAAAGATGCAAATAAAAACTCAAACCGAATACTAAAAACGAATCAAAATACGTTAAAAACACATAATATCAACTCCCCCCAACTACGCCAAAAACTTGATACACGAGTTTTAAACCCTTTTTTCCTACTGCAAGTGCACAGCATACGAAGTAGTATTTAGGGGTCGATCCCACGAAGACCAGTTTTCACACTTTGATCTAATGAGCTAAATCAAAAGCTAAGACAATTCAAATATGTTTTTGGTTTTTGTAGATAGCAATAATAAAAGCGAAATCGGTTGTAAAGATTATATTAAACAAGCGTTAGGTCAAGGAATATCGTAGGACATTCAGAGCAACGGATCAAACAACTATTCAGGTAATGATTAAGCATAAATCTAGAACTCAAACACTAAGATAATATCAATCCACTCTCGTGGTATCAATATCTTTGTCTATCAACCTAGAAATCCTAACTCTCGCTGGTACTAGAAATCGTAGACAAGCATTAAGGATAGGTTTAATATGTTCACAATTCTCCAATACATCTACTCTCACAGGTAATGAATAAATTGCTCACCAATGTTCTTTCTAGCAACCTAGCAACTCTCGTTGTCTAAGTTAAACCCAATATCATAAAATCAAGTGATCAATTCGATCTAAGCATTAAGAACAACAAAGGTGAAGATATTGATTTGAATAGCGTATTTGTGTTTAACCCTAAAGCTCATGAATTCCCTTGACAAACCTTAACCTAACTAAGAGATCTACTCAGACATGATTAAAGAAGAAAACAACATAGAGATTATATAGTTCATCATAAAAGCTTGAATAGGTAATGAAAGCTGAAAATAACTTAATAAGAACTTGAAACAAAGTATGAATATAGATAACAAGAACTGAAAGTTAAACTTAATAAAACTTAATTAAAGCAATAAGATGGAAAATAAGAACTGAAAGTAAAGCATAAGATTAAAGCTTAAAAGAAACTAACAAGAACTAGATAAAAGCATAAATATAAAGCTTAAAACTGAAGAGAGAGCAATGTTTAGAAGCTAGAGAAGAGAGGAGGAAGAAGATGGTGTGTTTTGAAACATCAAGAGTGAGTTCTATATATAGGCCAAGGTGTAGGGGAGTAGGTAAGACGGGGAACGGTCGTTCTAGGTAGAGAACTATCGTTCCCAATGGTCGATCCATAGTAGGTGAGATGGGGAGTCGGGGAACGATCGTTCTGATGTGGAGAACGGTCGTTCCTTAGTTCTTTTGTCGGAGAACGATCGTTCTGATGGGGAGAACGATCGTTCCGTAGTGTTTTTGTCGGCATGGTTGGTGAAGTGTGGAACGGGCACATGGGAGAGAACGATCGATCTTCGGTTTTTGTCGGCAGGGTAGGTGAGTGTGGGAACGGTCGTTCTGGGAAGGAACGGTCGTTCCTTTGCTTGACCAGAACGATCGTTCTTCTTCAGAACGGTCGTTCCTTATGTTTGGTCCTTTTCTCGTTTTTCCGTCTTAACTTGACTCGAACATGTCCGTAAACGCCAACTCCTTCGGAACTCCATAGAATCTGTAAAAAGACTCAAAACAAAAGAAAAGACTCGAAAAGCTAACGAAAGATGCAAATAAAAACTCAAACCGAATACTAAAAACGAATCAAAATACGTTAAAAACACATAATATCAACTCCCCCCAACTACGCCAAAAACTTGATACACGAGTTTTAAACCCTTTTTTCCTACTGCAAGTGCACAGCATACGAAGTAGTATTTAGGGGTCGATCCCACGAAGACCAGTTTTCACACTTTGATCTAATGAGCTAAATCAAAAGCTAAGACAATTCAAATATGTTTTTGGTTTTTGTAGATAGCAATAATAAAAGCGAAATCGGTTGTAAAGATTATATTAAACAAGCGTTAGGTCAAGGAATATCGTAGGACATTCAGAGCAACGGATCAAACAACTATTCAGGTAATGATTAAGCATAAATCTAGAACTCAAACACTAAGATAATATCAATCCACTCTCGTGGTATCAATATCTTTGTCTATCAACCTAGAAATCCTAACTCTCGCTGGTACTAGAAATCGTAGACAAGCATTAAGGATAGGTTTAATATGTTCACAATTCTCCAATACATCTACTCTCACAGGTAATGAATAAATTGCTCACCAATGTTCTTTCTAGCAACCTAGCAACTCTCGTTGTCTAAGTTAAACCCAATATCATAAAATCAAGTGATCAATTCGATCTAAGCATTAAGAACAACAAAGGTGAAGATATTGATTTGAATAGCGTATTTGTGTTTAACCATAAAGCTCATGAATTCCCTTGACAAACCTTAACCTAACTAAGAGATCTACTCAGACATGATTAAAGAAGAAAACAACATAGAGATTATATAGTTCATCATAAAAGCTTGAATAGGTAATGAAAGCTGAAAATAACTTAATAAGAACTTGAAACAAAGTATGAATATAGATAACAAGAACTGAAAGTTAAACTTAATAAAACTTAATTAAAGCAATAAGATGGAAAATAAGAACTGAAAGTAAAGCATAAGATTAAAAGCATAAATTAAAAGCATCAGATTAAAGCTTAAAAGAAACTAACAAGAACTAGATAAAAGCATAAATATAAAGCTTAAAACTGAAGAGAGAGCAATGTTTAGAAGCTAGAGAAGAGAGGAGGAAGAAGATGGTGTGTTTTGAAACATCAAGAGTGAGTTCTATATATAGGCCAAGGTGTAGGGGAGTAGGTAAGACGGGGAACGGTCGTTCTAGGTAGAGAACGATCGTTCCCAATGGTCGATCCGTAGTAAGTGAGATGGGGAGTCGGGGAACGATCGTTCTGATGTGGAGAACGGTCGTTCCTTAGTTTTTTTCGTCGGGGAACGATCGTTCTGATGGGGAGAACGATCGTTCTAATGGGGAGAACGATCGTTCCGTAGTGTTTTTGTCGGCATGGTTGGTGAAGCGTGGAACGGGCACATGGGAGAGAACGATCGATCTTCGGTTTTTGTCGGCAGGGTAGGTGAGTGTGGGAACGGTCGTTCTGGGAAGGAACGGTCGTTCCTTTGCTTGACCAGAACGATCGTTCTTCTTCAGAACGGTCGTTCCTTATGTTTGGTCCTTTTCTCGTTTTTCCGTCTTAACTTGACTCGAACATGTCCGTAAATGCCAACTCCTTCGGAACTCCATAGAATCTGTAAAAAGACTCAAAACAAAAGAAAAGACTCGAAAAACTAACGAAAGATGCAAATCAAAACTCAAATCGAATATTAAAAACGAATCAAAATACGTTAAAAACACATAATATCACCAGACTAAGGCTTCTCACCATCATTGGGCTACTCAGTGGGTGAGCCTGGTCCATATTAAAACGCTTGAGTACCTTTTCTGTATATGCCATTTGATGCACAAGGATTCCATTATTGATGTACTCAAGTTATATTCCCAAACAGAACTTAGCCTTTCCTAATTCTTTCATTTCAAACTCTTTCTTTAGGTATTCAACCGTTTGGAAAATATCCTCAGAGGTTCCTAGGATATTCAGGTCATCAACATACACCGCGATGATTATGAATCCCTTGTCGAATTTCTTTATGAATATGCATGGACTTATGGGATCATTCTTATAGCCCTTTTTCACTAAGTACTCGCTTAGTCTGTTATACCACATGCGACCTGACTGTTTCAATCCATAGAACGATTTATTCAGCTTAATACAATGCTGGTCTCGAGAACTTCTTTTATCTTTCAGCTCTATGCCCTCTGCGAATTTCATATAAATCTCGTTATCCAGTGGACCATATAAGTATGCGGTTACAACATCCATTAACTGCAAATCTAAGTTTTCTCTTATGGCCAGACTTATCAGGAATATAAAAATCGTTGCATCCACCACAGGGGAGTATGTCTCCTCATAATCGATTCCTGGCCTTTGTGAGAATCCTTGTGCCACAAGACGTGCTTTATGCCTAACGATTTTCCCTTGTTCGTTTCTCTTTCTTACAAAGACCCATTTATGTCCAACTAGTATAACATCACGAGGTGTCCGAATTATGAGACCAAAAACCTCTCTCTTCTTTAGAGAGTTTAACTCCACGTTTATAGCATCTTTCCATTTTATCCAATCTGATCGTCGAGTGCACTCTTAAATGGACGTGGGTTCTAGATCCTCATTCATGAGCTCAAGTGCTACACTGCATGAAAATATTTCGTTAATGTCGACATTCTTTATGTTCCACTGGATTCCAGGCATGACATAATTGATCGCGATCTCATTGTTATCAGGAACTTCAGGTCCATGAAGCTTGGCGTCCCATGCAACACTTTCTGGCACCTTAGGTTCATTTATGTCTGGAACGTCCTGAACTACTTCGGTCTGAATTTCAGCACCTTTCTTTAATTTCTGAGGAGTCTTATCTTTGGAACCAATTGGTCTTCCACGCTTTAATCGTGGTTTAGACTCAGCAGCAACTTGACTCGGTCCTTCTTAGACATCAATTTGAATCGGTGTATTCACGGCTAGTATATATGATTTCGTTCCCCTCTTTGGGTCTGCAAAGGAATCTGGCAATTGTATAGCTAGCTTTTGTAAATGTATTATCTTTTGGACCTCTAAATCACTTTCACGAGTCCGAGGATCTTGCCATTTTAAGGATGTTTGATTCCATGCAATTTCTTTTACTAGCCGGTTTTCATCTCTTAATGTTGGATAAACGGATTCGTCAAAATGACAATCCGTGTACCTAGCCTTAAATAAATCACCAATGGTCGGCTCGAGGTACTTTATGATCGTGGGAGAATCATATCCAACATATATCCCCATCCTCCTATGAGGTCCCATCTTAGTCCTATGTGGTGGTGCAATTGGCACATAGACTGCACATCCTAATATCTTAAGATGGGAAATGTCTGGTGTGAGAGCCGAAACTCACACTGTCAAAACTTATATTTAATGGGGGCTCGAAAATTCTATTTATAAAGAACTAAAGGACCGAAAATGCAAAAAAGATGAAAAGGGAGATTTTATTGATATTTTCCGAAAGTACAAGGGAAATTAGCAAAAGCTGAATAGTCTTAAATTGCTAAAACTCCTAATACTCGGATCTGGGATGGATTTAACCTTTACATGAGCGTACATATATATACTGGCAATCCTAGGAGGCTAAGACTTCAGATTTCCGATGTGGGACCTTGTCCTTCGCTCCCAGCCGCCGACTTAAGCTTTTTGGCCCGATTTCCGGCCGAGAGTCTTCCGTGATCCGTCGCGCGTTCTGACCCAAATCCGGCCGCCGATGAATAGTGATCCGTGAATAGTAACCGATGAATAGTAATCCGAATCTCGGTTTAAGCTCAATTGATCTTTCGGTTAACCTTGTCTCGGGATGAATAGTGTTTTTAACGGTTTTTCCCGCGTGAATAGTGTCCGAGCGTTTTACGACTTCTGAGATTTGAACCGCCCGTTTTTTGTTTGAACTTCCAGCCGCCGGTTTCGGTGTTGATGGCCAGCCGCCGGTTCCTCTAGCTCGTGTGCTCGGCGACTGGTCCACGGACGGCTGGACGTTCGTCACGGTCCTTCGGGGATGTTTTACGGACGTCTTTGGAGTCAGAACATGCAAAGGATGATCCTCGGGTCGGTCCGGGCATGATGGTCGGTCGACTGGACGATGTTCGGGTAATGAGTTGTCTTGAGAAACGATCGTGTGCATGTGATGATGATCCGGCGGCGGCCTTATCCCAGCCGCCGGTTGGTATGTGATGAAGATCCGGCGGCTGGCCTTATCCCAGCCGCCGGCCTTGGATGGAGAAGACCCGGCGGCTGGCAATCATCCCAGCCGCCGGCCATGGACGCATAAGGATCCGGCGGCTGGCACTTGTCCCGGCCGCCGGCATGGACGTGTGATGATCCGGCGGCTGGCACTTGTCCCGGACGCCGGTCATGGTCGTGTGAAGATCCGGCGGCTGGCACTTGTCCCGGCCGCCGGTCATGGACGTGTGACGATCCGGCGGCTGGCACTTGTCCCGGCCGCCGGTCATGGACGTGTGACGATCCGGCGGCTGGCACTTGTCCCGGCCGCCGTCATGGACGTGTGATTCGGCGGCTGGCACTTGTCCCGGACGCCGGTCATGGTCGTGTGAAGATCCGGCGGCTGGCACTTGTCCCGACCGCGGTCATGGATGTGTGACGATCGGCGGCTGGCACTTGTCCCGGCCGCCGGTCATGGGGTGTGACGATCCGGCGGCTGGCACTTGTCCCGGACGCCGGTTGATGGACCAAGACGATCCGGCGGCTGGCCTTATCCCGGCCGCCGGTCGTGGATCAATGAAGACCCAGCGGCTGGCCTTATCCCAGCCGCCGGCCGTGGGTGTAAAAAGACCCGGCGGCTGGCCTTGTCCCAGCCGCCGGTTGATGTCTTGGACGGATCGTGGGCAGTTTGCCTTAGCTTGTCCGTTCCATGTTCGGGATAAGTTCCATTTGATCACGACCTTGACTTCTCGTTCCGTCAATCTTCGAGGAGGGGATTTCGACCCCAACAGTTAGCCCCCCAGCTCTTCGTTCTCGTAGTCCAGGACGATGAGCTTTAAGCTGAGGTTTTATCGGGATTGATCGAAACGGGAAAATTTCCTTTTCGTATGAAAGACTCGTGGGCGGTCGGCTCGGAATTGGAAAGACTCAATTCCTTTTCGAACTAGGACTCGAACCATCCGACTATATATATGGACCCTTCCTTCTTCTTTTTCCTCACGAGTTCTTTCTCTTGTCGAGTGCACTTTCTGTTTTTTAAGATAATGGTTAGGCAATCTTTTCGCGAGAGGAGGCAGATGGAGAAGAAGAGTGAAGTGAATAAACTCGGGAAGGATTCTAAGGATAAGACGGCGGGCGGTCCTTCAGGATCGGGATTGACGGACGGTAGTCAAGCCGTCCCTCCATCCGAGTGGCCTGCGGATAAGTTGGCGGTATCCACCGTTGTGGTCACTCCTCTGAAGAAGGAAGCTATTCTTGAACGAAGTATCGCGAGGCGTTTGCCCAAGGATAAAGCGGCGGCGGCTGGCGGGATCACCTACGGTCTGAATGATGAAGACAACCGGTTGCGCCAAAAGCAGGCGGATTGCCTTGCTGACCCCGGAGTGAAAAACTCTCCTCCCGAGGCTCGGCGCACAGGTCCTTCGCCAGGGCTTGCTTTTCCTGAGGCTGTTTGTAAAAATCGTCGTCAGTCCGCTAGGAGTTTTTCGGTGATCACGGATGCTAGTTTCAGGTTTCCTTCTTGTGATAGTCTGGATGAGCCTGAGAAGTACGAGGATATGGCCTTGAGCGGGATGAAGGTTTATCCATTCTTGCCTTTTCTCTTTCTTCTCCCCCTTTTTTTTATATACTGACTCTTCCCTGTTATTATTTCAGTTCATGTCTTCCGTGAACAAGTGTATCAGCACGTATGATGCTTCTGTCCGTGGAATCCGCAAGCGTGCTGAGGAAGCTAGGGAGGATGCTCGGCTGGTGAGGAGGAAACTTAACGAACTTGAAGCGACGTCTTCGCATCGGGTCAAATCGCTCGAGAAAGAGCTTGCTTCGTTACGTGCGGAGAGATCAGTGGCGTTGCAGTTTAAGACCCGTCAAGAGGCCAAGGATGCGCGTCATGCTAAGGAAGTACAGGCTTTGAAGGATCAGATGGCCAGTGTAAAAGCGGCGCGCAATTCGAAGGTGCAACGGGCTTACGCGGATGGCCGCAAGGCTTCCGTTGCCAAATTCCGCGGCTTCTTGGATGCGCTGAAAGAAGACCTTGGATCTTTGTCTGAGGCAAGGAATCAGGACGTAGATTTGGCTCAGATAGAGAGTAATGTTGAACTTGTCGCTTTGCTACAAGGGACTGATCCTCCCACCTTGGACGAGGAGAAGGTGAAATTGTCCACATGGATGAACGAGTTCGATAAATCTGCAGTTCGGTTTGATGATGTGATTGCTCGAATCCGTGGGAAGATCGATTCTCAGTTATGTCCAGCCCACAAGGATGACAATGCTTCAATACCCGAGGGAAGATCCGTTGAAGAGGAGGCTGTTTCTCTCGGGGTGGTTGACCTATCGGGATCGAACGAGTCTGTTCCCGGAATCCCTGATATTGCTATTGCCCAGGCGTTTGGTTCTGATTCTTAACCATGCGGTGGTTTTTCTTTCTGTTATATATTTTTGAGTTTTTGGCTTTATAGCTTTATGCTATGTATGGCCTGATTTTTGGTTTGGACCGATTCTTTTTGTTTTGAGACTTCAATAAAACTAGCTTTCGAGATTTGTCACTTGCCATACGCTGTTTCTTTGTACAAGGATCCTGATTGAATGATCGTGGGCGGCTGGGTTTAGTCCGAGACGAACCCGGCCGCCGTGTATTGATTTGGAGAGGATGCTATATCGATATCGGGCGGCTGGCATGTCCCGGCCGCCGGATTACGTTGACTGATCCTGGGCGGCTGGCATGTCCGGCCGCCGGATTATGCTAGTTGATCCTGGGCGGCTGGCATGTCTCGGCCGCCGGATTATGTTGATTGATCCCGGGCGGCTGGCATGTCCGAGCCGCCGGGCGGCTGGCGTGTCCGAGTCGCCGGGTATGCTTTTTTGGAGCGGGCTGCTGGCCGTTATTTGAAGAGATGGCGCGCGGGGACATGGGCGGCCCGTTATCGACTGGATTGGGCGCTCGACCTTCCTTGTATCGGTTTGGTTTTGCTTGCTTAGGTTAGTCGGGTTGATCGGGGCGCTTCCGGGCGCTCGGACCTGATTGTTCGGGAGGAGTTTCCCTTGAGTTATTCGACCAGCGGAGTTAGCCGCTGGGCTTTGAGTTTGGTTTAGTTGCTAGTTTCGGACGAGTTTATGATCTCGTACCAGGGCCGGTTTGGTACCTCGTCGTGAGATGTCTAAGACCAGCGTTCCAAGTTGGCGTTTACTGGGTTTAAGGAGTTCATTTAGTGATTCACGCTTTGCATTTTCTACCTATGCGGGGCGTTTAGTGGAAATGAACTCAATAGAACATCGTCTGAGACGTTTCCTGCCAGGATCGCGGAATGTCAGGTTACGCCTTTCGGATGTTAGTCCGGAAATTGTATAGCGCGCTACGTTTTATCCGCTTTGGGATGTAAGGGGAACCATGGTAAAAAGATCGTCCCGTTGTGATCAGCAACGGACGGTGGCATGCTTGCTAAAAGACAGGTTTTATGTGTGCCAAGGGGCGATTTTTGAAGTGAGGCATATCCGGCGGCCGGTACTCATCCCAGCCGCCGGCTTTGGATGAAGAAGATCCGGCGGCTGGCACTTATCCCAGCCGCCGGCTTCGGATGAAGAAGATCCGGTGGCTGGCCCTTATCCCAGCCGCCGGTTCATATTTCAGATGAGTCGTGTGCAGTTTTTCTGAGTCCATTCGTTTTCCGGACCAAGTTTCGGGATGCTAAGTTCCGATGTTTGCCTGGATGATATCCTCGGGGAACTTTTCAAGCTATGGATGTGTTATGAGATACTAAGTCCCAGCGTCCATCCTCTTGATTTGCTTCCGAAAATTTGGGAGTATGTATATACGGACCCACTCCCCCCTTGAAAATTATAAAATATAAATAGCTGAACTCGTCGGAAGGCGAGCTGCCTACGTACCCTGAATGTAGGGATCAAGCCGGTTCGTAGTTCTATTTTACAACGTCTAGTGGTAATACTTCTTTAGGTGCATTGCGTTCCATGTCCTTGGGACTGGCTTCCCTTCTTTGTTTTCTAGCTCGTATGCTCCTGGACGGACCACCTTTGCTACTTTGTACGGTCCTTCCCATTTCGCGCCTAGTTTCCCTGCATTCGGCTCCGCGGTGTTCTGGAAAACTTTGCGGAGGACGAGGTCTCCTTCCTTGAATTTGCGGTGGCGCACGTTTGAGTTGTAGTATTTGGCCGCTGCTTGTTGATAGTTTTGGATGCGGATGAGGGCTTGATCCCGTCTTTCGTTTATTAGGTCCAGTTCGTCTAACATCATCAGATGATTAAGGCCTTCCTGTCCGGGCAAGAGCCTTCGTCTGACGCCGGGAAAGTCTACTTCTGACGGTATAACGCATTCGGCACCGTAGACCAGTGCGAATGGCGTTTCTCCGGTTGCGCGTCTTGGAGTTGTCCGATGGGACCAGAGCACCCCTTCGAGTTCGTCCGCCCATCGCCCTTTCTTCTCGTCAAGACGCTTTTTGAGTCCGTCAACGATAGTCTTGTTGGCTGCTTCGGCCTGGCCATTACCCTGCGGATAGCGTGGCGTTGACTTGCTCAGGCGTATCTTCCACTTTTCGCAAAATCCTTCGAAGCGGGTGGAAATGAATTGAGAACCATTGTCCGTGACGATCTCGTAAGGGACTCCGTGCCGGCATATGATGTTTTTCCAGACGAAATGCTCCACTTGGGCGTCCTTGATACTGGCGTAAGAGTCCGCTTCGACCCATTTTGAGAAGTAATCTGTTAGGACAAGTAGGAACCTTTTCTGCTTTGAGTTATGCATTGGCCCCACGATATCCATCGACCACCTCATGAATGGGTACGGCGCAGAAATTGACGAGAGCAGTTCTGCGGGCTGATGGATCACCGGCGCGTGCCTCTGGCATTTCTCGCATTTGAGGGAGAACTTCTCGCAATCTTTTATCATGGTTGGCCAATAGTGTCCATGCCGCTTGATTTTGATTGCGAGAGCTCTTCCTCCGGAGTGATTTCCGCACGACCCACTATGGACTTCTTCCATAATTCGTCTTGCCTCTTCTTTTTCCACGCAGACCATTAATGGTCCGGAGATCCTCCATTTGTAGATGTTGCCGTCGAGGAGAACGAAGCGGGCCGCTTGGGCCTTTAGTTTTCGTGCAGCCCATTTGTCCGCCGGGACTTCCCCGTCCATGATGTATGTTCGTATCGGAGCCATCCATCCGCGATCGCAGCCATATTCTTCCGTTGGACCAGTTGCTAACTCTTCTTCCGGAGGCTCTTCTTCGTCTTCTCCTTCCGGGAGTTGTATAAGGTTGATGACTTGTGGTGGATCGATGCTTGGTTGTTCTATGAATTCGACGGGAATGATTCGACTTTCTCCCGGGGCAGACGTTGATGCTAGGGCCGCCAATGCATCGGCCGGGGCGTTTCTCCTCGCGGGATTCTTGTGAGTTCGAATTTTTTGAATTGTTTTGCGAGCTCCCGGACAATTTTGAGATATGCTTCCATCGGTCGTCTTTTGCTTCATAGTCTCCGCTGAATTGATTTGCCACCAGCTGGGAATCGCAAAATGCTTGCAGATTTTGGATTTTGAGTCCGAGGGCGAGTTTCAGTCCAGCGATCAAGGCTTCGTACTCCGCTTCGTTGTTGGAAGCGTTGAAGAGCAACCTGAACGACTGTTCTAAGATTTCCCCAGTTGGTGACGTTAACCGCACCCCGACTCCCGAACCTTGCTTTGACGAAGACCCGTCTGCGTGGAGAACCCACGTCGAGTTTGACGTCGGCTCACTAACGCCTGTGGTCGGGAGCTCAATCAAAAAATCTGCAAGGACCTGTGATTTGGCGCATGTTCTACTTCGGTACTCGATATCGTACTCGCTTAATTCTACCGCCCATTTTGCCAGACGTCCCGATTGACTGGGACTGTGCAGGATCGTTCTGAGAGGAAAAACCGTGAGTAAAATGATCGTGTGCGACTGGAAATAAGGCCGTAATTTCCGTGCGCACATCACCACTGCCAAGGCCGCCTTCTCCATTAGCGGGTATCGAGTTTCTGCGTCCGCCAAGGTCTGGCTTACATAGAAGACCGGTTTTTGCTCGTTGCGATCTTCTCTGACCAGCACCCCGCTTACCGCCGTTGATGATACCGCCGTATACAGAAAAAGGGGCTCTCCTTCGACCGGCTTTGAAAGTACGGGTGGGCTTGCTAGGTATTTCTTTAGTTCTTGGAACGCCTGTTCACACTTCTCTGTCCACTCAAACTTTTTGTTTCCTGAGTGTGTCGTAGAAGGGCAAACATTTGTCCGTCGACCTCGAGATGAACCGATTCAGCGCCGCGACCCGTCCGGTCAGCCTTTGGATTTCTCTCTTGGTTTTTGGCGAAGCCATCTCTATCAGGGCGTTGATTTGCTTCGGGTTGGCTTCTATCCCTCGATGAGTTACCAGATATCCGAGGAATTCGCCGGATGCTACTCCGAATCTGCACTTCGCGGGTTTAGTTTCATGTTGTGCCGGTTGAGTTGTTCAAAGCATTCCCGCAAGTGTGTGACGTGGTCTTTCTCCTCCAATGACTTGACCAACATATCGTCGATGTAGACTTCCATCGTTCTTCCGAGTTGTTCGGCGAACATCTTGTTGACAAGCCTTTGGTATGTAGCGCCGGCATTCTTTAACCCGAATGGCATCACCTTATAACAGTATGTTCCGCGATCTGTGATGAAGGCAGTCTTGTCTCGATCGTCGGGATTCATCATGATTTGGTTGTATCCGGAGAAAGCGTCCATGAAAGATAGCAGCTTGTTCCCTGCCGTCGCTTCGACTAATCGATCGATGTGCGGAAGGGGAAAGCTGTCTTTTGGACACGCTTTATTCAGATCAGTGAAATCGACGCAAACTCGCCATTTTCCATTCTTCTTCTTTACTACCACCGGATTTGCTACCAGTCGGGATATTTCACTTCCGTGATTGATCCGACTTTGAGCAATCTTTCTACTTCATCGTTTACCGCCTGGGCGCGTTCTGGTCCGAGTTTCCGTCTTTTCTGCTTCACCGGTTTGAATGTCGGGTCTACGTTGAGTTCGTGGCTTGTGATGCCGATGTCAATCCCGGGCATATCTTCTGCTGCCCATGCGAATGACCCGGCGTTCTCCTTTAACAAGGTGATTAACTCAGTCTTGATCGGCTCCTCCAAATTTGCTCCGATTTCCGTACACCGCTCTGGATTCTTTTCGTCTATGTTGACCGAAATCACTGGCTCACACGGGGGGTCCTTCTCCGCTTCCCGGGATTCTTCAATTTGTAACTTTTGCTCAAGTTTCGCCAGCTGCCGCTCTTCCTTTCCTTTGTCGGACTTCGGTTCACGGCTGAGATCGGTTACCGGCTTCCTCAATCTGTGCTCCGTCAGGAAACAAGCTCGAGAATCTTTCTGCCGTCCCCAAATCGTTTCCACTCCGGTCGGAGGGGAATTTTAGGCACAGGTGGTAAGTTGACGGGATGGCTCTCATTGAGTTCAGCCACGGTGTTCCCACAATCGCGTCGCAGATTCGTGGGCAATCGATCACCGAGAACTTCGTGTCTTTCTCCACTCCTTTTGCTTTCACGGGGAGTTGGATCGTCCCTATTGTCATTGTCTCTTTCCGGAGAAACCAGTCAACGGTTTCGGATGGGTTATGAGATGCTGTGTCTCAATGTTCATTCTCCGAAGGGTTTCCAGGAATATGACGTTCACCGTTCCTCCAGTGTCCACTAAGACTCTTGGTATCTCGTATCCTCCGATTGAAAGACCGATCACGAGCAGATCGTTATGCGGATGGTTTATTTCAGCGGCTTCTTTCTCTCGAAAGTCATCGTTAGGCCGCAGCTGCCATCCATCGAACTCCAATCCATTGTTTCTTCGGTCATCGTCTTCGTCTCGTATCTTTTTGTTCTAAGGGTTAAGAATATTTCTCGTCCCCACAGACGGCGCCAAACTGTGAGAGCCGAAACTCACACTGTCAAAACTTATATTTAATGGGGGCTCGAAAATTCTATTATAAAGAACTAAAGGACCGAAAATGCAAAAAAGATGAAAAGGGAGATTTTATTGATATTTTCCGAAAGTACAAGGGAAATTAGCAAAAGCTGAATACTCTTAAATTGCTAAAACTCCTAATACTCGGATCTGGGATGGATTTAACCTTTACATGAGCGTACATATATATACTGGCAATCCTAGGAGGCTAAGACTTCAGATTTCCGATGTGGGACCTTGTCCTTCGCTCCCAGCCGCCGACTTAAGCTTTTTGGGCCCGATTTCCGTCCCGAGAGTCTTCCGTGATCCGTCCGCTCGTTCTGACCCAAATCCGGTGATCCGTGAATAGTAACCCGATGAATAGTAATCCGAATCTCGGTTTAAGCTCAATTCGATCTTTCGGTTAACCTTGTCTCGGGATGAATAGTGTTTTTAACGGTTTTTCCCGCGTGAATAGTGTTCCGAGCGTTTTACGACTTCTGAGATTTGAACCGCCCGTTTTTTGGTTGAACTTCCAGCCGCCGGTTTCGGGTTGATGGCCAGCCGCCGGTTCCTCTAGCTCGTGTGCTCGGCGACTGGTCCACGGACGGCTGGACGTTCGTCACGGTCCTTCGGGGAATGTTTACGGACGTCTTTGGAGTCAGAACATGCAAAGGATGATCCTCGGGTCGGTCCGGGCATGATGGTCGGTCGACTGGACGATGTTCGGGTAATGAGTCTGTCTTGAGAAACGATCGTGTGCATGTGATGATGATCCGGCGGCCGGCCTTATCCCAGCCGCCGGTTGGTATGTGATGAAGATCCGGCGGCTGGCCTTATCCAGCCGCCGGCCTTGGATGGAGAAGACCCGGCGGCTGGCAATCATCCCAGCCGCCGGCCATGGACGCATAAGGATCCGGCGGCTGGCACTTGTCCCGGCCGCCGGTCATGGACGTGTGATGATCCGGCGGCTGGCACTTGTCCGGACGCCGGTCATGGTCGTGTGAAGATCCGGCGGCTGGCACTTGTCCCGGCCGCCGTTCATGGACGTGTGACGATCCGGCGGTGGCACTTGTCCGGCCGCCGGTCATGGACGTGTGATGACGGCGGCTGGCACTTGTCCCGGACGCCGGTCATGGCGTGTGAAGATCCGGCGGCTGGCACTTGTCCCGGCCGCCGGTCATGGACGTGTGACGATCCGGCGGCTGGCACTTGTCCCGGCCGCCGGTCATGGACGTGTGACGATCCGGCGGCTGGCACTTGTCCCGGACGCCGGTTGATGGACCAAGACGATCCGGTCGTGGATCAATGAAGACCCAGCGGCTGGCCTTATCCCAGCCGCCGGCCGTGGGTGTAAAAAGACCCGGCGGCTGGCCTTGTCCCAGCCGCCGGTTGATGTCTTGGACGGATCGTGGGCAGTTTGCCTTAGCTTGTCCGTTCCATGTTCGGGATAAGTTCCATTTGATCACGACCTTGACTTCTCGTTCCGTCAATCTTCGAGGAGGGGATTTCGACCCCAACATCTGGCTCTTGTCCCGTTAATAATTTGGATGGGGAATATCTATGGTCACTCGATGGCCTGATGCGAATTAGTTCGCTAGCGTGTAAGACCGCATGTCCCCAAGCAGAAACAGGAAGCTTTGACCTCATGAGTAATGGTCTAGCAATCAACTTTATACGTTTGATGAATGACTAGGCCAAGCCGTTTTGTGTATGTACATGCGCCACAGAGTATTCAACACTTACCCCCATGGACATACAATAGTCATGAAACGCTTGGGAAGTGAATTCACCAGCATTATCCATTCGTATGGTCTTTAAAGGAAAGTCTGGAAAGTGAGCCCTCAGGCGTATTATCTGAGCAAGGATTCTCGCAAATGCCATATTTCAAGTTGACAATAAGCATACATGTGACCATCTTGTAGATGCGTCAATAAGGACCATGAAATATCGGAATGTCCCACAAGGTGGATGTATTGGTCTGCAAATATCTCCTTGTATTCTTTCCAGGAAATTTATTGTTTCCTTAGTAACCTTCACTGGTGATGGCCTTACAATGAGTTTCCCTTGTGAACATGAGGCACAAGTAATATTATTTGGGATAACTCTCCTTTCTTTCAAGGCGTGCCCATAAGTATTGACTATCAATAGGACAGGTATAAGTATAGCTATCTCCCTCTCTCTGTTGTTTTTAATTCGGTCTCATCTCTGTGGACATCTTCTTTTTCCGAGAAACTGCCTTTCGAGCATTGACGATCTATCCTTCAAATGTCGAAAGCTCGAATCGAGTCGAGTCAGTCATCTGCTACTCGGAGTGATGAACCTCCTGCCGAAGAGTGTTCCTCGTCGGTATCCCGAAGTCATTCGCCGGATCCGGATTCGGATGAACAACCACTTATCCGTAGAAGAGCCGGCGCGACCCGTTCCTGCGGAGTCTCCGCTCCATGCCCCTCCGTGCTGAAAGAGGAGAAACGGGTGAAAATAACTTCTGAATCTTCCAAGAAGGTATCTGCGGATGGTGACTCGCTTCTTACCGCGAAATCGCTTAAGGAGCTTAGTGAAAAGTATCGTTTTCCTCCTGATTTGGTTTTCCGTGAGGCGGGGAAGGGTGAGCGGCTATGGACTCCTCCTCCGGGTTTCATGTGTGTGTCAGAGCGACCTGCAACAAACACAACTTCGTCATGCCGTCCAGTAACGGACTTCAAAGAGCATGAGTTGAGTGCTATGGCACAGTGATCCAGTCTCACGGATATGGGGCCTCGCCGTAGATGGCAGGGCAAAACCTGATGGACCACCCTTTCTTTGAACTTCAAGCAAGCGAGACTTGTGTTCCCTCTTCCAAAGCTGCTTACTTCCTATTGTGACGCCTGTGGTATCGCAATCTCGTCGTTTTGTTCCAATATTTCTAAAAATCCTGGGACTTTTTACGTGAATATAAAGTTCGAATTCGGCATTATTAGTAAGAGACCGAGCAAGGCCAATGAATGGGTCCGCCGGTTCTTCTTCTTAAGGATCAATATTGTTTCGGTGCATGACCTCAACGCGATTTTTAGACCGACCTGGAATCCTGTTGCCAGTAGATTTGGGGCTTGCTCTTAGGGGTTCTTTTTCGTCATTTTTGTCCTTCTGATGTTTATTCTTTCTTCTGCAGCTAGCTTCTTTCATCCCGGTCGGTGACCTTTCAGTACGATATTGAACGAATAAAGCGTTTTGGGAGGATCAACTGGAAAGATTTCTCGGAGGATAGAGTCGAGGCTTCCCTTGCCCGTCCTGTGATAGGTCGGTTATTTTTCTTCCGTTCTTTTCTGTGAATAGTGGCAGGCTTGTTTAATCAGTTTGTCTTCGCCTTTGGCCAGCTCTTCTTGATTCCGTTTCTTCTTACAAGCCTCCCGAGGTCGTAACTGAGAAAAAGGTGAAGATGGGTCCGGTGAAAAGGAAACTATCGAGCTATGCTAAATCTTAGGCCGGCTCATCTCACGTTGAGGTCGGCGGCTCGTATTCCGTTTCTTTAGGCGATACTCGAGTCGGTCAAGCTTCCTCTAGGGCTACTCCAGCTTCAGTTCTGCAGACCGATCATCTTTTATCCGAATCTGCCCCTCTGGCTGCTGCTTCTTTTCTCGAGGAAAGTCATGTGAGACTGTCCTTTCCAAAGGGTTTTCCTTCAGGGGAAATCTGTCCGTCGGGTCTTGCCTCTCTGACCTGCACTTCGATATGTGTGGACGGCGGTTTGGGAACTGAGGGTTGTACCTATTCGGTTTCTCCTGTGGTCGATTGATGTAAACCTCACCAAGGAGCATGAAGATCACGCCCACAAGCTGACCAAGACCCTTGGAGAAGACCAGCGAGAGCACATCCGCGACATAGGTCCATTGATTGGAGCACATAGGACGGACCATAAGGAGTTAAGTTACAATTCAAGATGTTCCAGAAACTTAACTCAACGAGGAAGCCGTGAAAGAAATAATCGATCCAAGATCTTTCCGCATGAAGAAGTTATGAAGTTCACAAATCGACGGACTTGCGAAGGATCCGAGAGAGACAAGCTTACACTTGTTGGAGCTGAACGAGAAACCAAGGCTTACCAATGGGCTGTGACCATTTGTACTCTTTTTTCTTATCTTTGGTTTTGTCCCAATGGGTTTTACAGGAAAGGTTTTAACGAGGCAAATAGGTTCACTTACCTCAAACCCATCCGGAAGCTAGTTGGTTCACATGGAGACCTACGATCGCTGTCTGAGTCACTCCGGCCAGACCAAGAAGAATTAAGCTTCAAGATGACTTGTTATGGAATCTTGACTCAATCAGAGAGCTCGTCGAATTGGTTTCATGCTGAAATTCAATACGGTTTAAAAGTTATTCAACTTCTAAACCGGAGTAGCTGCAGCTTGCCTTATTTGGAAGCTCATGGGTTCAATTACTTGCAAACCAGACTTTGGCGACCAGGAGAGTTATTTAAACAAGACAACACCGTTTTGGAGACATACTCTACACCACACGACGCCCCTAGCTGCACCAGAACCTATCAGATCATTTGGAGAGGTCCAATATCTTACTTGCCATTTCCGGAGCCATTTGCATTCAAGTCTCAACAGCTCTTTCCCTATGAACCTGGCCGTGAACTGAAGACTTATTCAAGCATTCAGAAGCTTCCTAAGGTGCCTAGAATCTTCCCCAAGTCGACCAGATACAAGGAGAGCCACGATTTTCCTTATTTGGCCAAGTTACTCATTAATATGCGATTTTGTGCCATATTTTGTAATTATTAGACTTTATCTCTGAGCCTATATTAGCTCAAGGTCGTGGACCATTGTAAATCACCCCTTTTTCTGTGAAATTAACCAAGTACAATTCAGTTTACACAAAGTGTTCTTTACGTGTTTGTTCATTAGAGTTTAGGTGGATTCCTTCGCTCTTGTGTTCGTGTCTTTAGAGTTTAGTGTGGATTCACTCTACTCTACAGATTTGCGGATTAAGAACTTGTGGATTCAAGGTTCTTGTTCGTGTGTGATTGTGGATTCAGTCACAAACCTCCATCTCCATCTCTATCAACAGCCATCTTCCGCGAGAAAGCTTGGAATCTCTTGATCATCTCTTGATCTTAAGTTTGGTGGATTCCAATTTTATATCATTTGGTATCAGAGCTTTAAAAGCTCCTATCCCTCAGGTTGTATCAATCCAACCTTTATCTTTTGCTCTTTGTTAATTCGTTTTATAAAAAAAAAAAAAAAAACCATAAGAAATCGTTTGCTTCTGTTTTGTGTATTTGCTTTGTTTGCTTGTTTCATTATATATATATAAAAAAAAATTTCTTGTTTTTGTTTAATTCATTTTTCATAAACCTATATATTAAAAAAAAAAAAGAAGAACATTGATCTTGTGTGATTCTTTTGTTTCAGGTTGTGAAGTCTCAAGGAAGAAGGAGGAAAGGATTGAACTTGCTAATCATCCGGCCACTCAGTCCATCCGATTTACCTGAGCCCTCTTAACCCTTTTGCATCTCTTTTAATATTTTGCTTGTTCTTGTTTAAGTTTTGTGTTTCTATTTTGCTTGCATCATTAAATCAAACGAAAATCCATAAAAAGTTCATCTTGTTTTGTTTGCTTTGTTTTGGTTGCATAATCGAAAACCATATCATCACCTTTCAAAAAAAAATATATAAAAAAAGGAAATCGTCCATTATTGCATTTAGTCTAGTTTCCATATTTGATTTTGCTTGCACTAACATAAGTAAAGAAAAAGCAAAGAAAATCGTGCACAGTGATTCATTGTTGCCATTTACTTGCATCCATCATATTTAAAAAAAAAAAAGGGGATTAGGAAATTTCCATTCTTTGTTTTGATATTGTTTTCCTTTCTTGTAATTTCGAGCATTAACTCATTTTCCTTCTTTGTCTTACGAGGAAAATTCCATTGAGCAACCACCATGAGCTCTGAGGATGAAGACACGGAGCTTCATGAAGAGGAACAAGATGCCATGAGTGATTACAGCTTCTCTCAAACCGATTGGAGCCAAGAGGATAATTGCAATCAAGACCTAAGCACCAACGGGTCTGAATATAAAGAAGAGGCGTGGCATGAAGGAGTCTACTCAGACTCTGACTTTGGAGATGAACCATGTGGTGGAGAACTTCAACCAGAACCACCAGACTATGATTAAGACGACATAAGCAACATAAAAGAAGAGTCTCACTCGGAAGAGAGACCATGGTGTGAAATACCATACTCTGATCATGAAGAAGACAACTATGAAGAAAATTCATGGTGTGATGAGATTGATTTGAAAATCAATCTAGAAGATGAGGAAGAACAAAGAAACCACAATGGAGAGTGGTATGAAGAAACCGGTTCAAACAGCTATGAAGAAACAGAACCGTGTGATGAGGAGCATTGGAATGACGAGCCAGCACCAAGCAATAGCTATGGTAGTGAATCAGAACGTGATGAGTTAGAACATGGAGGAGAAATCTACTACCAAGTAGGAGCTAGAGTCAAAACTAGCTTTGGTGGTGCACGAAGCTCAGCACTATGCATCTCTAAGAAGCAAGAGCCTTCATGCGATGAAAGAGACGGTTATGAGCCACATAACCTTTCGTTTTCTGGTCTTGACCAGGATCCAGAGGCTTATCTTAGTTGGGAAAAAGGCCTAGAAGATTGGTTTTGGTACTACAAAGTCCCAAAGGAGAAGAGATTATCTTATGCCATCAATGCGCTTGTTGGAGAAGCTTATGAATGGTGGCAACGAGAAGAGGCTATCAACTACTACCGTAACCCAATCACTACTTGGGGAGTTTTGAAGCAGCGTATGTACAGGGAGTTTGTACAAAAGCCCTACAACAGCAACTACATCCCTAAGAGGCTTATGATGAAGACATCATCACGAGGTTGGGTGCCAACAACAATGGAGGCTCGCTGTCATGAAACAAAGAAGTTGTCGCCTAAAACTCAAGAGAAGAGGACGACATCTACACAAGTAGAACCAGCACAGCACGTTCAGCAACTTCCTGAACCAAAGGGAGTACAAAAGAAGAGTCCAAAGCCTTTAGTTAAACCGAAAGGAAAAGATATTCAAGGTATGTGCTCTACTAACAAAAATCCCTTAGAACTAACTTGCTATAAGTGTAAGAATAGGGGACACATTGCAAAAGATTGCCCAAGCAAGAATGCGAAGGTCAAAGCTGTACATGAAGAAGATGCTAGCCGACAGCTTGTGCAACAAATAACTCAGCAAGAGGAGGCAATGCTTAGGAAAGAAGAGAATCAAGTAATTTCTAAAACCGATTTAAATCTTTATCATTGTTTCAATGCCTGTTTAATGCACTTGTCTGCTGCCAAAAGAGCTGAGAACATTGTAGGAACCTTGGAAGAGCACACAGTCAAAAGAGAAGAGCCAGCTTTAGTCGTGGAACAAAAAGAACTTCAACCCGCCAAGATCACAAAGCATGTTCAAGACCAGCCGATCATGAAGACCAAGGCAATGCAAGAAACTTGGTATGAGTTCCAACTGGACAAAGAAGAAAAGTTCCACATCCTTACACAACTTGCTAACAATGTAAGAACAAGCTTCTCTAGGATTATTTTTATTATTCGAAGACAAGATATCATGCGCTTGTTCTTGCCATTAGGATTCTGTGCAGGAACAAATTCAGAGATAGAATGCAAGGCACAAGAGTTTGTGAAGCGTAGAATGGAGCAGACTTTGCTCACGCCATCAAGAAGGCGAGAGAATGGAGTAGTACCAGCCACGTCAAATGCATTCAAGCATGAGGATGTTCAATGTCTTAGAAGAGAGTACAGTTCCAAAGAGAACCCTCCAGACCCATCTATAAACACTGAAAGTGTTGATCAGATAAGTCCTTCTTTAACCTCATTTGTTCATCATGATGCTTCATTTGTATTGAAAAGGCTATTACACATAGGAGAACATGAAGAAAGAACTAGTCTAGAATCGCATGTAGAAGATGACTTATCTAAACTAAGTGCTAAGGAAGTTGATTCAATAAGTTTATGTTATCATAAAGAATCCATAATGCACTTGTTTCTTGCCCATAAGGTTGATTTGGATGCAGGAACCAAAGAGGAGAGTCACAAAGGAATTTCGCATGAAGGGAGCTCCTCATTCAATCAAATTCCGACCCGAAGAAGAAGTGTGCCATTGAAGATCAATGCCACAAAAGGAGAACGTGATGGACCACGCCAGAAAATAGGAGCCGTGCTATCATACTTGCTCATGGGAGAGCCACCAGACGTGCCAAACAACACCAGACCTCATACCTATCAAGGTAAGACCCTAAACTCTCAAAGGAGAATGAAAGCTAACTTGCTTTCTATTGGTGCAGGTCATATAGTTTCGAGGTCGAAACCTTTTGAAGAGGGAGAGAATGATGTAAACCTCAAGTTGACAACAACCAAGGAGCATGAAGATCACGCCCACAAGCTGACCAAGACCCTTGGAGAAGACCAGCGAGAGCACATCCGCGACATAGGTCCATTGATTGGAGCACATAGGACGGACCATAAGGAGTTAAGTTACAATTCAAGATGTTCCAGAAACTTAACTCAACGAGGAAGCCGTGAAAGAAATAATCGATCCAAGATATTTCCGCATGAAGAAGTTATGAAGTTCACAAATCGACGGACTTGCGAAGGATCCGAGAGAGACAAGCTTACACTTGTTGGAGCTGAACGAGAAACCAAGGCTTACCAATGGGCTGTGACCATTTGTACTCTTTTTCCTTATCTTTGGTTTTGTCCCAATGGGTTTTACAGAAAAGGTTTTAACGAGGCAAATAGGTTCACTTACCTCAAACCCATCCGGAAGCTAGTTGGTTCACATGGAGACCTACGATCGCTGTCTGAGTCACTCCGGCCAGACCAAGAAGAATTAAGCTGCAAGATGACTTGTTATGGAATCTTGACTCAATCAGAGAGCTCGTCGAATTGGTTTCATGCTGAAATTCAATACGGTTTAAAAGTTATTCAACTTCTAAACCGGAGTAGCTGCAGCTTGCCTTATTTGGAAGCTCATGGGTTCAATTACTTGCAAACCAGACTTTGGCGACCAGGAGAGTTATTTAAACAAGACAACACCGTTTTGGAGACATACTCTACACCACACGACGCCCCTAGCTGCACCAGAACCTATCAGATCATTTGGAGAGGTCCAATATCTTACTTGCCATTTCCGGAGCCATTTGCATTCAAGTCTCAACAGCTCTTTCCCTATGAACCTGGCCGTGAACTGAAGACTTATTCAAGCATTCAGAAGCTTCCTAAGGTGCCTAAAATCTTCCCCAAGTCGACCAGATACAAGGAGAGCCACGATTTTCCTTATTTGGCCAAGTTACTCATTAATAGGCGATTTGTGCCATATTTTGTAATTATTAGACTTTATCTCTGAGCCTATATTAGCTCAAGGTCGTGGACCATTGTAAATCACCCCTTTTTCTGTGAAATTAACCAAGTACAATTCAGTTTACACAAAGTGTTCTTTGCGTGTTTGTTCATTAGAGTTTAGGTGGATTCCTTCGCTCTTGTGTTCGTGTCTTTAGAGTTTAGTGTGGATTCACTCTACTCTACAGATTTGCGGATTAAGAACTTGTGGATTCAAGGTTCTTGTTCGTGTGTGATTGTGGATTCAGTCACAAACCTCCATCTCCATCTCTATCAACAGCCATCTTCCGCGAGAAAGCTTGGAATCTCTTGATCATCTCTTGATCTTAAGTTTGGTGGATTCCAATCTTATATCATTTGGTATCAGAGCTTTAAAAGCTCCTATCCCTCAGGTTGTATCAATCCAACCTTTATCTTTTGCTCTTTGTTAATTCGTTTTATAAAAAAAAAAAAAAAAACCATAAGAAATCGTTTGCTTCTGTTTTGTGTATTTGCTTTGTTTGCTTGTTTCATTATATATATATATATAAAAAAAAAAAATTTCTTGTTTTTGTTTAATTCATTTTTCATAAACCTATATATTAAAAAAAAAAAAAAGAAGAACATTGATCTTGTGTGATTCTTTTGTTTCAGGTTGTGAAGTCTCAAGGAAGAAGGAGGAAAGGATTGAACTTGCTAATCATCCGGCCACTCAGTCCATCCGATTTACCTGAGCCCTCTTAACCCTTTTGCATCTCTTTTAATCTTTTGCTTGTTCTTGTTTAAGTTTTGTGTTTCTATTTTGCTTGCATCATTAAATCAAACGAAAATCCATAAAAAGTTCATCTTGTTTTGTTTGCTTTGTTTTGGTTGCATAATCGAAAACCATATCATCACCGTTCAAAAAAAAATATATAAAAAAAAAGCCTATGCGGCTGACAAGATTCCGAATCCCGCTGATCGTATCTTAGCTCACGAGGATACTTTTGCAGCGGCGTCGGCAAAGGTGGAAAGTTATGACAAGGTTGATTTAGATGAAGACGATCTTCTGCTGGAGTGCTTCCTCCCGCTTTTTCCCGAGACTTCTGCTGGCTCGGAGGAGGTCGGTCCCGATGCGTCTTGAGTCCGAACCTTTCGTTGTGTTTTGTTTCTTTGTTGTAACGTTTTTTTCTTTGGATGTTTTCGGTTAATCAGAAGTTTTTCTTTTCTAACGTTATTTTATTATCGTTTTTATTTTTAAATGATTAATATGAATTGAAATGGTCGGAATCGAGAGAACGTCTCGGTATACTCCTCTGATCTAAGTGGTCCCATAATCGCCGAAATACGGTGCGAAAGATGGGGACTTAGATCGTTGCGGGACTGGCACCGGCTTTAGTGGAGACGCTAGGTCTCCTTTTATTTTGTTCATTGGGGACCGTTTTTCCGCACAATTGGCCAGGAAGTGGGATTTGAATTTGACCTGGTTTGCAAGTCGTGAAGCTAAGTAGTCTTTTGAACTTTCAATTTTTATTATAGTTATAGCTGCGCCTTTGTAAAGCCTGCCTACCTATCCGTTAGGGATCAAGACATTCGCAGTTCGGTTACAAAGAGTTATAGTGGTCGTCTCTCTCTTTTATTTCTTTTTTTTGTTTAGGACGGGGTTACCGCCTAATAGTGGTACATTTGGAGGTGAGCACTGTTCCAGGAACGTGTGATTGGGTCTCCTTCCATCGTTAGAAGTTCGTAGACGCCGGGTTTCACAATCTTAGAGATGTAGTATGGTCCTTCCCATTTCGCACCAAGCTTACTGGCATGCAATTCAGCGGTGTTTTCGAAAACTTTGCGAAGGACGAGGTCGCCTTCTGCGAAGTGTTGGCCCTTGACTTTCTTGTTGTAGTATTTAGCCACGACGTTTTGGTAGTTCTGGATTCGAAGCAGAGCTTGGTCGCGTTCTTCTTCGAGGAAATCGAGTCTATGGTTAATTTGTTCACCGTTCCCGATCTGCCTATCCACCATCATAGTTCGTCGCAGGGTCGGAACACTGGCTTCTGTGGGAGCCATGGCTTCCATCCCGTAACATAAAAAAAATGGGGTTCTACCAGTGGATGTCTGAGGTGTTGTTCTATGCGACCAGAGTACACCGTCAAGTTCGTCAGCTCAGACTCCTTTCTTTTCTTCCAGCCTCTTCTTTGATCCATCTATAATGGTTTTGTTGGTTGCTTCGGCTTGGTCATTCCCTTGTGGATACCATGGTGTTGATTTGCTTAGCTGAATTACCCATCGTGTGCAAAATCTTTCGACCTCAACCGATATGAATTATGACCCGTTGTTCGTGACGATTTCGTAAGGTAGGCCGTGCCGACATATAATATTCTTCCACAGGAATTTTTGGACGTCGGTATCTTTGATGTGGGCATACGCTTCGGCTTCCACCCATTTGGTGACGTAATATGTTAACACGAGGAGAAATCGTTTCTGTCTTGAAGCGGGCAGCGGTCCGACGATGTCCATCGCCCAACGCATGAATGGGTAAGGTGAGGTGATGGTGGTTAACAGGTCTGTTGGCGATCAGATCAACGCATTTTCCGCATTTGGCCGCGTAGTTTATGCAGTCTGTTTCCATTATGGGCCAATAGTAACTGAGTTTTTTTAATCTTGAGGGCTAAGGATCGGCCACCAGCATGATTTCCTCCGGCCCCTTCGTGGGTTTCAATCATAACTCGCTTGGTCTCGTCCCCGTGTATGCAGGAAAGTAGGACATCTGATGAGCTCCACCGGAGGTGGATGTATTGGGCCGATCTTGCTTTTAACCTCCTTGCTTCCCATCTATCTGCGGGTAGCTCGCAGTCTTTGATGTATACGAGTATTTCGCTTCTCCAGTCTTCCGCGGGTGATTCCTCATTACTTTGATGTTTCAGGTCTTCTCCTCCATCGTCATCGACCTCTTCCGCTTGTTCGCTGATGAGGTTTATCCCCAGTGCTAATTCGATGCTCGGGAAATCGATGCTTTCGGCGGGAATGATTCTTCGTTGTCCGGGATCTGAAGTCGATGCCAGGGCAGCTAAGGCGTCTGCCGATGTGTTATCTCCTTGTGTGAAGCTAGTAAAAGTGGTGGCTAGCTCTTGGACAACCTTCAAATAAGCATCCATTCGTTCGTTTTTTTCTTCGTATTCTCCGCTGCATTGGGATGCAACCAGCTGCGAGTCACAAAATACGTCATTGTGTTTGGCTCTGAAGGCTTGAGCAAGGCGGATACCGGCAATGAGGGCTTCGTATTCGGCTTCGTTGTTTGACGCCAGGAATGCTAGTCGGAAGGATTGTCCGAGGACCTCTTTGGTCGGTGATTCCAAACGTATTCCTACTCCCGATCTGTGTCGTGACGAGGATTCATCCGCGTGCAGGGTCCAACGATCTTCGATGGGCAGCTCGAGTGCCAGTTCGGGCATCAATTCGATCAGGAAATCGGCTAGAACTTGGGATTTTGCACAAGTTCTACAACGATAGTCGATGTCGTACTCGCTCAATTCGACGGCCCACTTGGCCAACCGCTCGGATTGACTGGGACTATGAATGATGGTTTGTAACGGTTGGTTTGTGAGCACGATTATGGAGTGAGACTGGAAGTAAGGGCGAAGTTTCCTAGCCGAGACGACGACCGCCAACGCCAACTTTTCCAGAGTTGGATATCTGGACTCCGCATCATCCAGAGTTTTGCTGACGTAGAAAATCAGCTTCTGGTCTCCTCTATCTTCACGCACTAGGACACAACTGACGGCCGACTTTGTTACCGTGATGTATAGATATTAAGGTTCTCCTTTTTCGGGTTTGGTGAGTACCGGCGGTTTATTCGAAACGTTTGTTGCCCTTCAGAAGCTGGTAGAAAGGGAGGCACTTGTCGGTCGACCGAGATATGAAGCAGTTTAGAGCTGTTATCCATCCGGTGAGCCTCTGGACCTCTCTCGGGGTTCTTGGGGATGGAATTTCGAGGATCGTTGCTATTTTATTTGGGTTTGCTTCGATTCCTCTTTTCGTGACGATGTACCCAAGGAATTCTCCCGATGTGACTCCGAAAGTGCATTTAGCTGGATTCAGCTTCATTCCGTATTGATTTAGAGTTTTGAAACACTCTTGGAGGTGGGTTACGTGATCTCTTGTGGATGCTGACTTAACGAGCATTTCATTAATATAAAATTTCATCGTACGACCTAGTTTTTTGGCGAACATACGATTTACGAGGCGTTGGTAGGTTGCACCTGCGTTTTTGAGGCCAATAGGCATTACCTTGTAACAGTACGTCCCCTGGTCGGTGATGAACGCCGTTTTCTTGCGGTCGTCGTGATTCATCGTGATTTGATTGTATCCGAAGAATGCGTCCATAAACGATAACACCTCATTGTCGGCTGTTGCTTCCACGATCCGATCTATATGTGGGAGCAGGAAGCTGTCCTTCGGGCAAGCTTTGTTTAGTTCGGTAAAATCCAAGTAGACCCTCCAAGATCCGTTCTTCTTTTTAACTACCACCGGGTTAGCTAACCATTCTGGGTACCGAACTTCGATAATGGAACCGGCCTCGGGCAGATTTTTCACCTCGTCACTTACGGCTTTGGCCTTATCTAGTCCAAGTTTTCTCATTTTCTGCTTCATCGGTTTGTAAGTGGGGTCGACGTTGAGTTCATGGCATATCACTGCAGGGTTGATCCCTATCATGTCTTTTGTCGACCACGCGAATGTCGATACATTCCGCATATGGAATTCTATGAGTTCTCGGTGAACCTCCGGCCCGAGCCCGGCTCCGATCGCTACCTCCTTTTCTGAGTGCTCCGAGTCAATATTGACCAATACGGTTTGCTCCCTGGGGGTTTGTCTTGGGGTGGAAGACCTTCTGTCCCGTCCATTTTCATGAAAATGATCCTCCTCGTAGTTTTTGCTCGGTCAAAAAGCAGTTTCTCGACACCGTTTGATCCCCTTTGATCGTGCAGAGGCCGGCTGGTGCCAAACATTTGATGCATTGGTGGTAGATTGAGGCTACGACCCTCATTGCGTGGAGCCACGACGTTCCGACTATCGCATTATAGATTGCTGGCTTATCCACGACGAGGAACTTTACCAACGTGGTCACTCCCCCGACATAGACTGGGAGCATGATGGTCTCGGTTGTCATTGTGGTGTCTAATCCGAAACCGGTCAGCGGTTTGGCTCTCGGCTTGAGCGTATATTGTCTTAGCTCCATCTTCTGGAGAGTTTCATTGAAGATAAGATCCACTGAACTCCCGGTATCCACCTGTATTTTGGTGACTTCGCAGTCCGCGATCATCAGTTCGATGACTAAAGGGTCATTATGCGGTTGGTCCAGTCCGAGAACGTCATTTTCGGTGAAGCTAATCATTCTACAATTCGGATCAATGGTAACTGATTGTGCAAGGTCGGCGTACACCTTCTTTCGTTGCTTTGCGCTTTGGCGTCCATATTATTTAAGTTGTACTTAGTTAAATTGAAGATTCATCATGTGAATTGGAAAAATATAGTTATATTTACTTTCCCATCAAGCAAGACAAAATTTATTCCTACAAGCTCATTGTTCTTTTTAAAACTCCTCCCATTTTTTGATATGACGTACTATCGTTCAATTAGGCCTGGACATTCGGTTTTTTGGTTCGGTTCGGTTTGTTTTTTTGGTTTTTTGGTTATTTCTGATATAGAGATTTAGTAATCATTCGGTTCGGTTTTGGCTCCAGTTCGGTTCGGATAATTATATTGAGAACCGATAATATCCAAAAAAAAATTCGGGTCCGGTTTTGTTTCGGTTCAGTTCCCGGTTTTTTATATTATTCGGGTAATTTTGATTAAAAACTGGATAATTTGGATATAGTATCGGGTAATTCGATTAAAATATCGGATAAATATCGGATAATTCGGATATTTTGGATAAAAGAATTTGGATAATTATAGATAATTTGGATTTTTAGTAATTCTTGGTTAATTTTAATTATTTAATTATTTTATATATGAATATAAATAATATTAAGTATGTGGATCATGTTTAGGGTATTCGGATATCCGTTACTTCTTAACTCAAGATCCAGTTGATTTTGTTTCGGTTCGGTATTTCGATTTCGATTAAAATGCCCAGTGCTATGTTCAATGATAGGAACTTTTCTGTTTAATTGATCTAATGTAACATTCATTATACTTGTCTTGTAACTTGTTATATTAAGTTATCAATAAGTTTTTTTGTAATTATTTGAAAATTATTAAAGATTATATTTTTGTAAATATATATTTTTAACATAATCTCATATCCATTATATTCAAATGCTAAAAGGTCAAAATATATGATATTTAGAATTAAAATAAAAAAACGAAGATCAACTAAAGCTCTAAAAATATAAAATTTTATATTTTCAATATACAGATTTTCTTTTAAAAATTAAAGTTCCATATCAATTAATGACTTTTATTAGATTTTATAATCTTTCGTTTTTTTTTCAGGATTTAAAAACTTTTTCTAATAACTAAAACAAAATATACAAAAAGACAAATAACTTAAAAGGATAATTTGGAATATTTAGTTGGTTATTTAAAAGCTTATATAGAAAATTAAGTATGTAATGACAATTTATTAGAATAAAATTTAATTGGCTAAATTAGTAAACTTAAAAGGTATGAAATGTCAATCTTATTAATATAAGATTTCACTAAAACCATTATATAACTCAGAAATAAACCTATAAATAATTTTTTATTATTATATTTGATCCTTATTAAAATATTTTAAATAAAGATAAGGAAATTATCTATAAATTTATATTAAACAAAAAGTAACTTCTAAGGTATTAAAATCGATCTATACAAAAAATTTCTAACTAAGAAATTGACATATACATAATTTTTTTATTATTATATTCGATCTATATAATTTGGTCAACAATACTTATTCTAAGTTATTTATGGTGAATTATGTAATTCAGATAATTATTTTAAATTATGAAATTTTTGTAATATGATATATTTTTTTTTTGTCAACCATATTTCATTAAAGGCCAAATGGGCCGAGAGATGAAACAAAGAGTTTACAACAAAAGGCATAAACGCCTGGAATGATTAAGGCCCAAGATAAGGCTAGAGAACACGAGATCACACGTCTTCTCGAATCATCCTGAAGCAACAGTATCACCGGAAAATTGATCGGCGAAATTCTCCGATATCCACTGCATATCCTCGTTGCATCTCAAAAACCCAATTGGCGATCTTCAAAACCTTCTTTCATCAGCAAACCGAATAAATTTAAAAGCAGCCTTTATGATTTGTCTTGACCTCCACTCCCATAGAAGCTCCTCCGTCGACCAAGCCCAGTTTATTGACTTGATCTTTTAACAACCGTTGCTCCGCCGGTCGAAAACGAGCAAGGAGATGAACGGAGAAGAAATTACTCCATGCAAGACTGAAGATCAAAAACCAAAAACATAGAAAGAAAAACGGTTTTATCAACAAAAAAGGAAGAAGATCAGATCTAAAACTACAGAAAACAAAGAAATCCGATAAACGGAAGATAGAATCCGACAAGCGGAAATATATTACAACAAAAAAACAAAAAAACCAGACCGCCGGTATCTAACCGACGGCCGGTAGAAAACGGGTCAATAGATCTGAAGAAAACTTTTCTAGAGAGATGGTAGAGAAAACAAGAGAGAGAGAGGAAGTGGAATATGTACATTAATTTGTAGTAATATGATATTAAGTTGACGTTTTATTAAAAGAAATTTGTAGATATATTTTCTTATTTTGTCTATTTGTTTTTAATATTCTTATATGTATTTTATTAAATTTTTTTTTTTTTTGTCATCTGAATGATTATAATAGGATACCGGATAAACGTTCTTAATTACAACCGAAAGCAATCGCGACTATAAACAGACAAGGGAGAAAAATCTCAACCAGGTTAGAATCCCAAACAAGTGGGCCAAAAAATCTAAAGGACCAGAGCAGAATTAAAACCAAAACAAAAGCCAAAAACAAGCAACTAAGAAGAGGGTAAAGGTTTCTCATTATCAAAGGTTTCTTGAAGCCAACCCGGTGCACCTGTAGAAACATAAGGTTGAAACCGATTTTCCATACAAACACTTTGGGCAATGAGAAAAGCCCCTCTATTTGTTACTCTTGCTTCGTTTTCTACTCTCCACCATTCCATCTGAGCCAATTTGAGCGATAACTCATAGCCTTGATACCTAAAAGAAGGCCAGGCATTTGGACGAGTGACTGCCCCAATTAGAGATTCATCCTCAAAACAGAAGATAACCTTATTAACTCTAAGACTCACCAAACTCTCAACTACCCAAACCAACGTTTTGAAGCTAAGGTCTGCCGCTGATGAAACTCCCAAAAAAGACGTCCTACTATGAAGCAGCACATCTCCCCTATCATCTCTGAGAACCCATGAACCACCTCCCAACCTTGCATTTTTCCTCCAGCAAGTGCCGATATTACACTTACACCAACCTCTTGTTGGTGGACTCCATCTCTGTTTAATGATTAACTCAGCGGTTGCCTCCACTGCAACTTGAGTCTGATCATGTTCCTGAGCCAAAAACCACAAGTCAACTTCCTCACTAATCTTCGATACTACAGCTATAGCATCAAACCACTTTCCTTCAAACAAGCTGCTATTTCTATTCTTCCACAAAAACCAAAGAACCCAGGGAAACCTCCTCCTAATATGAACCGGAACATTTAAAGACTTAGACAAGCCTAGGAGAGTATGATAATTAGAGTATACCGAACTATCAGAGAACCCTCCTTGAGGATGTGGGAGTCCAGAAAGGGCCCAAACCTGCCTAGCAATAGAACAATTGAACAGCACATGATTCACCGATTCAAGATCACTACCGCAAGATTGACATCTAAGATCCATTTTGATACCTCTTTTCGCCAAAAGTTCTGCCACTGGGATCGCCCCACTCAAAGCTTTCCAAATGAAAGCCTTAATCTTAGGCTCCGACCTTATGTTCCACACCGTTGCCTTAAGATCATTTAACGACGGTTTCATCTCAGCAATTTCAATCTCCTTTGCTCTCGAGATCCTATTGATTAGCCAATAACCTGATTTAACAGAGTAAGCCCCACTTTTGTTGTGAAGCCAGATCCAAAAATCCTCTTGATTCACTACCGGCTTTCTAGCAGTAATACAACGAATATCCTGAGGGTAGAACAACTGACCTAACAAAATGAGATTCCAGTCTCTTTGCCGGAAATCAATCAGCTGCTCAACTTTAAGGTTGAAATCAACAAGAGGATTCATCATCAACGGTCTTCTCATACGCTCATCAAAAACCCATTCATCTACCCAGACCTTAGTTGATTTCCCATTTCCAACCTCTTTTCTTAAACCGGCAATTAGCAACTCACGACCAAATAAGATGCTCCTCCAACCGTAAGAAGGTCCTCTACCCATTCCAGCCTTAAGAAAGTCATCATTGGCATAGTATCTACTTTTCAATACTTGAGCAAATAAAGAATCCGGGAAGTTGAGCAGCCTCCAAGCTTGTTTGGCCAATAAGGCTTGGTTAAAATTATGGATATCTTTAAAGCCCAAGCCTCCATGTTCTTTGGCAAGGCATAACTTGGACCAGCTCAGCCAATGTATCTTCTTTTTATGATCTAAAGCATTCCACCAGAAGTCAGCCATAGCACTTGTCAGCATATCGCAGGATTTTTTTGTCAGTTTAAAACACGACATTGCATACACCGGAAGAGCCATTGCAACCGCTTTTAACAAAATCTCTTTCCCTCCCTGTGACAGCAGCCTCACAAACCAACCAGACATCCGGTCTTTAAGTCTGTCATAGATGAAAGCCAGCATCTCAGATTTCGAACCACTAAAGCACTCAGGCAAGCCTAAATAAGAACCTGCACCACCTTCCTCCTTTATGCCCGTTATGGTTTTGATCTTTTGCTGGAGAGACGGGGGAATGTTAGCACCGAATGAGATGGAGGATTTCTGAAGATTAACCTGTTGGCCAGATGCCTGTGCATACCTCTCTAAAATAGCCATTAGTTCTCGGACCTGATTCTCATCCGCTCTACACGTAAAAAGACTGTCATCAGCAAACAAAAGATGATGAACCATTGGACCTTCATCAGAGAATTGGATTCCTTGGAGCTTTCCTTGCGTTTCCGCTTGTGTCAACATATGAATAAGGCCTTCCGTGCATAAAACAAACAAGAAAGGCGACAATGGGTCTCCTTGTCTGATGCCACGTTCAGGTAAAATCTTACCAAATGGTTGATTATTGATAAGAACTGCATAGGAAACAGATGTGACACATTTCATGACCAACTCCACCCAACGCAGATCAAAACCCAGAGCTATCAACACTGACTTCAGGTAAGCCCACTCAACTCGATCAAACGCTTTCGACATATCAGATTTTACCGCAAGAAACTCTTTCGAAATTGTCACGTTAGTTCTAAGACTGTGAACCACCTCGTGAGCAATTAGGATATTGTCAGAAATTAATCTTTCTTCCACAAAAGCCGACTGAGTAGGGGAGATGATCACTGGCAACAACGGCTTTAGTCTCCTGACAAAGATTTTAGAAATGATCTTATACATTACCGAACATAAACTAATGGGACGGAGATCTTTCATCATTGTGGGATCGATGATTTTTGGCAAGAGGCAAAGATGGGTAAAGTTCCAGTCCGCTTGGAAGGTCCCTTTTTCAAAAAACAGCTGAACCTCATTGGTAATTTGCTCACCCACCACCTCCCAATATTTCTGGAAGAATACACCAGTCATCCCATCAGGACCTGGGGAACTAGAACCTTTGATTGCAAAAGCCGCAATACGAACTTCTTCCTTTGAAACAGGAGACATCAGGTTTTCATTCATGCTCGGTGAGACTTTGGGCTCCATACCAACCAAAAAATCCGAGGGGAGATTAGTAGAAGAAGAGCAGAACAGCTTTGAAAAATACTCAGTTGCCACTACACCTTTAGCCTGTTCCGAAAACTGCAAAACCCCAGAATCATCTAACAGCTTATCAATTCTTTTCTTGGCTCTTCGCTCTTTAACCGTAGCATGATAAAATTTGGTGTTGCGGTCACCCAAATGCTTCCAATCTTGACGGCTTTTTTGTTTCCAAAACTCTTCTTCTTCTTTATAAGCATGAACTAATTCTTTCTTCAACAAAAGCATACAAGATGTCGAAGGGTAGGAAGAAGAATGCTCAGCCTCTAGACGACGTTGAATCTGGATGATCTTGTCCCTTGCATTGAGGTTTTGATCTCTTTTCCAAGAGCTAATAACCTTTCTGCATCTCTTAAGCTTGTCTGAAACTGAAACATTGAAGAAAGCATGATTAGATAGCCACGCTTTTTTAACCAAATCCTTGACATGCGGTTTATTCACAAGACGACTATCAAACTTGAAGCTGCCCCTGAAACATTCCGTATTTGGTTCTAGTCTCACCAATACCGGACGGTGATCAGAACCACGTTTGTCAAGAAACTCTTGGTTGGATTTCGGAAACAAACTAAACCACCTTTTGTTTCCAAAACACCGGTCCAATTTGCTTTGGATCCAAAGCTTACACCTCATACCCCCCAAGTGAATGGATTCCCAGAAGAAGACAGCTCCACCAGATGACCCGCATTCAACATATCCCTGAAAGGCATAAAGGATGCTTCACTTCGTCTTGGTCCCCCAAGCTTTTCATCATTACTCTTGATGTCATTGAAGTCTCCCAAAACACACCAAGCAGCTTTTCTATGAATCCCGATTCTGGTCAATCTCTCCCATAAACCCGGTCTATCTTTACGAACAGGCTCTCCATACACACAGGAAACAAAATAACTACTAAAACCAAGCTGTACACGAAAGTCGATCAGATGCTTATCAACAAACTTCACTTCTAATCTAACCTTATTCCTCCAAATGAGTGCAAGACCACCGCTGTACCCAGAAGGATTGACAGTAACAATCCTATCATAGCCAAGCCACTCCTGAAGATCAACTAGCTCATTTCTACTCCTTTTCGTCTCCATCAAAAAAATTACATCAGGGAAAAAATCTTTTTTAATCTCCCTGAGCCTCGGAATTACCAAGTCCTGTGCACAGCCCAAACCTTGGCAATTCCAACTGAAGATAGACATTTAACACTTGGACGGTCCCTCCTTTGGGACCACCATTGGTTTCTTAAACCTTGCAGAGTGTTGAGATGTCTCCACATCATTCGACACCTTTCTTTTCTCCCCTCTAGCAGTTTCCGGAGCTTTCAATTTCTCATATTTGTCTGCTGTCTCAGAAATCACCCTGCTATTCTCTCTTCTTTTGTAAGTACCCGGTCTTCTTCTTGGTTTGGATTTCCTTGGTTTGGTGCCGGAAGAACTAGTTTCAGAGAAACCAATTACAAAACCCGTAGCACTTCTCAAGGACAATCCATCATCAATCTGAGGATGATCTAAAGCCTTACGCTGAGCACCTTCAGAACGAGTAAGATCAAACCCCGGAACTCTAGACATAGCAATACCAGAATTCACTGCATCACGCATAATAAAATCTCGTTCATCAGAAGATTGCCGCTGAACCGAAGACATTTGGTGTTGAAAATCGAACACTATACCCTTTCCTTTGTTGAGATTCTGCGATACCAAGGGAGGAGGTTCCAATCTAAGCATTGTTTTTTGACCAAGCGGATCAGATTCCAAATCTTTTAAAGTGTTAATAACACGATCCTTCCTTGCCAATTTCTCAGCACCTTCAGCAGCCGTGATATACTGTCTGAGTTCATCCAAAACAGCTGCAGCAATTTTCGGACGACCCAAGAGAGGATCCACTGCAATTTGTTTATCAGAGACAATACCGAAAAGAGGGTCACCTTCCAAAATGATCTTTTCCGGCACTGGAGCAACAGAGCTTGACTGGGAGCCTTCTGATCCATTACCTGCCTGAGTTTGAGGCGAGCGGTAAGGACAAAAATCAATGTCATGGGTAAGCCTCTGACAACCATAACACCTTCTCTGAATTCTCTCATAGTCGAAAAGGATATTAACCATGTCACCACCAGGTAACTTGATTTTTTTGGCCAGACGCAAAGGGCGAGAAAGATCAAACCTTATCTTTGCTCTCTCATAAGGATTGACCTGAGGTTTATCAGGATCGAACACCACTTCCACCACCGGACCAGCAAACTCCGCTAAAGCAAAGATAGTTTGCTCTGTTCTATGATTAACCGGTATGTTGCGTATTTGGACCCAAAGCTCTAGGAATTGTAGATAATCCGGAGGAGGCGTTGGAGTCCATCTTTCCGTCGCCAGGGACCATTGATTGTAGGTGAGAGCTCCTCGTTTCAGAATACTTTCAAGGTCGTGTTCATACTTAAATATGAACTGGAAACGATCTTTTGAAAGAGCCACACCTCTAACTCTATCATATAACTGAAGCTTCCTCGGCATATCTTTAATAAGGTCGCTCATTAGTTGCCTCCTCGGGTTGAGCAGACGCCCTATCAAGCTAATCGCATTCCTCTCCTTTGAGCAAAATTCCGGGCGGTCAGGAAGACTAAACGGTTCATCTTCTACCAGAGAGAGATCGGAGAGAGTAGCATCTAAATTTTTACTCATCGTCGAAGCAAAAGAACCAACGAAAAAGAAAGAAGTCAACAGTGAAAAGCGGCACAAACCCTAGAAAGGATCCAAGAATTAGCAAATTAAGCTCCAAAAAGTAACTAAGGAGGATAAGATTTGCCAACAAAACGGTGTTTAATGAAAAGGAGCACGAGATATTTTAGAACCAAAGCTTCTGATACAATCAGTGAGTCTTAAGCCCAAAAAGGGAGCCTATGCGGGATGAGGAACTTCTCTATGTATTTTATTAAATTTATTCTAAGTTTTTTTGTCACTACTGTAGATTATATATAGTTAATTATACAAATGAGGTAGTTATTTTAAATTAAAATTTTTATAATCTAATATTAAGTTTATTTTTTATTTAATAAAAATTTATAGATAATTTTCTTATCTTATATTTTAAATTAGAAAGTTCATTAATCTAATATTAAGTTGATTTTTGTTTAATATAAATTTATAGATCAATTCCTTATCTTATGGTTTTTTCTATTAACAATACAAATATAAAATTTAGAAAAAATCAATTTGAATGTTGATGTGGAATGATATTATTAGTTGTTTTAAAAATAAAATCCTATATGGACACTCTTAGAGCACTATAGCCTCAAAAAATTTATACTAATAGATTGATATACATATTGTTATTCATTAATAAAGTTAAGCAATTCCTCCAGTTTAAGTTTGATGTTTTGAAAATTGGACTGGACGGTTTGACCGGTCCGACCGGGAGTCATTCACATAGTCGTATCTGGGTTAAAATAAAAACTAGATTTAATTGAACGGCTAAAACAGGCCGAAACTCGACAAAACCCGTGACCGGTTTGATTTCAAAACCCCGTTCTTTAGATTTGCTATAAGACGAAACCTAAATCATAACACAAATCAAAACTTAGCATAAGACAACTAATCGAAATCCAAATTTATTTTTTAGTTATATCTAATTTTTCCAACTCAAATTAAGGGAGTATAAAGACTCCATATACATGCAGACTCAAAATCTTACATATGTAATTTTTCTATATTGATCAAGACTCTATATGGAGACTCAAAATCTTTCTTAATTTGTTTCACTAGTAGAGCTGCTAACCCCGGGGTAAGGTTTCATTGGTTTATGGTTTTTTACAAAAAAAAACAGTCTGTTTATGGTTTTTTAGAAAGGATAGGATTGCAAATGCTTGATTCCTTATTTTTGTCTTCTGTTGGGCGGTTGTCTTTTATTCCATTGAGGTTCCTGCGTGAAGTGCTTAATTTATCAGTAAAACTCATATTTGTATTATGTTCCTTACGTTTATACTTTTTTATTGTAACTCAATAATTTTTTACCTTCTTTTGCTTTTTCATACCCATTGGTTACACTTCATTGATCCGTGTTGATAGTTCATTCTCTTCTTTGTTATCTTTAGGTGAAGATTTATAGTTATGAATAATAGTTGGTCTAATTTATAATAATAAATATATTATGGAGATAGATACTTACTTTCAGCTGAAGGCAGTTCACGAAAAGCTTCTTTGTACACAGTATTTATGACGTACTGTTTTCTGTGGTGGGTTTCAAAGTACATTTCTTTTATCTCGTTGACTTCACATCTTCAAAGCCTTCCAACAATATGGTTTTTGGAACAAACTAAATAAACCATTCTTTTTCTAAAACAAAAGTAGGCCGAGATAAAAATAAAAATAAAAAACAGAATTTTACTAATGGGCTTCATTAAATATTTCTTTTGGAATATACATTTCATTATAATATCAAGAGAAGGAAAACAAAGAAAAAAACATAAATGTGAAATAGACTTCGTAAAATATTGGTTTGAAATATAAAGATCATTATAAAAGAAAGGCAGTGCCGACCCTGGACTAAATCCCATAAAACAAAGCTTTAAGCGCCAAATATAATAACTATTACAGGGATAACAATTTCAGGTAAGTGCAGTGGTTAGAACTCTTCCTTAATGTCTAGGAGGTGAGAGTTTCAAAGTCTCTTTCTCCCAAATAAAGGGCATCTTTTTAATTATGTTTTAGGTGTCATAGTTATTTGGGTACAGCCAGACATGTGTCACAAAGAGGTGACTGACGTGACAACATAGGAGGAGAGTAAGTTTCCTAATTACATATAAAATTCTTTATATAGTTTTACTTTTTTTATATGTCAATGATTTTATATAATAGAAATCCATATATATACTAAATTATCAACCCACTCTACGCGTGGGTGTAGTATGCATTAATTTCACTGAAAGTATATTTCTTTTTATAGTAGATTTATATTTTTCTTATTTTTAATTAGCTTATTTTTTTAAAAATTCAATGGGTAATATAATTTAATCATAGTAGATTGTTTTGTAAGAGTGATTTTGATTTTTCTTGTGTTTCTTTTTTTTAAAAAGGTTTATCTTTTATGTTTGATTGTGATATTGTGTAGTTTGATGCAAGTAACAGTTTAACACAAAAAGTAATGTAAACATTTCTCTATCTATCTTATTATATAAAGTATGGTTTTCAAAGTTAGTAATTAACAAGATTATGCCATGTGCCATCTTCTTATTTTAAGATTTGACATGTGTCAAATAGAAAAAAAGATTATAATTATCGTTAAAAAAAAAAGAAATTCTGAAGCAAAAAAAGAAATTGTAGAAAAAAAGAAATTTTAATTCTGAAGATACAAAATATTCATTGTTTGGTTAATTTAAATGATAACTAAAGGAAATAGAATTATTAATAGTTTGTTAAAAATAAAAATATTTTAATGTTTCAATCAAAAAAGGAAATATAATCGATAAAAATGATAAACTAAGACAAAAATTATTACTTTTTTTAAAAAGGTTTATCTTTTATGTTTGATTGTGATATTGTGTAGTTTGATGCAAGTAACAGTTTAACACAAACAGTAATGTAAACATTTCTCTATCTATCTTATTATATAAAGTATGGTTTTCAAAGTTAGTAATTAACAAGATTATGCCATGTGCCATCTTCTTATTTTAAGATTTGACATGTGTCAAATAGAAAAAAAGATTATAATTATCGTTAAAAAAAAAAAGAAATTCTGAAGCAAAAAAAGAAATTGTAGAAAAAAAGAAATTTTAATTCTGAAGATACAAAATATTCATTGTTTGGTTAATTTAAATGATAACTAAAGGAAATAGAATTATTAATAGTTTGTTAAAAATAAAAATATTTTAATGTTTCAATCAAAAAAGGAAATATAATCGATAAAAATGATAAACTAAGACAAAAATTATTACTTTTTTTAAAAAAAAGCTGGCAAATATTTATGATGTCCATGCAAATAAATAAGCTCTTTCATATTTACATGACCATAAAATATGTTGAGTGATTCGATCAAATTTTGACACGTAATAAATTTATATCTGTAATTAAATAAAAATAAATTATAATCAGTTTTTACCGATAAAGATATAAATTTTTTTGGATTTCAAATATTTCATTTTATGTTGGTTTTAGTCTCAAAAGTTTTAGATTTAAAATTTTCTATAATCAAATTTTATCAAAATCTAAATATATAAATCATGTTATGCGGGTTATCAATTTTAGATTTCAAATATTTTACTTTCACCCGCATGATCTAGATCTGTTATGCCAGGTATCAATTTTAGATTTCTAATATTTCATTTTCATCCGTGTGATACGCGAGTCCTAATCTAGAATTCAAAGTTTTACTCTTTTTTTTTTGTTTCTCTACTTGTTTATCGCTTATGTCATTGTCATTGCTAGTACAGATAAATTATTATTTTTAACATCTCTAAATTAATAGTTTACTCACTATTAAGCAACTACACGATCGCACATAAATACTTTCAACTAAACATCATACTCATTCAAGTTCAAATATATTTGAAAATTGATGAGTTTTAATAAAAAGACCAGGTAATAATCTGCGCCTTGCACGGAGTGATATATCTATACAAATATATATTATATATAATTTTATAGTCATTTATATAAATTATGTAATTTTAAAATATTCTAAATCTTTTAAAATTTTATATTATTAAAAGTAAAACAACTAAATCACATATACAATATATATACACACATAGGATAACTTTGTTAATTCAGTTGTTTTTCTATCATTATGAATTGAGTAGCAAGTTAGGATATGTTATTTATATCTGAATTTATTACTAAATTGATATGAATATGCATAAGTATAATCACTTTATGTTCTAGTTAAATATGTGGCTACTTATTTAATTTATATAATTAGTTAAGTTTAGAAAATGAATAATTTATACTTAATTACCATAATTTTATTATTGATTGGTATTACTACAAATAAAATATTTTGATGATGATTTATTTTAAAAGCCAACAACGACTTTCCATATATGAATAATTTTGAAATGAATTATAATTTTAAATCATCCTTATTTTTAGTTATATGTTTCCTTTGATAATCGGAATTTGTTTGACAAAAAAAGACATAAAAGAAAAAGTAAAATAATTTAAAAATTATTACTATGATATAATTAGATATCAAATATTTTTTATTTAATTTGATTGATTGATGACTATTTTAAAATATGTAATAAAATTTGTAGCTTTCATTTAAGGAAATAGAAATATTATATATATATATATATATATATATTAGACTAATAGTTAATTTTAAGCTTAGTTTATTTGATTGTTATATACAATTACGAGTGGTGTGTCATGTAATCACTCTAGTAGTTTAAACATATTTTCAAAATGAATTAAAGAATCATTGTGGTGATGACACATCATCATGAAATATTTGTAATATAATACATGAATGCAAGGTTATTTTCTTAAAATGATCCTCAAATAATATATAGAGGGTTGTGTGTTACTAATCTTGAACGTATTAAACACATCACACATTTCATAGATGATATACTGTAGAACGGTCAGAAAAAATAAGTGTAAGATCTTAAGTAAGATGGAGATATATGTAAAACCATGTTCATTAGTGAACCTCACTTGGGGTTCCTAAAAGAAATATTTAATAATTTTTTTAAAAGTTGCGAAAAGGAAAAAATAAAATAGGTCAATCACGTGTCGCCACGTGGCGAGCCCCAGGATAGAGATATTATAAAATTAAAGTTTTTTAGAGGTGGGTCGTCACTGTTTATAGGGATCACAAATATTTTAATAATTTTTTTTGAACCTCATGTTATGATCCCTTAATGAGGATGCTCTAAAGGTACATACATAAGTTTTCTCTATCTAAGAGTTTCACTTTCTACCATAAAATTGATTTAAAAAACGTGTGGCAACAAAAAAACGTGTGCCTGCAAAAAAACGGTTCTAAAAAAACGTGGAAGTTAAAAATAGATAAAAATAGAAAATTAATAAAAAATACTCACATGCGCTGTCAGAATAGAAAATGAATAAAAAATTACCACTTGCGCCGTCAAAATAAAAAATTGATCCCTTAATTTTTACAACAGAGTCAGACTAATTTTTTAGTCATACCCATTGTCCAAGAAGTTCGACTTTGATGGTAAATTTTTATAATTAGCCGTACCATACCCTAAAACAAACTTTTGTAGTTGTACTTATGAAATTGAGTAAATAAATTACATTTAACGTATTCTAATGCTATAACTTGTATAAAAATACAAATTTTTATGGTTTTCATGTTTGTGTGGTTAAACTTTTCAAAGTAACCTTAAAAGTATAAGTTAGATTGTGTAGACATCACATTTTCATTTTCGTGGATCAAACTTTTCTATGATCAAATTTATTTCACTACAAGAAAACAGGTCATTAGCGACCAGAGTTTACGACAACAACAGTGTAGTCGTAATTTAATGACCTATTTACGACTACATTACGACGAAAAAAGGTTTGGTCGTAAATCAGAGGTAAAGTTACGACTAAATAATTTAGTCGTAAACTAGTTGTAAAGTTACATCTAAAGTACGACTAACTTTTCCGCGAGTCGTACATTAGATGTAAATGTACGACTATTTTACTTCCAAGTTCAACATCTTATGAACGACTAATTTTCGACCCAATATTACATCTAATGTACGACTCTTTTCAATAGTAGTCGTAATTTAGTCGTAAAGTTACGACTAATTTACATCCCCCTACATAGCATCCGATTAACGACTATTTCACGAGCAAAGTAGATGTAGTTTGGTTGTTAAGTCAAGATAAAACGTAAATTGGTTGTAAAATTGTTGTACCAAAATCGAAATTTCACTATAAATATGATCTCCTTCTTCATTCTTAAGATGCAACAAAAAAAAAAACAAGAGGAAAAAAAATGTCTAGAAATATTTATGAGGTTCGAAGTTGGATGTATGCGCATAAAGATTCAAGGGGAAGAGTAACAGACGAATTTCTCAACGGAGCAGAGATATTCATGTACCAGGCTGGACAGACGCCTCTCACAAAGGAAACGGGTTAAATGTTCTGTCCGTGTCGTAAATGCAATAATACGAAGTTTGCTGCTAGTGCAACTGTTTGGAAACATATAGTAAATAGAGGATTTACTCCACATTACTATATTTGGTTTAACCACGGAAAGGATGATCATAGGAATGAAGCTAGTAGTAGTAATCAGGTTGAAAATGTTGGTAACAGTAGAGATGTACCACATCCCCCTAGTGTCATTCAGGAAGATGATCATATGGTAGATCACGATCGGATGCATGATATGGTTAATGATGCATTTCGTGAAACATCAGTAATGGAGGAGGTTGATACACGAGTTTTAACCCTTTTAATTCCTACTGCAAGTGCACAGCATACGAAGTAGTATTTAGGGGTCGATCCCACGAAGACCAGTTTTCACACTATGATATATTGAGCTAAATCAAAAGCTAAGATAATTCAAATATGTTTTTGGTTTTTTTTATAACTAGTAATGAAAGCGAAATCGGTTGTAAAGATAATTTTAACAAGCGTTAGGTCAAGGAATATCTCAGGAGATTCAGAGAAACGGATCAAACAACTATTCAGACGATGATTAAGCATAAATCTAGAACTTAAACACTAGGATAATATCAATCCACTCTCGTGGTATCAATATCTTTGTCTATCAACCTAGAATTCCTAACTCTCGTTGGTACTAGAAATCGTAGACAAGCCTTAAGATCAGGTTTAATATGTTCACAATTCTCAATACATCTACTCTCGCAGGTAATGGTTAAATTGCTCACCAATGTTCTTTCTAGCAACCTAGCAACTCTCGCTGTCTAAGTTAAACCTCATATCATAAGATCAAGTGATCAATTCGATCTAAGCATTAAGAACAACAAGGGTGAAGATATCGATTCTATTAGCCTATTTGTGTTTAATCCTTTAGCTCATGAATTCCTTTGACAAACCTCAACCTAACTAAGAGATCTACTCAGACATGATTAAAGAAGATAACAACATGATTATAAAGTTCATAATAAAAGCTTGAATAGATAATGAAAGCTGAATATAAACTTATAAGTACTTAATTAAAGCATAAATATAAGAACTGAATTAAAGCATAAATATAAGAACTGAAAGTAAAGACTGAAAGTAAAGACTGAAAGTAAAGACTGAAAGTAAGAACTGAAAGTAAGAACTGAAAGTAAACTTAATAGAACTTGATTAAAGCATAAATGTTTAAAGCTTAAAACAAACTAATAAGAACTTAATAAAAACTTAAACTTAAAAGCTCAAAGGAAACTAGAGGCAATGTTTATAAGCTAGAGAGAAGAGGAGGAAGAAGATGGTGTGATTTTTGTGATCAAGAGTGAGTTGTATTTATAGGCCAAGGTGAGGGTGGTAGGTGAGACGGGGAACGGTCGTTCTAGGTGGAGAACGATCGTTCCCGATGGTCGATCCGTAGTAGGTGGAATGCGGTGTCAGGGAACGATCGTTCTTGGTTGAGAACGGTCGTTCCTTCGTACTTTTGTCGGCGAACGATCGTTCTAGTGGGTAGAACGGTCGTTCTCTTGCGTTTTTGTCGGCAGGGTAGGTGAAGTGTGGAACGAGCTGCATGGAATGGAACGATCGATCTACGGTGTGTCGGCAAGGTTGGTGAAGGGGAGGAACGATCGTTCCATAGGGGGAACGGTCGTTCTGTTGGTCGTTCTGCCTCCAAGAACGGTCGTTCTTCATGGTTGGTCATTTCCTCGTGTTTTCCACGTCAACTTGACTCGAACATGTCCGTAAACGCCAAACTTCTTCGGAACTCCATAAAATCTGTAAAAGACTCAAAACAATAGAAAAGACTCGAAAAACCAACGAAAGATGCAAATCAAAACTCAAACCGAACACTAAAAACGAATCAAAATATGTTAAAAACCGATAATAACTATCCCCAACTAAAACCTTTGCTTGTCCCCAAGCAAAACCAGATATTTTACAAAAAGGAGAGGTTAGAAAAATGTGTGAAACTCGTAAAACTTATAGGACCACATTTTAAATCAATTGCCCGTAAACCGTATTCGCAAAGTTCAGATCAAACCGTACTTCATTGTACTTCTCCATAACCGTAGTAAATAAATGAAATCTCATAATCAAGCAGAACTCAATATTTAACATTCATTATCAAATGCGTGTACTCTCACAAAGGGAATATCTAACATGTTATGGTCTAGGTATTAAGGTTGGTATTTGGTGGCTCAAGTGTTTCGGTTTCTTTAGTAGTATAAACAGATGCAAATCATTATGCAAAATCACCGTGAGACACAGACCAATTAGGAGGTACACAACTCTCCTTAACTCTAATCCTTCTACCCTTTTTTAACAAGTCACAAATCAAGAACATGATTAATTTCTTTTAACATTTTATGGATTTTAACGATATTACCTAGACTTTCCCGGTTCCTTCCGTTTTCTTTTCTGTAATGCAAATAATTTTTATTCTTCTTTTTTCTTTCTTTTTCTTTATTTTTTTTATTTTTATTTTTTTTATTTTTTTTTATTATTATTATTTTTTTATATCGGAGAGTGGAACCGGTTAGTCTCTAAGATCTGCATCAAAAGAACATCAACAATGTAAGCTTATTTCTTGAATGTGAATAAAACCTTCTACCCTTTAAAAGTTCACCCTCTTTTGAAACGAAAATTTTCAATGAATATGTTCAAAGAGAGAGACCAAATTTCTAGACACATCCCATGAGTTTAATCAGAAAGAGACCACCTATCTAGACACAATCCTAAAGAAAAGTTGTGTCGGTCCGTATACTCCATAGTTTTTGCACATGAATGCAATGACAGTAAACGAAGAAAAGTGGGTTTCAACATGGAAATGGTAAGGGTGTGGTACTAGACTAAGGATAAGTCTAGCCATTTGGAGTTAGCAAAGATTGGTAAAAATTGATGCAAAGAAAACTCCAAATGTAAAATCCAATACATGATTATCAACCCCCTAAGTGAGATAAATTAAGTCCATATTAAGTTCCGATAATTCGATTAAGTTCAGATGATTTGAGAAATTCACTAAATGATCAAGTTATGGATTTTTCTGCGTTCCTAAACTATCCTCAAACAATGCTAAACAGTCCTAAGGCAATGACATCGAACATGTTGCAATTCCAAAAAGTTTAACAAGTTCACACAAATATTTTTTTTTTTCTTTTTTTTTAGAAAATATAAACACGCTTAAATAAAACTTAAAATCAAACATAAGAAATAAAATTAAAAAAAAATGAAACACAACGTTAGTACACAATAAATCCCTCCCCCAGACTTGTTTTTAACCGTCCCGGTTGAAACAAAACTGAAAGAGAAACCCGTAAAATAAAATAAAAGTAGCATAAAATAAAAATGGATATGACAAGGGTGATAGAAATAACCACAGCTCAGTGGTCGCTGGTGGAGCTATCGGTGCTGCTCTCTATCCGTCATCCGCTCAACACTTAATAAAAACCTGCAAAAACAATCTCAAACAAAACAAGAAACGTAAATAGAATAAGAACGAAAAACTTCACGCTATTTTACATGTTACCTGGTGGGTTGCCTCCCACGAAAGCGCTTGTTTTACGTCGCTAAGCTTGACGTGGAGAGTTTGTTTATGCTGGAGGAGGCTCGGTCAAGGGAGTTTCTTCCCCGTCTCCGAGTTGTGTGTCGGCGAGATATGGTTTCAATGCTGTCCATTGACCACAAACTCTTCTCCGTTGGTGTTGAACAAGATGACAGCTCCATATGGTCGCACTTCCTTTATGGTGAAGGGCCCAGACCATCTCGATCGTAACTTCCGGGAAACAGCTTCAGCCGGGAGTTGAAAAGTAGAACTTGGTCTTTGGGGGCGAAGTTACGAGCTAGGATGCGCTTGTCGTGGTATGCTTTGGTTCGTTCCTTGTAGATTTTGGAGTTCTCATAGGCGAGATGCCTAATCTCCTGAAGCTCGTGTTTGCATCATGCGTCGTTCTGAAGCCGGCTTAATGTCATAGTTGAGCAGTTTGACAGCCCATGCGGCTTTGAATTCGAGCTCAACGGGGAGGTGACAGGCTTTTCCGTAAACAAGGTGGAAAGGAGTTGTCCCGAGGGGCGTTTTGTAGGCGGTCCTGTAAGCCCATAGAGCGTCGTCTAGCTTGGAAGCCCAGTCCTTCCGAGTTGTGTTCACAGTTTTCTGAAGTATGCTCTTGATTTCTCGGTTAGATATCTCAACTTGCCCACTTGTTTGCGGATGGTAAGGCGTTGCGACTTTGTGCTTTACACCATTTTTGCGCAATAGATTCTCGAAGATCTTGTTGATGAAGTGAGAACCTCCATCGCTGATGACAACTCGCGGAACACCAAATCTAGGGAAAATGATAGACTTGAACATCTTGATCACCACCTTTGCATCGTTCGTGGGACTCGCCAATGCCTCAACCCATTTAGACACATAGTCAACAGCCACGAGTATGTACTCGTTCCCGAAAGAAGATGGAAACGGTCCCATAAAATCAATTCCCCATACGTCAAAGACTTCCACTTCGAGAATGAAGTTCTGTGGCATCTCATTGCGCTTGCTGATGTTGCCCTGTCGCTGGCATGAATCGCATCTAGAGATAAAGCGCTGAGCATCTTTAAACATTGTTGGCCACCAATACCCAGCTTGCAGAACCTTGGAGACTGTTTTGAAAGTAGCGAAGTGTCCGGCATAGGAAGAGCCATGACAGTGAAACAGAATCTCCGGTATCTCCTCCTCAGCCATGCAACGTCTGAATACTCCATCTGGGCAATGTTTGTACAGGTACGGTTCATCCCAGAAGTAATGGCGAATATCCTTTAGGAATTTCTTCCTCTTGTTGCCCACAAAACCGTGAGGTTCTAGATCAGCAGCTAGGTAATTTGCAATCTCACCAAACCAAGGAATCTGAGGATGTTGGCTGCTTTCGGTTTGGTTGCAGAATTCGGACTGAGCAGGTGCTCGCTGGGTGGGAGCATGTGTTTCCTCGATTTGGAATACTCCGATCGAGTAAACCTGTTCTTCAGGGAGGCTGTCATTGAGTGGGAGTTCTTCATCAATCCGCATCCTAGATAAATGGTCGGCAGCTCCATTATCTATTCCCTTCTTGTCCTTGATCTCCAGGTCGAATTCTTGAAGTAGGAGGATCCACCTGAGTAGCCGCGGTTTAGCGTCTTTCTTGGTCAGCAGATACTTGAGTGCTGCATGATCGGTATGAACTATGACCTTTGATCCAACGAGATAGGACCGAAATTTCTCAAATGCGAAAACGACGGCCAGAAGCTCCTTTTCTGTCGTAGCATACTTGCACTGAGCATCATCCAATGTGCGACTGGCGTAGTAGATAACGTGGAGCTTCTTCTCTTTCCTCTGGCCGAGAACCGCACCAACAGCATAGTCGCTAGCATCCGTCATAACCTCGAAAGGTAGGCTCCAATCTGGTGGCTGCACAATGGGTGCGCTGACCAATGCTCCTTTGATCGTATGAAAAGCCTCAAGACAGTTGCTATCAAAATCGAACTTCTCCTCTTTGCACAACAGCCTCGTGAGGGGTCTAGCTATCTTTGAAAAATCCTTGATGAATCTGCGATAGAAGCCTGCATGCCCCAGAAAACTGCGGATCCCCTTGACAGAAGTAGGTGGTTGTAGGTTCATCATAACCTCGATCTTAGCTTTGTCCACTTCGATGCCATCTTCTGATATGCGATGCCCAAGTACAATCCCATTCCGGACCATGAAGTGACACTTCTCCCAATTTAGAACTAGGTGTTTTTCCTCACATCGCTGAAGTACCCTGCATAGATTAGATAAACATGAGAGAAAGAGTCTCCATACACCGAGAAGTCGTCCATGAACACCTCCATTATGTCTTCGATCAAGTCGGAAAAATGGACATCACGCATCGCTGGAAAGTTGCCGGAGCATTGCACAACCCGAATGGCATGCGCCGGTAAGCGAATGTGCCATAAGGACATGTGAATGTTGTCATCTCCTGGTCGTCTGGATGGATGGGAATCTGAAAGAAACCTGAATAACCGTCTAAAAAACAGTAGTACGGATGGTTAGCAAGTCTTTCAAGCATCTGATCAATAAAGGGCAAAGGGAAATGATCCTTGCGAGTTGCAGCATTTAGTTTACGATAATCAATGCACATTCTATGACCGGTTATGGTCCTAGTCGGTATCAGTTCATTCCTATCATTTTTTATCACAGTGATTCCTCCTTTCTTAGGAACTACATGAACTGGACTAACCAAGTACTATCAGAAATAGCATATATTACACCGGCTTCTAGAAGTTTCATTATCTCCTTTTTAACAACATCTTTCAGATTCGGATTCAACCTCCTTTGATGCTCTATGGAACTCCTCGATTCATTTTCTAGATGTATCCTATGCATGCAAAGATCAGGGGAGATGCCAGTAATATCATCAAGTGAATACCCTATAGCCTTTCTATACTTCCTAAGCTCGCATAAAAGTAAAGCTACTTCCACATTGTTTAAATCAGCGTTCACAATTACCGGGTAAGTAGAGTTTGTTCCAAGGAATGCGTACCTGAGCCCGGCCGAAGAGTTTTGAGCTCCAGTTGGGTGCTTTCAATTCGCTCCAAGGGCTGTCTATCGGATCAAGTGGCGGAGCAGGTGTTCGCGGGATTGGAGCGGGTGCTCCGTCTGTTTCTGCCGAGTTCTCAACGTCTTCTAGGCTCATGTACGCCACCATCTGTTCCATTCTCTGGCTGGAATCTATCATTTTGGCAAAGCTGTCGGCATCCTCGCTCAGGAAACCATGCTCTCTTTCAGCCAGAGTTAGAGCGGTTTTAAGAGGATCCGGGCATAGAAGCTCTTCAGCTGCCTCATCATATACGTCATCCACGCCTTCCACAGTGAAGGTCTGTCCATCCATCATTGGTTTCTTCAACAATTTGTCCATCTCGAATGACATCACCATGTCGCCTAGCTGAAGGTCAATCACTCCATTCTGTACATCGATTATTGCACCAGCTGTGCATAAGAATGGCCGTCCAAGAATCAGAGGGTCCTTCGGTTCTTCTTCAAGCTTTAGAACCACGAAATCAGCTGGGATGAGTGTGTCTCCAATTCGCACATGAAGATCCTCTAACATACCCACCGGAAGCTTTGTTGATCTGTCTGCGAAGACCAATGAGATGCGCGTGGGTTTGAAATTTGTGAACCCTAACCTTTTTGCCACAGAGTATGGCATAAGGTTGACACTGGAACCGAGATCGCACAGAGAGCATGCGAACGTCATGGGGCCGATCTTGACTGATAAGACGAATCTGCCAGGATCGCTTCTCTTCTTAAGGACTTTGTTCTGCAGAACAGCACTGCACTCTTTGGAGACCGCCATCACGTTTTCCTCCTCAGCTACTTTTCCGAGACTAGGGTTTTCACATACCGTTTGAGAGCCGGTATCATCTGAACGGCATCCGTGAGAGGCAGCTTCACGGTTAGGTCTCTGAGCATCTCTCTGCATTTAGCATCCTCTAAGTCCTTGCGAGACTTCTTCGGTACAGGGTACGGGACCTTGGGTTTGTATACTCTTGCTTCTGGATTGCTGGCTGAAGTTGTTGGAGTTTCTTGGCTGGGCATGTGCTCGGTTGACGGACCAGTGTGCTCGGTTGTCACTTCTTTTCCTTTTGCCGATCCGGAAGTTGTTCCGTATTCAATGTTTTCCCGCTCCTTAGCTCGATGGCGTTGACAAACTCCTTCCTAGGTGCTTCAGCTTTTCCAGGCAGAGTTCCTGGTGTTCTTTTTATAGACTCGGCGGTTTGTGCAATCTGAACATCCAATTGCTTCATGTGGGTCCATACAGCCTCATACTTCCCATAAGATCACCATACATAGTGTCAACTTTGGAGTTGTCTGCTGCTGCCGCTTTTGTTGACTTGCCATCATCTGCTGCATCATGTTCTTCAGCTCGTCTTGGGAGCCGGTTGCTGAAGATGAAGGCTGCGAGTTTGTGAAAGAATGGGGCTGCGAGTTTGTGAAAGGTTGCCTTGGCTGATTCCCTCCTTGGAAACGGTTCTGATTAGGAACGAATGGACGGTTTTGGTAGTTGTTGGAGTAGTTCTTCTGAAAACCCATCTGCGGTTGATTTCCTCCTTGCTTAGGATAGACTTGATCCTGCGGATTCTCCACATTGGTGCTCCTGTAGGACAGGTTCGGATGAGTGTTAAAGCCTTGGTTGTTGAAACTGCGGTTCTGCCCGAAGCTCTGTCCCGTCATATAGTTCACCTCCATCTGATCATCCCCGGTTTCTTCCTCATAGGTTCGAGCGATAGGTGCTTCCCCATTCTCGTCCACAAAGTGGACTGACTTCTGGTTCTTTTTTAGTAAAAGGTTAACCATGGCCGAGAGTTCATCAATCTTCCTGGAGTCCACACTGTTGACCTTCTTTCTGTCATACTCCGGGCTTTTGTTGCTGGAACTTGCGGCTAGGTTGTCGATCAGCTCCAGAGCTCCTTCTTTCGACTTAGTGTAGAAATCACCGTTACTAGCTGCATTCAGGGCGTTTCTGTAGTCCCAATCTACTCCGTCATAGAATGTGCTGAGCAGCTGCTCGTCACTAAATCCATGGTGAGGGCACTCGCGCTTGTATTCCTTAAACCGCTCCCATGCTTCATTAAAGGACTCGCCGGACTGTTGCTCGAATGAGGAGATCTTGTTCCTCAAGGCTACGGTCTTGGACTTCGTGTAGAATTTATCCAAGAAGGCTGCTCGTGCACTAGCCCAAGTCGGTAGAGAGCCTGGTGGTAAAGATTTTAACCACCGTGATGCTTTTCCCGTAAGAGAGAAAGGGAAAAGCTTGCATTTCAGGAAATCTGGATGCACACCATTGGAGCCGGTTGTGCTACAGATCTCTTCAAAGTTCTCGATGTGATCCATCGGAATCTCAGCAGGCAGACCGTGGAACAGGTGTTGCTTCACGAGGCCGATCATTTGAGGTTTGATCTCGTAATCTTGCCTCTGGATGATCGGGGTAACGATCGCAGATCGATCCTGGTAGTATGTGTGAGCCGCATCTTTGTCTCCGAAGGCAGGTTGTGCAATGAGTTGCCTCTCCTGTTGCATGCGAAGCTGCTCCATGGCTGTCTGAAGTTGTAGCAGCTGAGCTGCTATGTCTGCTTGTCCGCCCATATCTGAGTTGGCGGTGTCAATTGTTTCTGGTTCTGGAACAGGTATGTTACGTGTCTGCCTGTTCCCTCGTTCTGCTCTTGCTAACTCCTCGTTTGATAAGCTAACAAGATCCTCGTTGTTTCTGCTCCTTGTGCTCCTTGGTGACATGCACCTGAAACACAAAAACAAAGAAGAAAAGAAAACGAGTTCAGTAAAGTTCTTAGTCTGATAATTTAACCGTAAACCAAAGGTGAATATTTGGTCCCCGGCAACGGCGCCAAAAACTTGATACACGAGTTTTAACCCTTTTAATTCCTACTGCAAGTGCACAGCATACGAAGTAGTATTTAGGGGTCGATCCCACGAAGACCAGTTTTCACACTATGATATATTGAGCTAAATCAAAAGCTAAGATAATTCAAATATGTTTTTGGTTTTTTTTATAACTAGTAATGAAAGCGAAATCGGTTGTAAAGATAATTTTAACAAGCGTTAGGTCAAGGAATATCTCAGGAGATTCAGAGCAACGGATCAAACAACTATTCAGGCGATGATTAAGCATAAATCTAGAACTTAAACACTAGGATAATATCAATCCACTCTCGTGGTATCAATATCTTTGTCTATCAACCTAGAATTCCTAACTCTCGTTGGTACTAGAAATCGTAGACAAGCCTTAAGATCAGGTTTAATATGTTCACAATTCTCAATACATCTACTCTCGCAGGTAATGGTTAAATTGCTCACCAATGTTCTTTCTAGCAACCTAGCAACTCTCGCTGTCTAAGTTAAACCTCATATCATAAGATCAAGTGATCAATTCGATCTAAGCATTAAGAACAACAAGGTGAAGATATCGATTCTATTAGCCTATTTGTGTTTAATCCTTTAGCTCATGAATTCCTTTGACAAACCTCAACCTAACTAAGAGATCTACTCAGACATGATTAAAGAAGATAACAACATGATTATAGAGTTCATAATAAAAGCTTGAATAGATAATGAAAGCTGAATATAAACTTATAAGTACTTAATTAAAGCATAAATATAAGAACTGAATTTAAAGCATAAATATAAGAACTGAAAGTAAAGACTGAAAGTAAAGACTGAAAGTAAAGACTGAAAGTAAGAACTGAAAGTAAGAACTGAAAGTAAACTTAATAGAACTTGATTAAAGCATAAATGTTTAAAGCTTAAAACAAACTAATAAGAACTTAATAAAAACTTAAACTTAAAAGCTCAAAGGAAACTAGAGGCAATGTTTATAAGCTAGAGAGAAGAGGAGGAAGAAGATGGTGTGATTTTTGTGATCAAGAGTGAGTTGTATTTATAGGCCAAGGTGAGGGTGGTAGGTGAGACGGGGAACGATCGTTCTAGGTGGAGAACGATCGTTCCCGATGGTCGATCCGTAGTAGGTGGAATGCGGTGTCAGGGAACGATCGTTCTTGGTTGAGAACGGTCGTTCCTTCGTACTTTTGTCGGCGAACGATCGTTCTAGTGGGTAGAACGGTCGTTCTCTTGCGTTTTTGTCGGCAGGGTAGGTGAAGTGTGGAACGAGCTGCATGGAATGGAACGATCGATCTACGGTGTGTCGGCAAGGTTGGTGAAGGGGAGGAACGATCGTTCCATAGGGGGAACGGTCGTTCTGTTGGTCGTTCTGCCTCCAAGAACGGTCGTTCTTCATGGTTGGTCATTTCCTCGTGTTTTCCACGTCAACTTGACTCGAACATGTCCGTAAACGCCAAACTTCTTCGGAACTCCATAAAATCTGTAAAAGACTCAAAACAATAGAAAAGACTCGAAAAACCAACGAAAGATGCAAATCAAAACTCAAACCGAACACTAAAAACGAATCAAAATATGTTAAAAACCGATAATATCAGAGGTCGAGAATATAGAGGAGCCTAACTTGGATGCAAAAAGATTTTATGAAATGCTAGCAGCAGCAAATGAACCAATTTATAAAGGTTGTAGAGAGGGACTTTCTAAGTTATCATTGGCTGCTAGGATGATGAATATCAAAACTGATCATAACTTACCTGAAGTTTGTATGGATGCATGGGCTGAGTTGTTTAAAGAGTATTTGCCTGAAGATAATTTGTGTGCTGAATCTTATTACGAGATTCAGAAACTTGTAAATGGTCTTGGCTTACCCTCGGTGATGATTGATGTATGCGAAGACAACTGTATGATATACTGGGGGAAGAATGCAGAATTGTTAGAGTGTCAATTTTGCAAGAAGCCACGATATAAACTGCAAGGACGTGGACAGAATAGGGTGCCGTACCAGCGGATGTGGTACTTACCTATTAAGGATAGATTGAAGAGATTATATCAATCTGAGAAGACGGCATCATCGATGAGATGGCATGCAGAACATGATCAGAAGGAAGGAGAGATCAATCATCCCTCTGATGCAAAAGCGTGGAAACACTTGATTAAGGTGTACCCTGATTTTGCAAGCAACCCCCGCAATGTGTATCTTGGGCTTTGTACAAATGGCTTTAGTCCGTTTGGGATGTCTGGAAGACAATACTCGCTTTGGCCAGTCTTATTGATGCCATACAACCTTCCACCAGAGATGTGTATGGAAAAGGAATTGCTTTTTATGAGTATATTGATACCTGGTCCAAAGCATCCGAAGAGGTCCCTCGATATTTTTTTACAGCCTTTGATAGAAGAATTGAAAGAACTATGGTCAACTGGCGTGCAGACATATGATTGTTCAACAAGAACAAACTTTACAATGCGAGCAGTTCTTTTGTGGACCATTAGTGACTTTCCTGCATACGGGATGTTGTCGGGTTGGACGACACATGGGAGGCTGTCTTGTCCTTATTGTATGGGAAGCACAGATGCATTTCAGCTGAAGAATGGGAGGAAGACGTCCTGGTTTGATTGTCATCGGAGATTTCTTCCCATTAACCATCCGTACCGAAGGAACAAGAAATTGTTTCGGTCAAAAAGGGTTGTACGAGACACCGCTCCACCATATTTATCTGGAGAGGAAATCGAGAAAGATATTGATCACTACGGTGGAGAAGCGACAGTCACAAAAGGGGGTAATTGGCATACTCCTGCAAATATGCCTGATGGTTATGGGACACATCATAATTGGCACAAGAAGAATATATTTTGGGAACTTCCATATTGGAAAGATCTACTTCTGCGCGACAATCTTGATGTCATGCATATAGAGAAGAACTTCTTTTACAACATCATCAATACTTTGTTAAACGTCCCCGGAAAGACAAAAGATAACATGAAGTCAAGGTTGGATCTGTCAGCATTATGTTCTAGGATTGAGCTGCATTTTAATTACGATGGAAAAATCCCGGTTCCCATTTTCAGATTGTCAGCTGAAGCAAAAGCGGCATTGTTGAAGTGGGTGGCATCAGATGTGAATTTTTCCGATGGATATGTTTCAAATCTATCAAGATGTGTTGATAATCAGGGACAAAAGTTTTCAGGGATGAAGAGTCATGACTGTCATGTTTTTATGCAACGACTTCTTCCATTTGCATTAGCGGAGTTGCTTCCAAAAAATGTTCACGAAGCACTTGCAGGTAACTTAAATATATAATTAAAATACTCTTGTTGGGCAAATTAAGATACTTATAATTATCTGTAAATTATTTGTAGGCATTGGAGCTTTTTTCAGAGATCTTAGCGCACGCACCTTAACTGTAGATGTCATCAGGTAGCTTGATGAGAATATCCCGATCTTGATGTGCAATTTAGAGAAAAAATTTCCTCCGTCCTTTTTTTGACGTCATGGAACATCTAGTTATCCACCTTCCGCATGAGGCATTACTTCGTGGACCTGTTCATAATGGATGGATGTATCCTTACGAGCGAGCTATGAAATATTTGAAAGGGAAAGCAAAAAATTTGGCAAGGGTGGAAGGTTCAATAGTTGCTGGAAGTTTGAATGAGGAAACATCTCACTTCACGTCCTACTACTTTGGTTCACAAGTCCGGACACGAAAAAGGACTACTAGCATATACGATGACGGTGGTGTTGTGCCGTCATATGTTGATGCGGATGTTCCAGACATATTCTGTGAGGTTGGACGTCTAGGTGGAAAACTGAAAGAAGTTTAGTGGTCGAGTTCAGAAGACGCTCACAGTGCCCACACATATATACTCCTTCAATGCGAGGATCTTGAATTATTTGAAAGGTAATTACAGTTTTTTTGTAATTTAATTAAATGAATTAGTTTTACCACACATGCATGTACTTAATTCAATTATCATTTTCTTAAAACAGCGACTTTGTTGCCCAAGTCGAAGAAGCTATACCAGGAATATCAACTACTGATCTCAACAAAAGGAAAGACAAACACTTCGTGAAATGGTTAAAAACGCAGGTATTAATTACATCACAAAATCTATACGTCGATCTGTACAGATATATATTTGACGTTTCAGGTTGAATGTGATGATCCATTTTATATATATATATATATATATATATATTTGACGTTTCAGGTTGATTGTGATGATCCATTTTATCCTCAGTGGTTTCACGAATTGATACAAGGTCCGATCGGTAAGGTCACCACAGCATCTATGTATTTCACACGAGGATACACTTTTCATACATATGACTATGGTATTCGGCGCGCAACAATGAACTATGGAGTATGTGTGAAAGGTGAAACTGAATTCTATGGAATCATACGAGAGATCCTCGAAGTGGAGTTTCCTGGCGCAGTGAAGCTGAAATGTGTTCTTTTCAAATGTGACTGGTTTGACCCCACAGTCAATAGAGGTGTTCGGTATAACAAGTTTGGTGTTGTTGATGTAAATGCTACACGGAGGTACAACAAATTTGAACACTACATATTGGTTTTTCAAGCAGACCAAGTTTGTTATATTCCATACCCGAAGATCAGACAATCAGGAATATCTTGGTTAGCCGCTATAAAAGTTACACCTCGGGGCCGATCATTGACGGATGAAAAACCACCTTTACAAGAAGATGCAGTTAATGAAGTAGAAGTAGCCGAACAAGCTTTGGATGATATCTTACTTGTTGATCCGCATAATCCCGGATATGAAGAACTTCCAGCAGAAGATGCAAAGGACGAAGCCAACGAAGATGAATTTGAAGAAAATGATGAAGTGGATGATGTTTCTGAAGACGAGTGATCGATTTTTATTATTATGTTATAAAGTTTAGTTTTTTTTTATACTATGATTAAACTCTATGTATTAATATTGCATCATATATAAATTTGTTTTCCGGAAAGAACTTTGTATTGGAGTTTGGGGTTTTGTGGTTTTGTAGTTTGGGGTTTTGGTGTTTGGGTTTGGGGTTTTGGAGATTGGGTTTGGGGTTTTGGGGTATAGAGTTTTGTGGTTTCGGAATTGGTCCCATGGTCCCTAATTAGTCGTAAATAACGACTACTGTACGACTCAGTAGACCCTAGTTAGTCTTAATTTACGAGTTATGTACGACTAACCTTACAGTTTCGTCCCTAATTAGTCGTAAATTACGACTAATGTACGACCAAGACGAGAAGAGTCCCTATAAATACAACGCCCCACCCTCTCCAATTGTACAATACCTTGAGTAAGTAAAAAAAAAAAGAGAATTAAGATCTGGATATCACAAGTGGAAAGAGATGAAACCTACGTACGTTTACGTCTAAGTTTAAACGTATGTAAATCTCGCTTTGTCTCTTTCCACTGGTGATTTCAGTATCTTTCTTCTCTTTTTTTTCCATAATTTATATTTGTAGTCCCTAATCGGTCGTAAGTGGTACGTAGTCCCTAATTGGTCGTAAGTGGTACGTGGTCCCTAATTGGTCGTAAATTTTCGTCTCTCATTGGTCGTAATAACAACTGGTTTACCACCATTAGTCCCTTATTAGTCGTAAAGTGTTAGTCCCAAATTAGTCGTAAATAGGAATGGTCGTACATTAGTCGTAAATGTACGACCGTTGTACGACTATTAGTCTTTAACTGGTCGTACTTTTACGACCAATGTACGACGAACACGAAATCTCTATATTAGCAGAGCGAGGCGACGCCATTTCGTTGCTCATTCCCTTCTCTCTAACCACCACACCGCTTCCAGCTTCTCTCTCTAGGTAACTTTTTTTTTTTTAGATTAGTTAATTAGTTAGGTGATTAGATTAGGTATGGAATTAGTTTAGGTATGGAATTAGTTTAGGTTTGGAATTATTTTAGGTTTGTAATTAGTTTAGGTTTGGAATTAGTTTAGGATAATAAATAGTGGAAGATTTAAGTTACATAATGCTGAAATTAGAATATTTGTGTATAATTATAACCATTCCTATTTTTTTCTTCAGATTGTCGATATATTATTGCTAATTATGGCTAGCGGTAGAAAGAGACTTCAAAACCGTCATGCCCGAACATCTTACAGGGCTACTTTTCTCGGTCAGTCGTCTGATCCATCAGCTTCTACCTCAGCCGGGACATAATCCGCTTCAGACCATGTACCTGATAGCCAAAATGCTGGTGTTCCTTATGTGCCTCAACCGGATATACCACCTTACTTTCCGCAGTATGAGTCAGATCATGGATACTTTTCCTATGATGAGCAGCCTTCACAGCATGCTCCGGTTTCTGCTCCGGCTTCTGCTCCGGCTTCTACAGCTGCTCCTGCGGCGGCTCCTGCGGCGGCTCCTGCAGCGGCTCCTGCACTTCTTCATCCAGATTTGATGGTGTCGTCCAATGCACTGTATGCCAGATATACCGTCGAAGACATTCTCCGGATGCCGGGTCGTGAAGGTTTACCTATTCTCGATCCGGATCTACGAACCGGCACGACTTGGTAATTTAATTTTAAATTAATAAAATAAAATTTATAATTTCAATATAAATTAAATAATTAATTATTTATATCTACTAATCTAATTAAATAATTTTTCAAATTTTGTAGGTTTACTTGCGATAATAGTATTGGACAGAGCATTGGGGATATCATTCGGTCAAACTTCCGGGAAATCCATCCCAATTGGTCTCTTACACCGCCCCATGTTCGCATTACTTGGTTCAAGTGCTTCGCGGTTAGTTTTTAATCTTAAGTGTTTTTTTTTAAAAAAAACAAATTTTAAATTGATAACTAATTATTTTCATGTTTTTTGTAGCAAAAATGGAATTGGTCAATCGCTATTAACGAGACGGTGAAAGCAGAGTTCAACCATAGGGCGTCGCTTCGCCTCAAGAACATTGTTGGCGACTGGAAGGAAAAGTGGAGGGTCATGGGTGATGACGCAAAAGAAACCTACCTCGACAACGATGTTTGGAATGGTCTGAAGGAGTACTGGCAACAGGCTAACATAGTACGAAGGTCTCTCACTTGCTCCAAGGCCCGTCTGACCCGTGATTCTGATGGCAACCTGCCAATTCCTCATACTTCCAGACAGACTCCACACGCCAAAAGGGCACTGCAAATTGTAAGTTTTTGATACTAGTAAATTTTTATTAATTACATTTATATATCATAATAAAATATTTATAAAAAACCTTAACTAGTTTAATTAATTTTTTTTTTTTAATATAGGCTGCCAAAGAAGGAGCACCACCATCTTTAGCCCGACTATATAAGGAGACCCATCAGCATTCCGATGGCACCTTCTCCCATCCTCGAGCACAACAGATCTACAACGATGTAGAGACTCGGATTCAGGAGATCCAGACACAGCTCACACAAGAAAATCCGGAAGGTGCACCGGTCCAACTTTCGACCATTGAGTAAGACAATATTTGAGCAAGTAAATTAATATTCAAGCTTTTTAATGTTTATTTATATTTTTAATCTTTAATTTTAATTATATATATAGTTTAATTTTACATATATATATGCATGTACTAATTAATATTTGATCCAATTGAAGGATGCTCCGAGGAAAAGAGGACGTATAGTTGGGATCGGGAGTGTCAACGATGTCCCGAGGGCGAGAGCTGAACACGCTGCTAGAAGGGAAGAAGAGTCCTCTATCCGGAGGGAGTTGGAAGCTAATAAGGACAAATTTAAAGCCATGGCAAATATGATGGATATGATTCTAGAATCAACTCCAAACGTGAACCCGGCAGTTGTGTCTACGTGGCAGAATATGCGTCCGAGCTTTATCCCCAACGATCCTACTCCGGAAGAGCAGGCGGAATTGGAGCGGCGTGCGGATGAAAGGAGTGCCGAGATGTTCAACGATATAAACCTAAATGCTTAGGTTTTCAGTTTTTGTTATTTTGTATTTTGAATATTTTAATATATATATGGATGTTATTTATAATTTATTAATGAGTAGAGTTTTTTTTTAAATATCAAATTTTTAATTTTTAAAATCGAATTTTTACAAAATTAAAAATTTTAAATATATTAAAAACAAATTTCATAATATATAGACGTAAATTGGTCGTAAGATTACGACCAATGAACATCTACGTTCGATGTAAGTTAGTCGTTAATTTACGACTATTTAACCTCTACTGTAGATGTACATTGGTCGTAACTTTACGACTGTTTTACCTCCCATTTGATACTGAGAATTTACTTCTCGTTTACGACCAATTCCTTTACGTCTATTTTACGACTCCTTTATTTAGTCGTAACTTTACGACTTTTTTACGACTAATTTACGACCAACCCCTTTAGTCGTAACTTTACGACCAATTTGCCACTATCTGAGGATTACGACTAGCTCTTAACGACTAATCTGAGTTAGTCGTTATTTAGTCGTAAATGTCATTTTACGACTAACTTGCTACCAATTGTGTAGTCGCTAGTCACCTGTTTTCTTGTAGTGAAATTTAACTATGAAATGTTCAAATAGGTTTGCACATGTTCTATGACCTATTTTATATGAAAATATGTTTACAGATACGTTAGTAAAACTAAAATGTACAAAGCATAGTCGTACAAGTTTTCTCAGTTGGACATTGTACTAGTTGTACCGAAAACGAGTGATACTAGTTAGACCAGTTGTACCAGACATATTAGATGCGGAATATAGAGTTGTACTAGTTGTGCCTCCTCATACTTGATAAAAATAACATGCATACAAAGTTCTCCAACTCAGTCATACAAAGTTCCACAAATAGTTCACATAATTTAAAACAAAGATATAAATTACTCTTCATTACTATCAATCCCAAACCATTCAGCCCAACGTCCACCTCTTCCTCTTCTTCCTCTTCTTCTTTCATGATGTTCTCCAACTGATGGGGATCTTTTATGTTGCGGTTTCCTTTCTTTGCAACATATTCTGGAGGTAAGATTTCTTGTGCTTTTATCTCTTCAGGTACAACCCATTCAGACATATGAGGAACTGGATAAATTGTCCACGAGTATGCCAATGCTCATTTCTCTGCCAAATAATATAAGAGAGTATGCCAATGCCCATTGAACTGGATAAATTATCTTTGTGCTCAAGAACAATGGATAGTAACTAATTTTCAGTTGAGATATAGCTGCATCTATCAAAACCTTTATGCATATTCCCTCCCTTAGTCCAATATAACTGACATCTTCCAAGTATATCCTTATCACTAAAGTGTGAATCCCATATTTTTCAGAATTCCACATAATTTTATCACCGTCTTTTGAATAGAACCCCAACAATCAAAACATATGACTGTGCAACCACTTTTACTCATTTCCCCTTGAAAAGAACGTACAAAACAGTTGTAAGGTAATCATATCCTAATTATACCAGTTTTCCTAATCGTACTAGTTCACTTAATATTACCAATTATGCTAGTTGTACTCAGGAAGTTTGGTTCTTCATACGAATCATCACGATTATTGCGATTCATTGCTCAGTTAACCAAGATATCCCATTTAATAAACAATATCAGTTCATAATAGCCTTACCCAACAAGTTCAGCGACTCCAATGAGCAAAAGAAAATCAAAATTTTCTTTTCTATGAAATTCCTAGTTGAGAAGAAATTATGTATAATTTCTTTACATATGATATAAACTTGATAATTCAATCATAAAATCGAAAATAGCATAAAAACAGCAATGACTAACCTTCAATTTCATGCCTCCGATTTCGTCAGTGGTGGAAACGTGAGAGGAAGAAGACGAGGTAAGGAATAGAGGGGACACACGTGGTTTTCTTTATCAAATGTTCTTCTCTTTTGCTAGGTGATGTTTTTTTCAGTCAATTTTTATGGATTTTAATTCGAATTAGGCTTGCATTTGAGTTCTCTGTGATCTTTCGTTTTGGTTCGCTTTGAACATCGTCGTTTCTTCATCTACTTAAGTGACTCTTAGACTTTGCTTCTGTAGTTATTGCCAACACCTGAGACATTCGTCACAGTTATATGAATATGACCATACATGTTTCTGCTTGCACGAGTGTGAAAAGAAATGACTTCGAAAGATTAAATTCAGCTATTTGTGAGGATTGCGTCTGACAAGAGTTGTGTTTCTCTGCAAGATCTCCACTCAGGGTTAACGCATGGGTCGCAAAACCACGGGGATGATAGTCTTCCTCTTTGGACGAAATCGCAGCCTTTCTTTTCATTGTAGCAGCAATTATAACGCTTGAAACTGATCAAATTAGCAGCGACAGGAAGACCAAATTAGCCATGACAGCGAAAAAGAGGAACTAGAGTTACTTTTTTCTTCCGATCATTCTCTGCTGCAGACTATATTGCTGCTCAATGTCTTAGGTAAACAGCAATGACAAAGTATACGGCTTTTAATTTTGATAACTAATCAATAGTGGTAACATTATCTGTATATTTTGGGATTATGAGCATCAAATGACTGCTTGCTTCAGTTAGAACATAAACATTTACTTATAGCAACATTTGATTTTAGACATTCTTTTGTTACAGGCGAAGATTGATGGAGTATCACTTGGATATCTTCAAAAACGTTGATGTCATTGTGACCCCTACCACTGGGTACGTAAACTATTCCATTGTCAGAGATTACATTGAAAAAAAAAAACAAATTGCTTCTTATCTCTTTAGATACATTACTGCTTGAACTTCTCTGACTTTTTTGTCGGTGAAATGTTTGTCTTGTACAAAAAATCAGTATGACAGCACCTGTAATACATACCTCCTGATGCTCTCAAAAATGGAGAAACCAATTTTCAAGTGACAGGTTTGTCAAATCTTTGAGTGTTAAAGCTTTCTCTGTTTTAATATATATGAATTACATCAAAGTCTCAGAATTGCTTTTGTGTTTTCTCCACCATACTTAATGCGGTTTGTACTAGCAGCAAACCTCCTTGGCTTTCCGGCTATCTCTGTTCCCGTAAGTTCTATAAATACTATTGGAACTCGGTTCGCAATCCGGTTTGATACTTATGAAAATGGAAAAAAAAAAAATATATATATATATATACAGATTGGGTATGATAAGGAAGGGCTACCATAGGAAGACCTTGGGCTGCAGCTACCATCCTTGGTTTAGCTGCTGCTGTGGAGGTATAACACTCTTATAACTCAGCTCAATTTTTTTGAATTTTTTTCTAGTAGCTATCATTGACAAGATTTGAATCTTTGTATATTTCACGATATTGTTCTTGATCCAAAATGAATCCTGATTTTGTCTATGATTTAATTTATATATTGCATATTTGATCTCGTACAATTGACTATGGTTTTAATTTTGGTTGATTAGAAACATGTGGACATTTGTATAGTTGATAGATAAGATAATAAAGTTTATATTCGTACAAACCACATGTTCTGAAAGATAATATTTGATACACGTTTTATTTAAAAACTTTTAAAAGTAGATCACATATGATATGACACACTCTTTATTTAGTAGATTGGCGGATTATGATCTGGATCAGTCGGAGGTTTCACTTACCAGTACGGTGGCATGTAGATTGGTGGTGGTAGTGGAGGACAAGATGGCATGCAGAGTGGACAAGGTGGCCAGCAAGGTTTCATGCAAACAGGCGGTGGTGCTGAGGGCCAACAAACCGGAGGTGGTCCCCATCCTGGTGGTGTGTAAGGCATTGCTTAATGGTTTTGAATCTTGATCTTGATCGGAGTTTAGATAATTTGGTGCGTAGAAATTGTAGAACACAATTGGGTTTATATATAAACAAGTTGAAGTGGATTATAGCTAAAAGTGAACAGAGTTGTTCGTTATGATTACCACCAAAAATGGTTGAGATTGAAGCATTAGATTCGATGCTGTTATGATTACCACAATAATGGTTGAAGCATAAGATTCCATGATAAGAGGATATGCATTTATACTAACTGCATAACCGAACCAGAACCAACATAAATAAATCGGATCAAATTCTATTCTTGTGTTGGAGGATGAAACCATAGTCTCAAATGGTGTTGTTATGTTTGAATTTCTTTTTTCTTTTTTTTTATCAGTAAAAAAGTTACGAAAAATCAGTTTTGTACTTAATGTTTCTTAATATTTACAATTAAAATCTATCCGATTTCAGTAAACCAAGCCAAAAACGAAAAATATTATCAAACCAAACGGTTTTTTTACTAGAACTACCCAAATTGGTAATATTACGACAAGCAAAACTACTGGAGTTGGTAATACTATGACAAGTAGAACTACTCTGAATAGTAATATTAGGATAAGTAAAATTACTTGGGTTGGCAATAGTAGAACAACTAAAACTATTTGGACTGTTAATATTAGGACAAGTAGAACTACTTGAGTGTTAATAGTAAGATAACTAAAACTACTAGTATCTTATTATATAGAGTTGAATTTCAAAGTTGCTACTCAACAAGATCGTCCCATTTAATATCTTCTTATTTTGGGAGTTTGACATGTGTCAAATAGTTATAGCTTCTTAATTATATTTCAAAATAAAGTTTTAAAGCAAAAAAAGAATTGTAGTTATGATACTAGAGCAAAAAGAAAAAGATATAGAAAAATATTTATTGTGCAATTAAGGTAAAAAAACTAAAAGAAATACACATAATGAAATCTTTGAATTAAAAAAAAATTATACAAAAATATTCATTGTTCGGTTAATTTTAAAGATAACTAAAGGAAATATAGACTTCTAACATCTTATTGAAAAGGAAAATTATTTTCATCTTTCAACCTAGAAAGGAAATATAATCGGTAAAAAGGATATATTAAGAAATATATTATTAATTTTTAAAAGCTTGCAAATATTTATAATTATATATAAAGAACTTAGCTCTTTCATAATTGTATGATTATAAAATATGTTGAGTGAGTCGATCAAATTTGACACGTAATAAATTTATATATGTATCTTGTTATATAAAGTTTGGTTTCAAAGTTACTAATTAATAATGCAAAAAAAAGCAAGAAAAAATTCTGAAGCAAAAAAATAATTGTAGAAACAAAGAAATTTTAGTTGTGCAAAATAAATTTAAAATATTTCATATATACAGGTTTTAATCTCAAAAGATTTAGATAATTTTTCTTTAACGATAAAGAAAAATAAATAAATTTAGATTCAAATATTTCATAATATGCGGGTTTTAATCTCAAAAGATTTAGATTTCAAATTGTCGATTATCAAATTTTAATCTTAAAATCTAAATATGAATTTATATTAAGCGGGTTATCAATTATTTAAAATTGGAATTGTACTTTTTTCTAAGGAGTTGTACTCTTGGAGTTTTTTAATTTTAATCAGTTGTACTATTTTTTATATAATCTCAAAAGGTTGGTGTTGCTTTAAATTGTTTTTTTCTTTTTTTTATTAGTAAAAAGTGCATAAAACACACTTTGGTCCTCGTTAGTTTCTAATATTTACAAATAAACCTACTCAATCTGATTCAAATAAACCAAAATAAAACTGATTTCAACCCCATAAAATCGAATCAAGTTATTTTTATTGTATTGAACAAGTTTTAAATTGTTATTTTTATTTCTTTTAAGGATGTTGAGCCAATATGACCCGAATGATTTATCTTTCCACCCGAGAATGACAAAAAGAGCCTCAATGTCGGCGCAAAATGCCATTAATGGCATTTTCAAGAGCTGTTTAAAATATGGGTTTGAAAACCGATGAGAAGATTTGGTTTCTTGAGCACTCGCAGTTCAAGAAATTCATTTATATGACTAGCCAGAGAACTCGGAAGCTGAAATCTGTGCATATGTTGCTTCTGCGGACAGCCAAAATTTGTAAAAAGACTTTTTTACTCAGTGGTCATGTTGGTGTGGTGAAGTTCTAAAAACAAACCTTAGAAGTATAAGACATTTCATGTAAACATAAGATGTTCATGTAACCAATTCCAAAAATTCAAATTTAGTTTTCTAGTTTATGTAGAAGTCAGAGTTTCTAATGGCCTACTTTGTATGTAAAACAGTTTACAGATGTAATTTTAATCATTTTTCATAACATATACATTTTACGCAATTGTACCAGTTGTACCACTATTACCACTTGTCCAAGTAGTACGAATTATACCACTTGAACGTCACGTGCGCCGACTTTCTAGTCACATGCGCCGCATTTTTTTCTCCTAGTTGTTCCAGTTTTCGAGTTGTACCATTTTGTAAAGAGTTGTACTTCGGGTGTTTTTTAGTTTTAATCAGTTGTACCATACTTTATATTGAAATTTTCAGTTGTTCTTACCACATTTTGTATATAAACTACATTTAACATATTCTCAGGCCATAAAATTTGAAAAAAATACTATTTTACATAGTGTTCTACTTAGTGTGGCTATGTTTTCAAAACAAACCTTAGAAGTATAAGGAAATTCATGTAAACAATTCGAAAAATTCAAATTTTGTTATCTAGCTTATGAAAAAGTGAGATGTTTTAATGACATATTTTGTATGGAAAAATGTTTACAAATGCCATTTAAATCATTTTATGTAACTTCATGATTTAAAAATGGTACAAGAAGAACTATTAGTAGAACTTGTTAAATATAAGTGCATTTAAAACGTGCGCCGAAAAATGATTAAATGAATAAAAATATAGGCACGTGGGCCGATTTAACACCACAAGCGCCGCATTTTCTTCTCCTAGTTGTACCAGTTTCGAGTTGTACCATTTTATAAAGAGTTGTACTTTATACATTTTTTTAGTTCTAATCAGTTGTACCATACTTTATATTGAAATTTTCAGTTGTTCTTGCCACATTTTGTTTATAAACTATATTTAACATAATTTCAGGCCATAAAATTTGTAAAAATACTATTTTACTCAGTGGTCGTGTTAGTGTGATGAAGTTTTAAAAACTAACCTTAGAAGTATAAGGTATTTCATGTAAACATAAAATGATCATGTAACCAATTCCAAAAATTCAAATTTAGTTTTCTAGTTTATGTAAAAGTAAGATGTTTTAATGGCTTATTTGATATGGAAAATGTTTTACAAATGTAATTTTAATTATTTTTTGTAACAACACAGTTAAGACATTTGTACCAGTTGTACCAGAATTACTAGTTATATCACTATTACTAGTTATACTGAACTTTTCAATGAAATTTGATTGCTTTAACGAATATTAATGAAACTAGGTGAGTGTGGCGCTACGTGCGGGATTTGTTTTTAAATTTTTTTGTATATTATTTTTCTGATTATTGTTTTTTTAATTTTTATATCTTTTTGGTTAGTTATGTTGTCTGTGTTTTTTTATTTAATATTAATATCTTTCAAATATTACATTTACGGTATATTTGTCATTATTTCTTTTAAAATGTAGGGAAAGTTTGGTACTTCTTTTGTTATATAAGTTGTGTATTTTTTATAGAGAATGCAGTAGATATACCTTGTGGTTTAACATACTTACATGAGAAGGTAAACGTGTACAATAAACTCAACCCTATTAAAATCCTTATACATGTAGATTCAATCCTTATCTTGGTGTTATGTAGTTTTAAAAGATTTTAATTAGAGACATATGTTACGGAGGCCATGGGTCCATGTTGTTTCATCACTTTGCACCCATAAGTAGGCGTAGGCTTAAAAAAAAAAAATCAGTTCAAAAAAAGAAAAAAAGTGGGCGTAGACTTAGTTTCACTGTGTTTTGTTACATTGTTTATGGATTATTTTTTTGCCGTAAAACCGAAGCCCATGTGTTGATGAGCTTAAACATGTTTAAGGAATTGGTGTTGATGATGGTGAGTGTCCGATGAGGACTGGTGATCGGGTTATATGGTCTGAACTACCGGAGAAATAATATTTTATGTATAATATTTTATGTTTCTTGTTTTCAAAATAACTTTATAAAGTAGGCCCAATATGGAAGAGACCTTATAAGTTGTCTGAAAGTTTTGTTTCTTCTAACTTCTAAGTTCTCATTAGTGATTAATTACATTTTACGGGCAGGAAAGAGTTACTACATTGATCGGGTGTAGTTAGAGAGTGATTGTGTGGCCATCTTAGGTTTTTAATTTTAATAATTTACTTATAATCCCATTTCTGTGGCTGAAAAATCATCTAATTGATTTTTTGGGTTTTCTAAGCAGCTTAACTATATACGTATCATAAGTAAACGTTTGCAAAATAATCAGACGAAGTACTGATTCGGGGTTTACAATATAAATTCGAAACACCACTTCTCTCACTCTTGTTTTATCTTTCTCCCTTCTCTAAATTTCAATTCCGCTGTTAGCGAGAGATTAAAGAGCGAGAGATTAGAGAGAGAAGAGAGTGAGAGGCAGAGAAAGAGAAAAGCGGAGACATCGATGAGAAGAAAAGAAACGGTTGAGAGCATCTCCAGTGGTTCAGAGTCTTTTTTAGGCTTCTCACAAATATATTAATACTATTTTTAATACAACTAATTTATACAATTAAATTTTATTATTAGTTGACCAATCAAAATCATACAGGTGAAGTGAGAGGGTATCTGAAAATTTCTCACAATATGTTTATTGAGATATGATATGTGTCATCTCTCTTCCTTTTTAATTTTTTTTAATATTTTAATCACTCAGATACTCATTCACATCCCGCCGCTGCCGCTGGGCATGCTCTGATAAGTTTTGGAAGGCTAACTTTTTTTAGGACACGTGGTGGCTCCTCCTTTGCTGACGTGGTGCTCAATTGGAGAGAGTTGGCCAACTATTAGATATAAGATTTGATTGCTCTATCATTGTTACTTATACAAAAACTTTGTTCTGTTCTTTGTTATTTCAATTGCTGATTCGCAGTGACCCAACCTAAAAAGTATTGTCTGTAATCAAAATCTTGTCTCCAAAACTTAGTTTGAAGATATTACACATAAGCAACCAAGGAGAGATACTGGTCGTACATGGTCCACACGAATCTGTAATTACCAATCTAAGTGTTGATCAAAGCCCTTGACTTTATTGAAAAACACTAATGGTTTCGAAAAAACAAATTAACTTCTATGAATCTGTAAGCTTTTTGCGTCACTCTGTAAATCTCCATATAGAAACTGTAACACCTTAATCTATGCAGGTGTTCAGAGATTATAAGAACTAGAATAACAACAATAATAGCGTCCTGAGAAATGGATAATGCTATCTGGAAAGTTTACAAATTCTACTAAGAACGAGTCACTTGAGGTAAGTTTACAAATTCTACAGAGATAACCGCATACTCGGGTGGCGGTTTTTTTTAATAGAAGTATAGTTCAACAGAGATAAAATGTTATTCGTTTTCTATTGTAAGAGTTAGTTAGTCTGATGTCTATAAATTAGTGTTTTAATGATTTGTCAACTTTAAATATATTGCATCGTGTGTAATTATCCTCCATTTATGGCTTTAAAATTAAAAACTGTGCTAATAGATTTCTTCAAAAATTAAAATGGTAAAAGCAAAAAAAAAAATGTTCAAATATCTTTGCTAAATTCTCTTTATACTATATGTGATTTTTTTATCCATTTAAACAATGTTATTTGATAATCTTGACTTTACTATATTCTTTGGTAATATTGACTGGTTACTGTAGCTGCTCTTTTCCAATATATCTATTAGTTTATGACAATAATTTTGATAATATACACCTATATATCGAATAAGACATATTTTTTTTTGGGTTTTATCACAATACAAGTAAAATAAGGAAGGTCCTCCCACCTGCCCAAGAGCTTTTCCGGTGAACTTAAGTCTCCAAGACTCTGATTGGTGATGGATGTTGCTTTAGACTGTTACTTTAGATTTTGTCTATAGAAAATTTAGCTTGAGAAACGGTGGCTTTAGGTTAAAGTCTCAAAATATGGCTTTAGAAAAACATGAACAAAATAGAAGAAATTTTTAAAATAATGGCTTTGAAAGTTTTAGCGAAAATTGGAAAAATAATTGTCACCGACACGAAGTAAAGGCCATCACATGGCTACACATGCAGACAATATTAATGTACTCAAAACTACACCAACTATATGGTTAACATGGCGACATGTATGAACTAAATGGTGTTATGTTGCTAACACCATAAAGCAGAACAATGCATTCAAAACTACATGAATTACTTTAACAAATAAAGAAGCTACATGAATTATATTTATAATAATAATAATTTATGCGTATAGATTATAGTGTATTCATTCTCTGAAATTTATATATTATTAATAAAATATATTAATTCAGTTAAAATATAATATTAAAAAATGTAGCTATATAATTTTAGTTATTTATTTACAATATAAATATTAAAAATTATAGTTATAGTATTAAAAATCTAAATTGATTATTGATGCTAATGGTCAATAATTTGTATATTATATATTTATGTGCTTTTCAAATATCTTGTTAATTTATTAGTTACATTTAGTATACAATCATTTATTTTAAATATTTGTATTAGTTATAATTGATATAGACAAATTTTACATCATTAGTTATAACTGATATAATTGATATTTGCATCAGTATGAAATTAAACTATTCCAAATAACATATAAAATGTACATATGAAGATATATGTGAGAGAAAATGGTCATAGAAAATGATTAAAATATATCAATCCAAATGGTGTGGATGGTGTAATTATAATGCTGTTAAATATATTAAGAAGACAAACTATAAGTTTTATGAAAAATATAATAATTTTAAGTGAAATATGTCAAATACAAATAAGGATTTTATATACTAAAATGTAACTAATAAATTAACAACATATTTTAAAAGCACATAAATATATATAATATACAAATTATTGATCATTATTATTAATAGTCAATTTAGTTTTTAATTTTATGTAAGGATCCTTTATGTAACTATAATTTTTAAATATTTATATTTTAATCAAATAATTAAAATTATATAAATTGTTTTTTAATATTATATTTGAACTGAAATAATTTTGTTCATTGATAATTTATAAATTTCAGAGAATGAATACACTATAATATATATGCATAAATTATTGTTATTATGAATATAGGTCATGTAGTTTCTTTATTTGTTAAAGTAATTCGTGTAGTTTTGAATGCATTGTTCTCGTTTATGGTGTTAGCAACATAGCACCATTTAGTCTATAGATGTCGCCATGTTAACCATATAGTTTGTGTAGTATTGAATACATTAATATTGTCTGCATGTGAACATGTGATGGCCTTTACTTCGTGTAGGTGGCAATCACTACCTAAAGTCTAAAACAGTGATTTGTAAAATTTTGGCTTTCATGATTTTACAAAAAAGTGAAGTGGTCTAAAACCTCTAAAACCAAAACACCAATCACTACCCAGTACAATTGATTGAAGTTTACCCAAAAATCGAGAAAAAACAGAATTTGAAAAAGGTACATGTACTTTTTTAATTTGTATCTTACTAATATTATTTGAAGAGCATTATTAAAAGAATGCTTGATAAAAGCCTTTTAATTACAGATTGTGTCATTCATCCTTTTCTTAAAAGCTGTTTGGTAACAGGAATAATTATGGGCAAAAGAGGAAATCAATTTCGGTGAAACCCAAAAAGCACAAAAACCCGACCCGTCCAAAGAATTAGAGACGCGGATCGTGTCTACAACTTAAATCAAACCGATATGACAAACCGGTTTTATTGATTGCAAACAATTTATTCTGCTACTACCTAATATCCTTTTGCCCAATATTGACTTTATTCAGTTATTAATACCATAATACATCTTCCTTATATTGAATCTAAACGGATTATTTTCCAAATATTTGGTATCTAATCAAATATAGAAGGTCAAATATAAAATATATTTGGTATCTAATCAAATATAAAATCATCGATGAATATCCTCGCAAATCTCGCACATGGTTTTGATATCAGAATATAGATTTCCATTTTTCATCGGATCAGCTTCTATTCTCCACCTATTTTGAAAACCAGAAAAGGTAATAAATTTCTGGAGATTGCTGACCAAAATCAAAATAAATGCACTATGAAAAATAGCATTATCAACATCACAAATTTTGGAAAATATTAATACCAGTTATATACCATTTCGTAAAATCTCTCAAAAGTTCTCTAAATAACCTAACAGTTGATACATATCTAACTTCTTTCATCAAATTAGAAACGATAACTAATCATAAATATATTCTTAACAAATTAACTTCTCTAAAATCCTAATAAAATTTTCGAATAGCCAAAAAGATTGATGAATTTAGACTCATAATGAACTTAGCTCTTTGTAAATCAATAGGGTAAAGGGTACACAAAAGATCTTTAGTTTAAACCACAATATCTTTATTTTCTAAATTCTCTCACCAAAAAATATTCAACCCATATACCTAAATAGTCTAGCCTAGCAAAGTTGCTCAACATTCATACCTATATAAATACCTTAGCAAGATTTTCCAGCATTCATAGCTTCTACGTAACTACCTTCTTAAGAAATTGGCTTTCGCAATTCTAAAAAGAAATGAATTATATTCATTCTCAAACTTCATGCAAGGATCAAAGCAAATTACCTCTTCTTTCCAACATGCTGAAATGATTTCCACTAACCACGTACTCCACTTCAGAGAAATCACCTTCAAAGAACCAAGGAAAGAGGAACATGGTTAGTTCAAAATCGCTTTCATATTTTATGTTTATATGTGGGATGGTTTGTTATGTCTTTTATATTTAATCATATTAACATATACAGGTCCAACAAAGCATTTATACAGAACATATTAGTCAATCATCGAAAAGTGAAGATTATTGGAGACAATTTCCAAAGAGTTATATTTTTGAACATCATTAAGCTACCGAGGTTTACATTCATAATTGGATAACTATCTTTTATTTCTTAATAAAAGTTTATTGCTCATAATCTAACAATGCACTCAAAATTGTGATTACAGATTTGAGGAACAAACATTTCTTTTGAGAAGGACTATCTCATTTATTCGAAGAGATTTCTAAGCTCCTTTCTATCTTATGTTTTCATGCAAATTCAAAAAGATAGATTACAACTCTGTGCAAGTAAGTTTACAAATTTTACTACGTTTTCCTTTAAGTTGATACTATATTAAGAGATAACAAACTCACATGTATTTTTGGAGTAAGTAAATGAGCTTAAAAGAGAACGCAATCACAATTTTCAGAAAAATATTGTTTCATCGAAGATCTCAAAAAGATTTGATATGTAACTTTACCCGCTTCATTGAAAAGAAAATCCAGAGAATTGTAAGCTCCAGCAATTACCTAAAAATGAAAGCAAGGAAAGAGACATCAGAGGCAATATACACAAAGCATTTTAGCAAGAGTACTTTTTTAATCATAATTAGAACATTCATAAGAAAAAATTGCAACATAAAGACAATGGAGCGACCAGATACTTACTAAGAATATCATTCAGAGGAACATACACATAAGAACAATAAGAAGAAGCATGACCAGCGGACCCTCAGTAAATAAAATACTTTGAATTTCAGAAATATCATTGGGAAATATATGCAATTCCAGCAAGAAGCAAAAATTACAAGCTGAAAGTGGAATCCCAAGCATATTGGCCATTTGTCGGTAGTTAAATAAGAAATTGAGGGTTCACCTATACAGAGATAGCATAGTGGCCTTTTGGACTTAGTTAAACTAAAGAAATAAAAACAAAAATATGTTAAACTTCAGAAAGATAGATACACTTAGTCAATCATAACTCTCTCAATCAACAAATACAAATAGAACAAAACACCAAGAAAAGCCAAAGTACACATCCTCGAAATCAAGGTACTCGAAGTTGACCTCAGCAATCAGCACATGACCACAAAGGAGAGAAAGTACAGCACCTGAACACAGTAACAAATCCCGAATGAAAAAGGAAAATCGAGACAGCTCCACGCTACGACAACAAACGGACCTTAATCAGTTTTGCCCCTTCTCCTCCTCTAAAAATCAGATATAACCTACTGATAAAATCGAATTTCTTTTCGATTTTTGTTTTTGATCAAAACCCTGGAAATGACAATTAAGGGTTTAATGAAACCTGTATTTTACGTTTTGGTATTGGGCTGTCTTTGGGCCTCGCTTCAAAAATGAGAAATTCGGACAAAAAATTGTTAAGGGGGAAAAAGAAAAAAAATTTCAGACAGAATTATTTTCTCCCTTTATTCCTCTTCCCTCTCTCTTCGTCTCCTCTTCCCTCTCTCCTCCGAGAAGACTCTCTGTAACACACCTTCGCTTCATCTTCCTTTTCGCCTATCTTCCTGGTTTTTTCTCCACCAACAACCTTCAAGCTCTCTCTCTCTCTCCCATTTGTATATAATCACACAAAACTCGTGAAAGAGGACGAAACGCGTTTTTTGTTTGTTTGTTTGTTTCCGGAGTCAAATTCAATATTTCAATTTCATGAAACCGAATCGTTCAGTGTGTTTAAATTTGGCCTAACTTCTTCTTCTGGGGCTCGATATCGTGTTTGAGTTCGTTTACGGAGAGATTTGGGTGCGATGGGGATGGACTTGGGGGTTGTTCTGACGGAGGAGTGGTGGAGAGATTCTAGCCACGACGGTGAACGTGACTTAGGGCTAATGGTTATGGATTTTATCGAGACGGGCGGTTGTGGAAGCGGTGGCGCTGGTGGTGGTGATTCCTGGTGCAGAAGCGACAGCGATTCTGGTATCCCGGATCCTTCTTACCTTTCCGATAAGATTCAGGTTCCATCCCCACGTTTTGATTAATCTTACGACCGTTTGATTATCGACATTGATTTCAGAAGTCACTTTGAGATCGCTCGAGCCGTGGATTCTTACCAACGGATAATGGAATCACTCCCGTGGTCTATGTCGGAACGGTGGCGAGACTAAACCAGTTCCTCCAAGTAATGGTTGACGCGGCCAAATTCTCCTTAAAGCAGAACTCGATGACATTGCCTCCTTGGAGATCGCTGAGCTACCTGCAATCGAAATGGCATTCGCTGCACAAGAGGCATCTTGGACCAATCAACCAACTTACCAACAAGGTCCCAGGATGTTCTCACCGGGATTGCACAGACAGTGTGCTGAGAATTTAAAGAGGCTTCAGTTTGCTCTCCATGCCGAGCAAGAGTCCGAGAGATTCATGAAGAAGAAGAGCGGTTTCACCCGCAGGATCAGAATTCATGGGGCTCGCGCTCCTTGAAGAGTTACCAATTCTTACTAGATTTATTTAATATTACTGTGACAAAAAAAAAAACAATTAGAGTTATCAGAACTACGATCGGTAAAAGGTAAGTTTAAAGAGGTTTGAATAGGTACTTTGGAAGATTTGAACAGGTTTTATAACAGAATGTGTTTGTATAAGGTACATTTTTATATGGTTTTATAAAGTTTTATAAGATTTTATAAAGTTTTCATTAAGTTTTATAAGGTATTATAACATTTTATAAGGTACATTTTATGAGGTTTATAAGGTATTATAAAGTTTTCGAAAAGTTTTATAAGGTTTTTAAGATTTTATAAAGTATTATAAGTTTTATAAGGTATTATTAGGATTACTTATAGTACTTGTAAGGTTTTAAAATATTACTTACACTTAATGGTTTGGATGGTTAGAAAAATATTTAGAACATAAGCTTATGAATGTTTTTTTGGAACATGGGTTGTGTTTCTGGATGTTTTAAAAATCGTTTTTAAAATATATTGCCTAATAAAATTAAAATTGATTATTATAAAGTGTCTAAAAACAGTATAGTTATACCAGTTAAACTAGTTATCCAAGACACACTTAGTTATACTAGTCGTACAAGTTGTACCCACAAATATTATATTTAATATTTAAAAAACATTAACGCCGTCAAGTAACGCCATTAATTAACGCTGTTATGTAAACCTCGTTAGTAAATAAAAAATAATTTAATTTTGGTCATAGTAGTACCCAAGTTTTTAGTAATACTACCTACCACATAGTTGTATTTTGGCATTTTTAAGGTTTTTTTTAGTAGTACCGATTTAAAATCTACTTTTAGTAGTAGTACTGATGATTTTAGAGGTCTAAGATGCATTTCACATATTCTCATACAATAAAAATGTCGAAAATACTTAACTTGCAAGAAAACCCTCACAGTTGGGAACATATTGTGCCATTCACCTTATAAGTGTAAGGTTACTTTGGTTTTAAAGACATGTTTTGTAAAAAAAATTCAAATTTGTGAAATTTAAAAGTTTCATCAAACAAAACAGTACTAAATAGCTTCTAATAGACAGTATTACTAAGTGCATGTATTAAATACATGGCCTAATAAAATTAAAATCACATTTGGCAATTCCCAAGCAAAAACACATAGTCGTTCCATAGTTGGTCCAGTCGTCTCACAAAAACATAGTTAACCTAGTAGTACGCAGACGTCCACACAATACAAAGTTAAACCAGTTATCCTAGTCGTACCAAACTAAAAACTACACGAATATGAGTTCTGATTACACAATTACACCAGTGGTACCTGATACCTCATAATACAAAATAAGCTATAAAATGATTGTAGCAACTCGAGAACATGTCTGCAACTTGTTGTAAGTAATAATCATGAAACGATCATAATTCTTATGCTTCGCAACTCGAACTGACCACTTGCAACCATCTTTTGCTCCACAACATTTTATCACATACCGCTTAGTATCCGACTTAATTGTATTATACTCAAAACAATTCTGATGTGAAGCTCTCTGAACTAGCGTTTGCACTGCCTCCTTACTTCCAAATTCTTGGCCTAGAACCATATATATATACCATCATCCCATCCAAGATGTGCATGCTCATCTCCTGCAGTAGGACTTACTTCACTATTTTCATACACTTGCTCATATCCTTCAGCGCCATCTGTACCATGGTCATGCATCTCATGGTATTCCGATGGTTCCCCTGTGTAAGTTGTAATCATACAATCATTACCTTCTCTACCACTTGAAACCAGCTCCTCATCACCATAAGTTTCATGATCTTCTGTTGAAGCTTCCACACGCTTCTGACTTTGATTCAGGATCTTAGAAGACTTCTACATTGATCTTTATTTACATGGAATAGAAAACAAAATACATCTTCATCATTCCATATGTAAGTTGGTTCCTTCGGATTCAAGACCAAAGGAAAGTAACTAATTTTCAACTGCGTTGTAGCTTCATCCATCATAAGCTTCTGCAAATTCTCTCAACCAACACACTATAATTCACCTCCTCCAATGATGCTTTCATCACTAAAGAGTGAATTTCATCTTCTCCTGAAATCTATTTCATGTCATCACCTTCCTTTGAATAACATTCCCATGACCGAAATATATGATTGTCAACGACTTTTACACACTGTCACTTGAAAAGAACAAAAATATTAGATCCTAGTCACACCAATTGTCCGAGTTATACAATAATAGCATAGTAATACTAGTTGTCGTAGTCGTTTCAATAATACATAATAATACCAACTTTCCCAGTAATACCCAGAAAATTCTGTTTTTACGTCTAAATCACTATAATTTATGCTCATCAAATCTTCATTCACACAATATGTCTTTTTAATTAAAAATTTACGGTTATGACACACTTACTTAACAAACTCGCTATCTAAATCACTAAAAACAAAATTATTAAATTTGATAATTAAATCTTCAAAACACAGAAGAAACAGTAAATATGGTAAGTACATTACATAAACCTTGAAAATTTAATCATAAAAACGAAAATGATATAAGAATTTGCAGAATTTTACCTGCTATAGAAAGCTTGTGTTCGTCGTTAATGGGGAGGAGAGGAGAGGAAGAAGAACGTGGAGGAGAGAGAAAGATGAGAATGGGTCCCAATTGGCTTTTTTAATTAGTTAGAATATTAAATTTAATTGATTTTTGTTTTTGTTGTATTTGAATATTATATTATATAATGTAGAGGGTAAGATTGAGAGAATTTATAGGAGAGGGTATATTGATTTGAGGGAGGGTATATTGATTATTTGTTGACCCATTAGGGCATATCTGGAGATGGTCCACAACAAACAGACACTGACGACAACTCAACACCCATGCCAAATAATGATACCTTATGTCCAAAACTTTGGGTTTGATGAAAATTGGCAGATCGGTGGCCAATACGACAAGCAGACGAAGGAGATCCCTCTCACGGCAACTGTGAGAAGCACCCAAGCCGGAGTGGGAGATCGAAGCTTCCCTAGGGGGATCAATGGCTCTATAGCCCCTCTGGGTTAAAAAAGAGCTTGTTTACCCCCATTTTTTTGTTCTGAATTTGGAATTTTTGTTACAACAAGCAGGGATGGTTGATAACTATTTTACCCCCTAGAATTTAAAAAATTCACAACTTCCCCAGCCCTTTTCCCCTTTACCGAAACCCTTACCCCCAAAATCCCAATCAATCCTAAATCCCCAAATCCAAACCTAAAAACCGAAATTGAAAACCAAAATTTGACTCCACCACTAAGTACTAAGTTCTTTCCTTCCTCCTCCATTTTCCACCTCCGTTCCATCTCCGTTACCGGCGAAATTTCCTTCCTCCGGTCCATTCTGCTTGAAGTAAGTGTTTTTTTTTTTTTATCGAAAGTTTGCAATTTATAATCGGAAGGTCTGTTTGTTTGGTGGATTTGGTTCTCATGAAGTATTTCGTTGATTTGGATGTAGGAGGAAGTGGGATAATCCGATTATCTAAAATGGTGAAGAACTAGAAGAGACCACCGGAGATAGCAGCCGAACCGTTTCGGACGCCCATTCTGATCATACAACGGTATGTATAATCGAGTTTGTATAGTTGTTGTGTGTTTTAGAACTTACAAATTTAGGTTTTGCTTGGGATTTTGGGTGATTTTGGGAGAAACACTAAGTAACACTGGGTAGAGCTAAGATAGAAAAGTAATACTAGGTTGAACTGGGAAACACTAACTTACAATTCTTCCAACTTTATGTAGCAGTTAACGAAGCCGATGCTTCCGTTGGAGATGTACTTCAAGCCCTCGCAGTATGGGAAGAAGATGAAGGTCTCGACTCGTTGTTATGTGACCGAAGTTGTGGAGACACTTAGAAGTGAGTTAAAGCACAAGCTTTTAAATTACTAAAGACAATGTATTTAATTATGTTCCGTTCTAACACTTGGTGTTAAATTATGATTACATGTAATTGTGTTTGTGTCTCGATCCGCAACCATCTTCTTCAGCTCTACAATTTATGCACGCTTGGTATCTACTTGGAAGATGTAATGGTGTTAGTGATACCGAGTATTATCAAGTATTACCCCGAATATCAACAATCTCATGAAATTCTTTGAAAATCAACAAAACCTATGCAATCCTCTGTAATTCCTCCAATATTCAAAAACCCACGACAATTCCTATAATAAATGGTGATAAAAAATCCAGAATATGTAATTTATCTTAAACCCATAGAACTCGAATAATTACTTCAACAAACCCAGAAATATGAAATCCAAGATACACTTACCCTGGAGAAGGAGAAAGAGAACAAGGGATGGGGAAGAACCCTAGATCGGGTGAAATAAGGGAACCGGGAGAGGAGGGAAAAGTGAAAAGATGGAGAGGGAAAAGAAGAAAAAAGGAAGGAATAAGTAGGAAATTGAGGGACCAAAATTGTGAAACACAAAAAATTTGCCCTTGCGCCGTCAATTGAAGACGGTAACAACATGTGCACCGCCTATTGCACACGTGCACCGTTAATTGCTGACGTGGCTGCCGCAAAAATTGCACACAGTGATACCCAGTTTTCCAGTTATACAATTTTTCAAATAGTTATACTTTTCGGTGTTTTCAAGTTTTCGTAGTATTACCGTACCACAAATATTAAATTTGTAGTTATACAGATGATTTTAGTCACTAAGTTTGTAATTCGGAGGTTTCTATGCATTAACATGTTTTAAAACTCATTTTATGTGCATTTTGACTCATAAAATGATTAGTGTTAACAAAGTGTTCATAGAAGTGTAAGGTGTTGTTTGTGTGATTATGGTAATAATGAATAATAATCTCCAATTTTTTTTTACCAACTTGATAATCATATTTGTAACATTTAATAGTACTTATTAATCTAAAATGGTTTTTGAAATGGTTTTTTTTTATTTTAGTTTCTCTAAAATTATTTTTTTAACCATTTAAGATGTTGATTAAATATTCTAATAACAACCATAATGCTATAAGTTTATTTTATCTAACTAATATATATTTTTAATATATAATAGTTATTTGTATAACTTGTATTGATAGGTTCTCTATTCTTGTTTCTAATAATTTTTTCAATTTTTCAAATTCTTATTTTGCAATTTCACTCAATAATACTAGTTGTACCAGTTAGACTTTTTTTTTTACTTAGTAATACCAGTTGTACCATATCTGCAACTCAAATTAGATGATTTCGGGTTAAACTCATTCTGATCTATTTACAATTCACTACGATTCACAATTACAATCTTTTCATTACCAATGAAATGTTATAATCAACCCACAATCATAGTTAAAAATCTAATGTGCATATCAAAATATTTGATTTTTTAAATTCAATTCAAATTTTCAATTTGTGAAAATATAAAACCCATATTGATTTCATCAGCAAATCAACTATGATACATCTTTTATTGAAGATAAAATGCAACAACAGGTAGACAATAATCATGAATTGACAGAGAAGATGAAACAATTCAAATGCCCAAAAGAGGAAGATTGCTTCAATGGAGGAGGAAAAGGGAGAAAAATCCCAGATTTTTTTTTTTAATTTCAGAAGGAAAATATCCAAATATTGGATCCAAATGACCTGGGTGGGTTTAAACGGTTTGGGATGTTGTTTGGTATCCAAAAATGGTTTGGGAAGAAGAAAAAAATGGTTTAATTTGGTCTGAATTAAATGATTGAATAAAGGGTAAAAGAGAGAAGGTGAAGAAGAGAGGGGTAGTAGATCATCGTAGGGTTATCTAGATTGTTTTTTAACCCATAAGGGCAATCTAGCCTTTCACCCTCCCTAGGGTTGACAGAGAAATGGAGGCGGAGGTGAGAAAAAAAAAGTAAAAGTCGGTGAACATATTTGATCTAGACCGACAAATAAACTTTCACTTCTACTTTTTTTTTTCTTTTTTAGTAATTGATAGAAACAGTAAAACGTGGATCAGACTATGCCAAATTGCCAATGCCACATATCTATGTTTATGTTATGTTTATCCCTTCGAAACGAACTGGATTATCAATTTCTTAAAAATATATTACATTAGAAAACACAAATTTTTTGTAAAAGATAATATAGTAAAATTGAAAATATCAGACCATGTATAATTTAAACTATACACTATATTTTTTTATAATATCATCATTTATTTTATTATATCATAAATCTATTTTTGAAAACTATTAAACATAATTTAATATTAAATAAAAAATAACACAATATTTATAATTTCAAAACTACGTTTTAAATATAATTGAAAAATGTTATTATTTTGATTTCAATTATTCTCATTTAAAAAATTAAAATACAGTTTAACATTAAGTAATAATTTTTTAAAACATAAAAACTCGACCATGCTTCGCGAGAAAGATCAATGCTTAGCAAAAATATGATTTTAACTATTTTCATATTTAAAATAAGTTATTCAACTATACATAATTTTTATTATATTTTATACAAAAATTCTAAAACTATTAAACTGAAAAAACATATAATCAACAAATAAAAAAATATTTATAACTTTTAATCTACTAAACCAACACAAAATATAATACACACATAATATTATTCTTCAACAACCAATCAACACAACATATAATCTCACATAATACAATTCTTTTAACACCAACAAAAATTTAATTCATATAACTAACAACTACAGATAGTGTATTAGTCACAAAAACTTGCCTACTATGATACTATGATAATAATTTACATAATAATCAACTATATAACAAATAATTTTTTATTTATTGTTATTATCGAATATAAAAAAAAGTTTACCCCGCATGTACGTGCGCGCAAAATCCTAGTAATGTAAAAAGACTTAAACATAGTAGAAGTTGAAAATAGTAGGTACAGTTTTTTGGATTAGATCATTAGAGTGTATACAATTTTGGTCCTAACTTCCAACTTCAATTTTGGTAATAGTAAAAAACTATATGATTTATAGTGATGTCCGACAAAAAAAAGGAAGATTTAATAGATTTATATGATCATATAACAATGATTTAATCCCTTGCAAAGAAAACACTTGTCAAACCTAAAACCACCCTCTTTCCAGTTTCTTAATATCAAGACAGAATCTTCTTCCCACCCTCTTTCCAGTTTCTATACAGCAATATCCCGTTCCACTCCACTTGTCAAACCTAAAACCACCGGAGAAGTTATAGCTAGTCAGAAAGACAAATTATAAGTTGTTTAAAAAGTGACCAAATGAGAGATTAATCAGCTCAGGAATGATTTTTTCATGGCTTGTCTCAGGCTCCATCTAGATTCTCATCCTTCTCATGCACACTGAAAAGAAATAATTAGAACTCGTATAAAGCAAAGCAAAGCCTCCCGAGCTAATAAGAGGAATCTATCTCTTCACTGTACCGTCCAGCTTGTCCCAATCCTTTCCCAACTTAGAAGATGAATCCACTTGCCTTTGCGCTTAGAAGGGACGGTTCGATTGTTGAATTTTTTACAAATGCGGTTTGGGAAAAAATATAATAAACCCTAAGATGGTATGCAATGAGCTGAAACAAAAAGGTGTACAGGGCGAAATAAAACCTGATGCGACAATGGGTTTAGGCGGAAGAGCTTGCCCTTTGCTATATTCAAGGAAGGGCCAAATGATTCCCTGCTTTTACGAAACAAATGTCAACTTTAGTTAGAAATACTTTATATATGCATTTCATAGGTATTATCTATACTTCTCTGCTATTATTTATATCACACTTATGAAGAATGATTTAGTAAAAGCTTGTATCAAAACAGCACAATTTAATTTGTCGAATAGATATACCTTCCCAAAAAAAAATTGGCTGGAAATGATAAGCTTCTTCTCCAGCAACATCAATCAAAACAAGAAAAACCCAGATAGATATCTCAGATCAGTAAACAATGTGAGATAGCAAATGTTCATATAAAGTAATCGCAGGACATTCACAGTCTGATAAAGCCCAATCCGAGGTCGCTCACCGAATTCTCTGGCGAAGTCACGATGACGGACGGAACAATCCAGCTCCCGGTTCATGCCGGTGGAATCATGAAAATCGTTAACTTCGCGGTGGCAAACCACCCGCAATCTATAACGTGATAATGGGAACTCCCTGGATCTATTCAATGCGAGCGATCCCATCAACATACCATCTCTGCCTGAAGTTCCCGACACCAAACGGAATCAAGACCGTTTGGGGAAATCAGAAGGAGGCTCGGATCTGTTTTGTGGCAGAACACAAGCTCCGGAATCCGACCATCCCACGGAGAGAGAACCCGAAGAGGAAGAATGAAGACGAAGTCCCTGAACTGGGAAAGAAAGTAAGCAGAACCGAACAGTTCGAGAAAACGGAGGTTCCGCCCACAGAAACAAACCAAGAAGAGACGAAAACTGCCGAGGAAAAGACCTCAGAAACCGTCGAAGCTACAACCGACGATTCCATGACCAAGACTTAACCGTCTTCTAACCAAAAAAAAAAAAACGGAACTACGGGTGACTTGATCCCTTTTCGCGCTTAAAAAACGAGTTCAGTTGCCCCTCTCCTAAAAAAAAGGGGGGGGGAGTGGGTCCGTATATACATACTCCCAAATTTTGGCAAACAAATCAAGGAGATGGACATTGAGACTTAGCATCTCATAACACATCCAAAATTTGAAAAAGTTTCCGAAAACACCATTCCGACAGACATCGAGACTCAGCATCTTGAAACTTGATCCGGAAAACCCGAGGAAAATGAACATTGAGACTTAGTGTCTCATAACACATCTTTAACTCAAACTTAAAATCAGATAAATATCGAGACTTAGCATCTCGTAACTTATCCACGACCACCAACCGATCAAAGATATTTCTCCCAAATACTTAAGTCCTCTCCAACAAATCCGTCTGTTGCTGGCCACAACAAGACTATCTTTTTAAACCATGGTTCTCTCAACATCCCGCAGAGGATAAGACTAGCGCGCTATACGAATTTCTGGATTAACATCCGAAGGGCGTAACTTGCATCCCGCGATCCTGCAGGAAGCGCTCGAGATGATGTTCTGATTAGTTTACTTTCACTAGCGCTTCGCATAGGCAAATAGTGCGAAACATAGGACACAAAGTAAACTCTCTAAACCCAGTAAAGCGCCTGACATGGAACACTGGTCAAAGATATCTCGAGAATGCAGTATCAACCCGGCTCTGATGCGAGATCTTAAAAGCGTTCAGTCGAAAGAGGGATCTGAACAAACTTAGTCCCCTGCGACAACAAAAGACAGCATTAAACCCAGGAAATACTCGCAAGGATGACCTGGTCTAAAGTTCGAGTGTCCGGGATAACACTCCAACGCAATATCAATCAGCTCAAAAACGGGCCAGCCGCCCGTCCTCCGTAGAGAGACGGGCCAGCCGCCTTTCACCCTACAAAAAGGGCCAGCCGCCCGTCCTCCATAGAGAGACGGGCCAGCCGCCCTTCATTCTACAAAACGGGCCAGCCGCCCGTCCTCCGTAGAGAGACGGGCCAGCCACCCTTCGTTCCGCAAAATGGGCCAGCCGCCCGTCCTCCGTAGAAAGATGGGCCAGCCGCCTTTCACCCTAAAAAACGGGCCAGCCGCCCGTCCTCCGTAGAGAGACGGGCCAGCCGCCCTTCATTCTACAAAACGGGCCAGCCGCCCGTCCTCCGTAGAGAGACGGGCCAGCCGCCCTTCGTTCCGCAAAATGGGCCAGCCGCCCGGACAACGGGCAAGCCGCCCTTCACTCTACAAAATGGGCCGGCCGCCCTCTTGGAAGAGAGACATACCGGCCGCCCATCTTCTCCTTTATCAAGGCTATAAAAGCAGAGCAAGCAAAGAAGTCCATAACAACCAAAGGCAAAAGCAGATGGATAATAAATCTCCATGAAATGAGATATAAGAGACCAAGTTCGTTTGACAAAGCAAATACAATAAGGGTCAAAAGACCCGAACATAACGGAAACAGAAAATACAAGGCCAAAGCCTAATCATACTCGACAAGAGGAGTAGGAGCTCCGTAGTCCAAAGCCTCAGTATCCGGGGACTGGCACGGAGAAACGGGAGAGCATACCAAGTAGCTGTCGAGAACGGCAGCAGCCCGATCGTAGGAGCTGGCCCAACCTCCTCCTTTGAGCCGCTCTAATGATGCCTCCAGCTCTCCTTCTTCCTCCTCGACCTTGGACTTCCCGGACTTAATGTCCCGGACTAGATCAAGGTTCGAGCTGACCTCAGTCAAGGCAGTCTCGCCATATTTCGCCTGACGCATCGGCGCGAGAGCAGTTTTAGCACCCTCAATTCGGAGACGGTACTTCTCCACCAACTTCCAGCGGCTTTGCTTAAGCGCCAGCTCCATCTTCCGCTCAGCCTCCGCGAGCGCCTTCTTGAGCTCCTTTTGCGATCTCTTCTCCGCATTCCGAAGCTTGACTTCCAGGGCCTTGATCTTTTTGTCCTTCTTTCGGGACTCTTTCTCTGAGGTCTCTAAGGCAACCTGGGTCGCATGAGCTCGAGTGGCGACCTGAATTAAAGAAAATCAAATATTAGCAAAGACCAAACTGCGTCAAAATAAATCTAAAGGAAGAAAGAGTTACCATCATAAGGCCAGAGGATAAGTCTCTGTAAGCCACCGAACGATCGAACGGAACAGCGGAGGCCGGAGCCAACGCTCCGAAGTAGTCCACGACCTTCACGGACTCAGCTGGATCTCCTCCCGCCGCCTTGCGAGCGTCAAAAAGGAGACCAGGGTCAGACGCCTCGACCGTCCGAGCCACTTTGCCCTTCCTCGGACGATCCGGGCTGTTGGAAGCTCCCTTCGCTTTTTCCGCCACAGCAGCACAACCAGAGCCCTGGGGAGCGACTATCTGTCCCTCAGGCAAGCCGTCACCTTGGAAATCGGACCCGGACGGTAGAACAAAACCATCCGGGTCCTGACCGAGCCGCCGAAGTCAGAACCAACCGTGAGAGGGCTACGCTTCACGTAGAAAAACTGATCCTGCGAAGCCTTACAGTTACTCCGAAGGCCGGTATAGAAACGCTTCACATGCTTCCGAACGTTGACCGAGCATAAGAAATCCGATTTAGAAATTTTCCTCAACGAAAAGAAATTCCGTACAAGATCACCCTCCAACTTGATCCCGCATTCGGCACAACAGACCACTAGTACCATCAAAATCCTCATAGCGGATGGGGCAAGTTGAGAGATTGCAACCCCATACAACTCAAGAAATTCGAAGATAGCTCCTGGGATCAGGAACCAGAGGAAAGCTTCGTAAAACATCGACTCGTACATGGCGAAATATCCCTCTGGCGCCTTGTTCATCCTATCCCCATCTTTTGGGAGACAGAACTTAATCTTGTCCGAAATCCGGAAGTCGTATCTGAGCTCGGCCAGTGAGTCTCGATCGCTCATAGTGGGTCCATGCTTGAATCCCTCGGATATCGATCTGTAACTCGAAGACGGTCCAGGCTTCTTAAACCGCCAAGCAAAAATATCTTCACCCCAATAGGCTTTAGCTTCTCCGGGAGAACGACACTCGGACTTCACGTCCGGGTGGGCAAAGATAGGCACCTCCGGGTGATCCGATCAGACTTCTTCCCTAGACATGGCCGAGTCGTCACCTATCTCTGGCCAAACACGATGATGCTCGGAAGCGACCAGAGATCGGGACGGCCATGCACGCCATCCGCCGTTGTCCTCAACATGTTGAGGAGGAGTCTAAGCACCACGTGCTATACTCGTCCTCGGCGAGACGCCGTCATTTTCAACTCGAGAAGAACCGGACGCCCTCTCTAAGACACCTCCAGAGCCAAGCGCCCATCTTGATACCGCTGCTATGCCAGCCGCCCTCTTGCGAGTGTTCTTAGAGCCAGCCGCCCTCTTCGAACCAGATGCTCTACTCGTCGAACTCCCTGCCGCCGGCTCGGGTCTGATCTCATTCCCAGCCGCCGTCTCGGGAATGCTTTCATTCCCAGCCGCCGTCTCGGGTATGTCCTCATTCCCAGCCGCCATTGAGCATTGCTAGGACCAGCCGCCCACTAAGGAACACCTTCGGGACCGGACGCCGCTTGTGGAATGGCATTTTCTCCAACCGCCAACAGATCTTCCACAAGTACCGCATCCTGCTCCGCGGACATAAAATCAAACTCAAACTGATCCTTCATGATTGCATCGAAGTTGAGTTCGAAAGGAGAACCTCATTCACCAGCCATCGCTAAAGAAAAGATTTTCAAAGGAGAGACTTGAAGAAGAAAGCTTGAAAAAAGAAGGGAGTGTGAAAAAATGAATGAAGCCACTCCTTTGATATAGCGAACATGGCACGAATTTCCATGATGGACTATGCTCTGACAAGACACTAAAGAGAAGCGGACGAACGGACGAACGGAAAACCTCATTGCCGTCCCGTTTCAGTCAATCCCGATATAACTCTCAGCTCGAAGCTCCTTGCTCCAAACCACGAAAGCAAAGAGCTGGGGGGCTAACTGTTGGGGTCGAAATCCCCTCCTTGAAGATTGACGGAACGAGAAGTCAAGATCGAGATCAAATGGAACTTATCTCGAACATGGAACGGACGAGCTAAGGCAAACTGCCCACGATCCATCCAAGATATGAACCGGCGGCTGGGATAAGGCCAGCCGCCAGGTCTTCCTTCATCCACGGCCGACGGCTAGGATAAGGCCAGCTGCCGGGTCTTCTTGGTTCCGCGGCCGGCGGCTGGAATGAGCCAGCCGCCGGGTCTTCCTTCATCCACGGCCGGCGGCTGGGATGAGGCCAGCCGCCGGGTCTTCTTTCACCCACGGCCGGAGGCTGGGATGAGGCCAGCTGCCGGGTCTTCCTTCATCCACGGCCGGAGGCTGGGATGAGGCCAGCCGCCGGGTCTTCTTTCACCCACGGCCGGAGGCTGAGATGAGGCCAGCCGCCGGGTCTTCCTTCACCCACGGCCGGCGGCTGGGATGAGGCCAGCCGCCGGGTCATCTTGATCCATCAGCCGGCGGCTGGGATAAGGCCAGCCGCCGGGTCCTCTTGATCCATCAATCGGTGGTTGGGATAAGGTCAGCCGCCGGGTCTTCCTTCATCCACGGCCGACGGCTGGGATAAGGCCAGCTGTCGGGTCTTCTTGGTTCCGGGGCCGGCGGCTGGAATGAGGCCAGCCGCCGGGTCTTCCTTCATCCACGGCCGGCGGTTGGGATGAGGCCAGCCGCCGGGTCTTCTTTCACCCACGGCCGGAGGCTGGGATGAGGCCAGCCGCCGGGTCTTCCTTCACCCACGGCCGGCGGCTGGGATGAGGCCAGCCGCCGGGTCATCTTGATCCATCAGCCGGCGGCTGGGATAAGGCCAGCCGCCGGGTCCTCTTGATCCATCAATCGGTAGCTGGGATAAGGTCAGCCGCCGGGTCTTCATGATATACCAACCGGCGGCTGGGATAAGGCCAGCCGCCGGGTCTTCATCTTATACTCACGATCATTTCTCAGTCAAGTCTCATTATCCGAACATCGTCCAGTCGACCGACCGTCAAACATAACTCTAAGCCCGAACCGACTCGAAGACTATCCGTTTGCATGTCCTGATTCCAAAAACGTCCATAAACATTCCCCGAAAGACCGTGACGAACGTTCAGCCGTCCACGGACCAGTCACCGAGCACACGAGCCAAAGCAACCGGCGGCTGGCCATCAATACCGAAACCGGCGGCTGGAAGTTCAAACTAAAACGGGCGGTTCAAATCTCAGAAGTCGTAAAACGCTCGGAACATTGTTCACACGGGAAAAACCGTTGAAAAACATTATTCATCCCGAGACAAAGTTAACCGAAAAATCGAATTGAGCCTAAACCGAGATTCAGATTACTATTCATCGAATAGAGCCATCCCAAATCCGAATATATATGTACTTTCGGAAAAATATCAATAAAATCTCTCTTTTTGCATTTTCAGTCCTTTAGTTCTCTAAAATAGAATTTTCGAGCCCCCATAAAATATAAGTTTTGACAGTGTGAGTTTCGGCTCTCACATATACCATAATTAAATAACTCAGCCGTGTCATTTAGTTAACTCAGCCGTATTAATTTGTCTCGTGACGTTTCGTGTTTCTATACTAGGCGTGTGAATATGTCTAATCTCGAGACGCTTACAATCTCGAGAAGTGTAAAAATTGAATCCATTTTGTAAAAAAATTCATAACTCAGCCGTATCGCAATTAAATAACTCAACTATATCATTTAGATAACTTAGCCATATTAATTTATCTCGCGACGTTTCGTTTTTCTATATTAGGCGTGTGAATATATCTAATCTCGAAGCGTGTAACAATTAAAACCATATTGTAAAAAAAATCCATAACTCAGCCATATCTTAATTGAATAACTCAGCCTTATCATTTAGATAACTCGACGTTTCATGTTTCTATATTATGTCATTGTTTTCAAAGCTTTTTTTTAGAACATGTAGCCCAGCGGAATCTGATGCTCGACTCATTCAATCCGGAATCATCGAGTACTGTCTTCGCAAGTTCGTCTAGTGTTATACTCTCATCGGCATGTACCACTCTACTCCCTCTACCGTCGGCGATGAATACACATCTGTTTTTCTTAACGCAATTACCCGAAGCAACAGTTACCCGAGCCATAGTATCTCTGATAACTGAATGAAAATATCAAAGAGACGACGAAGAAGAATAATAAGAAGATCTACGTAGATGAAAAACTCTAATTCGACTCTAATAATGACATGGAAAATCGGATCTGATGACATGGCAAATCGGATCTGATGACATGGTAAATCGGATCTAATGTAAATCTTCCACAACGTGCATAGTATTTCAGTAACTAATATTTCGTTAATAAATCAGCCGTAAATAAGATACAAAATTTTTAGCCAGCCATATCGTCAGATAAATCAGCCGTCAAATAAATGGTATTCTAGTAATTAATCTTTCGCTAATAAGTCAGCCGTAACTGGGTTAACACTAAACCAGCCTTATTACGGTTGACTTATTTAGTACTGGCGTAACTACCTCCCATAAACCAGCCACCCGAAAACATAACCCAACCGTCTCTTACCTACAACTCAGCCAAATTTTCCATAAGTCAGGCAGACCTTTTATAAACCAGCCGCATATATATTACGGCTGATTTATGTTCGTAAGTCAGCCATTGTCTATAACTCAGCCGTCACTAACGGCTGGCTTATTTTCGAAAGTCAATCCATATTTCATAGGTCAGCCATCTCTCATAAGTCAATCGTGACTAACGGCTGGTTCATGTTCGTAAGTCGCCTGGACACTCATAAGTTAGCTATGTTTGAAAACTCAGCCACAACACAACTTTAACTCAGCTCAAACGTAAACATAACCCAGCTGTGTCGCATTATGGCTGAGTTCATTAATACACATCAGCGGTTTCTTACGTGGCGCAGGTTTTTTGCTTACGTGGCACTGGTATTCTTGTAATTACGTTTTTTGTTACAACGTAACAGAAAGGCACGCTGGATATAAAAAAATGCCAGTAATAAAAAAATGATCTGTTTGATCCTAGTAATATTACCTAACTTCCGTGGCATTACAGTTACCCTATTTTAAATACCAGAGTGATCCGTTATCATTCCTTTACGTTTGTAGATTTTGTAACCGGTAAGATTGGTTCATCAACTTCCTTTCATTTTCTATTGGACACTTGCCCATCCCCATACTAATTGTTTGTTATTATACTTTTCTGTTATCTTTTAGCGAGGAGTTTTAACATATTATCCTGATCCCAGTACTCTATGCAGGACCTGTAAGAGCCTCGCACAATGAATCAACCGAAGAAGCTATTGAGTTTGCGACACAGTACGGGAAAGAGAATGGGTTGTGTAAGACTGGAGACTCCGTTGTTGCTCTACTCCCATGTTGATTATGCTTCCGTTATCAAGATCTTGACCATCAAGAGATCATACTTCCGTTCTCCTAAAAATCCCGTCTTTATTATGAATTCTATTCAAGATTGTGAATCAATATCTTGAGATTAGAAAACTCAAGTTCTCTTTCTCGCTAATTACTACTGTGGTTACCAGCGAATCATCTTACGGTTCTTTTTTTTTGGATTATTGGTTGTATTGAACTTATGGATCATACACGAATCTGTTATCCTGATTACTTTTTGTTTTAGAATATTTCTTTTTCAAATTATTATACGACGGAAATAATGGTGAAATATTTCTAGAGAATATTTTCTTCTCATTAATATTTTCCTTTTTAGAAATTTTAGAGAAGAAAACTTTTTTAAAATAGCGTATTAAACTCTTTAAGCGAGAGACTGTGCATATTAATTCAAATAATATATATATACACTTGAACTTTTAAAATTATATTGTTGTTTACTTTAAATAAAAAGTATTATAAATAAATACAAAATATATAATAATATACTATTATAAATAAAACCAAAATATATAATAATATACAAACCCGCGTGTACATGTATACATTTTTGGAAAAGGCCTGTTTCCTCTCTTCTCTTTCATCCGTACAAACTTTCTACAGATGCTTTCCGTCGACCTTTTAAGTATTGCCAAGTATTACTATCCATACTAAATAATTAATATTACTTTAAAAGATTTGTCCGAAAGATACGCATAAATACAGGAAATAAATCTCTGGAAACCACAAGCAAAAACAGAGGTTATAATAAGCTTACAAATAAACAAGTACGAACCAAAAAATATATTGCTACATTTTCAAAAAAACATATAACAAAATGTCAACCATATCAATTTTTTGGCAGGTCCACAATAGTCCGAGTATCTATATGAGATGAACAATCATCTACTTTCAGACAATTACAAAGCATTAAATAACGGAAACACTCAATCATCCTTCAGACAAGCATTAATCCTATAACATACAACGGTAAATACATATAAAATCATTTACAATTACCATCTTGAAAATATTTGCAACAAATTTCCTTACAGAATAATTACTATTCGCCACAACTCCAACAAGTAAATTTTACTTTGATAAATCCGTATATGACATCAGAAGCTTCACACACTAAAAAAAAAAAAACCACATATCCAAATAAAAGAATTTACCGTGAGAAGAAGAGGACATCAAATCAGAATAAAACAACTCCAACTACAAAACATGATCTTGCTAAATGCCATTTCATCTTTTAATTAGAATGTTGTCACTTTTAAAAACAGTCAGATATAGCATTATTAAACAATTTCAAGACATTTATTTAGTACACCAATAGCATTTACCTACATAAATATATACCATAACTTTGTAATTATACAAAAAAAACTCTAACATTAACAGAAGAACTACAAACAATAAATTTGGCATAAAATTAACTAAACAATCCACACATAGCGCGGAGTAACCACAAGTTCTTTTCATTGCTATTTCCACTTTTTCATTGTTTTCTTCAGTAGACAAATCAGAACTCTAATAGCAGCAGTGTAATACTTTTTATATGCAAAATAGCGGTATAATTCTAATTAAATCTACATTATTTTTATATATTAGATTTTATGGGTTAAAATTCTAATTACTTTAAAAAATCACATACAAAGGATGAAAAAATTAAATATTTCACAGAGGACAATTAATCAAAGTTATAAATTATTTATTAAACCATTTTTTCAGGAAAATGTAATTATTGATAGGTTGTGTCGAATATTATATTTTCCCAACAACTTAATATAAGATAAGTAATTATTGATAGTATTTAATATTTACTATTTACAAACTCAAAAAATAAATATCAATTAAATAGTCAAACTTAATTTAAAAACCTATATCTATAATATAAGTGATGAAAAATAATTTTAGAATTTTAAATAAGATTAGAGAAATTTATAGAAGAAACTAAAAGAAAAAGAATATAAAAAAAATATTTATCAACAAAAGAGTCTGCACACAAAACACAAGATACAACAAAAATATTATTGATTTTCACGATCATGAAAACCCAAACATGACTACAATACCAAAAAGAAATTGGTTTTATGATTTTAAGCCAAATCTAGTGTTATTCGTTTGATGATTTTAAAATCCATATTTAAATCCAGTGTTATTGGTTTTATGATTTTAAAATTCATATTCAAATCCAGTGTTATTAGTTCTATGATTTTAAAATAGATTTTAAAATCAAGTGTTATTCAATAGTAAGGATTTGTCCAAGGATTTGATTTAAAATTAAATCCTTATAAGCATGCAACCCTGCCATGTCCGAAGGAGAAGCCTGGGAGCGTGCAACGCTTACTGGGGTGAAGACATCTTTGCCTGGCGGCTTACAAAGCTTGGACCGGCCACATGATATAGGAAAATGGCCAGTGGGTGCGAGTTCGGAGCTACTTTGAGCGAGCGAGAGACGCTGAACGAGCTCCGGACCGATTTCCGTTTCCGGATAGGATTAAGTTTCGCATTCCGAAGGCACACAAATCGGATGGATAAGGCTCCGAAGGGGTACTTCGCGGTGTACGAGTCATTATTTTACAAAGCTTTCCTTTGGTTCCCGTTTCCGCGAATTACCTTTGAGTTGTTAGAGCTTCATGAGGTTGCAATTTCGCAGCACGTTCCTTCCTCGATGAGTACTTTGATGAGCTTGATAGTTAGGTTCGCCGAGTGTGGAATCAAGTTGGAAGTAAACCATATACGGCACTTTTTCTCCTTGAGGAAGACCAACACTCTGGATATTTTTTGTTAACTTTATATCCGAAAAATGCCAAAGTTGTTCTATAATTGCCTTCAGCAACATTGCAAGGCTTCACGAGATCAGTTCTTCTATGTGAAGCGAAGCTCTTTTTCAGTTGGTTCTGATTACGGCGGCTCAATCAGCACCGATTGGACTGAACCCTGTAAGTATTTCGTCTCATTTTTTTATTTTTATTTTTATTTTTGTGAAGTTCTTCTATAAATAGGTTGAGTACTTCTCTTCATCTCTCATAATTTTACTTCTCACAACTTCACATATTTCTCTATCAGGTCGTATCCCCTACACTCCTTGGGTGTCTGGTCTTGGCGAGATTTTTCAGGAAGTTGCTAAGAAGAAAATTGATTGGGCGAGCCCCGAGCTTTGGAGCCGTTTTCTTGACGCGAAGGACATTCTTGAAGGGTGCGGTCCTCCAAAAGGTCCAGACTTTGTTGACCCGATGGCGTCTAAACCTGGACTAGAGGGCGTTTTGATGTACCATAAACAGAAGTTCGGCGAGGCTGGTCCGTCCAAGTCAGCGGTTGGGTTCGAGTTTCCTTCCTTGGATCGTCTTTTAACCCTTTCGGTTATATTCGACTTTAGCTTTGGACTTGTGCTTTGTATGCTGCGTGTTGGGGTCATAACCCACTCCTCGGAAATTGACGAACCGAGAAATCTAATTACAGAAGAATTTGTTAAAGACCCTCACTTGTCTAAGGAGCAGCACGCCATTTGCTCTTCTTGAACAGGTCAAGGCGCCACCTCCTCCGGAAGGAAGCAAGGCACCACATTCTTTGCCTCAAGGCCAAGGCACCACTTTCTCCGGAAGAAAGCAATGCGCCACATTCTCCTTGTCCAAGATGCCACTTTCTCCGGAAGGAAGCAAGGCGCCACATTCTTTGCCTCAAGGCCAAGGTGCCACTTTCTCCGGAAGGAAGCAAGGCGCCACATTCTTTGCCTCAAGTGCCTTCAGCGCCCTAGGTCGTCCAATATATATAAGCATGTATGTACTTAGATAAAATCATCCAATCTTGAGTATAAGAGTTTTCGCATTATAAGACATTAAGCGTTTGCGAGTTTTCTTGTACTTCGACGAAATCATCTCAATAAAATCGTATTTTCAATTTTGATCCTCGAGTTCTCATAAAATAGGATTTTCGGACCCCCCACAAATTATAAGTTTTTGATTGTGTTAGTTTCGACTCTTACAGTTTGGCGCCGTCTGTGGGGACGAGAAATATTCTAAACCCTAAGAGCAAGAGGATACGAGAAAGTAAACGATGGCCAAAGAAACGATGGACTGGAGTTACACGAGGAGCGACGGTGGCAGAGCGATGACCTTTCGAGAAGGTGAAGCCGCAGAAATTGACCATCCTCATAACGACCTACTCGTCATCAACCTTTCAATCGGAGGCCATGACATACCAAGAGTTCTAGTCCACACGGGGGGCACAGTAAACGTCATATTCCTTGAAACCCTTCGGAGGATCAACACTGGGACCTGGCATCTCACAACCGATCCAAAACCGTTGACTGGTTTCTCCGAAAAACGACAATGACGATAGGGACGATTCAACTCCCCGTAAAAGCATAAGGAGTGGAGAAAGACACAAAGTTCTCGGTGATAGACTGCCACCGAATTTGCGACGCCATCGTTGGAACACCATGGCTCAACTCGATGAAGGCCATCCCGTCAACCTATCACCTCTGCCTGAAGTTCCCGACTCCAACCGGAGTAGAGATGATCTGGGGACGACAAAGAGATTCATGGACCTGTTTCTTAACGGAGCATAAGCTGAGAAAACCGGTGACTGAATCCAACGCTCAGATGACATCCAATAAGACGAGAGAAGAACGACAAATTACGAAACTCGAGCACAAACTACAGATCGAGGAGGCACGTAAGGAAGAAAGAGATCCCCCGTGCGAGCCGGTAATCTCGGTGAACATAGACGAAGCAAACCCAGAATGGTGTACGGAGATCGGAGCAAACCTGGAAGAACCAATCAAATTAGAATTGATCACTCTCTTGAAGGAAAACGCGAGCGCATTCGCATGGGCAGCGGAGGACATGCCCGGGATCGACATCGGAATAACGAGCCACGAGCTCAACGTAGACCCGACATTTAAGCCGGTGAAGCAGAAAAGACGAAAACTCGGCCCGGAACGTGCCCAAGCGGTGAACGATGAAGTGGAGAGATTGCTCAAAGTCGGACCCATTATGGAGGTGAAATACCCCGATTGGCTTGCCAACCCGGTGGTGGTGAAGAAAAAGAACGGAAAATGGCGAGTCTGCGTGGACTTCACAGATCTAAACAAGGCGTGCCCAAAAGATAGCTTCCCACTTCCGCACATTGACCGACTAGTTAAAACATTGTTCACGAAATATTGTTCATCCGTTAAAACATTGTTCACGAAACATTGTTCATCCGTTAAAACATCCAACCTCCCACGAACACAAGCAAGAAAACGGGCGGCTGGCCATCAACGTGAAAACGGGCGGCCGAAGATTCTAAGAAAGAAATGGGTGGCTCGGACTTGGTTCGATCTCAGAAATGTTCAGAACACTATTCACGCGGGAAAAACCGTTAAAACATTGTTCACGAAATATTGTTCATCCTGGGAAAAGGTTAACCGAATTAAACTTAATCGACTATCGGTTACTGTTCATAAAACAAAAACAATAGAAAAGTTGGGCCGACTCGGGTCAGAACACCCAGGTGGGCTTCTAAAGATTTTGGGCCAGGGATCTGGCCCAATATAATAGGTCGGCGGCCGGAAGAAAGGAACTTTGTACCACATCGCTAAGAAGGAATTTTAGCTTCCTAGGTCCCTTAGTATAAATAAACATGCTTGTACTAGGTTGAGATCATCCCAAATCCGAGTATTAAGAGCTTTAGCAATATAAGACTTTTCAGCTTTTGCTAATTATTCTTGTACTTTCGGAAAAATATCAATAAAATACTCCTTTTGCATTTTCAGTCCTTTAGTTCTCTTAAAATAGAATTTTCGAGCCCCCATAAATTGTAAGTTTTGACAGTGTGAGTTTTGGCTCTCACAGATGTGTTATGAGATGCTAAGTGTCAATGTTCATCCGGATTGATATTTTCGGGAAATTTTTTGTGTTTTTGATTTGTTATGAGATTTTGAATCCCAATGTTCATTCTATCGAAATTTTGGCGAAAATTTTGGAGTATATGTATATACGGATCCACTCCCCCCCTTTTTATGGAGGGGGGCAACTGAACTCGTTTTTTAAGCGAGCTTCCTACGTACCCTTCGTGAAAAGGGATCAAGTCACCCGTAGTTCCATTGGTTTTAGCTTCTGCGGGCAGGGCATCCGTTTTCTCAAATTGGTCGGTCCTGCTTACCTTTTTTCCTGACTCGGGGACTTCGTCCTCCTTCTTTCTTTTTTGGGTTATCTCTCCATGGGACAGTCAGATTCCGGAGCTTGTGCTCAGCCAGAAAACAGATCCCAGCCTCCTTCTGATTTCCCCAGATAGTCTTGATTCCGCTTTGTGTTGGGAACTTCAGGCAGAGATTATAAGTTTTCGGGATCGCTCGCATCAAGTTGATCCATGGGGTTCCCATTATCACATTGTAAATCGCGGGATGGTTTGCCACTGTGAAGTTAATGATTTTTGTGATTCCACCGGCGTGAACCGCAAGTTAGATTATCTCGTCCGTCATTGTGACCTCGCCAGTGAACCAGGTCAGTGACCTTGGGTTGGGTTTCACCATTGACAGATCCGCATTCATCCTTTGAAGTGTCTCCCGAAAGATTACATCTACTAAACTTCCGGTGTCGATCAAAACTCGGGAGACATCGTAGTCGTTGATGTCTAGTTCCACCACTAGTGGATCGTCATGAGGTTGGTCGAGAACTTTGGCGTCTTTTTCATAGAAGGCGATCCGGTCATCGTTCTCGGTGATCGGGTTTTGCGGGTTTGATTCTTCATCTCCTCTTTTCAAGAACGCCTTTATGGAAGGAACCGTGTCTCGGCAGTACTGGGATCCTCCGATGATCATGTGAATCCTCCTCTGGTTGGCGGCGGAGTCGTCCCCGTTTGGTCTCCTTCCCCGCTTAGGCGTTTCCTCGGCGGGCCTCTCGGGATGTTCCTGATTGGGTCATCCGCCCGGGGTGCCTGCATCTTCTTCGGCCGCTCTGAGACTCTCTAAAGTTATCCCTTTTCCGACCGGCCAATAGTTTTGCCGTGAGCCTTCTTCCGGTTGCCCTACAGTTTCGGTCGAGTGGCCTTTCGCCTTGTGGAAGGTGCAGAAGGCATTTTCGTCGTATCCCAGGCGGGTCCACGTATTCCATGATCCTTTGTTGCGCCCATAAGATGGTCTCTCCTTGTTTATCTGATAGTTGTGCGCTCCACCCGCTTTGGGTTCCTCATCTCTCCCGCTTCGCCTACTCTTTCTCTCGTTTGGAACATTTGAAGGCAGCGCTGTGGCTTTGGCGACCAACTTTGTTGATTGGTGCTTTCCAGCCGGGGCCCACATGTCTTCCTCGTAGATTACGAAGTTAGAAGCACGGTGGAGAGCGTCTTGGAAGTTACCGGTGGGTTTACGGTGATTTCTTCAGGGCGTTTATTGCGACACCATCTCTTAGGCCGTCGATTCTGGACACAATCACCTTGAAACTTTCGATGAATTCTCGAAGGCTTTCTTCCGGTCCTTGTGACAACTAATAGAGATCTACGTGGGATGTTGACTGGCTTATGAATAATGAGTAGTGCTTTAAGAAGGACGACGATAACTGTTTGAAGTCTTCGATCAAATCTCTTTCCAACCGAGAGAACAATGACAGGGATGCTCCCTTTAAGTGTTCGACGAACAGGAGGCAGAAACCGACATCTTTTTTCGAGTTTAAACTTGGTCCGGCTCCTCGTGACGTTGAAGGCTGTCATGTGGGCCTTTGGGTCTGTTTTTCCATCATAGATTCGGATCTTGTCGTTATCTGGAACTCTGACGTTTGTAATCCTCGAGGTGAAAAGGATCCTCTGGGTCTCCTCTAAGACTCGATCGATTTCAGGAGCTGCACTGGTTTCTTTGTGAACCTGTGATCTTGCTTCTTTCACTTGGCTTGCTGTGAACTCTAGTCGGGCGCGGAGTTCATCCTACTCGCTTTTTTGGCTTGTGGATCGGTTTGCTCGGGTTGCTCGTTCCGCCTTTTCTTGCTCCCTTATCCAGCGAAGCTCTTCCTCGTCGTTATTCTCGCTTTCTTCCCAGCCGGCTCCGTTTGGGCGTCCTCTGCGGTTTCACCGTTGGTCACCGTAGATATCGGCTGTTCGGCGGTCCGCCTAGTGGCGCTCTTCCGTTGCAAAGGGGGTGGTGCCGTCATTCTCTCCTCGTGCCAACGGGAGTCTGCTCATTGGGATTTTTCCCGCCCGGGGTATCTGCCCGCTATGAGAGTCGAAACTAACACAATCAAAAACTTATAATTTGTGGGGGTCCGAAAATCCTATTTTATGAGAACTCAAGGACCGAAATTGAAAAGACGATTTTATTGAGATGATTTTAGTCGAAGTACAAGAAAACTCGCAAATGCTTAATGTCTTATAATGCGAAACACTTATACTCGAGATTGGATGATGCTAAACTTAGTACACACATATGAATATATACTGGACATCATAGGGCGCTGAAGGCAGCCATTAGCGATGTATTCTTCTTCTTTTTTACGATCTCAAGGTGCCCGTTTCTTGTTTTGAACTCATGGCACCCGTTTCTTTTTATGAACTCAAGGCGCCCGTTTTCTTTTTACGAACTCAATGCGCCCGTTTCCTCTTACGAACTCAAAGCGCCCGTTTCTTTTCATGATAATGTGGCACCTTGGCCATGAAGAATGTGGCGCCTTGGAGAATGTGGCAACTTGGACGTTGAGGAGAAAGTGGCGTCTTGCTCTCTTCGGGAGAAAGTGGCACCTTGGACTGAGGAGAATGTGGTGCCTTGCTCTCTTCGGGAGAAAGTGGCACCATAGACTGAGGAGAATGTGGTGCCTTGCTCTCCTCGGGAGAAAGTGGCGTCTTTGACTAAGGAGAATGTGGCTCCTTGCTCTCTTCGGGAGAAAGTGTCGCCTTGGACTGAGGAGAATGTGGCGCCTTGCTCTCTTCGAGAGAAAATGGTGCCTTGGACTGAGGAGAATGTGGCGCCTTGCCCTCTTCGGGAGAAAGTGGCACCTTGCTCTCTTTGGGAGAAAGTGGCGCCTTGCTCTTTTCAGGAGAAAGTGGCGCCTTGGCCATGAGGAAAAGGATGTGGCGCCTTGCTTTCTTCGGGAGAAAGTGGCGCCTTGGCCATGAGGCAAAGAATGTGGCACCTTGCTTCCTTTCGGAGAAAGTGGCGCCTTGGCCTTGAGGCTAAGAATGTGGCGCCTTGATTCCTTCCGGAGAAAGTGGCGCCTTGACTAAAGAGAATATAGTCTCTTTTAGCCTTTGGAAGTGGTTCTCGTGTCTTGTTGTGTCAACGTCTGGTCTCTTGGTCCCCCAGCACGTTGCTTCTGCTTGCCGAAGACTTGAGCTTTGAGTAGAGCTTTTATCGGGATTGGTGGACTGAGAGCCTAGATAGCGTGCCTTGTGGCGAAGCGAACGTTGGAAAGAGAATCCAGCGCCTTGGTTTAAAGAAAGAGGCTGCTTGGAGTTCTCTCGTACGGTCCTGCTGCATTTGCATTGGGGCCCGTGCCTTTTTCTATATAAGGAAAGCTTCTTCATCTTCATTTCTCACAATTCCAGTTGCAAGTTTCCTTTAGATAACTTCTCTCTCTTCTTTCTATCTCTTAAACTTTTGTTTTTTTTTGTTTTTTTTGAAATGTCTGGTTCTCCTCACGGGTATGCTAGAGGTACGAACTCGCCGGGTTCGTTTATGCTTGATCTTGACAACATCCCGAATTTTGAGGTGGATCCGGCTCATGTCCGTCAAGATGAGCATTTCAACGCTGAATTAGTTAACGATTTGTTCGAGTATAGTGATCGGCAACGATGGGGTGTTGACTTTAGTCATCTTCCTTCGATGGACAGGTACGATCAGACGCTCTCGTATGGTCCGCACGGCGTTCCGAACCAAGAGGTTACTAGCGACTTGCATGGCCCAGAGGGAACTGGCGCCTTAGATTCCGTAGGTGAAAGTGGCGGTTTGCCTTCCCCTTTCGAGAGTAGAGGCTTGGCTCATGAGACGGGTCAGCTTCCATCTGTTGCCGACGGTTTTGTTACGCCTAGTGGCGAAGCGGAACATGGACAGGATGGCCAAGTTCCGGATATGCAATCTTCGGATTATAATCCGATTAAGTGGGAGCCTGTTTCTGCGGGAGAAAGGGATGCATACTTTGGTGTTGAATTCCCAACTGTTAGTGTCTGGGCTCCAATATCTTCTAAAGCATACGCCAGGCGAAGGAAGCTTGTCCCGGCAGGCTCTACTTTGTCCAGGAAGGCGTCTCTGGATGACTTTAGACGTAAGTGCTTCGTTCCTGAGGGGGTGGATTTCGTCATTCCTAGAGATGCGAGAGTATAGGTCGCTGCCCGACTGGGTACTTTGCCATGTATGAGGCTATGTTTTATAAGTCCTTTATGTGGTTTCCGATCCCGAAGTTAGATATACAGTTCGCGAGGCATCAAAGGATTGCACTCTCGCAGCTTCTTCCCCAATCGCTTCGTCATTTGATGGCGGCTGTAGTCCGGGGAATCAAAACTAGGGCGGAGCTGAGACTTTCCCATCTACTGAATTGCTTTTCGGTGAAGAAATCCGGATCAAAGTCCTATTTGATCGCCTTCAAGGCTAATCTCTTCGTTCATTTTTCTATCGTCTTGACAATCATTGCAAGGCGCAGAGGGATAATTTTTTCTACGATGCTGCGAATTTCGCCGCTGTTGGCGAGTATTATGCGTGGAGAATGAAGCTAGCGTGGGCTGAACGTGGTAGCTGATTGTTTGTGCACTTGTGCCATTGTGTTTCGTTGTGAATGTTCTAACATGTTTTGCCTTGTCGTGTGTTTTGCAGTTCCGATCGTCCTTTGCTTGAAGAAGGTTGATTGGCAGAACGCCGGTCTTTGGACCCGATTTCTGGAGGCGCGACTTATCCTTAAGAAAGATCTCCCGATCAAAGGGCCCGAGTTCCGCGACCTGATCAGTTATCCAAGAATGGAGGTTGTTCGCACCCTTCGCAAGTCCACGAAACAAGCCGTCTCCTAAGCCGACGGGTCCGAGATTCGCAGCAATCCTCGTGGCTGTCATGAGGAGGGTGGTTCGTCTGTCCATGTCCCGAAGGTGCGTGCGATCGTTCCTCCCGGCGTGGTGGTTTGCGGCCTGCCTAACTCTCGTCCTCCACGGGGGAAACGATCCTCCGTATCTGATAAGGGCAAGGGAATTGCTGAGAAGGCTGTCAAGCCGAGGGGAGCACGTTGCTCTCGATCCGAGCCGAATGGGGTTCCCGAATCTGGCTTCTCGTTTGACGCCAGCAAGGCTGCCAATGGAGATCATTCCGAGTCGCTGAGGGTTGCTGCCTGCCTTAACGATTTGTCCTCGGGGATTGTCCCTTCTTGGGATCATCCGGCCTCTTAAGGGTATATGGCCTCTCAGGCGGTGTCGGTACGTTTCTTCGGATTTTTCCTTGCTTTTTGCTTTTGATTGGTTTTTGGCTAAGTGTTCCTTTGTCTTGCTCTCTTAGTTCTGCGCTGCTGTGAATGCGTCCATGGTGGCTCATGAGACCGCGTTGCTTGAGGCTCAGCACCATGCTGATGAAGCTCAGCGTAACACCGAGGAAACCGCAGTTCTGAGGAAAGAGCTTAAAGATGAGAGGAAGAAACTTGATGATGAGAGGAAGAAACTTGATGATGAGAAGAAGAGGTCCCACAAGTACAAGGGACTAACGAAGTCTCTTCGGAAGACATTGGAGCAGGAGAGGCGCGATTGCGAGAAAGGGATCTTGAAAGCTAGGAAGCAGCAAAGATGGGAGGACGTTGAGGCGTTTCATTCTCGTTTGGAGCAGGCGAGGGCCTCTCCGGCCGGGTTGTCTGAGTCCTGCCGTGACGAGGCGTAGGTCACTAAGATCTCCGGGAATTTGATCCTGCTTAAGGATCTTGATGCCAACCTTACTGATGTTCCGAAGGAGCTGGCCAAATGCCAAGCGAAGGCCGACGCTCGTGCTGGTGATGTGGATTACTTCAAGCGAAGCTTGGATGCTTTTGCGGGGACGCTAGTTTATTCGCCCGTATCTCAGTACGTCTCCGAATGCTGCCTTGATCCCCTTGAGGGTGGCGCTGCCGACGCTGGAGTGATGGACACTGCCGGTTCCAACCTTGGCGTCCCTGATGATTATCTCGGTGCTGAATCCGATTAGGGTGGCACTTGTAATTTGTATTTTTGGTTATGCTATCTCTTGTTGTACTTGTTATCTTCGATCGTCTTTAGACTGTCTTTGAATTTCTGATTGACTTGAGTCTTGGTTATTACGATGGGGATGCTTTGCCGGGCATGCCGATCGCTAAGACCAGTGTATCATCACGGATACTTTCTGGGTTTGTTTTGTTGTTGCGGGAAACTTGGTATGTTTGGTTCCTTTGTTCCACTTTGGTATGTTCTCAATCCCAACCGCCGTCTCGGGCACGTTCTCAATGCCGGCCGCCGTCTCTTGGACGTTCTCAATCCCGGCCGCCCATTGCTGAATCTCTCCCTGGACGGGCTCCCATTGAGGAACGTTAGCAAAACCAAGCGTTCCTTAGGCGTTGCTTGGGCGAGCCGCCCACTGAGGAACACCTTCGGGGTCGGATGCTGCTTGTGGAATGGCATCCTCTCCAGCCGACAACAATTCGTCCACAAGTGTCGTATCCTGCTTCATGGACGCAAAATCATCAAACAGATCATTCATTATGGTGTCGAAGTTAAGTTCAAAGGGAGAGCCTCTTTCATCAGCCATTTATAAGGAAAAATTTGCAAAGGAAAAATTTGAAAAAGAAGACTTGAAAAGAGAAGGGAAGTGTGAAAAAATGAGAATGAAGCCACTCCTTTGATATAGCAAACATGGCACGAACTTCCATGGACTGTACTTTGACAAGACACTAAAGAGAAGTGGATGAACAGACGAACGGAAAAACTCCTTACCTTCTCGTTTCAGTCAATCCCAATAAAACTCCCAGCTCGGAGCTCCTTGCTCCAAACCACGGAAGCAAAGAGCTGGGGGTCTAACTGTTGGGGTCGAAATCCCCTCCTCGAAGATTGACGGAACGAGAAGTCAAGGTCGAGATCAAATGGAACTTATCCCGAACATGGACCGGACGAGCTAAGGCCAACTGCCCACGACCCGTCCAAGACACGAACCGGCGGCTGGGATAAGGCCAGCCGCCGGGTCTTCTTCGTCCACGGCCGGCGGCTGGGATAAGGCCAGCCGCCGGGTCTTCTTCATCCACGGCCGGCGGCTGGGATAAGGCCAGCCGCCGGGTCTTCTTCGTCTACGGCCGGCGGCTGGGATAAGGCCAGCCGCCGGGTCTTCTTTGTCCACGGCCGGCGGCGGGGATAGGGCCAGCCGCCGGGTCTTCTTCGTCCACGGCCGGCGGCTGGGATAAGGCCAGCCGCCGGGTCTTCTTCGTCCACGGCCGGCGACTGGGATAAGGCCAGCCGCCGGGTCTTCTTCGTCAACGGCCGGCGGCTGGGATAAGGCCAGCCGCTCACGATCATTTCTCAGTCAAGTCTCATTATCCGAACATCGTTCAGTAGACCGACCGTCAAACATAACTCTAAGCCCGGACCGACTCGAAGATTAAGCATTTGCGTGTTCTGACTCCAAGACGTCCATAAACATTTTCCGAAGGACCGTGACCAACATCCAGCCGTCCGTGGATCAGTCGCCGAAGCACACGAGCCAAATGAACCGGCGGCTGGCCATCAATACGAACGGCGGCTGGAAGTTCAAACAAAGAACGGGCGGTTCAAATCTCAAAAGTCGTAAAACGTTCGGAATACTGTTCACGCGGGAAAAACCGCTAAAACACTATTCATCTCGAGACAAAGTTAACCGAAAAAATCGAATTAAGTCTAAACCGAGATTCGATTTACTATTCATCGGATTACTATTCACCGGTTTACTATTCATCGGCGTGCCGGATTTGGGTCAGAACGCGCAGACGGATCACGGAAAACTCTCGGGCCGGATATCGGGCCCAAAAGGTTAGGTCGGCGGCTGGGAAGGATTGACAAAATCCCACATCGAAAATCTGAAGTCTCAGCCCCCTAGGAAGTTCAGTATATATATGTACGCTCATGTAAGGGTTAATCCCATCCCAAATCCGAGTATTAGGAGTTTTAGCAATTTAAGACTTTTCAGCTTTAGCTAATTTCCCTTGTACTTTCGGAAATCATCAATAAAATATCTCTTTTTGCATTTTCGGTCCTTTAGTTCTCTAAAATAGAATTTTCGAGCTCCCATAAAATATAAGTTTTGACAGTGTGAGTTTCGGCTCTCACACAGGCCGCCTCCAGATGACTTCAGCTCCGAGGGGCAGGCCGCCGTTTTATCAGAAGGATTCGGGTTTGACACCCCGCCTTTTTCTTTCGCTTCCTTCTCACGTTTTTCCTTCTCCTTCTTCTCACGAAACGTCAGCCCGGCCATAATTGTGAAACTCAAAGCAGGTTGTAAGGTTTTCAAGAAAAACTTGGAGAAAAGCGGCGCTCAAAAAAACTCGGTGGATAGAAGGAAGGAAAAGGGTGCGTATATATATATACGCCAGGGTAGTTCTAAATCCTCATCCAACGAGGAATACAATTTTTATCATCCTAACTCTACAAGGAATGGGATTCTCACCAGTCTGACAAGAAACATGAGTTTCCAAATCCTGAATTAAATCTTCCGATAATCTCGGATATATATTTGGAAACACTGTCTCGATGCAGATCCTTCTGCCTCGTGGTACTCACTGACATATCTCGAATCATCAATCCTGATCAACACTTCAACTAAAGCTCGATACTTCCGCAACACAAAACCAACGAGCTGGGGGGCTAACTGTTGGGGTCAAAACCCACTCCTCGAAAATTGACGAACCGAGAAATTTAATTACAGAAGAATTTGTTAAAGACCCTCACTTGTCTAAGGAGCAGCATGCCATTTGCTCTTCTTGAACAGGTCAAGGCGCCACTTCCTCCGGAAGCAAGCAAGGCACCACATTCTTTGCCACAAAGCCAAGGCACCACTTTCTCCGAAAGAAAGCAAGGCGCCACATTCTCCTTGTCCAAGACGCCACTTTCTCCAAAGGAAGCAAGGCGCCACATTCTTTGCCTCAAGGCCAAGGTGCCACTTTCTCCGGAAGGAAGCAAGGCGCCACATTCTATGCCTCAAGGCAAAGGCGCCACTTTCTCCGGAGAAATGGGCATCTTGAGTTCATAAAAAGAAATGGGCATCTTGAGTTCGTAGAAAGATTGGGCGGCCTGAAGATTTAGCTCAGAACAACTTGGTTTGGAACACTGTTCACAACACTATTCATGTGCCGACCAAAACCAGGAAAACAATCCAATAGCTGCGGAAAACCAAGATTACAATGGACCAAGTCAGACCGGAGGAGAACTGGGCTAGGATTGTACTGAACGGAGACCCGTCAAAGAACTGGGCCAAGGATTGAGCCCAAATTGGTTGAAGTCGGCGGAAGTTAAAGTTTTCAATGTCCCACATCGCTAAGGAGTGCCTTCGGCGCCCTAGGTCGTCCAGTATATATAGGCATGTATGACTTAGATAAAATCATCCAATCTCGAGTATAAGAGTTTTCGCATTATAAGACATTAAGCGTTTGCGAGTTTTCTTGTACTTCGACGAAATCATCTCAATAAAATTTTCTTTTCAATTTCGCTCCTCGAGTTCTCATAAAATAGGATTTTCGGACCCCCCACAAATTATAAGTTTTTGATTGTGTTAGTTTCGACTCTCACACTGTGTTGGAGATGCTTTACGACCAGGGTTCCGAGCTTTCAGACCAGGGTTCCGAGCTTTCAGACCAGGATTCTCGCACTCCGAGCTTTCAGACCAGGGTTCTTGGATTGCGGATATCTCCTGGGTTTGATGCTTGTTTCTGGTGTCGTAGGGAAATGAGTTTTGCTTGACTCCCTCTTTCGACGGAACGCGTTTATGATCTCCTATCAGAGCCGGATTGATACTGCGTTCGTGAGATGTCTTAGACCAGCTTTCCATGTCAGGCGCTTTACTGGGTTTGGCGAGTTTACTTTGCGGTTTACACTTCGCACTATTTGCCTATGTCAAGCGCTCCTGAAGATAAACTAAGCAGAACATCGTATTGACGCTTCCCGCATTTCCGATCAGGTTACGCCTTTCGGATGTTAGTCCAGAAATTTGTATAGCGCGCTACTCTTATCCGCTGCGGGATGTTGGAAGAACCATGGTTGAGAATTGAGAGTCTTGTTTTGTCAGCAACAGACTTGTTCGTTTGAAAAGACTTGAGTATTTCTAGTATCTTAGTAGATGGGTAGTCCCGGGTGAATTGCGAGACGCTAAGCCTCGATGTTTATCCTGGTTCGTTGCTAGATTAGTATTCTTGACCTTGGGTTCCCTCCTTGGAGATTGACGAAATGGGAACCCAAGGTCAAGAATAAACAGAGCTTATCCACGGACCGGCTGATCTAAGGCCAGCCGCCCGGGATCCGTCCGAACACGATCCAGCGGCTGGACCGAAGCCAACCGCCCGGGATCCGTCCAGCACGGTCCGGCGGCCGAGCCAAGGCCAGCCGCCCGGGATCCTTCCAGGCACGGTCCGGCGGACGAACCAAGGCCAGCCGCCCGGGATCCGTCCAGCACTGTCCAGTGGCCGGGCCAAGGCAAGCCGCCCGGGATCCATCCAAGCATGATCCGACGGCCGAAACAAGGCCAGCCGCCCGGGATCCACCCAAGCATGATCCGGCGGCTGAACCAAGGCCAGCCGCCCCGGATCCATCCAACTATCCCTTGATCAGTGATGGGCGGCTGACGTTTATCCTGAGCACCGGTCGGCCGCCCAATCGTCCCATCATCCTTCCTCCGAGCATAACTCCTGGCTCGGATCGATTCAAGACAAGGCAATCTGCACGTTCTGATTCCAGAATGCCAACGAGTACCGTCCGACACCCCACGAACATCATCCGGCCGCCCATGGGCCAACCGCCCACGAACACACACCAGAAAACGGGCGGCTGGCCATCAACGTGAAAACGGGCGGCTGAAGATTCGAAGAAAGAAATGGGTGGCTCGGACTTGATTCAATCTCAGAAATGTTCGAAACACTATTCACGCGGGAAAAACCGCTAAGACACTGTTAACAAAATATTGTTCATCCCGGTAAAAGGTTAACCGAAAAATCGATTTAAACTTAATCGAGGATCGGATTACTGTTCACTGTTCATTTAAAATAAAAAAAATACAATAGAAAAGTTGGGCCGACTTGGGTCAGAACACGCAGGTGGGCTTCTGAAGATTTCGGGCCAGGGATCGGGCCCAAAAGAATAGGTCGGCGGCCGGAAGAAAGGAAATTTGTCCCACATCGCCCAGAAGGAATTTTAGCTTCCTAGGTTCCCTAGTATAAATAAACATGCTTGTACTAGGTTGAGATCATCCCAAATCCGAGTATTAAGAGCTTTAGCAATATAAGAATTTTCAGCTTTTGCTAATTATTCTTGTACTTTCGGAAAAATATCAATAAAATACTCTTTTTGCATTTTCGGTCCTTTAGTTTTCTTAAAATAGAATTTTCGAGCCCCCATAAATTATAAGTTTTGACAGTGTTAGTTTCGGCTCTCACAGTTTGGCGCCGTCTGTGGGGACGAGAAATATTCTTAACCCAAAGAACGAGAGGACACGAGAAAGAAGATCATGACCACCGCAGGAAGAATCAACAGCACTAACGATCAGCCTGCCGGAGGAAACGGGCTGATGATCCGGTCACAACGAAACGGGCAACATCAGCCAGTCCGGTCTGGCCCAAGATATCTCAGCAATCGGCGAACTAAGGAGCATGATAGCCGAGTTAGTGGCACGACAAGACAGGCACGAAACAATGACAGCAGAGGAGAGAGTAGCCGCCTAAGAGATGGCGCGAGGCCCACGAACTTTCGGAGCGAGACGTCTCCAGTTCACACCAAGGATAAATACCGCAAGCGGCCAGAACGCCAACGAGCAGACTCCTGCTGCCTTAAGACGGGAATTTTCGGCTCCGCCTCCCCTGCAACGGAAGAATCCAACTAGGCAAATCGCTGAATGGCCGAATTCCACAACAACCAATGGGGAAAGTCCGGTAGTCACCATAGACAGAACCGGATGGGAAGAAAGCGAAACTGACGACGAAGTCGAAGAGATGAATGCGGACGAGGAAGAGCTCCGCTGGATCGAAGAGCAGGAAAAAGCGGAACGGGCGACCCGAGTAAGCCGGTCCGCCAGCCGGAGGAGCGAGCTGGAGGAACTCCGTGCCCGATTGGAGATCACAGCGAGCCAAGTGAAAGAAGTAAGGTCGCAGGTTCACAAAGTGACCAGCGCATCTCCCGAAATCGATTGGGTCTTGGAAGAAACCCAGAGGATCCCTTTCACCTCGAAAATCACAAACGTCATAGTTCCAGACATCGGCAAGATCCGGATTCCTTTCTACGATGGAAAGACAGACCCAAAGGCTCACATGGCAGCCTTCAACATCGCCATGAACTGGACCAAGTTTAAGCCCGAAGAAAAAGATGCTGGCTTCTGTCTTCTGTTCGTAGAGCACCTAAAAGGGGCAGCCCTATCTTGGTTTTCACGACTGGAGAGAGATTCCATCGAAGACTTCGATGAGTTATCTTCGGCCTTCTTGAAGCACTACTCATTGTTCATAAGCCAATCAACGTCCGACGCAGATCTTTACTCGTTGTCGTAAGGCCCGGAAGAAAGCCTCAGAGAATTCATCGAGAGGTTCAAGATGATCGTGTCCAGGATCGACGGCCTAAGCGACAGGGCTGTGATAAGCGCCCTGAAGTAGTCCTTACTAAAGTCTTGTAGCTTCCGCAAAGAAATCACCGTGAATCCACCGGAAACTATCCAAGACGCACTCCACCGCGCTTCTAACTTTGTAATCTACGAGGAAGAAATGAGGGTCCCGGCCGGAAAGCAACACTCAAAATTGGTCACCAAAGGAGCGGTGCAGCCTTTAAACGTTCCAAACGAGAGGAAAAGTAGACGAAGCGGGAGAGATGAGGAACCCAATGCGGGCGGAGCGCACAATTACCAAATCAACGCAGAAAGATCATCCGAAGGCCGCGCCAAGGGTCCGTGGAACACCTGGACTCGCATGGGCTATGATGAAAATGCTTACTGCACCTTTGACAAGGCGAAGGGCCACGCAACCGAGCACTGCAGAACGATCGACAGGATACTTGCGGCCAAGTTAATGGCCGGGGAGCTCGGAAATGAGATAATCCTAGAAAGCCTCGGAGCCGTCGAGGAGAACGCCGAAGCCCTGGGCGGGCGACCGAACCAGGAACGGCCCGAAGTACCCCCGGAAGGGACGCGTAAACGTGGAAGGAGACCAAACGAGGATGACCCTGCCTCGAACCGGAGAAGGATCCATATGATAATTGGAGGGTCTCAATATTGCCAGGACACGGTGGCTTCAATAAAGGCTTTCCTGAGAAAGGAGACAAGGAGTCGAACCCGCGAGTTCCAATCGTCGGAAACGATGAACGGATCGCCTTCACCGAAGAAGACGACGAAGGACTTGGTCAGCCCCATGATGACCCCTTAATGGTGGAACTAGACATCAACGACTACGACGTATCCAGGGTGTTGATCGACACCGGAAGCTCGGTGGATGTCATATTACAGGAAACGCTCCGAACAATGAAGGTGGACCTGTCAGAAGTAAGTCAAATCCCAGATCCCTCACCGGATTTTCTGGAGAGGTTACTATGACCGACGGGACGATCCAACTCCCGGTCCATGCTGGCAGGATCACAAAGATCGTGAATTTCGTGGTGGCTAATCACCCCGCGATCTATAACGTCATCATTGGAACCCCGTGGATCAACTCAATGAAGGCGATCCCTTCGACTTACCATCTCTGCTTAAAATTCCCGACCCCAAGTGGAATCAAGACTATCTGGGGAAATCAGAAGGAGGCTCGGGTTTGTTTTCTAGCAGAGCATAAACTCCGGAATCCGACAGTCCCGCAGAAGGAAAATCCGAAGCGAAAGAAAGAAGACGAAGTCGCCACACCGGGAAAAAGGCAATCAAAACCGTCCCGCTTGAGAAGACAGAAAGTCCACCCATGGAAGGCAAAACCAACCATGAAAACACCGAAGCTACCGAGGAAAAGACCACCGAGGCCGCCAAATACGGCCCAATAACCACGATCTTGCCGTCTCGCAGCCAAACAAAAAAAAAGCAGAACTGCAGGTGACTTGATCCCTTTTCACAAAGGGTACGGAGGCAGCTCGCTTAGAAAACGAGTTCAGTTGCCCCCTCTCCTTAAGAAGGGGGGGAGTGGGTCCTTATATACATACTAACAAATTTTCGCGGAAATTTCGAGAGGATGGACATTGAGGCTTAGCATCTCATAACACATCCAAAGCTTGAAAAATTTCCCGAGAATACCAATCCGGCAAACATACTTAGCATCTCGTAACCTGACCGGGAAAACGAGCAAATCCAGAAAAACCCGAGAAGATGAACATTGAGACTTAGCATCTCATAACACATCTTTAACTCAAACCTAACCCTGGAAAACACCAGTCCAGAGATAAAGCCGGATGAACATCGGGACTCGACATCTCGTAACCTATCCAGGACCATTAACCAATCAAGATACTGAAAACTTCTCCCAAGTACTTAAATCATCCCGAACAAATCCGTCTGTTGCTGGCCACAACATGACTATCGCTTTTCAACCATGGTTCTTTCAACATCCCGCAGTGGATAAGAGTAGCGCGTTATACAAATTTTCGAAGGGCGTAACCTGACATCCTGTGGCCAGGCCAATGCCGCCAAGCATGATCTAGCGGCCGAACCAAGGCAAGCCTCCCGGGATCCATCCAAGCATAATCCGGCGGCTGAACCAAGGCCAGCTTCCCGGGATCTATCCAACCATCCCTTGATCAGTGATGGGCGGCTGACATTTATCCCGAGCACCGGTCGGCCGCCCAATCGTCCCATCATCCTTCCTCCGAGCATAAATCCTTGCTAGGATCGATTCAAGACAAGACAATCTGCACGTTCTGATTCCAAAACGCCCACGAGTACCGTCCGGCAGCCCACGAACATCATCCGGCCGCCCAAAGACCAACCGCCCACAAACACAAGCCAGAAAACGGGCGGCTGGCCATCAACGTGAAAACGGGCGGCCGAAGATTCGAAGAAAGAAATGGGTGGCTCGGACTCGGTTCGATCTCAGAAATGTTCAGAACACTATTCACGCGGGAAAAACCGTTAAAACATTGTTCACGAAATATTGTTCAACCCGGGAAAAGGTTAACCGAATTAAACTTAATCGACGATCAGTTACTGTTCATTTATAATAAAACAAAAACAATAGAAAAGTTGGGCCGACTCGGGTCAGAACACGCAGGTGGGCTTCTGAAGATTTCGGGCCAGGGATCTGGCCCAATAGAATAGGTCGGCGGCCGGAAGAAAGGAACTTTGTCCCACATCGCTCAGAAGGAATTTTAGCTTCCTAGGTCCCTTAGTATAAATAAACATGCTTGTACTAGGTTGAGATCATCCCAAATCCGAGTATCAAGAGCTAGCAATATAAGACTTTTCAGCTTTTGCTAATTATTCTTGTACTTTCGGAAAAATATCAATAAAATACTCTTTTTGCATTTTCGGTCCTTTAGTTCTCTTAAAATAGAATTTTCGAGCCCCCATAAATTGTAAGTTTTGACAGTGTGAGTTTGGGCTCTCACATATATGTTATGAGATGATAAGTGTCAATGTTCATCAGGATTGATATTTTTCGGGAAATGTTTCGAGTTTTTGATGTGTTATGAGATTTTGAATCCCAATGTTCATTCTATCGAAATTTTGGCGAAAATTTGGGAGTATATGTATATACGGATCCACTCTCCCCCCCTTTTTATGGAGGGGGCAACTGAACTCGTTTTTTAAGCGAACTTCCTACGTACCATTCGTGAAAAGGGATCAAGTCACCCGTAGTTCCGTTGGTTTTAGCTTCTGCAGGCAGGGCATCCGTTTTCTCAAATTGGGCGGTCCTGCTTGCCTTTTTTCCTGACTCGGGGACTTCGTCCTCCTTCTTTCTTTTTTGGGTTATCTCTCCATGGGACAGTCAGATTCCGGAGCTTGTGCTCAGCCAGAAAACAGATCTCGGCCTCCTTCTGATTTCCCCAGATAGTCTTGATTCCGCTTTGTGTTGGGAACTTCAGGCGGAGATTATAAGTTTTCGGGATCGCTCGCATCGAGTTGATCCATGGGGTTCCCATTATAACATTATAAATCGCGGGATGGTTTGCCACTGCGAAGTTAACGATTTTCGTGATTCCACCGGTGTGAACCGGAAGCTAGATTGTCTCGTCCGTCATTGTGACCTCGCCAGTGAACCAGGTCAGTAACCTTGGGTTGGGTTTCACCATTGACAGATCCACATTCATCCTTTGAAGTGTCTCCCGAAAGATTACATCTACTGAACTTCCGGTGTCGATCAAAACTCGGGAGACATCGTAGTCGTTGATGTCTAGTTCCACCACTAGTGGATCGTCATGAGGTTGGTCGAGAACTTTGGCATCTTTTTCATAGAAGGCGATCCAGTCGTCATTCTCGGTGATCGGGTTTTGCGGGTTTGATTCTTCATCTCCACTTTTCAAGAACGCCTTTATGGAAGGCACTGTGACTCCGCAGTACTGGGATCCTCCGATGATCATGTGAATCCTCCTCTGGTTCGCGGCGGAGTCGTCCCCGTTTGGTCTCCTTCCCCGCTAAGGCATTTCCTCGGCGGGTATCTCGGGATGTTCCTGATTGGGTCATCCGCCCGGGGTGCCTGCATCTTCTTCGGCCGCTCTGAGACTCTCTAAAGTTATCCCGTTTCCGAGTTCTCCGGCCAATAGTTTCGCCGTGAGCCTTCTTCCGGTTGCCCTACAGTTTCGGTCGAGTGGCCTTTCGCCTTGTGGAAGGTGCAGAAAGCGTTTTCGTCGTATCCCAGGCGGGTCCACGTATTCCATTATCCTTTGTTGCGCCCATAAGATGGTCTCTCCTTGTTTATCTGATAGGTGTGCGCTCCACCCGCTTTGGGTTCCTCATCTCTCCCGCTTCGCCTACTCTTTCTCAAGTTTGGAACATTTGAAGGCAGCGATGTGGCTTTGGCGACCAACTTTGTTGATTGGTGCTTTCCAGCCGGGGCCCTCATGTCTTCCTCGTAGATTACGAAGTTAGAAACGCGGTGGAGAGCGTCTTGGATAGTTACCGGTGGGTTTACGGTGATATCTTCAGGGCATTTATTGCGGCACCATCTCTTAGGCCGTCGATTCTGGACACAATCACCTTGAAACTTTCGATGAATTCTCGAAGGCTTTCTTCCGGTCCTTGTGACAACTAATAGAGATCTGCGTGGGATGTTGACTGGCTTATGAATAACTAGTTGTGCTTTAAGAAGGACGACGATAACTGTTCGAAGTCTTCGATCAAATCTCTCTCCAACCGAGAGAACAATGACAGGGCTGCTCCCTTTAAGTGTTCGACCAACAGGAGGCAGAAACTGGCATCTTTTTTTCGGGTTTAAACTTGGTCCGGCTCCTCGTGACGTTGAAGGCTGTCATGTGGGCCTTTGGGTCTGTTTTTCCATCATAGAAAGGGATTCGGATCTTGCCGTTATCTGGAACTCTGACGTTTGTGATCCTCGAGGTGAAAGGGATCCTCTGGGTCTCCTCTAAGACTCGATCGATTTCAGGAGCTGCACTGGTTTCTTTGTGAACCTGTGATCTTGCTTCTTTCACTTGGCTTGCTGTGAACTCTAGTCGGGCGCGGAGTTCATCCAACTCGCTTTTTTGGCTTGTGGATCGGTTTGCTCGGGTTGCTCGTTCCGCCTTTTCTTACTCCCTTATCCAGCGAAGCTCTTCCTCGTCGTTATTCTCGCTTTCTTCCCGGCCGGCTCCGTTTGCGGCGTCCTCTGCGGTTTCACCGTTGGTCACCGTAGAGGTCGGCTGTTCGGCGGTCCGCCTAGTGGCACTCTTCCGTTGCAAAGGGGGTGGTGCCGTCGTTCTCTCCTCGTGCCAACGGGAGTCTGCTCGTTGGGATTTTGCCCACCCGGGGTATCTGCCCGCTATGAGAGTCGAAACTAACACAATCAAAAACTTATAATTTGTGGGGGTCCGAAAATCCTATTTTATGAGAACTCAAGGATCGAAATTGAAAAGACGATTTTATTGAGATGATTTTTGTCGAAGTACAAGAAAACTCGCAAATGCTTAATGTCTTATAATGCGAAACAGTTATACTCGAGATTGGATGATGCTAAACTTAGTACACACATATGAATATATACTGGACATCATAGGGCGCTGAAGGCAGCCATTAGAGATGTATTCTTCTTCTTTTTTACGATCTCAAGGCGCCCGTTTCTTGTTTTGAACTCATGGCGCCTGTTTCTTTTTACGAACTCAAGGCGCCCGTTTCTTACGAACTCAAGGCGCCCGTTTCTTACGAACTCAAGGCGCCCGTTTCTTTTCATGAGAATGTGGCACCCTGGCCTTGAAGAATGTGGCGCCTTGGACGTTGAGGAGAAAGTGGCGCCTTGCTCTCTTCGGGAGAAAGTGGCACCTTGGACTGAGGAGAATGTGGTGCCTTGCTCTCTTCGGGAGAAAGTGGCACCTTAGACTGAGGAGAATGTGGCGTCTTGCTCTCTTCTGGAGAAAGTGGCACCTTGGACTGAAGAAAATGTGGCGCCTTGCTCTCTTCGGGACAAAGTGGCGCCTTGGACTGAGGAGAATGTGGCGCCTTGCTCTCTTTGGGAGAAAGTGGCGTCTTTGACTAAGGAGAATGTGGCTCCTTGCTCTCTTTGGGAGAAAGTGTCGCCTTGGACTGAGGAGAATGTGGCGCCTTGCTCTCTTCGGGAGAAAGTGGTGCCTTGGACTGAGGAGAATGTGGTGCCTTGCCCTCTTTGGGAGAAAGTGGCGCCTTGCTCTCTTTGGGAGAAAGTGGCGCCTTGCTCTTTTCAGGAGAAAGTGGCGCCTTGGCCATGAGGCAAAGGATATGGCGCCTTGCTTTCTTCGGGAGAAAGTGGCGCCTTGGCCATGAAGCATAGAATGCGGCGCCTTGCTTTCTTCGGGAGAAAGTGGCGCCTTGGCCATGAGGCAAAGAATGTGGCACCTTGCTTCCTTTCGGAGAAAGTGGCGCCTTGGCCTTGAGGCTAAGAATGTGGCGCCTTGATTCCTTCCGGAGAAAGTGGCGCCTTGACTAAAGAGAATATAGTCTCTTTTAGACTTCAGAAGTGGTTCTCGTGTCTTGTTGTGTCAACGTCTGGTCTCTTGGTCCCCCAGCACGTTGCTTCTGCTTGCCGAAGACTTGAGCTTTGAGTAGAGCTTTTATCGGGATTGGTGGACTGAGAGCCTAGATAGCGTGCCTTGTGGCGAAGCGTACGTTGGAAAGAGAATCCGGCGCCTTGGTTTAAAGAAAGAGGCTGCTTGGAGTTCTCTCGTACGGTCCTGCTGTGTTTGCATTGGGGCCCGTGCCTTTTTCTATATAAGGAAAGGATCCTCCGTATCTGATAAGGGCAAGGGAATTGCTGAGAAGGCTGTCAAGCCGAGGGGAGCATGTTGCTCTCGATCCGAGCCGGATGGGGTTCCCGAATCTGGCTTCTCGTTTGACGCCAGCAAGGCTGCCAATGGAGATCATTCCGAGTCGCTGAGGGTTGCTGCCTGCCTTAACGATTCGTCCTCGGGGATTGTCCCTTCTTGGGATCATCCGGCCTCTTAAGGGTATATGGCCTCTCAGGCGGTGTCGGTACGTTTCTTCGGATTTTTCCTTGCTTTTTTCTTTTGATTGGTTTTTGGCTAAGTGTTCCTTTGTCTTGCTCTCTTAGTTCTGCGCTGCTGTGAATGCGTCCAAGGTGGCTCATGAGACCGCGTTGCTTGAGGCTCAGCGCCATGCTGATGAAGCTCGGCGTAACACCGAGGAAACCGCAGTTCTGAGGAAAGAGCTTGAAGATGAGAGGAAGAAACTTGATGATGAGAGGAAGAAACTTGATGATGAGAAGAAGAGGTCCCGCAAGTACAAGGGACTAACGAAGTCTCTTTGGAAGACATTGGAGCAGGAGAGGCGCGATTGCGAGAAAGGGATCTTGAAAGCTAGAAAGCAGCAAAGATGGGAGGACGTTGAGGCGTTTCATTCTCGTTTGGAGCAGGCGAGGGCCTCTCTGGCCGGGTTGTCCGAGTCCCGCCGCGACGAGGCGTAGGTCACTGAGATCTCCGGGAATTTGATCCTGCTTAAGGATCTTGATGCCAACCTTACTGATGTTCCCATGGAGCTGGCCAAATGCCAAGCGAAGGCCGACGCTCGTGCTGATGATGTGGATTACTTCAAGCGAAGCTTGGATGCTTTTGCGGGGACGCTAGTTTATTCGCCCGTATCTCAGTACGTCTCCGAATGCTGCCTTGATCCCATTGAGGGTGGCGCTGCCGACGCTGGAGTGATGGACACTGCTGGTTCCAACCTTGGCGTCCCTGATGATTATCTCGGTGCTGAATCCGATTAGGGTTGCACTTGTAATTTGTATTTTTGCTTATGCTATATCTTGTTGTACTTGTAATCTTCGATCGCCTTTAGACTGTCTTTGTATTTCTGATTGACTTGAGTCTTGGTTATTACGATGGGGATGCTTTGCCGGGCATAACGATCAGCGGACCAGTGTATCGTCACTGATACTTTCTGGGTTTGTTTTGTTGTTGCGGGAAACTTGGTGTGTTTGTTTCCTTTGTTCCACTTTGGATGAGACGCGTTTAAGATCTCGTACTAGAGCCGGTTTGGTACTGCGCCTTTGCGAGATGTGTTAAGACCAGCGTTCCTTGTTTGGCGTTTACTGGATTTGGAGAGCTTATTTGTGCGGTTGACATCTTGTAATATTTCCAGGTTTACAAGACGCTCCGGAAGATAAGCTAAACAGAATATCGTCCTCACGCTTCCCGCATTCCCGATCAGGTCACGCCTTTCTGATATTAGTCCGAAAATTTGTATAGCGTGCTACTTTTATCCACTGCGGGATGTTGAAAGAACCATGGTTGAGATGCGAATGTCTTGTTGTGGCCAGCAACAGACGGGTTTGTTTTCGAACTTGAGTGAACTGTAGAAGCGTGTCCGTGTCGATCGTTTGTTGAACGAACCTGGATGGGTTGCGAGATGCTAAGTCCCGGTTTTCATCCGTGGTTCGCCCTTTTCATTGTTCGTTGGGTGGATCTCAGTTTATCCGGATGGGTTGTGAGATGCTAAGTCCCAGTGTTAATTCGGAGTTCACGACTTGGTCGACATTCCCTAGAGTTTGTTCGAATTTATGATGGGTAGTGAGATGCTAAGTCCCAGTGTTCATCCTTCGAACTTTTCCCCAAAATATAGTGTCGCTTGGGTTCTGCGGGAGTATAGATATATACGGATCCCCCGAGAGTTTTCGAATTTTTGATGGGTTGTGAGATGCTAAGTCCCAGAAAATATAGTGTCACTTGGGTTCTGCGGGAGTATAGATATATACGGACCCACTCCCCTTTTTTTATGGAGGGGGGCAACTGAACTCATTTTTTAGGCGAGCTGTCCACGTACCCTTCGTGAAAAGGGATCAAGTCACCTGTAGTTCCGTTTTTTTTTTTGTTTTTAAAGACGAGGCTAAGCCTTTGGTGCGGTATCGTCCTTCGCGACTTCTGTGGTTTCGGACTTGTCTTCTTCAATAATTGTTTGTTTTCACGAGTTGCTTTCGTCTTTTGCGGGCAGGACTTCTGTTTCCTCGAATTTGTCGGTCCTGCTTGCCTTGTTTGGCGGCTCTAGACTCGTGTCTGCATCTTTGCGCTTTGGATTTTCCCTCTGTGAGATCGTCGGGTTCCGGCGTTTGTGCTTTGCCGGGAAGCAGATTCGAGCCTCATTTTGGTTTCCCCAGATTGTCTTGATTCCACTCGGGGTCGGGAACTTTAGGCACAAGTACGTCCATGGGATCGAGTTGATCTATCCACGGGGTTCCCATGATCACATTTTAGATTGCGGGATGGTTAGCCACTGCGAAGTTCACGATCTTTGTTATGCCGCGCACATGAACTGGGAGCTGGATCGTTCCGTCTGTTATGAGAATCTGGTTAGCGATCTCTGGTTCGGCTTTACCTTTGAGAGGTTGACGTTCATCCGTCGCTCTGTCTTTCGGAATATTACGTCTATGGAGTTTCCAGTGTCGATTAAGACTCTGGATACGTCGTAGTCGTTGATGTCGAGTTCTACCACCAGCGGATCGTCATAGGGCTGATCAAGTCCTTCTGCGTCGCTCTCGTTGAATGGGATCGGGTTGTTGTTCTGAGTGATTGGTGCCTGAGAATTTGATCCTTTGTCTCCTCTTTTTAGGAACGCTTTTATGGACGCGACCGTATCCCGACAGTATTGGGATCCTCCTATGATCATATGGATCCTCCTTCTGTTTCCGGCACGGGCATCATCGTTTGATCTCCTCCCTCGTTTAAGCGTTTCTTCGGCTGGTTTTTGGGGAAGCTCCTCGTTGGGGTGAACGTCTTGGGCCTCTTCAGTTTCGTTTTTTGCTCCGAGGCTTTCCAAAGTCACTCCGCCTCCAAGTTCTCCCGCCAAAAATTTCGCCGTGAGTTTTCTCACGACTCTCCTGCAATTTTCGGTCGAGTGTCCTTTGGGTTTATGGAAGGTGCAGTACGCTTTCTCGTCGTAGCCCATCCGGGTCCAGGTGTTCCATGATCCTTTTCCGCGTCCGGATTCTTCGGGTGACCTTTCGGTGCTCACTTGGTAGTTGTGGGCTCCGCCCGTACTTGTTTCCTCATTCCCGCTGCTTCGTCCGCTCCTTCTGTCGGAGGGCTCCACCGTGCTCCTAGTCGGCGGTTTTGGCGGTTGATGTTTTTTGGTCAAAGCCTTCATATCTTCTTCGAGGATTACGAAGTTCAAGGCGCGGTTAAGGGCGTCTTCGATGGTTACCGGAGGGCGCAAGGTTAGCTCTTCTCGATATTTGGAGTTGTACCACATGGATTTCTTCAGTGCGTCTATGGCGGCGCCGTCGCTTAAGCCGTCAATTTTAGACACTATTGTCTTGAACTTTTTGATGAAATCTCGGAGAGTTTTGTTTGGTCCCTGGGTCAACGTGTAGAGGTTGGCGTCGGACGTCGTACGGCTTATGAAGAGTGAGTAGTGTTTTAAGAACGCCGAGGGCAGCTGGGCAAAGTTTTCGATCGAGTCTCTCTCCAAGAGCGGAAACCACGTCAAGGCTGCTCCCTTCAGATGTTCGACGAAGAAGAGGAAGAATCCTGCGTCCCTGTCTTCCTTCTTGAATTGGGCTCTGCCCATGGCGATTCTGAAGGCTGTCATGTGAGCCTTTGGATCTGTTTTTCCGTTGTAGAAAGTGAGCCAGATCTTCCCTGGGTCGGAAGGCTTCACATCGGTGATCTTTGATGTAAACGGGACCTTCTGGGTTTCTTCCAGGACTTAGTCGATCTCCGGTGCCCCACTGATGGCCTTGTGGACTTGCGACTTGACTTCCTTCATTTGATTCACCGTGAAGTCCAGCTGGGCTCGGAGCTCATCCATTTCGCTTTGCCGGCTTCTATTATGGGCTCCTCGGCCTGACCTTCCCGTTTTTTCCCGTTCTTCGGCTTCCATTCGTTGCTTCACCCAGAGTAGGTTTTTTTCTTCCTCGGTGAGGTCTATTTCTTCATCGGTCTCGTCCATGTCTTGGTCAGTCTTGTTTGCGTGAGCTCATTCTTTTTCGCCGTGGGTTACTGTTGAATCTGGCTGGTTTGTCATTTGCTTTGCGAAGCTTTTTCGCTTCAGCGATGGTGGTACGGTTAGGTCCGCTCTTGGCCCAACCGGGGTCTGTTCGTTCTGGTTTTGGCCTCCTGGGACGTCGTGCTTCGATAGTCCGACGGTACTTCTTGGGGCTTCCTCCTGGTAAGATTCCTCAGGTCCGGTTCTCGTCCCAGATTGCCGCTAGTTCCTCGTCCACCGTCTTGTCTCGCTGGGCTTGTTTTTCAATAACTGCGGCTAGCATGGTCTTGAGCTCGGCTATTGCCGCCGCGTCGCCTCCTGCTCCGGTCGTCCCGATTGGTTGGGCGTTTCCGTCTCCGGTTGCGTCATCGGCTGACATTGTTTTCTTTCTCGTATCCTTTTGTCCATAGGTTTTAGAATATTTCTCGTCCCCACAGACGGCGCCAAACTTTGAGAATCGAAACTAACACAATCAAAAACTTATAATTTGTGGGGTTCCGAAAATCCTATTTTATGAGAACTCGAGGACCGAAATTGAAAAGACGATTTTATTGAGATGATTTTTGGCGAAGGACAAAGAAAACTCGCAAATGCTTAATGTCTTATAATGCGAAAGCTCTTATATTCGAAATTGGATGATGCTAAACTTAGTACAAACATATGTATATATATATACTGGACATCCTAGGGCGCTAAAGGCAGCCATTAGCGATGTGGGATGTTGAAATCATTAACTTTCGCCGACTTCAAACGATTCGGGCTCGATCCGCGGCCCGGTTTCTTGACATGCCCAGTTTGCCTCCGGTCTGGCTCGGTCTATTGTAATCTCGGTTTTTTGCTGCGATCGGATTCTTTTCCCGGTTTCCATCGGTTCATGAACAGTGTTTTGTGAACAATACTCCGTGAACAGTATTTTGTGAACAATGTTTTCACTCCGACTTACGACTCAACCGATCTTCAGCCTTTTATTCCGGTTCATGAACAGTGTTTCCATTGAACAGTATTTTTACAAGAAACTCCGGATGAACGGTGTTTTGAACCGGGTCGTTCCGAGTCAAATCCTCAGGCCGCCCAATTCTTCTTTTTTTTTTTACGATCTCAAGGCGCCCGTTTCTTTTTACGAACTCAAGGCGCCCGTTTCTTTTTACGAATTCAAGGTGCCCGTTTCTTACGAACTCAAGGCGCCCGTTTTCTTTTTACGAACTCAAGGCACCCATTTCTTTTTACGAACTCAAGGCGTCCGTTTCATTTCATGAGAATGTGGCGCCTTGGCCATGAAGAATGTGGCGCCTTGGAGGATGTGGCGCCTTGGACATTGAGGAGAAAGTGGCGCCTTGCTCTCTTCGAGAGAAAGTGGCGCCTTGAACTGAGGAGAATGTGGCGCATTGCTCTCTTCGGGAGAAAGTGGCGCCTTGGACTGAGGAGAATGTGGTGCCTTGCTCTCTTCGGGGGAAAGGGGTGCTTTGGACTGAAGAGAATGTGGCGCCTTGCTCTCTTCGGGAGAAAGTGGCGCCTTGGACTGAGGAGAATGTGGCGCATTGCTCTCTTCGGGAGAAAGTGGCGCCTTGGACAGAGGTGAATGTGGCGCCTTGCTCTCTTCGGGAGAAAGTGGTGCCTTGCTCTCTTCGGGAGAAAGTGGCGCCATGGACTGAGGAGAAAGTGGCGCCTTGGTCTATTCGGGAGAAAGTGGCGCCTTGCTCTCTTCGGGAGAAAGTGGCGCCTTGGCCATGAGCCAAAGAATGCAACGCCTTGCTTTTTTCGAGAGAAAGTGGCGTGTTGGCCATAAGGCAAAGAATGTGGCGCCTTGCTTCTCTTCGGAGAAAGTGGTGCCTTGGTCTTGAGGCAAAGAATGTGGTGCCTTGCTTCCTTCCGGAGAAAGTGGCACCTTGACTAAAGAGAATATAGTCTCTTTTAGCCTTCGGAAGTGGTTCTAGTGTCTTGTTGTGTCAACGTCTGGTCTCTTGGTCTTTCAATCTCCGAGGAGTGGGTTTTGACCCCAACACCCGTGAAGTGAACTGGAGGCATCATTCTCCGAAAATCCAGGGGCCACGTGCTAGCTCTTGGGAGGCAGCTCTCTCCTATGCGGCCGCTCTTTCTCGCCTGTTTTGCCACTCTGTGAGTTCGGCTACCATGTTCCTCACCTCGGCGATTGCTGTGATATCCTGGGCTAGGCCGAAAGGAGCAGTGTTGGCTGCTTCCGTTCTGGCTGGATCTTCGGTCGGCATCCCGAATCTTGTTAGTGCAGCGGTGGATGTCCTGGCTGCTCCAGTTCCGACTGCTCCGGCTGCGGATGTCCTGGCTGCTCCAGTTCTGTCTGCTCCAGTGGCAGCTGCTGCGGCCGGCTGGTTGATGGTGTCGTCTATTCTTCTGGTCATCGTCTTCTTTTCCGTGTCCTCTCGTTCTTGGAGTGAAGAATATTTCTCGTCCCCATAGACGGCGCCAAACTGTGAGACCTGAAACTCACAGTTTCAAATCTTATATTTTATGGGGATCCGAAAATTATTTTAAAAGAACTAAAGGACCGAAAATGCAAAAATATATTTTTCTGAAGTACAAGAATAATTGTAAAGTCTGAAAAGTCTTATATTGCATAAAGCCTTAATACTCGAATTGGGATGATCTCAACCTAATATAAGCGTCTATATTTATACTAGGAGACCTATGAGTCTAAAACTCTTTCTGGGCGATGTGGGACAAAGTTCCTTCCTTCCAGCCGCCGACCTAGTCTTTTGGGCCCGGTTCCTAGCCCGAAATCTTCAGCAGTCCGTCACATGGTCTGATCCTGGCCCGGCCCGATTCTCGATGAATAGTACCTGATGAATAGTAATCCATGAATAGTAAACCGGATCTCGATTAATCTTAAATTGATTTTTTGGTTACCTTTTCCTCGGGATGAATAGTGTTTCGTGAACAGCGTTTTAACAGTTTTTCCCGCGTGAATAGTTTTCCGATCATTTCAACGACTTTTGAGAACGAGTCGTCTGTTTTTTCTTTAAACCTCCAGCCGCCCATTTTGATGGCCAGCCGCCCGTCCTTTGGATTTTGTGCATGGGCGGCTGGTCCATGGGCGTCTGGACAATGCCCATGGGTGGCTGGATGGTACTCATGGGCGCTTGGGATCAGAACGTGAAGGTGCTTAGTCTTGGATCGATCCGAGCCGGGAATCATGCTTGAAGGAAGGAGAGGATGGGCATCTGGTCTTTATCTAGGGTAAGACCAGACACCGAGTCTCGACTGAGAGATGATGGCGGGAGGCTGGAATTAACCTAGAGGCCGAGTTGTTATGGAAAGATGATGGGTGGCTGGACTTAGTCCGAGATAAGTCCAGCCGCCGTATGCTAATTGGGTCATGATGGGCGGCTGATCCAGACGCCGGGTTTCGACGAGGAGAAGACGGGCGGCTGGTTCAGATGCCGGGCTTTGATGAGGAGTCGACGGGCGGCTGGTCTTTGTTCCAGACGCCTGGCTTTGATGAAGATTGGACTGGCGGCTGGTCTTTGTTCCAGACGCCTGGCTTTGATGAAGAGTGGACAGGCGGCTGGTCTTCGTTCCAGATGCCGGGCTTTGAGGAGGAGTTGACGGGCGGCTGGTCTTTGTTCCTGACAACGTGCTGTCCTGCTTACGTGATGGGCAGCTGGCCTCATGCACGGAGCATGGTCGGCTGGCCCTTATGTTCGGGATACGATCTGTTTGTTTTAGGATCCTCGTTCTATCAATATCCGAGGAGGGGATTTTGACCCCAACAGGTACTTGGAAAAAGTACTTGGTAACTTCGGTTTAGATCAAGCTAAAGGAGTTCTAACTCCTATGGGAGCTTATTTTGCGTTAAGGTCAGCTACAGAGAACGAAGCTGTATAGCAAGCTGATAGGATGAAGACAGTGTCGTATCAAAGTGTCGTAGGGAGTCTCATGTATGCTATGGTGGGTACTCGTCCTGATTTGGCTTATGCAGTGTAGCTAGTGTGCAGATTCATGAGTGAACCACTGAAAGATCATTGGCTGGCTGTCAAATGGATTATGAGATATGTCAAGGAGACGTCAAGTGTTAAGCTATGCTATCACAAACAAGGAGAGTTCGTTATAGAAGGGTTTTGCAACTCTGACTATGCAGCTGACTTGGATAAGAGACGCTCTATATCGGGAATGGTGTTTACAGCTGGAGGAAATGATATAAGCTGGAGGCCAAGCTTGCAGAAGGTCGTAGCTCTGTCAATTACAGAAGCTGAGTACATTGCGTTAACAGAAGAGTCAAAACAAGCTGGGTGGTTAAAAGGGTTTATGAACGAACTTGGTTTCAAACAAGAGGCAGTGACCGTTCATTGTGATTTGCAGAGTGCTTTGGCGTTAGCTAAGAATGCTGTGTTTCACGACAGAACAAAGCATATGGCGGTTAAGTATCATTTCATTCGTGATTTGGTTAGTGAAGGATATGTTCGAGTCATGAAGATTGTTACAGAGTACGATCGAGCCGATATACTCACCAAGTCGTTACCAATAAGGAAGTTCAGAGATGCTTTGGAGTTCCTTAGAATTTCAAAGAACTAAGAAAGTTCTGCTCGGGTGGAGCAGAAGCTGAGCGAGTTTGCTCAGGAGATCAGAAGAGAAGCTGAGTGAGTTTTACTCAGGAGTTTTTTCTTTAAGTTCAAGGTGTTTGGATTTGAAGGTGGACAAGTTGTGTTCATAAGAGAAGAGGTGGAGTTCATATTCATCTCAGGGTCAAGAATTGATCAAGTTCGAGCCAAGGTGGAGATTTGAAGGTTTTTAGTCTCGGTTAATTGATCTCGGTTTAATTAGGTTATTAGATTAAGCTTAGGTTTGGCGGTATAGTCGGTTTGTGACTTAAACCAGGTAACGAATTGATACAATTTTCCCAAGGAATTGCACCTGAATTTCGGTTAAGGTTGGATATGAACTGAGAAGGTTACTAACACTTCACAGAACTGGATGGATTGATAGATGGATATGCCTTCAACCACGAGCTACTAGCCTGGGTTAAGGTGATGTGGATCGAATGGTCTCACAAGTGGTGCAGAACTGCCCTTGATATTCCAACTCCAACTATCCTAGGATATGACACACCTAGACAATAGAAGAAGGTTTGTTGATCGGATACGACACACCAAGCAACAGGTTTTTTCAACGAAGAATAGATGAGAATCTCTCTCAAAGGGAGTTTCGAAAACGAAAAGAGTTTGATAAAAAGTTGATTATTGTTTACAATAGTTTTGGAGATACTTATAGCAAAGGATGTTTGGGGGTTTCGAAATTAAGATAAAACTTGAATGAAAATTAAGACTTGACTCTTCAGTTGAAGAAAAGGACTGTTGACCTTCGGAATTCCTTCAGTTTCTGAATTTTATCCGTCGTTAGGAAAGGGTTCCTAAATCCTTGTTCAAGCTTCCTAAAAGTCGATTCAGGAAGACCTCTCAGAATCCGAACACTTCCTTCCCGAATCCGAAGACTTCCTTCCTGAATCTGATACTTGTAAAGATCTTCTTGAATCCGAACAGTAGCTTCCAGAATTGGGTGTTGATCAACAAATGGGTGATTTGGAAGTAATCCAATTGTCTCATTAAAAACCTTCTTTGGAAAACCCATTGGTATAAAACCAAAGGAAGGGAAAAAGAGTACAAATAGATCACTTGCCCATTTGCTGATTCCCTTGGACTTGATTGAGAACCATAGGTTGATCGAGAACCAAAGGTGTTGATTTGATTGGCATCAGACACGTTCATGTAGTCCTTCCACAATTTGAGCATCAGCTTCATGATTCGTTTAGGCCTTCCAGAATCAGAACAATAGCTTCCTAATTTGTGTAGGCCTTCCAGAATCGGAGCAATAACTTCCTTAAAACGGTTATAACTCCTCTTGGTTCAAGCTTCTTGGCTTTTAGGTCAGCTGTTGTCTTTGGTTCTAGATTCCTATCCTTGATGCTTTCCATGATTGTTTCATCCCCTCCCACTTGAAAATGATTTGTCCTCAAATCCATTTCTCCTACCACAAGAAGAAACGAGTTAGACACAAAGTAAAAGAGTAGGGAAACAATCATGTGGAGAAAAGTGATGAGAAGTGTTGGAATGGAACTTCCTTGGGCTGTGGGAATCGCTTTCCTTAGGTAATTCCAGTTCCAAATTCCAGACTGACAAGTCATTTGTTGCCTCCTCTTGCTTGCTCCCATTTGAGACGTTTGTTCCTGGTTCAAATGCTCCTTTGTTCCATGATCATCTTGCTTATCAAAGACTCGGATCATGAGTCATTTATCAATAATTTTCTGCACCTTTTTATCCTGTGCTCTCACAACTAGAAAACTCAAATCAAATATGCAAAAGGAATAGTTTATCAAACCCTCCGGTTGATCTAACAGTTTCAGAACAAATCCTAAATGCTTTTTATGATTTTCAAAAACTCTATCACGAACAAGAATGTGATTATAAGTCCAAAAATCAGAAAGTGATCTCAAATCAAGCAAATCCTTAAGATGCCCAAACAAGTTCTCCATTCATAGACCATTCAAAATAAGTTCCAAATCCTTTTTCTGGACCTCAAAGATTTTATAAAAAACCCAGAACTGACATGAGTACCAAAAATCCAAAAGTGTGCTTAAGACAAGCAAAGCTTTATCAAAACATGAGATGATCATTGTAAATTCAGAAAATCTTTTTAAAACATGATCAAACAAATGCTGTTCACAGAAGAGTGTTTCAGAAATTGTAATCAAGTTGAAAACAAATTCAGAAAATTCAGAAACACAAAACTCTTTATTTTTCTGCAAACCAAATCCCTTTTCATCAAGAGTACAAACCCAAACAAACAAATTAGGCTTCTTGGGGTAGTCATAAGGGAATGACATAAAGACCAATTTTGTCACAAAGTCAATCTGATGTTCTGTACCTCGAAGAGGAGGTAATCCAGCCGGGTTTTCTTCAGGGAAAACGTCACTAAACTCCTGCAAAAGTTGGTTCGAATCACTTGGAATCTCCAGTACAAGGTCAGAAGAGGTTAGTAAGCTTCCCTTGTAGATAAGCAACACCAGAGATTTTTTAGAAAACAAAGCTTTCTTCACTCCACCCAGTTTAATGAACAAGTTAGGACGACTTACCTGAGGTTTAGGATGGGTGTCCTTAATGTTGAGATCCGGACAACTTAGCTGAGATTTAGGAAGGGTTTCCTTACTGTTCCTTTCCTTGGCCGATTTGATTTCTTCTTGGCCCTTAGCTTTATCTCTGCTCTGATTCAGCTGGACTTGGTCTTCTTGCACTTCACGTGGTGACAAAGGAACCAGGGTGATCTTCTTTTCTATGGAAACAGATTCCTTTACTCGTTCAACCTGTCCTTTCACAAATACTAGAAGAACCACATCAAGGGTGCAAAAGAAATACACAAGCAATCTCTGGGAGTAAGGACGTCTAGAAGAGGACTCAGATTCCTGGGATCATTATCTAAAGCATTTTCATAGATCATTTTGGCATGATGACACACATTGACACAGAAATCTCTTTTTGAACACAAAACATTCAATGAAGTTTCAATGCAAATAAACTGATTGAATGGTTCCCACTTAGAAACCTTTTCAGCGTTTTCAAACATCAAGATTCTGCTAGTCATAAGAAACTCACGCAGTTTCCTAAACTAATGCTCATTCAGAGAACAATCAGATGCACACATGTCCTGAAATAATCTAAATTCACACACAGCTATTTCCGAAAACATGAACACTTGCTTCAGCCTTGAAAAGCTTTTATCAAAAATGTTTTCCTTCCAAGTTAAGTTTGTCACACCATGCTTTTGAAACCACAAATCCTCACAGCAAAAGATTTCACAGATTTCTCCAAAGGATTTCAAAACAACACTAGAATCACACACTTTTTCAAACTGAACACTGTTTTGCTTAAAGATCTTATCATGCTGAAACCTTTGAAAAGATTGAATCCCATTTTCTGAAACAAGTTTTTCATTGTCAAAATCCTCCAAGTTTTCAAAACCAAATCATTTGTGATATGTTCTAAACTCAGGAAAACTTTCAGCAAATGAAAACTTTGTTTTTGCTCTAAATGGCTCAAATGTTTTCTCACACAAAGAATTTTCTATGGGACAAGCAAGGCCACGAAATTCCCAAATTAAAACACAGTTTAGCATAGATAAATTCCCAGATTTAAGTGTTTCAAAAGACTGAATCATTTTATCAAAAACAAGTTCAGAAACACAAATTTCTTTCACATTTTCTAAGCCAAAGCATTTTTCTTCATGAGGAGTAACTAGAACAAACAAGCTAGGAAAATTATTATTCACACCAATTCCCTTACAGTGCTGGATGCAGTTTTCATCAAGGAATGAGTGAAAAGGTGGTTTTGGTACAAGGCTAGCTTTTTCCTCCAAGAAATCTTCATGTGGCAAACTCTCTTGTGATTTTTCTGCATAACTTTCTCCTTGGACCCGTGAAATAAAACCAAGGCAACTCGGCAGCTCCGGTTTAAGACAGGTAAGTTCTTCTCAAGTTTGTTCATTTTCAAGCACAGAATAAAATTCAGAAGAAGGTGGATTAAACTTATCCTCACAAGATGTCATGCACTGAAATAGATCTTCTTCATTCTCATCAAAGATTTGCAAAACATCTAAGAATTCTTTCTTCTCTTCAGGATGCTATCAGCTTCTTCATAAAACACAATAGGCACGTCCTCTAGCTCATTGAGGTCCTGGCTGTCGTATTCTCTTGAGTTGGATACTCTGTCTTGACACAAACAAGATGGATCAGCAATATTCTCCAAAACAGAGAATTCAGAGATACCATTGGGTTCTGCACTGATGAAAATCTGTTGGTCAGCTCCAGTATTGGTTGATGGGCGTGAGCTTGTGCTCTCTTTCTGGCTCTTACTCATGGCCTTAAGTGTTTTCATCATTTGCTTCTCAAAGTTTTCACAAAACACATGGCTGTCAAACCGGTTTTGAAGCCTCCTTTGTCCACCATGGTTATGATTTTGATCTGCTTCTTCTCTGGTCGGTTTGGATTGCTCTCTGCCTCTACAGTTGGGCTTCTCATGTGACCTCCTTAGGCGTGGCTCTTCCTGCACAAAACCAAACTTGTCAAAAGCAAACTGTTTCTTATTTCTAAATATCGGTTCCTCACTATCAAACAAGGTTTTAGAAGTGGATTTGAAAACGCCTTTGTGTGGGATCTTCTCATGTCTAGATTTCTTTTGAAGACCAAACATATTGTCCCTGCAAACACTAACTAACACGATTAGAAGCAAAAGCTTTCTTCAGAAGCGTTTTCAGGCAGCCTTTCCTAAATCGCAACTGTATCTTCCCAAACTGTTTCTCTCTTTGTGTTTATCACTCAATGATCTCTCAAAGGTTCTAAGGGAACAAAACCAGATCAAACCCAGTGAATCAACCAATCAACAAACGGATTTGAAGAAGAAAGATAGACAGATTGCAAGATTTTTTTTGGCTAGAGATTAACCAAGCCCTCCTATATGATCAATACTCTTCTTTCTTTTCTTTTTTCTTGATTTTGGGAATCGATTTTTTTTTGTTTTTTCTGAATCTATTTCTTTTTGCTTTTCTCCTTTTTCTGGATCTAGGATAGAGGCTGGCTCAACTAGCAAACAGATAGACAGAAAAGAAATCGATGGAAGAAAGAAAAGAAATTTGATGGAAGATGAGAAAGATGGAGTTAGAACGACACCAATCCTTCAAGTGTGCTCTGATACCAAATGATACAATTTTCCCAAGGAATTGCACCTGAAGGTCGGCTAAGGTTGGATATGAACTGAGAAGGTTACTAACACTTCACAGAATGGATGGATTGATAGATGGATATGCCTTCAACCACGAGGTACTAGCCTGGGTTAAGGTGATGTGGATCGATTGGTCTCACAAGGGGTGCGGAATTGCCCTTGATATTCCAACTCCAACTATCCTAGGATATGACACACATAGACAATAGAAGAAGGTTTGTTGATCGGATATGACACACCAAGCAACAGGTTTGTTCAACGAAGAACATATGAGAATCTCTCTCAAAGGGAGTTTCGAAAACGAAAAGAGTTTGATAAAAAGTTGATTATTGTTTACAATAGTTTTGGAGATACTTATAGCAAAGGATGTTTGGGGGTTTCAAAATTAAGATAAAACTTGAATGAAAATTAAGACTTGACTCTTCAGTTGAAGAAAAGGACTCTTGATCTTCGGAATTCCTTCAGTTTCTGAATTTGATCCGTCGTTAGGAAGGGGTTCCTAAATCCTTGTTCAAGCTTCCTAAAAGTCTTTTTTTTAATAGTTCTCATAATTTGTATCAGCATTAAAAAAAAAGCTTCCTAAAAGTCGATTCGGCAAGACCTCTCAGAATCCGAACACTTCCTTCCCGAATCCGAAGACTTCCTTCATGAATCTGATACTTGTGAAGATCTTCTTGAATCCGAACAGTAGCTTCCAGAATTGGGTGTTGATCAACAAGTGGGTGATTTGGAAGTAATTCAATTGTCTCATTAAAAACCTTCTTTGGAAAACCCATTGGGATAAAACCAAAGGGAAAAATAGTACAAATAGATCACTTGCCCATTTGCTGATTCCCTTGGACTTGGTTGAGAACCATTGGTTGATTGACAACCAAAGGTGTTGATTTGATTGGCATCAGACACGTTCATGTGGTCCTTCCAGAATTTGAGCATCATCTTCATGATTCGTTTAGGACTTCCAGAATCAGAACAATAGCTTCCTAATTTGTGTAGGACTTCCAGAATCGGAGCAATAACTTCCTTAAAACGGGTTGTAACTCCTCTTGGTTCAAGCTTCTTGGCTTTTAGGTCAGCTGTTGTCGTTGGTTCTAGATTCCTATCCTTGATGCTTGATATTATGTATTTTTAACGTATTTTGATTCGTTTTTAGTATTCGGTTTGAGTTTTGATTTGCATCTTTCGTTAGTTTTTCGAGTCTTTTCTTTTGTTTTGAGTCTTTTTACAGATTCTATGGAGTTCCGAAGGAGTTGGTGTTTACGGAAATGTTCGAGTCAAGTTAAGATGGAAAAACGAGAAAAGGATCAAACATAAGGAACGACCGTTCTGAAGAAGAACGATCGTTCTGGTCAAGCAAAGGAACGACCGTTCCTTCCCAGAACGACCGTTCCCACACTCACCTACCCTGCCGACAAAAACCGAAGATCGATCGTTCTCTCCCATGTGCCCGTTCCACGCTTCACCAACCATGCCGACAAAAACACTACGGAACGATCGTTCTCCCCATCAGAACGATCGTTCCCCGACAAAAGAACTAAGGAACGACCGTTCTCCCCATCAGAACGATCGTTCCCCGACTCCGCATCTCACCTACTTCGATCGACCATTGGGAACGATCGTTCTCCAACTAGAACGACCGTTCCCCGTCTTACCTACTCCCCTTCACCTTGGCCTATATAATGAACCCACTCTTGATGCTTCAAAACACACCATCTTCTTCCTTCTCTCTTCTCTAGCTTCAAAGCATTGCTCCTTCTTCAGTTTTAAGCTTTTATGTTTATGCTTTTATTAAGTTTTATTTAGTTTCTTTTAAGCTTTATACATTTATGCTTATGCTTTAAGTTTTACTTTCAGTTCTTATATTTATGCTTATGCTTTAAGTTTTACTTTCAGTTCTTATATTTATGCTTTACTTTCAGTTCTTATATTTATGCTTTAATTAAGTTCTTATAAGTTTATATCCAGCTTTTGTTATCTATTCAAGCCTTTCTGATGAACTTTATAATCTCTTTGTTTTCTTCTTTAATCATGACTGAGTAGATCTCTTAGTTAGGTTAAGGTTTGTCAAAGGAACTCATGAGCTAAAGGATTAAACACAAATAGGCTAAATAGAATTGATAGTCTTCATCCTTGTTGATCTTATTGCTTGAGTTAAACTGGCCACTTAATTTATGATCTTAAGTTAATTTAGACAACGACAGTTGCTAGGTTGCTAGAATAAACATTGGTGAGCAATTTATTCATTACCTACGACAGTAGATGTAGTGGAGAATTGTGAACAAATCGAACCTATCCTTAATGCTTGTTTGCGATTTCTAGTACCAACGACAGTTAGGATTTCTAGGTCACTAGACAAAGTTATTGATACCACGACAGTGGATTGATATTATCTTTATGTTTGAGTTCTAGACTTGTGCTTAATCATTGCCCGAATAGTTGTTTGATCCGTTGCTCTGAATCTCCTGCGATATTCCTTGACCTAACGCTTGTTTAATATAATCTTTACAACCGATTTCGCTTTTATTATTGCTATCTACAAAAACTAAAACATATTTGAATTGTCTTAGCTTTTGATTTAGCTCATTAGATCAAAGTGTGAAAACTGGTCTTCGTGAGATCGACCCCTAAATACTACTTCGTATGCTGTGCACTTGCAGTAGGAAAAAAGGGTTTAAAACTCGTGTATCAAGTTTTTGGCGCCGTTGCCGGGGACCAAATTTTTCACCTTTGGATTACGGTTGAATTATTAGACTAAGAACTTTACTGAACCTGTTTTCTTTTCTTCTCTGTTTTTGTGTTTCAGGTGCATGTCCACAAGGAGCACAAGGAGTAAAAACAACAAAGACCTTCTTAGCTTGAGAAACGACGAGCTAGCAAGGATAGAACGAGGAAACAGAAGATGCAACACACCCGTCAAAGAAGCAGAAACATCTGACACCGCCAACTCAGAGATGGGCGGACAAATAGACATCGCAGCTCAGCTGCAACAACTTCAAGCAGCCATGGTGCAGCTTCGTTTGCAACAGGAGAGGCAACTCGTTGCACAACCTGCTTTCGGGGACAAAGATGCGGCTCACGCATACTACCAGGATCGATCTGCGATCATTACCCCAGCCATCCAGAGGCAAGATTACGAGATCAAGCCTCAAATGATTGGCCTCGTGAAGCAACACCTGTTCCACGGTCTGCCTGCTGAGATTCTGATGGATCACATCGAGAACTTCGAAGAGATCTGTAGCACAACCGGCTCCAATGGTGTACCTCCAGATTTCTTGAAGTGCAAGCTTTTCCCTTTCTCTCTTACGGGAAAAACATCACGGTGGTTAAAATCTTTACCACCAGGCTCTCTACCGACTTGGGCCGATGCGCGAGCAGCCTTCTTGGATAAGTTCTATACGAAATCCAAGACCGCAGCCTTGAGGAACAAGATCTCCTCATTCGAGCAACAGTCCGACGAATCCTTCAATGAAGCATGGGAGCGGTTTAAGGAGTACAAGCGCGAGTGCCCTCACCATGGGTTTAGTGATGAGCAGCTGCTCAGCACCTTCTATGACGGAGTAGATTGGGACTACAGAAACGCCCTAAATGCAGCTAGTAACGGTGATTTCTACACTAAGTCAAAAGAATGAGCTCTGGAGCTGATCGAGAACCTAGCCGCAAGTTCCAGCAACAAAAGCCCGGAGTACGACAGGAAGAAGGTCAACAATGTGGATTCCAAGAAGATTGATGAGCTCGCGGCCTTGGTTAACCTTTTGATAAAAAAAGAACCAGAAGTCAGTCCATTTTGTGGACGAGAATGGGGAGGCACCTATCGCTAAAGTCCAAGAGGAAGAAACCAATAATGATCGGAGGGAGGTCAATTATGTGAACGGACAAGGTTTCGGACAGAACCGCGGTTTCAATAACCAAGGCTTCAACACTCATCCGAACCTGTCCTATAGGAGCACCAATGTGGAGAATCTGCAGGATTAGACTTATCCTAACCAAGGAAATCAGTCGCAGATGGGTTTTCAGAAGAACTACTCCAACAACTACCAGAACCGGCCATTCGTTCCTGATCAGAACCGTTTCCAATGAGGGAATCAGACAAGGCAGCCTTTCACAAACTCGCAACCCCAGCCTTTCACAGATCCGCAGCCTTCATCTTCAGCAACTGGCTCCCAAGACGAGCTGAAGAACATGATGCAGCAGTTGATGACGAGTCAACAAAAGGCGGCAGCAGAGATCAACTCCAAAGTTGACACCATGTATGTGGACCTTAATGAGAAGTTCAAGGCAGTATGGACTCACATGAAGCAGCTTGACACTCAGATTGCACAACCGCTGAATCAGTTAAGAGGACACCAGGTACTCACGCAGAGGTGAACTACGTGAATGGAAGCTATGTGGAGAAACAGAGCTTGCAAGCTCCGGCGTCTAACTCTCAAGCGAGAAACGTCATATCCTCAGAAAAAGTTATGAAGCAGTCTGAGGAGCACCCGCTCGCTACCCCAGAGCACATGCTCCCCCGAGATGCTCCCACCAAACCTGCAGAAAATCTTCCAGCAAGGGTTTATATTCCTAAAGTGCCTTACCCAGTTCTACCTAGAGATCAGAGGGAGATTAAGGCAGTCTTTGTAGAAGCAAGGAGTACACCACCAGCATTGAGGGTATTATCTAAGGTTGAAGATCCTGGAAAGTTCTTGGTCCCATGCTCCATTGCTGGATTTGAATTCAAGGACGCTTTTTGTGATTCTGGGTCTAGCGTTAATCTCATGTCAAAGGCTATTGCAGAGAGGTTGAAAATTTCAGAGGTAAAGCCTAGTCATATGACTCTTCGATTTGCAAACTGTGAGAGCCGAAACTCACACTGTCAAAACTTATATTTAGTGGGGGCTCAAAAATTCTATTTTTAAAGAACTAAATGACCGAAAATGCAAAAGAGAGATTTTTATTGATATTTTCGAAAGTACAAGGGAAATTAGCAAAAGCTGAATAGTCTTAAATTGCTAAAACTCCTAATACTCGGATCTGGGATGGGATTTACCCTTACATGAGCGTACATATATATACTGACAATCCTAGGAGGCTAAGACTTTAGATTTCCGATGTGGGACCTCATCTTTCCTTCCCAGCCGCCGACCTAAGCTTTTTGGGCCCGATATCCGGCCCGAGAGTCTTCCGTGATCCGTCTGTGCGTTCTGACCCAAATCCGGTCCGCCGATGAATAGTGATCCGTGAATAGTAAACCGGTGAATAGTAATCCGATGAATAGTAATCCAAATCTCGGTTTAAGCTCAATTCGATTTTTCGGTTAACTTTGTCTCGGGATGAATAGTGTTTTTCAACGGTTTTTCCCGCGTGAATAGTGTTCCGAGCGTTTTACGACTTCTGAGATTTGAACCGCCCATTTTTCGTTTGAACTTCCAGCCGCCGGTTCTCGTATCAATGGCCAGCCGCCGGATCCTTTGGCTCGTGTGCTTGGCGACTGGTCCATGGACGGCTGGACGTTCGTCACGGTCTTTCGGGGAATGTTTACAGACGTCTTTGGAGTCAGAACATGCACATGGATGATCTTCGGGTCGGTTCGGGCATGACGGTCGGTCGACTGGACGATGTTCGGACGATGAGTCTTGACTTGAGAAATGGTCGTGTGCATGTGATGAAGACCCGGCGGCTGGCACTTATCCCAGCCGCCGGTTGGTGTATCATGAAGATCCGGCGGCTGGCACTCATCCCAGCCGCCGGCCATGGACGTGTGAAAACCCGGCGGCTGGGATGAGTGCCAGCCGCCGGTTTCGGATGAGGAATACCCTGCGGCTGGCACTTATCCCAGCCGCCGGTTCGTATCTTGGATGGAACGTGGGTAGTTTGCCTTAGCTCGTCCGTCCCATGTTCGGATGAAGAAGACCCGGCGGCTGGCACTCATCCCAGCCGCCGGTTTCGGATGAAGAAGACCCGGCGGCTGGCACTCATCCCAGCCGCCGGTTTCGGATGAAGAAGACCCGGCGGCTGGCACTCATCCCAGCCGCCGGCCTTGGATGGAGAAGACCCGGCGGTTGGCAGTCATCCCAGCCGCCGGTTCGTGTCTTGGACGGGTCGTGGGCAGTTTGCCTTAGCTTGCCCGTTCCATGTTCGTGATTTGATCTCGACCTTGACTTCTCGTTCCGTCAATCTTCGAGGAGGGGATTTCGACCCCAACAGTTAGCCCCCCAGCTCTTTGCTTCCGTGGTTCGGAACAAGGAGCTCCGAGCTGAGAGTTTTATCGGGATTGACTGAAACGAGACGACAATGAGTTTTTCCGTTCGTCCGTTCATCCGCTTCTCTTTGATGTCTTGTCAGAGCATTGTTCATCATGGAAGTTTGTGCCATGTTTGCTATATCAAAGGAGTGGCTTCATTCATTTTTTCACATCCCCTTCTCAAGTTTTTTTCTTCATGTCTCTTCTTTGAAAATCTTCCTCTTTAGCAATGGCTGGTGAAGAAGGTTCTCCTTTCGGTCTCAACTTTGATGCGATAATGAATAATCAGTTCGAGTTTGATTTTATGTCCGCTGATCAGGATATGATATCAGTGGGAGGCCGGTCCTAGCAATGCCCAAGGAGCGCTCGATTTTGCTAATGTTCCTCAATGGGCGTCCGAAACGGCTGCTGGGAATGAGGACGTACCCGAGCCGGCGGCCGGGAATGATTTCAGACCCGAGCCGGCGGCCGGGAATGAGGTCAGACCCGAGCCGGCGGCCGGGAATGAGGTCAGACCCGAGCCGGCGGCCGGGAATGAGATCAGATCCGAGCCGGCGGCCGGGAATGAGATCAGACCCGAGCCGGCGGCCGGGAGTTCGACGAGTAGGGCGTCTTGTTCGAAGAGGGCGGCTGGCTCCAAGAACGCTTCCAAGAGGGCGGCTGGCATAGTAGCCGTATCAAGATGGGTGCTTGGCTCTGGAGGTGCCTTAGAGAGGACGTCTGCTACTTCTCACGTTAGAACTGGTGGTGTCTCGCCGAGGACGAGTATAACATGTGGCGTTTGGACTCCTCCTCAACATGTCGAGGACAACGGCGGGTGGCGCGCATGGCCGTCCCGATCTCTGGTCCCTTCCGAGAGTCATCGTGTTTGGCCAGAGATAGGCAACGATTCGGCCATGTCCGGGGAAGAAGTCAGATCGGATCGCCCGGAGGTGCCTATCTTCGTGCATCCGGACGTGAAGTCCGAGTGTCGTTCTCCCGGAGAAGCTAAAGCCTATTGGGGTGAAGATATTTTCGCTTGGCGGTTTAAGAAGCCTGGACCGTCTACGAGTTACAGATCGATATCCGAGGTCTTCAAGCATGGACCCACTTTGAGCGATCGGGATTCACTGGCCGAGCTCAGATACGACTTCCGGATCTCGGACAAGATTAAGTTCCGTCTCCCGAAAGATAGGGACAGGATGAACAAGGCGCTGGAGGGATATTTTGCCATGCACGAGTCGATGTTTTACGAAGCTTTCCTCTGGTTCCCGATCCCGGGAGCTATCTTCGGATTTCTCGAGTTATATGGGGTTGCGATCTCTCAACTTACCCCATCCGCTATGAGGATTTTGATGGGACTCGTAGTCCGTTGTGCCGAGTGTGGGATCAAGTTGGAGCGTGACCTTATACGGAATTTCTTTTCGTTGAGGAAAGTTGCCCAGTCGGAGTTCTTCTGCTCGGTCAACGTTCGGAAGAATGTGAAGCGGTTCTATACTGGACTTCGACAGCATTGCAAGGTTTCGCGACATGAGTTTTTCTACGTGAAGCGCAGCCCGCTGACGGTCGGTTCCGACTTCGGCGGCTCGGTTAAGACCGAGTGGAGTTTGCCACGTAAGCGTTTCATCTTTTTGTGAATTTTTCCTATAAGTAGTCTTTACTCCTTTGCTTCATTCTTCATAACTTCATTTCCTAGAGTTTCCGGGTTCGAGGATATCGTTAGAGAAGTTGAAAAGAAGAAAATAGATTGGGAGTGTCCTGATCTTTGGCGCCGCTTTCTTGACGCGAAAGATATTTTCGAAGGCCGTGCTCCTCCGAAGGGCCCCGACTTTATCGATCTGATGGCGATGTACCCCGGTATGGAGGGTGTTTGGAAGTACCGCCAGCAGAAGTATGGCGAGGCTGGACCGTCCGGAGAGGCGGCTGAATTTGATCCGGCGTCCGGGTTTGTTCTCCCGCCCGGGCCTGATTTCCATGGCGTGCCCGAGGAACAGATAATCGCTCCTCAGGGTTCCGATTGCGCCGCTGTTGCGGATAAAGGGAAGGGAACTTCCAACAGCCCAGACCGTCCGAGGAAGGGCAAAGTAGCTCGGACGGTCGAGGCGTCTAATCATGGTCTTCTCTTCGACGCTCGCAAGGCGGCGGGAGGCGATCCAGCTGAGTCCGTGAAGGTCGTGGACTATTTTGGAGCGTTGGCCTCGGCCTCTGCTGCGCCGTACGATCGTTCGGCGGTTTAAGGAGATCTGTCAGCCGGCCTTATGATGGTAATTCTTTCTTCCTTTGGACTTGTTTTGACGCAGTTTGGTCTTTTACTGATATTTGCCTTTCTTTGATTCAGGTCACCACTCGAGCTCATGCGACTCAGGTTGCCTTGGAAGCTTCGGAGAAAGAGTCCCGGAAGAAGGACAAGAAGATCAAGGCCCTGGAAATCAAGCTTCGGAACGTGGAGAGAAGGTCTCAGAAGGAGCTTAAGAAAGCGCTCGCGGAGGCTGAGCGGAAGATGGAGCTGGCGATCAAGAAATGTCGCTGGCAATTGGTGGAGAAGTACCGTCTCCGCATCGAAGGTGCTAAAGCTGCCCTCGCGCCGATGCGTCAGGCGAAGTATGGCGAGACTGCCTTGACCGAGGTCAGCTCGAACCTTGATCTAGTCCGGGATATTAAGTCCGGGAAGTCCAAGGTCGAGGTGGAAGAAGGAGAGCTGGAGGCGTCATTAGAGCAGCTCAACGGAGGAGGTTGGGCCGGCTCTTACGATCGGGCTGCTGCCGTTCTCGAGAGCCACTTGGTGTGCTCTCCCGTTTCTCCGTACCCGTCTCCGAATGCTGAGGATTTGGATTACGCAGCTCCTACTCCTCTTCTTGAGTATGATTAGGCTTTTGGCCTTGTATTATCTGTTTCTGTTGTGTTCAGGTCTTTTGACCTTTTTTCATTGCATTTGCTTCGTTATCTGAACTTGGTTACTCATATCTCCTTTCATAGAGGTTTATTATCTATTTGCTTTGCCTTAGATGTTATGGACTTCTTCGCTTGCTTTGCTTTTATAGTCTTGATAAAGGAGAAGATGGGCGGCCGGTATGTCTCTCTTCCAAGAGGGCGGCTGGCCCATTTCATAGAATGAAGGGCGGTTGGCCCATCTCTCTACGGAGGAAGGGCGGCTGACCGGTTTTGTGGAGTAAGGGGCGGCTGGCCCGTTTCGGAGTTGATTTGTAGCTTTGCGGAACGAAGGGCGGCTGGCCCGTCTCTCTACGGAGGATGGGCGGCTGGCCCGTTTTGTAGATTGAAGGGCGGCTGGCCTGTTGGGCGGCTGGCCCGTTTGGTAGAATGAAGGGCGGCTGGCCCGTCTCTCTACGGAGGACGGGCGGCTGGCCCGTTTGTTAGTGTGAAGGGCGGCTGGCCCGTCTCTCTACGGAGGACGGGTGGCTGGCCCGTTTTGTAGCTGATTGATATTGCGTTGGAGTGTTGTCCCGGACACTCGAACTTTAGACCAGTTCTTATCTGAGAATATTCCTGGGTTTAATACAGTATGTCGTTGTCGTAGGGGACCAAGCTTGTTCGGATCCCTCTTTCGACCGAACGCTTTTAAGATCTCGCATCAGAGCCGGTTTGATACTGCGTTCTCGAGATGTCTTTGACCAGTGTTCCCATGTCAGGCGCTTTACTGGGTTTAAAGAGTTTACTTTGTGTCCTGTACTATGCGAAACGCTGGTGAAAGTAAACTAATCAGAACATCGTTTGGAGCGCTTCCTGCAGGATCGCGGGATACAGGTTACGCCCTTCGGATGTTAATCCGGAAATTTGTATAGCGCGCTAGTCTTATCCTCTGCGGGATGTTGAAAGAACCATGGTTTAAAAAGATAGTCTTGTTGTGGCCAGCAACAGACGGATTCGTTGGAGAGGACTTAGGTATTTGGGAGAGATATCTTGATTGGTTGGTGGTCATGGATAAGTTACGAGATGCTAAGTCTCGATGTTTATCTGATTTTAAGTTTGGGTTTAAAGATGCGCTATGAGATACTAAGTCTCAATGTCCATCTCCTTGATTTGTTTGCGAAAATTTGGGAGTATGTATATACGGACCCACTCCCCCCCTTTTTTAAGGAGAGGGGCAACTGAACTCGTTTTTTAAGCGAGCTGCCTACGTACCCTTCGTGAGAAGGGATCAAGTCACCCGTAGTTCCATTTTTTTTTTTTTTTTTTTTTTTTGTGGCGGGAAGACGGCTAAGTATTGATAACGGAGTTGTCCGTTGCGGCTTCGGCATTTTCTGCGGTCTTTTCGGCAGCTTTCGTCTTTTCTTGGTTGATTTCGGTCTTCGTGGGCGGAACCTCCGTTTTTTCGAACCGTTCGGTTCTACTCACTTTCTTCCCCAGCTCGGGGGCGTCGTCTTCATTCTTTCTCTTCGGGTTCTCTCTCTGCGGGATGGTCGGATTCCGGAGCTTGTGCTCTGCCAGAAAACAGATCCGAGCCTCCTTCTGGTTTCCCCAAATGGTCTTAATTCCGTTTCGTGTCGGGAACTTCAGGCAGATATGGTAAGTTGATGGGATAGCTCGCATTAAGTTGATCCAAGGAGTTCCCATGATCACATTATAAATCGCGGGGTGGTTGGCCTACCAGATGTCACGCCCCTTTTTCTGAGGGTCGTGACTGTCACGCTTTATCCGCTAGGACACCAAGACTGGAGGGTTTGAGGCTCGGTTCGAAGGGGAGTGCAGGCCGAGAGTTGGAAAGACCCTTCGGAGTCAGGAAGACCGACCCGGTTGAGTTTGGGGTATCTTCCGCTGATCGTGGATCTGACGTTGAAGAAGGGACTAGGCCATCCCTGCACAAACTGGTCGGGAACTGGAGCCGTTTCCCTGATGAGCCCAAGGCAGGGCGAAACCAGTCGAAGTGTCCCGTAACGAGAAGGCTGACTCGGTGTCCAAGAGGGATATCGAGTGCCGCACGGTCTTCTGGAGAAAAGTCCGTGACAAGTGGTATCAGAGCAGGAACGTTGCGTGTTGTTTTCCCGAGTGCCCGAGGTGGGTAGAGGAAACCTCTATCGGTGGCGATGGAAAAGTCGAAAGGGCAGAGGGGAGTGCTCAAGGGGAGCCAGGCTTCCGAAGACTGAGGCCAAGAGGGCCGAGTTATCGATTTAGAGTGGGGGTGGGAGTTGCCTCACAATGTCGCAACGTATCGATCGTGGGAACATCACCTGTGCACGAGGGCGTGCATTATTTTGGGTGGTGGAGGATGTCACGCCCCTTTTTCTGAGGGTCGTCACTGTCACGCTTTATCCGCTAGGACACCAAGACTGGAGGGTTTGAGGCTCATTTCGAAGGGGAGTGCAGGCCGAGAGTTGGAAAGACCCTTCGGAGTCAGGAAGACCGACCCGATTGAGTTTGGGGTATCTTCCGCTGATCGTGGATCTGACGTTGAAGAAGGGACTAGGCTATCCCTTCACAAACTGGTCGGGAACTGGAGCCGTTTCCCTGATGAGCCCAAGGCAGGGCGAAACCAGTCGAAGTGTCCCGTAACGAGAAGGCTGACTCGGTGTCCAAGAGGGATATCGAGTGCCGCACGGTCTTCTGGAGAATCCCTCCGGCACGAACCGGGAGCTGGATCGTTCCGTCCGTCATTGTGACTTCACCGGAGAATCCGGTCAGCGACCTTGGATTTGGCTTTATCATAGACGGATCCACCTTCATCCTTTGAAGTGTCTCTCGAAAAATGACGTCCACCGAACTTCCGGTGTCGATCAAGACTCGGGAGACGTCGTGGTCGTTGATGTCCAACTCTACCACTAATGGATCGTCGTGAGGTTGGTCAAGGCCTTCGGCGTCTTTTTCGTGGAAGGCGATCCGGTCATCGTTTTCGGTGATCGGTTCCCGCGGTTTTGACTCCTTGTCTCCTCTTCTCAGAAACGCCTTTATGGAGGCCACTGTATCTCGGCAGTATTGTGACCCTCCGATGATCATGTGGATTCTCCTGCGGTTGGCGGCGGAGTCGTCTCCGTTTGGTCTCCTTCCCCGTTTGGGGGTCTCTTCGTCGGGCCTTTCGGGACGTTCCTGGTTAGGTCGTCCTTCCGGGGTGCCATTATCTTCTTCGATGGCTCCGAGACTCTCGAGGGTTACTCCGTTTCCGAGCTCCCCGGCTAACAGCTTTGCCGCGAGCCTCCTTCTGACGGTCCTGCAGTTTTCGGTCAAGTGGCCTTTGGTCTTATGGAAGGTACAGAAGGCATTCTCGTCGAATCCCGGTCGAGTCCATGTGTTCCACGGTCCCCTGTTGCGCCCATCTGATGGTCTTTCCGTGTTTATTTGATAGTTATGCGCTCCGCCCGGATTGGGTTCTTCATCTCGGCTAGCTCGCCTACTTCTTCTCTCGTTTGGAAAGTTAGAAGGTTGCACCGTGCCTTTGGCGACCAATTTTGATGATTGATGCTTTCCGGTTGGGACCCTCATTTCTTCCTCGTAGATGACGAAGTTAGAAGCACGGTGGAGAGCATCCTGAATGGTTACCGGTGGGTTCACGGTAATCTCCTTTCTGAAATTTGAAGTCTTCAGCGAGGACTTCTTCAGGGCGTTGATTGCGGCGCTGTTGCTTAGGCCGTTGATCTTCGAGACAATCATCTTAAACCTCTCGATGAAATCTCGAAGGCTTTCATCGGGCTCCTGCGATAGCGAATAGAGGTCTGCGTCGGATGTTGACTGTCTTATGAACAGCAAGTAATGCTTCAGGAAGGCTGCCGACAATTGCTCGAAACCGTCAATTGAATCTCTTTCTAACCTTGAGAACCAAGACAGGGCTGATCCTTTCAGATGCTCCACGAAGAGGAGGCAGAATCCTGCGTCTCTCTCTTCGGGTTTGAATCTGGCCCGTCCCATAGCGATATGGAAGGCTGTCATGTGGTCCTTCGGATCATTTGTCCCGTCGTAGAAGGGAATTCGGATTTTTCCCGGGTCAGAGAGTCTGACGCTAGTGATCCTCGAAGTGAACGGGATCTTTTGCGTTTCCTCTAGGACACGGTCGATTTCCGGGGCCGCACTTGTCGCTTTATGGACTTGCGACCTTACCTCCTTCATCTGGTTCGTGGTGAGTTCAAGGCGGGCACGGAGCTCGTCCAACTCGTTCCTTCGGCTAGTGGATCGATTAGCTCGGGTCTCTCGTTCCTCCTTTTCTTGCTCTTCGATCCAACGGAGCTCTTCTTCGTCCGCGTTTATGTCTCCAGCTTCGTCGTCAGTTTCGGCTCTGTTCGCGGTGTCCTTCGGGTTTTCGCCGTTAGTCACCGTGGAAGTCGGCCGTTCAGCGGTTCGCCCAGTGGCGCTCTTCCGGTACAGCGGGGGTGGTGCCGACGGTTCTCTCCTAGTTCCGATCGGGGTCTGCTCATCGGGATTCTGACGGCCCGGGGGATCCGCTCGCGGGGTGAAGATAAGGCGTCTTGCTTCGAAAGCCCGGGGGCCACGCATCAGCTCCTGGGAAGCTGCTCTTTCCTGCGCGGCCGTTCTTTCTTGTCTGTTTTGCCGTTCTGCGATTTCGGCTACCATGTTCCTCAGCTCGGTGATCGCCGCGATCTCCGGGGCGGCGTTGGCTGTTTCCGTGATGACCGGAGCTTCGATTGGCATTCCGTATCTGGTGAGGGCATTGGGGGAAGTCCCGGGATTCCCGATTGCTCCGTCGGCAAATGTCCCGGTGGCAGTCGCTCCGGTTCCGGCCGCTGATGTGCCGATGACGGGAACTCCTGTCCCGGCCGCTCCCGTGGCTGCTGTTCTAGCCGGTTGGTTGGTGATATCGTCGGTTCTTCTGGTCTTCGTCTTGGTTCCGTATCCTTTTCGTTCTTAGGGTTAAGAATATTTCTCGTCCCCACAGACGGCGCCAAACTGTGAGAGCCGAAACTCACACTGTCAAAACTTATATTTAGTGGGGGCTCGAAAATTCTGTTTTTAAAGAACTAAAGGACCGAAAATGCAAAAGATTTTTATTGATATTTTCCGAAAGTACAAGGGAAATTAGCAAAAGCTGAATAGTCTTAAATTGCTAAAACTCCTAATACTCGGATCTGGGATGGGATTTACCCTTACATGAGCGTACATATATATACTGACAATCCTAGGAGGCTAAGACTTCAGATTTCCGCTGTGGGACCTCGTCTTTCCTTCCCAGCCGCCGACCTAAGCTTTTGGGCCCGATATCCGGCCCGAGAGTCTTCCGTGATCCGTCCGTGCGTTCTGACCCAAATCCGGTCCGCCGATGAATAGTAATCCGAATCTCGGTTTAAGCTCAATTCGATTTTTCGGTTAACTTTGTCTCGGGATGAATAGTGTTTTTCAACGGTTTTTCCCGCGTGAATAGTGTTCCGAGCGTTTTACGACTTCTGAGATTTGAACCGCCCATTTTTCGTTTGAACTTCCAGCCACCGGTTCTCGTATCAATGGCCAGCCGCCGGATCCTTTGGCTCGTGTGCTTGGCGACTGGTCCATGGACTGCTGGACGTTCGTCACGGTCTTTCGGGGAATGTTTACGGACGTCTTTGGAGTCAGAACATGCACATGGATGATGTTCGGGTCGGTTCGGGCATGACGGTCGGTCGACTGGACGATGTTCGGACGATGAGTCTTGACTTGAGAAATGGTCGTTTGCATGTGATGAAGACCCGGCGGCTGGCACTTATCCTAGCCGCCGGTTGGTGTATCATGAAGATCCGACGGCTGGCACTCATCCCAGCCGCCGGCCATGGACGTGTGAAAACCCGGCGGCTGGCACTCATCCTAGCCGCCGGTTTCGGATGAGGAATACCCGGCGGCTGGCACTTATCCCAGCCGCCGGTTCGTATCTTGGATGGATCGTGGGTAGTTTGCCTTAGCTCGTCCGTCCCATGTTCGGATGAAGAAGACCCGGCGGCTGGCACTCATCCCAGCCGCCGGTTTTGGATGAAGAAGACCCGGCGGCTGGCACTCATCCCAGCCGCCGGTTTCGGATGAAGAAGACCCGGCGGCTGGCACTCATCCCAGCCGCCGGTTTCGGATGAAGAAGACCGCGGCTGGCACTCATCCCAGCCGCCGGCCTTGGATGGAGAAGACCCGGCGGCTGGCAGTCATCCCAGCCGCCGGTTCGTGTCTTGGACGGGTCGTGGACAGTTTGCCTTAGCTTGCCCGTTCCATGTTCGTGATTTGATCTCGACCTTGACTTCTCGTTCCGTCAATCTTCGAGGAGGGGATTTCGACCCCAACACAAACACCTCCTCAACAACATCGTCTGGCAGCATTCACGATCTACCTGTCCGAATAGGGGATTGCCTAGTTCCAACTGATTTTCAGGTTGTTGAGATGCGAGAAGGTTATGGCATGCCCTTACTTCTTGGAAGACCATTCATGGCTACAGTGGGTGCAATCATCGATATGCCGAATAGGCAAGTCTGCTTCTCCAAGATCGACAAAAAGGTCTTCTACAAAGCCCTTCCCATAGGAACCACCACACATGCCTCTTGCATCTCTGCAGTGGATAGCGAGGAAGCACGTGCTCCGATCCCGCAAACAACTGCTCCACCACCCGGGAAATCTAGGGAGAAGGCAAAAAAAAAAGAAATTGTCCCATATAAAAAGATTACGGGAGGTCCTCAAATGACTTTGATCCCTCAAGGATATGATGGAAACTCGGTTGACTACAAGGTGAAGTGCAAAGGTCATCCTAAACCTTTCTCTAGAGTTAGAGCTATTCTTCCATCAGAATTGAAAGAGAAGGGTACTGGTGTTGTGAATGGAATGCTGAGTAAAGTTCTGAGCATGAGGATGTCTGATTTTGGAGCCTGTTTTGGAGCAAGCTCTCAAACCAAACCTGATTGATACATGGCACCAACGTCAAGCTTAGCGACGTAAAACAAGCACTTTCGTGGGAGGCAACCCACCAGGTAACATGTAAATAGCGTGAAGTTTTTCGTTCTGTTCTATTTACGTTTCTTGTTTTGTTTGAGATTGTTTTTGCAGGCTTTTATTAAGTGTTCAAGAAACCGCTCTCCTGGGAGCGAAGAGACCGATCGTTCCTAACAAGAACAGTCGTTCTACACGGGCGAACGATCAATCCCAAGGATAGAGAGCAACACCGATGGCTCCACCAGCGACCACTGAGCTTGTGGTTATTTCTATCACCCTTGTTATATCCATTTTTTTTTGTTATGACACTTTAATTTTATTTTACGGGTTTCTCATTCAGATTTGTTTTAACCTGGACGGTTAAAAACAAGTCTGGGGGAGGAATTCATTTGTGTACTAACGGTGTGTTTTATGGATGTTTATTTCTTATTTTGGTGTGTTTAGATTTTCAAAAACAAATGAAAAAATAAAAAATAAAAGAAATTTTTTATTTTGGTGTGTTTAGATTTTCAAAAAACAAAAAAAATAAAAATAAAAAATTTATCGAGTCAAAACATCGTGTGAATTTGTTAACTTTTTGGAATTGCAACATGTTCGATGTCATTGCCTTAGGACTGTTTAGCATTGTTTGAGGATAGTTTGGAAACGCAGAAAAATCCATAACTTGATCATTTTGTGAATTTCTCAAATCATCTGAACTTAATCGAATTATTTGAACTTAATATGGACTTAATTTATCTCACTTAGGGGGTTGATAATCATGTATTGGATTTTACATTTAGAGTTTTCTTTGCATCATTTCTACCAATCTTTGCTAACTTCAAATGGCTAGACTTATCCTTAGTCTAGTACCACACCCTTACCATTTCCATGTTGAAACCCACCTATTTTCGTTTACTGTCATTGCATTCACGTGCAAAAACTATGGAGTATACGGACCGACACAACTTTTCTTTAGGATTGTGTCTAGATAGGTGGTCTCTTTCTAATTAAACTCATGGGATGTGTCTAAGTTATCTCTTTTTGAATATATTCATCGAAAATTTTCGTTTCAAAAGAGGATGAACTTTTAAATGGGTAGAAGTTTGTATTCAAGAAATAAGCTTACATCGTTAAAATTCTTTTGATGCAGATCTTAGAGACTAACCGGTTCCTTTATCCGATATATTTTCAGTAAAAAAATAAAAATAAAAATAAAAAAAGAGAGAAAAGAAAATAAAATAAAACAGAAGGAACCAGTAAAGTCAAGATAACATCTTTAAATTTCATAAAACGTCAAAAGAAATCATGTTCTTGTTTGTGACTTGTTAAATAAGGGTAGAAGGATTAGAGTTAAGGAGAGTTGTGTACCTCCTAATTGGTCTGTGTCTCACGGTGATTTTGCATAATGATTTGCATCCGTTTGTACTGCTAAAAGAAACTGAAACACTTGAGCCACCAAATACCAACCTTGATACCTAGACCATAACGTGTTAGATATTCCCTTCGTGAGAGTACACGCATTTGATATTAAATGTTAAATATTGAGTTCTGCTTGATCATGAGATTTTACTTATTTACTATGGTTATGGAGAAGTACAATGAAGTACGGTTTGATCTGAACTTTGCGAATGCGGTTTACGGGCAATTGATTTAGAGTATGGTCCTATAAGTTTTACGAGAGTCACACGTTTTTTCAAACCTCTCCTCTTTGTCAAATATCTGGTTTTGCTTGGGGACAAGCAAAGGTTTTAGTTGGGGGGAGTTGATATTATGTGTTTTTAACGTATTTTGATTCGTTTTTAGTATTCGGTTTGAGTTTTGATTTGCATCTTTCGTTAGTTTTTCGAGTCTTTTCTTTTATTTTGAGTCTTTTTACAGATTCTATGGAGTTCCGAAGGAGTTGGCGTTTATGGACATGTTCGAGTTAAGTTAAGACGGAAAAACGAGAAAAGGATCAAACATAAGGAACGACCGTTCTGAAGAAGAACGATCGTTCTGGTCAAGCAAAGGAACGACCGTTCCTTCCCAGAACGACCGTTCCCACACTCACCTACCCTACCGACAAAAACCGAAGATCGATAGTTCTCTCCCATGTGCCCGTTCCACGCTTCACCAACCATGCCGACAAAAACACTACGGAACGATCGTTCTCCCCATCAGAACGATCGTTCCCCGACAAAAGAACTAAGGAACGACCGTTCTCCCCATCAGAACGATCGTTCCGGGAGAACGATCGTTCCCCGACTCCGCATCTCACCTACTTCGATCGACCATTGGGAACGATCGTTCTCCACCTAGAACGATTGTTCCCCGTCTTACCTACTCCCCTTCACCTTGGCCTATATAATGAACCCACTCTTGATGCTTCAAAACGCACCATCTTCTTCCTTCTCTCTTCTCTAGCTTCAAAGCATTGCTCCTTCTTCAGTTTTAAACTTTTATGTTTATGCTTTTATTAAGTTTTATTTAGTTTCTTTTAAGCTTTATACATTTATGCTTATGCTTTAAGTTTCACTTTCAGTTCTTATATTTATGCTTATGCTTTAAGTTTTACTTTCAGTTCTTATATTTATGCTTTACTTTCAGTTCTTATATTTATGCTTTAATTAAGTTCTTATAAGTTTATATCCAGCTTTTGTTATCTATTCAAGCCTTTATGATGAACTTTATAATCTCTTTGTTTTCTTCTTTAATCATGTCTGAGTAAATCTCTTAGTTAGGTTAAGGTTTGTCAAAGGAATTCATGAGCTAAAGGATTAAACACAAATAGGCTAAATAGAATTGATAGTCTTCATCCTTGTTGATCTTATTGCTTGAGTTAAACTGTCCGCTTAATTTATGATCTTAAGTTAATTTAGACAACGACAATTGCTAGGTTGCTAGAATAAACATTGGTGAGCAATTTATTCATTACCTACGACAGTAGATGTAGTGGAGAATTATGAACAAATTGAACCTATCCTTAATGCTTGTTTGCGATTTCTAGTACCAACGACAGTTAGGATTTCTAGGTCGCTAGACAAAGTTATTGAAACCACGACTGTAGATTGATATTATCTTTATGTTTGAGTTCTAGACTTGTGCTTAATCATTGCCCGAATAGTTGTTTGATCCGTTGCTCTGAATCTCCTGCGATATTCCTTGACCTAACGCTTGTTTAATATAATCTTTACAACCGATTTCTCTTTTATTATTGCTATCTACAAAAACCAAAAACATATTTGAGTTGTCTTAGCTTTTGATTTAGCTCATTAGATCAAAGTGTGAAAACTGGTCTTCGTGGGATCGACCCCTAAATACTACTTCGTATGCTGTGCACTTGCAGTAGGAAAAAAGGGTTTAAAACTTGTGTATCAATGCTTTCCATGATTGTATCACGAATTGGTTATAAAGTCATTACTCAAGCTGTTAGCTGTTAGATCATCTTCTTCCTCGAGTTAGAGAGAGAGAGAGTTCAAGTGATAGAGAGAGAAAGAACTTGTAAATCATTCACGTTTGAGTTCATATATGCGCTGGTGCAATCCAGCTCCGGTGACGTAGTCTCTTTCCCACGGTTGCGGAGAGAGACGAACACCGGATCAACAAAATCTCGAGTCGTCTTCTTCGTTTCTCTGTCTTTCCTTGTTCCGTGTTCAAAGTCGTGAGGTGTTGAGTCGAGAATTGGTTCGAATTCGTACAGTCTTTATGGCTTCCTCTTCACAGCCGCTCATGTACGACTTCGGATCTACCACTCTGGTGTTGAAGGTATCGCCTTGCTCTCCCTTTTTTTCTCTGAATTTTCTTACTCTTTTGTTTCCTCTAAAAATTATTGGTCGTTCTTTTTGGATTAGGGATTGGAATTTTGCTGCTTTTTTGAATGGAGATATTGGGTTTAGCTTTACCTGTTTCGTTCAAGTAAGAAACTTTAAATAGCTTCATTTTCAATTGATTCCAAAATTGAAAACTTTTTAACCCATTTCTTGGATCAGTTTTTTTTTTTTAATTTCCATGACTAAATTATCCAGAACCGGGTTTTACATGACTTTTAAAATCTACCACATGTAGCTTTGCAGATTCAAATATGGAAATTGGGGGAGAAAAATAGATCGCGTCACTTTTTGTAAAGACCCAAAGAATGGACCAAATGGAAGCAAGTACCTCTAATTTCATCATCATTGTTTTTTTTCTCCAAAATAAAATATCAACTGGTAAGTAAACTTTTGTATGTATGTCTTTGAATTCTTTAATTTTCATATATTCACGAGTGTTCTTTGAATCTGTCAATATTTGAATCTCACCGTTCTCCAGTGAATCGATCATTTCATCGAGGAAATCCTCATCACACCCGCTCATGTCACTGTCTATGAATATAAGATTGAGATCAGTTAATGGGTAAGTTGCAATCAATCATCACATATATCTTATCTACTCGGAGACATGTGTATATATAATTTGATGTTTGCATTGGTACGGATTGATCTATCTTTATTTCTGTTCCAAACAGAGTCGTAAGGATGAAGAAGGATCTACGTTTGTCGTCAAAAGGTGAGTTTACTTTATCTCTTCAACTATGTGTGATTGTTATCTGTGTTAACTAGAATTGTTTAACATCTGGTGGATCATTTCGTCTTATTTCATAATTCAGAAACAAACAACAACCTCGGTTTCAGTTTATTGTGATGAATCATCGGAATATAGGTCAGGATTCTCTTACCAATAACATCAAATTTGCTGTTTGAGTTATAATTGGTTCTCATCGATTTTTCAATGATTTGGTTACATTCAGTTACTCCTTTTTTGTCATGATGTTCTAGCACAAGTAGTGATCTTCTGGGTTTTGTCAAATTTGCCTGGACAGATATTCTGGAAATTGCTAACATTTGTCTTCATGTTCTCCTTCTTACCCTCTCAACTCCATGGTAAAAATATTACATGCCGCATACGGAGGAAAAACAGGCCAGGTGAAGAGATACATTCACCAAGGCCCTGTTCGTTTCTCCATCTATCAGCTCCATCCAGATGGTCCATCCAGATGGTCCATCCAGCTGGTCCATCCAGCTGATGTTCGTTTCATTTTTGATCATTCATCTAACTAATCCATCCAGATGAGATGTTGTTTGTTTAATCATCTCCATCGCCATCTAAATGGAGTACAGTTTTTCCGCAAAATCGCAAAATCAAGTTTTCTCATCAAAACCGCAAATCAAGTTTTTCGTCAAAACCGAAAAATAAAATTTCCCGCATAAACCACTAATTAGGTTTTTTCGCCAAAACCGAAAATTACTTTTCCCGCCAAAATCGAAAAATTACGTTTTTCTGCCAAATCGAAAAATTACGTTTCCCGCCAAAACTACAAAATTACGTTTTCCGCCAAAACTGCAAAATAATGTTTTCCCGCCAAAACCGCAAAATTAAGTTTTCCCGCCAAAGCCGCAAAACTACGTTTTCCCGCTGAAACCACAAAATTACATTTTCGCGCCGAACCGCAAAATCTAGTTTTTCCGCTGAAACTGCAATATTACGTTTACCAGCCAAAACCGCAATATTACGTTTTTCCGCCAAAACCGCAAAATTAAGTTTTTCCGCCAAAACCGCAATATTACGTTTTCCCGTTAAAACCACAAAATGGCAAAATTACCGTTTTGCCAAGCCGAACGTAACATGCGATTTTGACATAAAATTTTAATTTTTTTGATTTTTAGGAAAGACTTAATTTTGCGATTTCAGCGGAAAACTATGATTTCTAAATTTTGGCGATAAAATATATTTTTGTGGTATTGACCAAAAAAAATTTTGATTTTACAAAATATGATTTATTTTATATTTGTTTTATCTGATATTTACTTATAAATAAGCAATTGAAATAAGAATGATATATTTGTAATTTGCTTTTTTGACTCGATCTCCATCCAGATGATCCAATTTGGTTCGGCGAGATGAACCTAAAAATTTGCCTAGATTTTTAAACTCAGCTAGATGGACCATCTGAATTAACCAGCTGGATGGACCATTTTTTGGTAAAAAACGAACATCATTCAGATGGTCCATCTAGATGGACAAACGAACATGACCCAACTCATCTAGATTCATCTTAACTACGTTAAAGATTAATTATATACTAGACCCGGACCCGCGCGTCGGCGCGCGGGATATGATTAATGTTTTTGCAATCACACACATAATTTTATGAATTTTTTTTTACCTTTGTGATATAATTAGAATTTATAAAATTATTAAAAGTAAACAATTACATAAAGTTGTGGTGTGTATTATTTTGTGAGCTTCTATTATGGCTTGATTAGAAATTTAGAGAAAGAAAGTAGTTTTACAAAGCAAAAAAAATCATGACTTACATCAATGTGATTGAGACACAAGTCAAAGTTATTTAAAAATAGAAAATTTAGGATACTAATATTTATAAAAATGTTTAGCTTAATATATTCATATTTGTTAAGATATTGGACTTCAACACTAAATTATACTTATTTCAAAATAATGTTACCATTCAAAATTGTTTTAAAGAAACTTTTTCCATTAACGAAATTTGAAAACACTATCTTTAGTGTCATAAACATACATATAATTTAATAATAAGTTAATCAGTTATTATGTCTTCAATTTACACAAATTTGGAATATTCTTTAATGCGAATTTGTTTTCTAATTTAGAAAGGAGATATATAATCATATCTTTGTCATTTTGAACATGATGTGCTATTTTGTGACAAAAACATGAAAATATACCATTTTAGAGAATTATCCATGATATAATTTATATTAATTTCATATTTATAGTATGATTATATAAAATATCTATGGATTTATACATATACGTATATAGTTTTAACTATATTAATATATGAATATTATAGTTTGAGAAAATTCACAGGCCCATTATATATAGGTTTGAATGTAATTTCACATTTATAAAAATATATGCTAACCCGTTAATTTATTAGTTATTTTTAACGTCATAGAATCAAAAAAGATTAATTAAATATCTTAACCCATATTAACAGATTAATTAAATATCTTAACCCATATTATTGTTATTTAAATATTTTAATAATTTATATGTTATGTTATTTACTTATATTTATTATTTGATTTAATAATTTAATATGTATGATTTTATTTTATTTTTGTTTTTAATTAGTAAGGAAAGTGGAACCCATTATTTTATATTGTCTGGATACTTATTTAATAGAGATAATGTTAATTTTCATAATCCATAATTACCTTTAATGAAATTTTACAAAATAACTTAATTCAGTGGCATTGCATGTAATATAACACATGGATAAAGATATTTTTGATTTTGATTTTTGTTTTTATATTTTCTATTTTGGATAAAGATATATTTTTGTAATTTGAGAAGTGTTGCTAATTTTATTTTGAATCGACTACAATAATATAATTTATATTAATTTTATATTTATAGTATGATTATATAATCTATCTATCGATTTATATATATATAGTTTTAACTATTTTAATATATGAATATTATAGTTTGAGACGAATTATATATAGATTTGAATGTAATTTCACATTTATAAAAATAAATATGCTAACCCGTTAATTTATTAGTTATTTTTAATGTCATAGAATCAAAACAGATTAATTAAATATCTTAACCCATATTATTGTTATTTAAATATTTTAATAATAGAAACTATAAAACCATGTAATTAAATATATTAAAAATTAACCTGTCTCACTATATCATTGAATAATCTAATATATATATATATGACTTAGTTTTAATATTTTTATTTTATCAAGTTATATATATAAATATAATTTAAGAATTTTATTTTTCAAATTAAAAGTTTATATTTTATAAATTATATTATATTAATATTATATTTGAATTATTTATGTATGTTTTATTTTTTAATAATTTAAGTATGTTAAATAGAATATTTATTTTGAATATATTTAATTACATGGTTTTATAGTTTCTATTATTAAAATATTTAAATAACAATAATATGGGCTAAGATATTTAATTAATCTGTTTTGATTCTTTGAGGACATGGAGAAGAATATTTTTGCAATCACAAAAATAATTTTATGAATTTTTTTCTCATTTTGTGATATAATTAAAATTTATAAAATTATTAAAGTAAATAATTACATAAAGTTGTGGCGTGTATTATTTTGTGAGTCTTTTTATGGATTGATTAGAAATTTAGAGAAAGAAAGTAGTTTTACAAAGCAAAAAAATTATGACTTACATCAATGTGATTGAGAGACAAGTCAAAGTTAATTTAAAAATAGAAAATTAAAGATACTAATATTTATAAAAATGTTTAGCTTAATATATTCATATTTGTTAAGATACTGGACTTCAACACTAAATTATACTTATTTCAAAATAATGTTACCATTCAAAATTGTTTTAAAGAAACTTTTTCCAATAAAGAAATTTGAAAACACTATCTTTAGTGTCATAAACATACATATAATTTAATAATAAGTTAATCAGTTATTATGTCTTCAATTTACACAAATTTGGAATATTCTTTAATGCGAATTTGTTTTCTAATTTAGAAAGGAGATATATAATCATATCTTTGTCATTTTGAACATGATGTGCTATTTTGTGACAAAAACATGAAAATATGCCATTTTAGAGAATTGCCCATGATATAATTTATATCAATTTCATGTTTATAGTATGATTATATAAAATATATATGGATTTATATATATATATATAGTTTTAACTATATTAATATATGAATATTATAGTCTGAGAAAATTCACAGGCCCATTATATATAGGTTTGAATGTAATTTCACATTTATAAAAAAATATGCTAACCCGTTAATTTATTAGTTATTTTTAATGTCAAAGAATCAAAACAGATTAATTAAATATTTTAACCCATATTAACAGATTAATTAAATATCTTAACCATATTATTGTTATTTAAATATTTTAATAATAGAAACTATAAAAACCTTGTAATTATATATATAAAAAATTAATCTGTCTCATGTTATCATTGAATAATATAATATATATAGACTTAGTTTTAATATTTTCCATTTTATCAAGTTAAAATATATCAATCTAATTTAAGAATTTTATTTTCCAAGTTAAAAGTTGATATTTTATAAATTATATTTTATTAATATTATATTCGAATTATTGATGTATGTTTTTATTTTTTAATAATTGAAGTATGTTGAAAAGCATATTCATTTATTTTGATTTTGTGATTTATAAAAATAATTGATATGTTATGTTATTTACTTATATTTATTATTGATTTAATAAGTTAATATGTATGATTTTATTTTTGTTTTTGTTTTTAATTAGTACAGAAAGTAGACCCATTATTTTATATTGTTTGGATAATTATTTAATAGAGATAATGTTAATTTCCACAATCCATAATTATCTTTAATGAAATTTTACAAAATAACTTAATTCAGTGGCATTACATGTAATATAACACATGGATAAAGATATATTTTAGTAATTTGAGAAGTGTTGCTAATTTTATTTTTGAATTGACTACAATAATATAATTTATATTAATTTCATATTTATAGTATGAGTATATAATCTATCTATCGATTTATATATATATATATAGTTTTAACTATTTTAATATATGAATATTATAGTTTGAGACCCATTATATATAGATTTGAATATAATTTCACATTTATAAAAATAAATATGCTAACCCATTAATTTATTAGTTATTTTTAATGTCATAGAATCAAAACAGATTAATTAAATATCTTAACCCTTATTATTGTTATTTAAATATTTTAATAATAGAAACTATAAAATCCTGTAATTATATATATTAAAAATTAACTTGTCTCACTATATCATTGAATAAATTAACTTATCTCACTATATCATTGAATAATCTAATATATATATAGACTAAGTTTTAATATTTTCATTTTATCAAGTTAAAATATATCATGTTGACAAAAAAAAAAAAAAAAAAAAATAGTTAAAATATATCAATCCAATTTAAAAAATTTATTTTCCAAGTTAAATGTTTATATTTTATAAATTATATTATATTAATATTATATTTGAATTATTTATGTATGTTTTATTTTTTAATAATTTAAGTATGTTAAATAGAATATTTATTTATTTGTATTTTGTGATTTAGAAAAATAAATGATGTGTTATATTATTTACTTATATTTATTATTTGATTTAATAATTTAATATGTATGATTTTATTTTATTTTCGTTTTTTAATTAGTAAGGAAAGTGGGACCCATTATTTTATATTGTTTGGATACTTATTTAATAGATAATATTAATTTCCATAATATTAGGTAAAACCAAAAATGTTATTAGCTAATGAATAGGTCCAAACAACTTTTTTAGGTAGATGTATCCTCCCTTAATAGTATAGACTAGACCCGGACCCGCGCGTCGGCGCGCTGGATATGATTAATGTTTTTGCAATCACACACATAATTTTATGAATTTTTTTTTACCTTTGTGATATAATTAGAATTTATAAAATTATTAAAAGTAAACAATTACATAAAGTTGTGGTGTGTATTATTTTGTGAGCTTCTATTATGGCTTGATTAGAAATTTAGAGAAAGAAAGTAGTTTTACAAAGCAAAAAAAATCATGACTTACATCAATGTGATTGAGACACAAGTCAAAGTTAATTTAAAAATAGAAAATTTAGGATACTAATATTTATAAAAATGTTTAGCTTAATATATTCATATTTGTTAAGATATTGGACTTCAACACTAAATTATACTTATTTCAAAATAATGTTACCATTCAAAGTTTTTTTAAAGAAACTTTTTCCACTAACGAAATTTGAAAACACTATCTTTAGTGTCATAAACATACATATAATTTAATAATAAGTTAATCAGTTATTATGTCTTCAATTTACACAAATTTGGAATATTCTTTAATGCGAATTTGTTTTCTAATTTAGAAAGGAGATATATAATCATATCTTTGTCATTTTGAACATGATGTGCTATTTTTGTGACAAAAACATGAAAATATACCATTTTAGAGAATTATCCATGATATAATTTATATTAATTTCATATTTATAGTATGATTATATAAAATATCTATGGATTTATACATATACGTATATAGTTTTAACTATATTAATATATGAATATTATAGTTTGAGAAAATTCACAGGCCCATTATATATAGGTTTGAATGTAATTTCACATTTATAAAAATATATGCTAACCCGTTAATTTATTAGTTATTTTTAACGTCATAGAATCAAAAAAGATTAATTAAATATCTTAACCCATATTAACAGATTAATTAAATATCTTAACCCATATTATTGTTATTTAAATATTTTAATAATTTATATGTTATGTTATTTAATATATTTATTATTTGATTTAATAATTTAATATGTATGATTTTATTTTATTTTTGTTTTTAATTAGTAAGGAAAGTGGAATCCATTATTTTATATTGTCTGGATACTTATTTAATAGAGATAATGTTAATTTTCATAATCCATAATTACCTTTAATGAAATTTTACAAAATAACTTAATTCAGTGGCATTGCATGTAATATACACATGGATAAAGATATTTTGATTTTGATTTTTGTTTTTATATTTTCTATTTTGGATAAAGATATATTTTTGTAATTTGAGAAGTGTTGCTAATTTTATTTTGAATCGACTACAATAATATAATTTATATTAATTTTATATTTATAGTATGATTATATAATCTATCTATCGATTTATATATATATAGTTTTAACTATTTTAATATATGAATATTATAGTTTGAGACGAATTATATATAGATTTGAATGTAATTTCACATTTATAAAAATAAATATGCTAACCCGTTAATTTATTAGTTATTTTTAATGTCATAGAATCAAAACAGATTAATTAAATATCTTAACCCATATTATTGTTATTTAAATATTTTAATAATAGAAACTATAAAACCATGTAATTAAATATATTAAAAATTAACCTGTCTCACTATATCATTGAATAATCTAATATATATATATATATGACTTAGTTTTAATATTTTTATTTTATCAAGTTATAATATATAAATCTAATTTAAGAATTTTATTTTTCAAATTAAAAGTTTATATTTTATAAATTATATTATATTAATATTATATTTGAATTATTTATGTATGTTTTATTTTTTAATAATTTAAGTATGTTAAATATAATATTTATTTTGAATATATTTAATTACATGGTTTTATAGTTTCTATTATTAAAATATTTAAATAACAATAATATGGGTTAAGATATTTAATTAATCTGTTTTGATTCTTTGAGGACATGGAGAAGAATATTTTTGCAATCACAAAAATAATTTTATGAATTTTTTTCTCATTTTGTGATATAATTAAAATTTATAAAATTATTAAAGTAAATAATTACATAAAGTTGTGGCGTGTATTATTTTGTGAGTCTTTTTATGGATTGATTAGAAATTTAGAGAAAGAAAGTAGTTTTACAAAGCAAAAAAAATTATGACTTACATCAATGTGATTGAGAGACAAGTCAAAGTTAATTTAAAAATAGAAAATTAAAGATACTAATATTTATAAAAATGTTTAGCTTAATATATTCATATTTGTTAAGATACTGGACTTCAACACTAAATTATACTTATTTCAAAATAATGTTACCATTCAAAATTGTTTTAAAGAAACTTTTTCCAATAAAGAAATTTGAAAACACTATCTTTAGTGTCATAAACATACATATATTTAATAATAAGTTAATCAGTTATTATGTCTTCAATTTACACAAATTTGGAATATTCTTTAATGCGAATTTGTTTTCTAATTTAGAAAGGAGATATATAATCATATCTTTGTCATTTTGAACATGATGTGCTATTTTGTGACAAAAACATGAAAATATGCCATTTTAGAGAATTGCCCATGATATAATTTATATCAATTTCATGTTTATAGTATGATTATATAAAATATATATGGATTTATATATATATATAGTTTTAACTATATTAATATATGAATATTATAGTCTGAGAAAATTCACAGGCCCATTATATATAGGTTTGAATGTAATTTCACATTTATAAAAAAATATGCTAACCCGTTAATTATTAGTTATTTTTAATGTCAAAGAATCAAAACAGATTAATTAAATATTTTAACCCATATTAACAGATTAATTAAATATCTTAACCATATTATTGTTATTTAAATATTTTAATAATAGAAACTATAAAAACCTTGTAATTATATATATAAAAAATTAATCTGTCTCATGTTATCATTGAATAATATAATATATATATAGACTTAGTTTTAATATTTTCATTTTATCAAGTTAAAATATATCAATCTAATTTAAGAATTTTATTTTCCAAGTTAAAAGTTGATATTTTATAAATTATATTTTATTAATATTATATTCGAATTATTGATGTATGTTTTATTTTTTAATAATTGAAGTATGTTGAAAAGCATATTCATTTATTTTGATTTTGTGATTTATAAAAATAATTGATATGTTATGTTATTTACTTATATTTATTATTTGATTTAATAAGTTAATATGTATGATTTTATTTTTGTTTTTGTTTTTAATTAGTACAGAAAGTAGAACCCATTATTTTATATTGTTTGGATAATTATTTAATAGAGATAATGTTAATTTCCACAATCCATAATTACATTTAATGAAATTTTACAAAATAACTTAATTCAGTGGCATTACATGTAATATAACACATGGATAAAGATATATTTTAGTAATTTGAGAAGTGTTGCTAATTTTATTTTTGAATTGACTACAATAATATAATTTATATTAATTTCATATTTATAGTATGATTATATAATCTATCTATCGATTTATATATATATAGTTTTAACTATTTTAATATATGAATATTATAGTTTGAGACCCATTATATATAGATTTGAATATAATTTCACATTTATAAAAATAAATATGCTAACCCGTTAATTTATTAGTTATTTTTAATGTCATAGAATCAAAACAGATTAATTAAATATCTTAACCCTTATTTGTTATTTAAATATTTTAATAATAGAAACTATAAAATCCTGTAATTATATATATTAAAAATTAACTTGTCTCACTATATCATTGAATAAATTAACTTATCTCACTATATCATTGAATAATCTAATATATATAGACTTAGTTTTAATATTTTCATTTTATCAAGTTAAAATATATCAATCTAATTTAAGAATTTTTTTCCAAGTTAAAAGTTGATATTTTATAAATTATATTTTATTAATATTATATTTGAATTATTTATGTATGTTTTATTTTTTAATAATTGAAGTATGTTGAAAAGCATATTCATTTATTTTGATTTTGTGATTTATAAAAATAATTGATATGTTATGTTATTTACTTATATTTATTATTGATTTAATAAGTTAATATGTATGATTTTATTTTTGTTTTTGTTTTTAATTAGTACAGAAAGTAGAACCCATTATTTTATATGTTTGGATAATTATTTAATAGAGATAATGTTAATTTCCACAATCCATAATTACCTTTAATGAAATTTTACAAAATAACTTAATTCAGTGGCATTACATGTAATATAACACATGGATAAAGATATATTTTAGTAATTTGAGAAGTGTTGCTAATTTTATTTTTGAATTGACTACAATAATATAATTTATATTAATTTCATATTTATAGTATGAGTATATAATCTATCTATCGATTTATATATATATATAGTTTTAACTATTTTAATATATGAATATTATAGTTTGAGACCCATTATATATAGATTTGAATATAATTTCACATTTATAAAAATAAATATGCTAACCCGTTAATTTATTAGTTATTTTTAATGTCATAGAATCAAAACAGATTAATTAAATATCTTAACCCTTATTTGTTATTTAAATATTTTAATAATAGAAACTATAAAATCCTGTAATTATATATATTAAAAATTAACTTGTCTCACTATATCATTGAATAAATTAACTTATCTCACTATATCATTGAATAATCTAATATATATATAGACTAAGTTTTAATATTTTCATTTTATCAAGTTAAAATATATCAATCCAATTTAAAAAAATTATTTTCCAAGTTAAATGTTTATATTTTATAAATTATATTATATTAATATTATATTTGAATTATTTATGTATGTTTTATTTTTTAATAATTTAAGTATGTTAAATAGAATATTTATTTATTTGTATTTTGTGATTTAGAAAAATAAATGATGTGTTATATTATTTACTTATATTTATTATTTGATTTAATAATTTAATATGTATGATTTTATTTTATTTTCGTTTTTAATTAGTAAGGAAAGTGGGACCCATTATTTTATATTGTTTGGATACTTATTTAATAGATAATATTAATTTCCATAATATTAGGTAAGACCAAAAATGTTATTAGCTAATGAATAGGTCCAAACAACTTTTTTAGGTAGATGTATCCTCCCTTAATAGTATAGATATGCTTATGTACTTAGTAATTATGTGTTCATTGCAGTTGTTCTTAAAGACTCATTTCACTCGGGGATTAATTATAACTCGGGGATGTTTCAGCAACTGCTGCTGCTAAAGTTTTGAAGAAATGCACGTGTATGAGGTAAAGTTAGAGCTTTGTTTTTCCCTTTTCCTGACTCTCTGAAAATTTGGGAATTTTTGCATCTAATCCTGGGTTTAGTGACATGAAAGTGTCATCATAGATGTAGCATGGCACATGAAGAAACGAGAATATATTTTAGTCTGTGGGTGATTATTGTACTTGGTAATGGGACTTACGGACAAACCAAATCCAACACCAAGTCAAAACTCATGAGAGAGGTATAAAGTATCTCTAAACTTTTTTGACTACGTCTTATGCTTAATCTTTGAATTTGAGGCAATTGCTACATAAGGTTTGCAAATAAACTATCTTTCCTTTTCAATCCTCTTAGTGAATGGGTAGTATCTACCACTTCCTCATATTCGACTGTAGCTTTGACCTCTGTAAGCTGACTGATATATTACATGCATGTCTTGAGTAGACACGAGTATCCCTCTGCTATCGTTTCTCACATTTTAAACAGTGTATGTTTTCTCAGCTCCCAACCATGAAACAGTGCTTCCATCTGCTGGCAAAACTCATGGTCTGGGATATCAACATGTACCATAATCAATAGTTCGGTTTGCTTTTAACTCCTTCAAACTGGATTAGTAAGTTTCAACTTTCAACTTGATAAAACGAAGATCATGGATGAGCAGCTTGAAATAAGAGTAGGATGCAGATAATGGTCCACTTGGCCACAAAGCAAAGATATCGACTTCGCTTCGAACAAGGACGAGTCTTGGGTCATCTCAACTGTAGCTGAAGACAACAGTTACATCTATGATCTATCAAATATTGATTGTTGCCTGTTGTCATAATTTTTTTTATTTATTTGTGTAGTTTTTTTTTTTGTGAAATTATTTGTGTCTTTTTATTATGTGTTTGGTAAGTATGAAAATAATTGGTTCTATTTGTAAGGTTGGAATTTAGTTCAAAGGTTTGTCAGGAACATGGCCTAACGTTGTGATAAAAAGGTGAATATACAAATAATATAATCGGAAAAATACAGATTTGGCAACATGCTCATGCAGGTGATCATCATTAGTTTCTTTTTAAATATGTTTCGAGAGCACTTCAATATATGCTTAGATTGTCAAGTTGTTAACTGTTAAGTGAGGTTTCATTTTTGTTGGGCATATCGGTAGACTTTGTTAAATCGAAAGCAAAGTAATTAAAAGCAAAATAAATAGCACCATCTGTGAACCAAAAACTCAAGTAGATACATTTAAAAAGTCAAAGGGTAACAAGAGAAACAGCTAGCCGATTCAAATAAAGAGGCTGTACACGACGAAGGGCAGATGTTTTGTCCCAAAAGATTAAGGATGTAAAAGACGCCAAAAAATAAGACATGATAAACAGTAAAGAAATTGTGGATACGATAAACTGATCGAGAGAAGTAAAGAACTTGCAAAATAAATTTGACTATTGAAAAAAACTCAAAGTTGTTAAGTAAGAAAAGATCTATGTCCACTTGTGTCGTATGTCAGAGCAAAAACTAACAAAACATAATAACAATAAGGGATACCAATTTTTTGATTAAATTTACAATAATGTTGACAAAAACTATGTATCGATGTTATTGTAAGATAATTTTTAAACACATATTGTTTATGACAAAACTTATGTTACAATTAGAAAACTATTCTAAATATAGCAAATCTTCCTAAATTTTACGATGAAAAATGACATATTTGTTAAGAAAAACATAAAAGTATTACAAATTATATTTAACTTTTTGTGTGAACAATAGATTTTAATTTTCAAATAATTTATTTATGCATTTCTGTATATTAATTAAGAATATCTCATCATCGTTATATTTAAAAGAAAAAATGTAGATAATTTGAATATATACCTAAATATATGTATGTGTTGTGAAGGGAATAATTTTTGTGTCTATTATTGATGAGACCTAAGATCTTTATATATAGGTTTACATGAGGACCAATAAGGAAATATCCCGTAAACCTATCCATTTGTCTAACAAGGTATGGTTAAGACTAATCTAGAATAAACTTAAGGACCGGTTATGATATAACCTCTAATGGGCCAGTTTAGTGAGTCCATACCAAACAGTTTTTAACACTCCCCTTGGACGAAACAACTGAGCCGGATGCTATCAAGGATCTTTGTAATACGCTCGGGGATGCTGCCTCATTAAAACCTTTCTAAGGAAAACCAAATTGGGACAAAACCTTAGCAAAGAAAAAGAGTACAACACGTATTACTCCCCCTGTTTCAGACATCACTAAAGTCCCTTAGTCGGCGCATGCTGATCTGATACATAAAACCTCTTGAGCGTGGAGGTTGGAAGCGACTTCGTGAACAAGTTAGCTGAGTTGTCGCTTGAACGGACTTGAAGCACTTGAATTTCTCCAGCCTTCTGGAGATCGTTAGTGAAAAAGAATTTGGGCAAAATGTGCTTCGTGTGGTCTCCCTTGATGTATCCATCCTTCAGTTGAGCTATGCTTGCAGCATTGTCCTCATAGAGTAAGGTTGGTTCTTCCTTCCCATCAGCTATCCCACAATCTCGCCTTATGTGCTGAGTCCTCGATCTCAACCAAACAGATTCACAGCTAGCTTCATGAATCGCCAATATCTCTGCGTGATTGGACGATGTGGCCGTGAGTGTCTGCTTCATGGATCTCCACGAAATCGCTGTTCCTCTGTGAGTGAACACATATTCTGTCTGAGATCGACCATTGTGCGGATCCGAAAGGTAACCTGCATCAGCAAAACCAACCAAACCTTTATCGTTAAGGTTAGTGTAAAACAGACCCATGTCCTTCGTTCCTTGTAGGTAACGAAGTATGTGGTTAATCCCGTTCCAGTGCTTTTGGGTCGGACAAGAACTAAATCTTGATAGGAGGTTCACGGCAAAACATATGTCCGGTCTAGTGTGACTAGCCAGGTACAATAACGCTCCTATAGCACTAAGATATGGCACTTCGGGACCAAAGACTTCTTCATCCTTTTTCTTTGGACCGAATGGATCACTGTCCAATCCGAGGCTTCTCACCACCATTGGGCTTCTTAGTGGGTGAGCCTTGTCCATGTTAAATCTCTTGAGTACCTTTTCTGTATGACATTTGATGCACAAGGATACCATCTTTGATGCACTCAAGATGTATTCCCAAACAGAACTTAGTCTTTCCTAAGTCTTTCATCTCAAATTCGTACTTCAAGTATTCTACTGTTTGGGCGATTTCATCAGGGGTTCCGAGGATGTTCAGATCATCCATGTATACTCCTATAATCACAAATCATTTGTTTGCAAACTTCTTTATAAAAGTACACGGACTGATGACATCATTTTTGTACCCGGACTTTACTAAGTATTCACTTAACCGGTTGTACCACATACTCCCACTATGCTTTAGTCCTTACAAGGATTTGTTCAGCCTAATACAGTGTTCTTCTTGAGAAATTTTCTTATCTTTGAGCTCAATACCCTCTGGTAATCGCATATAGATTTCATTATCCAGTAGACCATATAAATAGGCGGTTACAACATCCATTAACCATAAATCCAATTTTTCTCTTATGGCCAGACTTATCAGGAATCGGAAAGTCGTTGCATCCACCACAGGGGAGTATTTCTCCTCATAATCGATTCCTGGCCTCTGTGAGAATCCTTGTGCAACAAACCCTGCTTTGTGCCTAACGATTTCTCCTTATTCGTTTCTCTTCCTCATAAAGACCCATTTATATCCAACTAGGATTATATCATGAGGTGTCCGAATTATAGGACCAAAAACCTCTCTCTTCTTTAAAGAGTTTAACTCCACGTTTATATCATCTTTCCATTTAATCCAATCTGATCGTTGAGTGCACTCTGAGATTGATGTGGTAACTAGATCCTCATTCATTACATCAAGTGCTACATCGCATGCAAATATATCAATAATGTCGACATCTTTTCTGTTCCATTGGATTCCAGACATAACAAAATTAATTGAGATCTCATTGTTATCAGGAACTTCAGGACCATGACACTCGGCGTCCCGAGCTTCATTTTCCGGGCTCATTTGTGTCCGGACTATCCACTATCTCCTCGGTCTGAATTTCAGCACCTTTCTTAGATTTCCAAGGAGTCTTATCTTTGGAACCAATAGGTCTTCCATGTTTCACTCGTGGTTTAGACTCTGTAGCCACTTGCGGTCCATCTTTGGACATCAATTCGTATCGGTGCATTCACGGCTGGTATATACGATTTAGTTTCATGAGTACGAGGATCTTGCCAATTTAGGGATGTTTGATTCCATGCAATTTCTTTTACCAGCCGGTTTACTTCTCTTAGTGTTGGAAAAACGGATTCGTCAAAATGACAATCCGCATATCTGGCCTTGAATAAATCACCGGTGGTTTGCTCAAGATACTTTATGATTGTGGGTGAATCATATCCAACATATATTCTCATCCTCCTTTGAGGTCCCATCTTAGTTCTCTGTGGTGGTGCAATAGGCACATAGACTGAGCATCCAAATGTCTTAAGATGAGAGATGTCTGGCTCTTGACCCGTAATCAATTGGGATGGGGAATGTTTGTGGTCACTAGATTGCCTGATACGGATTATTTCAGCAGCGTGTAAGACCGCATGTCCCCAGGCTGAAACCGGAAGCTTTGACCTCATGAGTAATGGTCTAGCAATAAGCTCTATGCGTTTGATGAGAGATTCGGCCAAGCCGTTTTGTGCATGTACATGTGCCACGAGTGTTCAACACTTACCCCCATGGACATACAGTAATCATCAAATGCACGGGACGTAAACTCACCAGCATTATCCATGCGTATGGTCTTTAAAGGAAAATCCGGAAAGTGTGCTCTTAGGCGTATCATTAGAGCAATGAGTCTTGCAAATGCCAAGTGCCGTGTTGACAATAAGCATACATGTGACCATCTTGTAGATGCGTCAATGAGGACCATAAAATAACGGAAAGCCCCACAAGGTGGGTGAATTGGTCCGCATATGTCTCCTTGAATTCTTTCCAGGAAATTTATCGTTTCCTTAGTCACTTTCACTAGTGATGGCCTTACAATCAATTTTTCTTGCGAACATGAGACACAAGTGAGATTTTTAGGGATCACTCTCCTTTCTTTCAAGGTGTGTCCTCTAGTATTAGATATCAATTTCTGCATCATTCCTGACCCGGGATGTCCCAACCAGTCATGCCATAAAGTGAACATATCCGTAAAGGCTTTGTCTACGGTGGCATTGGCTTCTATCATACTGATCTTAGAACAGTATATGCCGGTAGCTATAGAAGGTATAGTCTCAAGGACTTTCTTTTGGCCTTGGGCGATTTTAACTATCTGAAGAAATTCTCTGTTTCCTCCGCCCATTGTTTCCACATGAAGACCATTCAGACGAATGTCTTGAAAACTCAATAAGTTTCGATTTGAGCTTGGTGGAAACAATGCATCAGGGATTTCTAGATTTGTGCCCTTAGGCATTAAAATGTTGGCCTGGCCGAAGCCTTCTATAAGGCCGGCCGGTCCTGCTATAGTACTTATGTTTGCCTTTTTGAGTGTAAGATTTATGAAGTATCTTTTATCTTTTAAATCGTGTGGATTGATCCTCTATCCACCACGAACTCGTCCATTCTTTATAAAACAAGAATTTATGTCTTAAAAGCCTTAAATTATTCATTAAAAACCAAAGAAATTAATCCAAAAACATAAAATCAAAGCAAACATAAAAGCAACAAAACAAATAGAACTCAAAGGCTAAATCACTTTAAGCAATCGAAAGTCTCATAATCCATGAGATCATTCTTTTCTGCGTCCATTTGATCGTCTTTTTCATGATCAAAATCGCCCTCAATGTCATGCTCATGTCCAATAGCAACTCCTTTTTAAAATCAAAACTTCCCTAGCAAGTTTGAAATCCGTATAAATCATTCTTTACGCCAAATCAAAACACAAAGAAAATCCTTCTTCCTTTATAAAACAACACCGAGTCAAGATCCCTTTTTTAAAATTCGATGCAAAAACCCTTTTCCAAATAAAAACCAATTTAAAACTTGTTAGAAAGTCATATCCATTTGAAACTCTTTTCTTAGACCCACTACCCAATGCAAAGCTAAGCATTCTAACTCAAACCTAATAATTCTCTTACATAACTTGAAACTATTCCTGCAAGGTTCCTTCTCTTAAATTCTATCATGCAAATTCTTAATCCCTATCTAACAATTCTAGCAAGGTTTGAATTACTAAACATGCAACCTATGGTGATTCCTTAAAAACTAACACACTTTTATTTACCCTTAAACATGCCTAACAATTCTAAGTTACGAAATACGCGATCTAATGATGTTTAAAAATTCACTTGTTAATTCAAGTTATATATAAATTCTAATCTACCAGTTTAATCCTATCTAACATGGTTACTATCCTATTAATATTAAATTAAAATACACCTAATTACTAACTAAATTCATTTATTCCTTTTCATGCAAGATTGAAACTCTACTTAATTCCCTAACGCTTAGAATTCAAATAAATTCTCTTGATATACATACTAACCGATTACTAAAGGAAATTTACCCCAAATAATTTCTAAAATACCAACTTCCTAATCACATGCCTAAATCTTCACAATCTCTAGCTCATCAAACTTTTAATCATGCAAAACTTAAAGAAACATCTATCAATTTAACTTTCAATCTACTCATGCATGCATGCAATACTTTAATCCTATGAACACCCTTAACAGCTACATGCATGACAAGAAAACTCTATACTATCCTCCTCTACTCTATTTGACTACATGCAATGCATTCTAAGTTCTATTCTTACCCGAAAATTAAGAGATTCAAGCTTAAAAACAGAGTTTTATCAATTAAGAAAAAGAAAAAAACCAATTTCCACAGAAGTAAGAAGCTTGAAATCGGTTTTAAAGGAGAAGAAACTAACTTGAAAACCCTTGAAAAGTAACTAAAATCACACAGAAAATTTATCATCAAACCTTTCTCAACAACACACAACAATCAATAAACTTTAACCCAACAATCAAGCAAAAATCGATTTGAAGAGAAGAAAGAAACAAGAGAAATTCCAACCCTGTCTCATCTACAGCACCATGCATGCACATAATGGTGTAGAATAAAAACAGAGGAGGGCTACCAATCACTGAAACCCACCTTAGCAAAATTGGCAAAGAGAAGAGAGAAGAGAGCAACCAAGGATTCCACACAAGCACTAGCTAGACAGCACCTTCACCCCATGCCTAGCTCTCTTTCTAACCTTCTTACTCTCTCTTTCTAAAACACAGAGCTTTTAATCTAAGATTTTGGCAAAAGATGGGATTGAGAGAGAAATGCTTGATATAAATAAGAGGAGAGAGAGAAGGTTGTAAGCTGGAGTAAGTGGTATAAATTTGTTTTTCTTGACACATAATCCAGTAGCCAAGCTGATTTAAACCCTAAGCTGCCACTAATTTCGTTCAGGATGTTAACACATGTCCACTTCATGCATAATTTCTTTATTTAAATCCATTTTTCTTCATTTTCTCCCCAATCAATCATTTCTTGGTTGACCCTTGCTCAAGCAGACCTTTTTTGTATTTCTTTTTCGTCACACAGTGTAGGAGTCCCATGCACTGGTCGAAACTGGAGACATAGATTCTTCCTTTTGGACTCTAGCTATTGTAAGCTTCCATCTAACATCTTATGAAGAGAAAAATCCATAACTAATGCCTCTCTTAACCGAATATTGTTCTGTTTGATTCTTTTCTGATATGTCTTTTATGATCCCTCCAAATTTCAGAATTTTTAGATAATCATAGCTTGCCTTTTTGAATTATTTTCCTCCAAGTACTCCTCTTCGTACCCTCCTAGAAATAAATGCATAACTTGTGTGCCCAATGTCCAAATGCTAATCTGCTTTGTTCCAATGCTTCCTCTTGGTGTCTAGTGTCTTAGGAAAAATTCCCACAATTTATTGATACTCGAAACTCCTCCTTTTTTATTTATTCCTAAGATTGGTCCTTTTTCTCGTAAAAACTGTCTTCTATGATTTTCTGCGTTGCTTCAGAATTTCCCTTGACTTGAATATTTTTGTACTGACTTCCTTGGATGCTTGTGCAGCTATGTGAGAGTCGAAACTAACACAATCAAAAACTTATATACATGGGGGTTCGAAAATTCTATCTTATAAGAACTTGAGGACCGAAATTGAAAAGATGATTTTATTAAGTGGTTTTTTTCCAAAGTACAAGAAAACTCGCAAATGCTTAGCGCCTTATATTGCGAAAGCCCTTATACTCGGATTCTGAATGAATTTCAACCTAGAACATGCATATCTATATATACTAGGCGACTTAAGGCGTTAAAAACACTTTTGGGCGATGTGGGACTCTGCTCCTTTCTCCATCCGCCGACCTTAGTCGGTTTGGGCCCGATCCACGGCCCAAATCCTTAGCAGCCCGCCTCTTTGTCCAGACTCGGTCCAATTTGCCTCCGGTTCACCTAGTCTCGGCCTTTTACTGAGATCAGATCCCTTCTTTGGTTTGATTGGCACGTGAGCAATGCTTCGAGCTAAGCGGTTTCGGGTCGGACCTTCAGATAAAAATTCAGTCCACCCATTTCTCGTCTGATCTCAGTCCGCCCGTTTCTTTCTTCAAAAATTCAGCCCACCATTTTCTCAGTCCGTCCGTTTCTTTCTTCAAAAATCAGCTCGCCACTTTCTCGTATAAACTCAGTCAGCCCGTTTCTTTCTTCAAAACTCAGCCCGTTTTCTCGTATAAACTCAATCAGCCCATTTCTCGTTGGAGTCCAGCCCGCCGGTTTCTTTCACTAGCTCAGCCCGCCCGTTTCTTTGGGAAGTCCGGACCTCCCATTTCTCATAAAGAGAAACTGGCTGGCTGGATCATGCATGGAGAGAAACAGGCTGGCTGGATTGTGCATGGAGAGAAACGGGCTGGCTGGATCATGCATGGAGAGAAACAGGCTGGCTGGATCATGCATGGAGAGAAACAGGCTGGCTGGATTGTGCATGGAGAGAAACGGGCTGGCTGGATCATGCATGGAGAGAAACGGGCTGGCTGGATTGTGCATGGAGAGAAACTGGCTGGCTGGATTATGCATGGAGAGAATCCGACGGCCTGGCTTGTCCTAGAGGAGAATATGGCGGCCTGTGATGTGGACATGCAACAGGACCGGCTAGAACCGATCATTCCTATTGTCAAAGATTCACCCATGACTCGATCCAAGACTAGACGACTTAGAGAAGGATTCAATGGAGCCGTGGCTGCACTTATCAACACTCAAGAGTTCCAATGCTTAAGGCCAGAACCTCCAGAAGAGAACTCAACTAAAGAACCTGACCTTGCCGAAGACTTTGCCCGACTAAACATACAAGATGAGCCATACCGAACAGAGCAGTGTAAGTCTACTCCTTTGGCAGGTACTAGAGTCATCAAGCAGCTGATATTCGAGTTGGAAGCTCAAGGAGAAGGCATGGAACGAGATCAGAAGGATGGACAAGAAGACCCTAAGGAAGAACCAACCAAGACCGAACCACAAGACAACCGGACTAAGCTAACTCAAGGTAAAGTGTTTTCATTATTAACGATTTGTGCAGGTAAAGGAGAGTCTCCCAGTGGCTAAAGAGCTCACCAGCAACCTTAGTTCGAGTCCTAGTAGAGTCATTTATTTTGTTTAAGTTCGGTTAAAGACAATGTTTCCTTTTTGTTTTATTTTTGCTTTTCATTTCATTAACGAGTTGTATGCTTTCCTTTTCTGTTGAGTCGGCCTTAGGGCTAGCTGATAGAGCTATTATAAAGCTCCCTTGCAGCCGTGTATTCTTTTTTCAGACTATTATCAATAAAATAAGGCAGTTCAACCTAGTTTCTTAGCCGTCGCCTAAGAAAGTGTCCTTGCTTGTTCTTGTGCGAAGGAGAGTAGCCAAGAGTGAGCGTTGCTGTATCAAGGAGCCTTTCATCCTCCTTGTGGTGCCATCGATCCATCATCAACCTCCATCAACAGTTCCTTTAGAGAGAGCCTTCGAGCCAGCTTAAGGAATCCGTATCAACTTCAAGTCTTGTGCCACAAGTCTTGTCGTACCATCATTCATCCAACAACCATCACGAGAGAGCGTCAAAGCCAGAGTGTGGTTCCATCATCCCTTGATCCAGACTGCATATAAGCCTCACCACCGAGTCTTATATCATTTTGGTATCAGAGCCAAAGGTTCCACCTTTGGTTATTCTATCCTTTCGATTTCCTTGTTTCCTTTGTGTCCTTGTTAGATCGGATTGTCTAAGTTTCTGTCTTTGTTTCTTGTTTAGATCTTGGTCAAAAAAAAAAAGAAGAGAAAAATCATATCGTGTTTGCTTGAGTCGTTTGTTTAAGTTGTTAGATTTCTCTTAGTTAAAACAAAAAAAATATATATATATATATATATATATATCATAGCTTGTGTTCTTGTTTGCGGCTTGTTTAGGATCTGATATCGACTTGTTCTTAGTCTTTAGAGTACGATCGTTTGTGGTTTAGGTTGCTAGTTCTTGTTAGCCTCCTTAGCCGCCGAGTTTGTTCACCCTAGGCTTGTTAGATCGAGTTGTGTCTCTCCTTAGGTTTGCCTTTTTCGTTTAAGCACTTTCCTTTTTTGGTTTGCCAAGTTTTCCTTTTTATTTTGTTTCGAGTTCTTTGCTTCTTTGTTATTGTTCCTTGTTTTAGTTCTTTATTTTGCCTTCTGTGGTATTTTTAACAACGCAAGGAACAAGCCGCAAATGGGAGACAACGCACCACCAGACGCCATGATACAAATGCTCAATGCTTTGTGTGAAGAGATGAGGCATGTTGGGCAACAAGTTGGCACAATGCACACCGAATTTGGTGAACGCATTGGGCGCTTGGAACAACCTAGGCGAGGACCCATACGAGGCAATCCCATTGTACAACCACGCCAAGAACACGAAGAAGATGATCAAACTGATCAAGAAGAAGATCCACCTGACGGTTATAGGAGAAATAACCAGAGGAGACACGAGCATTACCGGAGGAACCAAGGCCGAGAAGAAGATATCCGAGACAACAAGTATGGCGTTAAACTAACCCCTCCTACTTTTGCAGGAAAATCTGATCCGGAAGCTTACCTAGATTGGGAGAGGAGGCTGGAGCACATCTTTGAGTGCTACGGATACAATGAGAGGAAGAAAGTAGCTGTGGCAGCAGCTCAATTGACTGAGAACGCTCTATCTTGGTGGGATAGAACCGTAGTAAAGAGAAGAAGACAACGCTTTGGACCCATACTAGCTTGGCTAGACATGAAAAGCCTTCTAAGGGCTAGGTACATTCCTGAACACTTCCATAGAGATTTGCAAAAACGTTTTCTTAAGTTGTCTCAGGGAACAAGAAGTGTGGAGGATTACTTTGAAGAGTTTGAGAAGCTGATGAACTCTTTGGAGCTGGAAGAATCCGAGGAGGCTCTTATGGTGCAGTTCATTGATGGCTTGCAAGATAGGATAGCTAGGAAAGTGGAGAGAGCTCAATACAATGGACTCTATGAACTACTACACTTGGCTGTCATGACCGAGCAGCAGATTAAGCGCAAGACATCACTCAACCAACGAAACCGAAACTCACAACCGTGGGTTGCTAGCACTTCCAAAACTCAAGACAAGGGCAAAGCGGTTGAGATAGATTCTCGATTCAAGAGCAAAACCAATGAGACTCCCAAACCAACCCGTGGAGAGCAAGGTAAGTTCCCTAGTACTCAATCAAGGAACCGTGACATTATTTGTTTTAAGTGTCAGGGAAGAGGTCACATGGCTAGAGATTGCCCCAACCAACGCGTGATGCTCATTACTTCTACTGGAGACTATGAGACTGAAGATGAGAACGAGCTGAATCTAACTGATCAAGAGGAAGATCTTGTATATCCTGATCATGGAGAACTCTTGGTCACTAGACGTGTGCTAAGTGCTCAAGTAAACCCAACCGAGCAAGCACAAAGAGAGAACCTATTCCACACCAAATGCACCATCAAAGGCATGGTATGTAGTTTGGCGATAGATGGTGGTTCTTGTACTAATGTTGCGAGTCAAGTTCTTGTGGATAAGCTAGGCTTGGAGAGAACCAAACATCCGAGACCTTATCCTCTTCAATGGCTCAATGAGAACGTGGAGTTGAAGGTCACTGAGCAAGTGGTGGTACCATTTAGCATTGGCAACTACCATGACGAGATCATGTGCGACATCTTGCCCATGCAAGCTGGACACCTCCTACTTGGAAGGCCTTGGCAATTTGATTGAAGAGCCATACATGATGGACGCACCAACCATTACTGTTTTGCACACAATGGCCATAAGTTCAATCTTGCCCCACTTAGTCCCACTGAAGTTCACGAAATGTATATCCACATGAACAAAGGACCTAAGGTAAGTAAACCAAGTCTCTACCTCACTTCAAGAGACGTTTGTAAGACCCTTTGTACCAACGGCACTGTGCTACTAATGGTTTACAAAGAGTGTTTGAGAACAGGTACCAACAATTTGAGAGTACCTTTAGAAGTTCAGACTTTGTTAGACAGGTTCCAAGATGTGTTTCCGGAAGACATCCCACCTGGACTACCCCCCATCTGTGGCATAGAGCACCAGATTGATCTCGTACCAGGCTCAGCCTTACCAAAAAAGCAGCATACCATATGAACCCTGAAGAGTCCAAGGAACTGGAAAGACAAGTGCGAGGGGATACATACGAGAGAGCTTAAGCTCATGCGCGGTACCAGTCTTGCTTGTACCTAAAAAAGATGGGACATGGAGGATGTGTGTGGACTGTAGAGCCATCAACAACATCACCATCAAGTATAGGCATCCTATTCCGCGCTTAGATGATATGCTTGACGTGTTGAGTGGATCAACACTCTTCTCAAAGGTGGACTTGAAAAGCGGTTACCACCAAGTCCGAATGAAAGAAGGAGATGAGTGGAAGACTGCCTTCAAGACCAAGCAAGGGTTATACGAGTGACTAGTCATGCCATTTGGTTTGATAAATGCACCAAGCACCTTCATGCGCCTTATGAACCAGGTTCTACGAACTTATCCTTAATATACTAAAGCACAAGTCACATGGCCAATCAGGTTCTGCCACGTGGCTTGTGCTTTAGTTTCTTTTTTAAAAAAAATTATTTTCGAAATAAGTTTTTTATCGACTAAAACACTAAAAAAAAAACAAGAAAGAGACGTGGCTTCCCCGCTAAGCTCAAAATCCCTAATTTTCTTTAACTGTTAACACCACGATCCCTACAAAGCCGCCACCACCACCATGTAAACTGAATTTGTCGTTTAAATTAGTGGGGAATCATTTATTCGACATGTTAAAAATCTCTGGGTTGAATTCGGCTTCGTTCTCTCTCTTTTTTCTACCAGAGATACTAAACACTGAAAATATATTAGAGTATACTCCCATTTACAGAAGATGTTACACTTAGTTTTGTTCTTCCAATTTAAAGAATCCTATATCTCTTTCACTTCATTTGAAGATCTCATCTAATTTCTTTTTTTAATTGATGCAGGTATGATGTTTAAAGAGTTTTTCATATAGGATTGAAGAATTAGAGTTGAAAAACTGTTATTTTCTTCTGATCTCATCTCATTTCTCTTTCCAGATGATAGAGAATAACAATGGTGAGAAATCGACAGGAGAAGAAGAGCCAAGATATTGATTACGGAACAAGTACAAAATTTCGTAATCTTCTTCTTCCATGCTCTCTGATCTTCGGCAAACGTTATGGGTTTGATGTTGATTTTTTAAAAGTGTTTTGCAGGTTTGTCTCCAACGAAACCCTTGCTCTGGAGATGATAGATTTCAGCTGGTCTAATATCAGCATTTCCGGACACAAATCAAAGCTGATATTAGACCATTTATAGGTTTGCTTCTTGGTTTGTTCTTTGTAACCACAGGAACTTCCATGGACATGGAGGTAAAGTGTTATAATGCTTTGCATAAAGATTCAACATGGTTTCAAAATTTGAAGACATATTCAAGAATTTCATAGATTTTAGACAGACTTATGGCTTTGTTTCTTCGTCTCTGGGGTTTTGTAATGCGGCGGAGTTTGGTTATACGATGAAGTCAGAAATTGCTCAAAGTCTCTCTTTTTTTTTAATTTCAAAAATATTCAGGATTCTGATTAAACTTCTCAAACTTGAGATCTCTGCGTCTATGTGTGAGATTTGGTGACTTGAGATTGTGAGGTGATCAAAGGGTGTCTACTTGATTCGTAGGAGTTTAAGGGTTTAATAGGTCCTTTGATCCTGAGATTTCTCTTTCTTATTCATCAGATGAGATTTTTTCCCATCTCTATCTTTTATTATCAGTGGTCTACAACATTCTGTTCAATCTCTCTTTTTCATCTCTTTTTTTTTCAGGTTTTTTATTCTTTGAAACGATAGTGTTATGATTGATGTATTAGAGCAATGTCTATTTTTTGTTATATAGGAAGCTTTGGAAGCTCATGATGGAGCAAGCAAAGGCAAATACACGATTGGACTTGGCCAAAACTGCTTAGCTTTTTGCACAGAGCTTGAAGATGTAATCTCAATGAGGTAATTGTTTTCGTTTGACTACAGGTCATTGCTTATTTGTTTGCATTGAAAACTGAGTGTTGAGGGGAGGTATCACTGTTACGCGTTGAATCTAAGATTACTTCAAACAGGATGATATTCCAGTCTTAGTCAGCTTCTCCTATTGAAAAAAGAAGTGGAAATTAACAAGATTCAGGTACTTAATGCCTTCACTTTCCAGATTTTTGTAAATGATTGTTCTATCTAGAATGAATCTTCATCTCTTTTAATTCGTGTTTAGGCATCCATAGCAAAAACTGTTGAAGAAAAATTTAGTGGTGAGCGACGACGTAACTTGCTAAAGGAGCAGCTCAAGACTATAAAACAGGTTTTCATCGCCTCTCAAATGATGGTTGCTCTTTATGATGTATAGTGTCATTGGTTGATGACTATTGAGTGTCCCAACGCAGGAGCTTGGGGTGGAGACAGATAGTAAATCTGCATTTTCTGGTTAGTACTACTAGCCTACTACCACAGGAATATTTTCGATTCTATGTTTTTATTATAGCAGAGAGATTCAAACTTTCAGATATTGCACCAATGTGAATTCATGACGCCAAATTTTCTGTAGTCCGAGAGTTGTGTGTCAATGACTGTAAAACAACTGAAGCTAATAAAGTAAAGTTTGGTTCTTCTCTGCAGAAAAGTCTAGGGAAAGGATTCAGGATTGACCTTATTAAAGACAAAATTCCAAAGCACGTATTAAAAGTCATAGAAGAAGAGCTTACAAAACTGCAGTGTTTAGAAGCCACTTCAAGCGAATTCGATGTGTCTCTTAAGTACCTTGATTGGTTGACCTTGCTGTCGTGGGGAAACCTCAGATTTGCCGTTTGTAAATGATTTATTTACTTCCTTTTGCACTGATTGAGAAGTCTCATCTATATTATCATATTAAATGTGGTTTGCAGTGATGAGAATTTTAATGTCTTACGGGCAGAAAATATTCTTGACGAGGATCATTACGGATTATCTGATGTAAAAGAAAGAATCGTAGAGTTTATTGCTGTGGGAAGTCTTAGAGGCACTTCACAAGGTCGTATCTTTGTCTGATCTCACTCTTCTTTGCTGAAAAGATTTATAAAGTTGTGAAAACTGAAAGTTTGTAAAACTATATACTAACATTTTTCTGTAATAAATTTTGAAATCTCTGAAGGTCTTTTTACTATTTTTTTTGGCAATTCTAATATAATTAATATAAAACAGTAAAGATGTAAAGTTACAGGGTACACCATATCACATTTCTAACTTTATATTATGTTTCTTTTTTTTGTCACCAAACATTATATTAAGTTAAGTTAATTATTTGTTAATCCGTACATAGTACATATATAATTAATAGTATAAATTTAGCCCGTGTCTATCGTAGCTCTATTAGTTCAATCTATATTTATTTTTTTAACTATTTATACGGATAATAATAATATTACTTAAAAATCCTAATTATAACAGTATAAACCAATGGTAATAATTTTTTGTTTTTAAGCGTTTTCAAATTTTAAATTATGATTTATATTGATTTACATAATATTTATATTTTTAATTATTTTTACAAATATTAATATTACTTAGAAATTCTAATTCTCGTGCAACGCACGAGCTAAATACTAGTATAAGTAAATTCGTAGTTGTCTATTTTGATGACATACTTATCTATAGTAAGAACCTAAGTGATCATCTACATCATCTTGAACTAGTGCTTAAAACGCTTCGAAAGGAAGGTCTATATGCCAACCTCAAGAAGTGCACCTTTTGTACTAATGAGCTTGTCTTTTTAGGATTTGTTGTTAGTGAGCAGGGTTTAAGAGTGGATGAGGAGAAGATCAAAGCGATCAAAGAATGGCCCACACCAACAACAATCAGACATGTGAGAAGCTTTCACGGATTGGCTAGCTTCTATAGGAGATTTGTGCGAGACTTCAGCACCCTTGCTGCTCCACTTACTGTCGTGATCAAGAAGAATGTACCATTCTCATGGGGACCCTCGTAAGAAGCAGCTTTCAACACGCTAAAGGAGAAACTGACTGAAGCACCGGTTCTTGCTCTACCAGACTTTGAAGAGATGTTTGAAGTAGAATGTGATGCATCCGGACTGGGCATAGGAGCTATGCTACACCAGAGGAAGAGACCCGTGGCATTCTTTAGTGAGAAACTGAGTGGAGCTACACTCAACTACCCAACATATGACAAGGAGTTATATGCATTGGTTCGTGCCTTAGAAACATGGCAACATTACTTGCTTCCCAAGGAGTTCATAATCCACACTGACCACGAGACCTTGAAGCATCTAAGAGGCCAAACTTCCTTGAAGAGATGACATGCCAAGTGGTTGGAGTTCATAGAAACATTCCCTTACGCGATCAAGTACAAGAAAGGGAAGGAGAATGTGGTGGCTGATGCATTATCTAGGCGGTTCATTCTCATATCAACAATGGAGGCCAAAGTACTTGGGTTTGAACACATGAAGGAGCTATACAAAGATGATCCGGAGCTAGGAGAAGCTTATCAAGAATGTGGCAAAGGAGCTTTTGGATCTTTCTACTTACATGATGGCTTTCTTTTCAGGGATAAGAGATTGTGTATTCCCCAATGCTCAATGCGAGACTTGATACTCACGGAAGCACATGGAGGAGGACTTATGGGACACTTCGGTGTAGACAAAACACTGGCTGGGGTAGCTGATCATTTCTTTTGGCCACACTTGAAGAAGGACGTAGAGGAGCATTGCTCCAGATGTGTGCCTTGTCACAAAGCCAAATCCAGGTTACACCCACATGGCCTTTACTTACCTTTACCTATTCCTAACGCACCTTGGGTGGATGTGTCTATGGATTTTTTGTTAAGACTACCCAAGATCAGACACAAGGGTTCTATTCTTGTTGTTGTGGATCGTTTTTACAAGATGGCACACTTCATACCTTGTCACAAATCCAATGATGCTACACAAACCGCGGATTTGTTTTTCAAAGAGGTGGTACGTTTGCATGAGGTGCCAAGGACCATAGTCTCTGACCGAGATACGAAGTTCCTCAGCCATTTCTGGAGGACCCTATGGAAAAAACTTGGAACGAAGTTGCTATTTTCCACGACTTGCCATCCTCAAACAGATGTACAAACAGAAGTGGTAAACCGTACTCTCTCTACACTCTTAAGGGTAACTCTTGGTTGTAATTCAAAAACATGGTTAGATTGTTTGCCATTCATCGAATTTGCTTATAACCATGCTACTCATTCTACTACTAAGATGTCACCATATGAAGTTGTTTATGGTTTTAATCCACTAACCCCACTTGATCTTACGCCAATTCCACAAATTGAGCAAGTTAATCTAGATGGTGTCAGGAAAAATGAGTTTGTTAAGAAGCTTCACGAGAAGGCTAGAGAGAAAATCTTAAAGAAAACCGAGAACTACAAGAAGCAAGCTGATAAAGGACGCAAAGAGATGGTGTTTGAACCAGGAGAATGGGTGTGGTTACATTTCGGACAAGAAAGGTTTCCTACTCAAAGAAGCTCCAAACTTGCACCGCGTGGAGATGGACCATTTAGAGTGTTAGAATGCATCAACAACAATGCGTATAAGCTGGAGCTGCCAGGTGATATGAAAGTGTCTAATAGTTTTAATGTTACTGATCTGTCTCCTTATGATGCAGAAGATACAGTTTTGAGGACAAAACCTTTAGAAGAGGGAGGGAATGATGTGGACATGCAACCGGACCAGCTAGAACCGATCATTCCTATTGTCAAAGATTCACCCATGACTCGATCCAAGACTAGACGACTTAGAGAAGGATTCAATGGAGCCGTGGCTGCACTTATTAACACTCAAGAGTTCCAATGCTTAAGGCCAGAACCTCCAGAAGAGAACTCAACTAAAGAACCTGACCTTACCGAAGACTTTGCCCGACTAAACCTACAAGATGAGCCATACCGAACAGAGCAATGTAAGTCTACTCCTTTGGTAGGTACTAGAGTCATCAAGCAGCTGATATTCGAGTTGGAAGCTCAAGGAGAAGGCATGGAACGAGATCAGAAGGATGGACAAGAAGACCCCAAGGAAGAACCAACCAAGACCGAACCACAAGACAATCGGACTAAGCTAACTCAAGGTAAAGTGTTTTCATTATTAACGATTTGTGCAGGTAAAGGAGAGTCTCCCAGTGGCTAAAGAGCTCACCAGCAACCTTAGTTCGAGTCCTAGTAGAGTCTTTTATTTTGTTTAAGTTCGGTTAAAGACAATGTTTCCTTTTTGTTTTATTTTTTTGCTTTTCATTTTATTTACGAGTTGTATGCTTTCCTTTTCTGTTGAGTCGGCCTTAGGGCTAGCTGATAGAGCTATTATAAAGCTCCCTTGCAGCCGTGTATTCTTTTTCAGACTATTATCAATAAAATAACGGAGTTCAACCTAGTTTCTTAGCCGTCGCCTAAGAAAGTGTCCTTGCTTATTCTTGTGCAAAGGAGAGTAGCCAAGAGTGAGTGTTGCTGTATCAAGGAGCCTTTCATCCTCCTTGTGGTGCCATCGATCCATCATCAACCTCCATCAACCGTTCCTTTAGAGAGAGCCTACGAGCCAGCTTAAGGAATCGGTATCAACTTCAAGTCTTGTGCCACAAGTCTTGTTGTACCATCATTCATCCAACAACCATCACGAGAGAGCGTCAAAGCCAGCGTGTGGTTCCATCATCCCTTGATCCAGACCGCATATAAGCCTCACCACCGAGTCTTATATCACCCTGGGATGTTCAAGGAGAGAATCTGGCGGCCTGGCTTGTCCTAGAGGAGAATGTGGTGGCCTGGTATGTTCAAGGAGAGAATCCGGTGCCCTGGCTTGTCCTAAAGGAGAATGTGGCGGCTTGGGATGTTCAAGGAGAGAATCCAGCGCCCTGGCTTTACTTTTGTAGTAACGTTATGTTCTTTAGTCCGTCAGTCTCCGAGGAGTGGGTTTCGACCCCAACAGTTAGCCCCCCAGCTCATTGATTCCGCTTGCTGAAGTTAGGAACTTTACATAGAGCGTTTACCGGGATTGATGGACAAAGAGCTCGGATAGTATGCCTTGAGGCGAGTCGGCTGTGTGCAGAAGAAACCGGCGCCTTGGACAATAGGAAAAGGCGGTTTGTTGTTTTTTTTTTTTTTTTTTTTCTTTTTTTGGTAGATCCAAGGCCGGCTGCCTGAATTGCGTTCGTGTCCGAGATTCCTGGAGGGTTTGGCTCGGGAATTGGAAATTCTTACTTCTTTTTGGGTTAGGGTAATGGAAAATCTTGTTCCTTGTCGAGTTGGGATTTAGGACTGCCCTAATGTATATATACTCACCCCTTTTCCTACTTCTGTCCTCAAAGAAATTTTTTGAGCGTTTACTTTTTCCCAAGCTCTTCGAAAAACCCATATCCTGTTCTGAGTTGTCCGACCATGGCCGGGTTAACCTTTCGTGAGTGGAAGGAGAAGGAAAAGCGGGAGAAGGAAGCGAGAGATAAAGGCGGGCTGACAGAGTCGATTTCGCTCGGGAAACTGACTACTTGTCCTTCGGAAACGAAATTACCCGAGGTCGGATCGGCCATTCCACCTTTGGAGTGGCCTGTTAACAAACTGGCCCTGTCGACAGTTCTTGTTACTCTTTTGAGGAAAGAGACGATCATGGAGTCGAGGGGTAAAGCGATCCGTCCTTCCGAGGGTCAGTCAACAACTCGGAGGGTTGTCTATGGTTTGACTAAAGAGGGTTCTACGCTGCATAAGAAACAGGTGGACTGCCCTGCTGATGGCGGCGCGCAGGCGGTCATAGGTTATTCGCTTGAGGTGAAGCTTCCAGAGAATATGCCCACAAATCCTTCTCAGGGACTTGACTTCCCTGAAGCGGTGTGTGGTAATCGCCGATAATCCGCGAGGAGTTTCTCCATGATCGCGGATGCGGGTTTTAGACTTCCACCTTGGGATAGTTTGGAGGAGTCCGAGAGATATGCGGACATGGCCCACTCTGGGATGAAGGTCTGACTTTGTTCCTTGAAAGAAATTGGCGGTTTGCTTTCTTTCCGTTTATTGATACTTCTTGTTTTTCCTTTTTGCAGTTCATCTCTTCCGTCAACAAGTGTGTCAGCTTGTACGATGCTGCTATCCGTGGGATCCGCAAGCGTGCCGAAGGTGATGCTAGGTCAGTCCGAAGAAAGCTCAACGACCTAGAAGCGTCAAGTTCTGGATGAGTCAAGTCGCTTGAGAAACAACTCTCTAAACAGCGAGTGGAAAAAGACAATGCGGTTTATGCGTCAATTCGCCTAGAGGCCACCGTCAAGCGTCAGTCCGACGATCTTGCGGTTGTGAAAAATCAACTGAAGAGCCTCAAAGCCTTGAATGAAGCAAAGATTCAGCGTGCCTATGCCGATGGTCGGAAAGCCTATGTGGCTAAGCATCGTGCCTTTTCGGGCGAACTGAAGGAGTTGTTTGGATCTTTGTCCAAAGCGAGGACCCAGGATGGAGATTTTGCTCAGGTGCAGGGTAATCTCGAACTCATTGCTTTGCTTCAGGGCAGCGTTCCTCCGAATTTGGACGAGGAGTAGAAGACTCTGTCTGAGTATCAAATCGAGTTGGGTGGAGCAGATGGTCAGTTCGATAAGGTAGCTGCTCGGATTCGAGAGAAGATTGATTCTGAGTTGATTCCACCTTCCGAGAGCAAGCCTGTTCCAAGGTCGGAGGTCGAGCCATTGGAAGCGGTGGCTGCTGCGATCGGAGTGGTTGATCCGGCTGGATCCAATGATGGAGTTCCTGGAATCTCCGACCTTGCTGTTGTTAAGGCGTTTGGTCAGGATTCTTAGTTATGTTGCTTGTGTTTTGCTTTATTTTTTATCTTCGTTTGGCTTTTGCCTGGTTTTTCTTATGGTGTTCTGAACTGTCTTTGGTTTTGACTGGTTTTGTTCAAATATTTCAATAAAAACGCTTTGATTATTTTGTTTGCCGTTTTATGGCTTGCTTTGACAAGGGCTCTGTACCGGGCACGCTAATCAGTGAAAAGTCTCCCTTTCATATTGTTTGACCAGCGTAAAGTCGGATGCTGGGTTTAGATTTCGGTTGCTAGTTTAGCGAACGAGTTTATGATCTCATAGCAGGGCCGGTTTGGTATTTCGTTTACGATATGTGTTATGACCAGTGTTCGTGTATGGTGTTTACTGGGTTTAGCGATCTTATTTCGCGGTTGACGCCCCGTAATATTCCCAATCTATGAGACGCTCCAGAAGATAAGCTTAACAGAATATCGTCCTGACGCTTCCCGCATTCCCGATCAGGTTACGCCTCTCAGATATTATCCGGAAATTTATATAGCGCGCTACTTTTATCCACTCTGGGATGTTCGAAAGAACCATGGTTGATAAATCGTCTTGTGATCAGCAACAGACGGTGATAAGTATGCCAAGAGGCAAAAGTTTGTGTATGCCAAGGGGCAAAATTTTTGTGGGAGTATATGTGTATAAGGACCCATTCCCCCCATAAAAAATTAAAAAGGAAAGTAGCTGAACTTACCGGAAGACAAGCTGCCTACGTACCCAGGAATTGGGGATCAAGCCAATTCGTAATTCGTTTTTACAGTGATTCAGTTTATCTAGTGATAATATTTCTTCAGGTGCATTGCGTTCCAAGTCCTTGGTACGGGATTTCCTTCTTTGTTTTCTAGCTCATATGCCCCGGGGCTGACCACCTTCGTCACTCTGTACGGTCCTTCCCACTTAGCGCCTAGTTTCCCTGCGTTCGGCTCTGCGGTGTTCTGGAAAAGTTTGCGGCTTCGTACGTTGGAGTTATAATACTTTGCGGCCGCTTGCTGGTAGTTTTGGATTCAGACAAGGGCTTGATCTCGCCTTTCGTTGATGAGGTCTAGCTCGTCGAACATCATTAGATGGTTCAGGCCTTCTTGTTCGGAAAGGAGTCTTCGTCTGACTCCAGGAAAATCGACTTCTGATGGGATGACGCATTCGGTGCCGTAGACTAGTGCAAACGGTGTTTCTCCCATTGCGCGCCTTTGGGGTTGTCCATAGGACTCCTTCGAGCTCATCCGCCCACCGTCCTTTCTTCTCTCCAAGGCATTTCTTCAGTCTGTCGACGATGGTCTTGTTTGCAGCTTCGGCTTGTCTGTTGCCTTGTGGGTAGCGTGGTGTCGACTTGCTTAGCCTAATTTTCCACTTTTCGCAGAATCCCTCGAATCGAGTGGAGATGAATTGGGAGCCGTTGTCGGTGACGATTTCGTTCGGAACTCCATGCCTGCATATGATGTTCTTCCATACGAAGTGTTCCACTTGAGCATCCTTGATGCTGGCGTATGAGTCTGCTTCGACCAATTTTGAGAAATAATCTGTCAAGACGAGTAGGAACCTCTTCTGCTTCGAATTGTGCATTGGTCCCACGATGTCCATCGACCACCTCATGAACGGGTACGGTGCTGAGATGGACGAGAGTATTTCCGCGGGTTGGTGGATTATTGGTGCATGCCGCTGACACTTCTCGCACTTAAGGGAAAATTTTTCGCAATCTTTTATCATGGTCAGCCAATAGTGTCCATGTCTCTTGATTTTGATCGCGAGAGCTCTTCCCCCAGAATGGTTTCGGTAGGATCCGCTGTGGACTTCTTCCATGATTCTTCTTACTTCTTCGCCTTCTACGCATGTCATCAATGGTCCGGATAGCCTCCACTTAAATACGTTTCCATCGAGCATGATGAAGCGGGCGACCTGAGCTCTCAGCTTGCGTGCCGCCCATTTTTCCTTCGGACCTCTCCATCTAGGATGTAGGCTCGTATTGGGACCATCCATTTGCGGTCGCAGCCATACTCTTCTTGTTGTTCTGTTGCTAGTTCTTCTTCTGGAGGTTCTTCCTCTTCTTCGCCTTCCGGCTGTTGTATCAGGTTCGCGACTTGAGGTGGATCGATGCTTGGTCGTTCGATGAACTCGACAGGGATGACCGTCTTTCTCCTGGGGTTGATGTCGACGCCAGGGTGGCTAGTGCATAGGCTGGAGCGTTCTCTCCTAATGGGATTCTCGTGAATTCGAACCTCTCGAATTGTTTCGCCAAGGCTTGGACAATTTTCAGATACGCTTCCATCCGGTCATCCCTCGATTCGTATTCTCCATTGAATTGGGTCGCCACGAGCTGGGAGTCGCAGTAAGCTTGGAGGTTTTTGATCTTGAGGCCGAGTGCCAGTCTCAGTCCTGCGATCAGGGGTTCGTATTCTGCTTCGTTGTTGGAGGCGTTGAAGAGTAATCGGAATGACTGCTCCAAGATTTCTCCGGTGGGCGATGTTAACCGCACCCCAACTCCCGAACCTTGCTTGGACGATGACCCATCTGCATGAAGTGTCCAAAATGAGTTTGGAGTTGGTTCTTCAACACATGCAGGTGGTAATTCGATCAAGAAGTCTGCTAGAACTTGAGATTTGGCGCACGTTCTACTCCGGCACTCGATATCGTACTCGCTTAGCTCAACTGCCCATTTTGCTAACCATCCTGACTGACTCGAGCTGTGCAAGATTGTTCTGAGGGGAAAAGTTGTAAGTATGACGATTGTGTGTGACTGGAAGTATGGCCGCAACTTCCGAGCTGACATCACCACCGCCAAGGCCCCTTTCTCCATCAATGGGTATCGAGTCTCTTCATCCGTCAAAGTCTGACTGACGTAGAAGATTGGTTTTTGCTCGTCGCGATCCTCTCTTATGAGTACTCTGCTTACTGCTGTTGACGAAACCGCTGTGTACAAGAACAAGGGTTCTCCTTCGATTGGTTTTGACAGGACAGGTGGACTTGCCAGGTATTTCTTCAATTCTTGGAAAGCTTTCTCGCACTTCTCCGTCCATTCGAACTTCTTGTTTCCCCTGAGGGTGTCGTAGAAAGGCAAGAATTTGTCCGTTGATCTTGAGATAAATCGGTTTAATGCCGCAACTCGTCCTGTCAATCTTTGGATCTCCCTTTTTGTTCTTGGTGAGGCCATGTCTATTAAGGCGTTGATCTGCTTTGGGTTTGCCTCTATCCCGCGATGCGTCACAAGGTAGCCGAGGAATTCTCCGGACGCCACCCCGAATCTGCATTTCGCCGGATTCAGCTTCATGTTGTGCCGGTTTAGTTGCTCGAAACATTCCCACAAGTGCTTCACATGGTCTTTCTCTTCTAGGGACTTCACCAGCATATCATCAATGTACACCTCCATTGTTCTTCCAAACTGCTCGGCGAACATCTTGTTGACGAGTCTCTGATATGTTGCGCCAGCGTTCTTGAGTCCGAACGGCATCACTTTGTAGCAGTATATTCCGCGATTCGTGATAAATGCGGTCTTGTCTCGGTCGTCTGGGCTCATCATGATTTGATTATATCCTGAGAATGCGTCCATGAAAGATAGTAATTTTTTTACGGCTGTTGCTTCAACCAGTCGATCAATGTGCGGGAGCGGGAAACTATCCTTCGGGCATGCCTTATTTAGATCGGTGAAGTCGACGCAGACTCGCCAAATTTCCGCTCTTTTCTTCACTACCACGGGTTGGCAAGCCAATCGGGGTATTTCACCTCCATGATGGATCCAACTTTGAGAAATCTCTCCACTTCATCGTTCACCGCTTGGGCGTGTTCTGGGCCGACTTTTTTCGTCTCTTCTGCTTCACCGGCTTAAACGTTGTATATACGTTGAGTTCGTGGCTTGTTATTCCGATGTCAATCCCGGGCATGTCCTCCGCTGCCCATGCGAATGCGCTGGCATTTTCCTTCAGGAGAGTGATCAACTCTGATTTTATTGGTTCTTCCAGGTTTGCTCCTATCTCCGTACACCGCTCCGGGTTTGCTTCGTCTATGTTCACCGAAATCACCGGTTTGCACGGGGGATCCTTATTCGTCTTCCTGGCTTCCTCCATTTGTAGCTTGTGCTCGATCTTCACGAGTTGTTGTTCCTCTTTTGTTTTATTCGATTTCGTCTGGGCATCGGATTCAGTCACCGGTTTCCTTAATTTGTGCTCGACTAGAAGACAAGCTCGTGAATCCCTTTGCGTCCCCATATTGTTTCAACTCCATTCGGGGTCGGAAACTTCAGGCAGAGGTGATAAGTTGATGGATACCTTTCATCGTGTTTAGCCACGGTGTCCCCACAATTACGTCGCAAATCCGCCGCCTGTCTACCACCAAGAACTTCATGTCTTTCTCCACTCCTTTTGCTTTTACGGGGACTTGGATCGTGCCTATCGTCATTATCGTCTTTCCGGAGAAACCAGTCAACGGTTTTGGATGGGCTGTGAGATGCCAGGTCCCAGTGTTCATCCCCCGACGGGTTTCAAGAAATATGACGTTCACCGTGCCTCCCGTGTCAACCAGAACTCTCGGAATGTCACACTATTGTGAGGATGGCCTATTTCGCCGGCTTCACCCCCTCGGAAAGTCATTGCTTGGCTGCAGTTGCCACCCGTTAAACTCCAGTCCATTGCTTCTTTGGCCATTGTCTTCTTTCTCGTATCCTCTTGTTCTTAGGGTTTAGAATATTTCTCGTCCCCACAGACGGTGCCAAACTGTGAGAGTCGAAACTAACACAATTAAAAACTTATATAAATGGGGGTTCGAAAATTCTATCTTATAAGAACTGGAGGACCGAAATTGAAAAGATGATTTTATTAAGTGGTTTTTTTGCCAAAGTACAAGAAAACTCGCAAATGCTTAGCGTCTTATATTGCGAAAGCCCTTATACTCGGATTCTGAATGAATTTCAACCTAGTACATGCATATCTATATATACTAGGCGACCTAAGGCGTTAAAAACACTTATGGGCGATGTGGGACTCTGCTCCTTTCTCCATCCGCCGACCTTAGTCGATTTGGGCCCGATCCACGGCCCAAATCTTTAGCAGCCTGCCTCTTTGTCCAGACTCGGTCCAGTTTGCCTCCGGTTCACCTAGTCTCGGCCTTTTACTGAGATCGGATCCCTTCTTTGGTTTGATTGGCACGTGAGTAATGCTTCGAGCTAAGCGGTTTCGGGTCGGACCTTCGGATAAAAATTCAGTCCGCCCATTTCTCGTCTGATCTCAGTCCGCCCGTTTCTTTCTTCAAAAATTCAGCCCGCCATTTTCTCAGTCCGTCCGTTTCTTTCTTCAAAAATCAGCCCGCCACTTTCTCGCATAAACTCAGCCAGCCCGTTTCTTTCTTCAAAACTCAGCCCGCCACTTTCTTGTATAAACTCAGTCAGCCCGTTTTCTCGTATAAACTCAGTCAGCCCATTTCTCGTTGGAGTCAAGCCCGTCGGTTTCTTTCACTAGCTCAGCCCGCCCGTTTCTTTGGGAAGTCCAGACCGCCCATTTCTCATAAGGAGAAACTGGCTGGCTGGATCATGCATGGAGAGAAACGGGCTGGCTGGATTGTGCATGGAGAGAAACGGGCTGGCTGGATTGTGCATGGAGAGAAACGGGCTGGCTGGATCATTCATGGAGAGAAACGGGCTGGCTGGATTGTGCATAGAGAAACGGGCTGGCTGATCATGCATGGAGAGAAACGGGCTGGCTGGATTGTGCATGGAGAGAAACGGGCTGGCTGGATTGTGCATGGAGAGAAACTGGCTGGCTGGATTATGCATGGAGAGAATCCGGCGGCCTGGCTTGTCCTAGAGGAGAATATGGCGGCCTGGGATGTTCAAGGAGAGAATCCGGCAGCCTGGCTTGTCCTAGAGGAGAATGTGGCGGCCTGGGATGTTCAAGGAGAGAATCCGGCGGCCTGGCTTGTCCTAGAGGAGAATGTGGCGGCTTGGGATGTTCAAGGAGAGAATTCGGCGCCCTGGCTTGTCTTTTGTAGTAACGTTATGTTCTTTAGTCCGTCAATCTCCGAGGAGTGGGTTTCGACCCCAACAAGCTACGCTCCAAGTTTTAGAATTTTTAAAATTGTCCTGATCCTGCGTTGGAAAATATTTCTCTTAGTCATGCTTTCTGCTTCGATATCGGGGTATTACACCGATGGTCGCCCGTCTAACACATCATGTTTCTCTACATCTTCTTCTCAACGTCGAGTAGGTTATTGTGCTCATTTCCAAGCTTGTGGCAAAGATGGGCACAGTGCTCAGCATTGTTTCCAATACCGTGTGGTTCAAAATCAGCAATCTCCAAAAGCTAATGTCACAGTTGCCTCTCCACATGAAACACCATCTTGGCTGTTAGATAGTGGTGCATCTCATCACATCACGTCTGATCTTCAGAATCTGTCTCTACATGATCCTTATACCAGTCACGATAATGTTGTCCTTGGAGATGGAACACGATAGCGTGGTCTCCCTATTGTGAACACAGGTTCGACTTCTCTCTCTCTTACTACACGTCCTCTATCACTTAAACATGTTTTACATGTTCCTTCCATAGAGAAGAATTTGATTTCGGTTTATTGCCTGTGTGCTGACAATAACGTTGCTGTTACTTTTGATCCTTCCATGTTTAATGTGAGGGATCTCAACTCGGGGCTTCCGGTAGCTAAGGGAAAGGTTGAAAATGGGATGTACGAGTGGTCGCCGTCCTCGCTGTGCTCTTCTCCAGTTCGTGCTTTTCTACTATTAGTATCAGTTTATTAGATTGGCATTCTCGCCAAGGTCATCCTCATGTGGAGCTCCTAAATAAAACTATCTCTCTTTTCAATCTTCCTTTATCCAACAAAAGTTCCAAGTCTATTTTTTGTCAACCATGTTCTCTTCATAAAAGTCACAAATTGCCTTTTGGAGTAAACACAATTCATTCCTCCAACCTCTAGAGATTATTTACTCAGATGTGTGGACGTCCCCCTCATATTCTTTTGATGGGTTTGGATATTATCTTGTTTTGGTCGATCATTACACCCGTTACACGTGGTTTTATCCTCTTAAAAAAAGATCTCAGGTCTTCGAGACATTTGTTCGGTTCAAAGCTCTAGTAGAGAATAAGCTTCAAACTAATATAGTCACTCTCTTTTCTGACAATGGTGGGGAATTTATGGTTATGGGTAGTTATCTCACTTCTCAGGGTATTTCTCATATGACAACACCGCCTCATACACCACAACATAGTGGTATCTCGGAACGAAAACACCGTCGAAACCGGCTTATCCTTCTTATCTCATGCCTCCTTTCCAGTAGAGTTTTGGTCTTTTGCTTTAGTACTGCAGTATACCTGATCAATAGGCTTCCCTCGTCTTCTCTGGGTTTTAAGATTCCGTACACATGTCTCTTTGGTCAATCACCGAACCTTGAGAAGTTAGGGTCTTTGGGTGTCTATGCTTTCCTTGGTTAAGACCATATGTCTCCAATAATTTAAAAGCTCGTTCCAAACCTTGCTTATTTCTAGGATATTCTCCTTCTCAAAGTGGATACTTCTGCTAAGATCTCCAAACTTCTCGTATGTATGTCTCTTTACATGTATAATTCTATGAGGACATCTTTCCTAAGTCTCGGATTTCTTCTCTCTCTCCACAAGAGATTCCTTCTCCTGAAACTACAGTCACTTCTTCCTTGACTGCAGCGCCATTCTCGCATTCCATGACATTTCTGGATCCGGGTATTGATCCCTCGCCTTCCACAACTCCATAACTGCTTTCACCATCTGTGGATTCAGAGAAGGTGTCGGGCATCACTGGTTCCGTGTCGGTCGACATTGGCTCGGTCTCGATCGATACCCAATCCCCCACCGCTGCTTCGGGTACTTAGGTGCATGATTCTGCTTCTGGTTCCTCTGTACCATTTCTTCCTGCTTGTCTTGACCATGTCTTTGATAATGATCACACTATGATTACCCGGGGAAAGCATGGCTTTCGCAAGCCTAACCCGAAGTATGCTCATGTGAGAAAATCTTCCACTGATGCTTATGTTGATATTGAACCTGCTACTTATCAGCAGGCATTGACAAGTTGGCAGTGGCGTCACTCCATGACTGAGGAGATTGATAATCAGACACGTGAAGAAACATGGGACTTGGTTCCTCCTGATGGAGTTCATAATGTTGTGGGTTGTCGTTGGGTGTTTCGGATAAAGCGCAACCCTAATGGTTCGATTGACAGATACAAGGCTCGCCTTGTTGCCAAAGGGTATAATCAGTGCCCTGGTATTGACTACTTTGAGACCTATAGTCCTGTTATCAAAAGGGCCTCATTACTTCTCGTATTGAGTCTTGCGACATATCTGGGATGGTCTTCACGTCAGCTTGATCTTAACCATGTGTTCTTGCAAGGACTGTTAGATGAAATTGTTTACATGGAACAACCTCCTGGTTTTGTTGATAAGGATAGACCTCATCATGTGTGCAGGTTGAAGAAAATTATTTATGGTTTGAAGCAAGCACCGAGAGCATAGTATAACGCCCTTCGCTGGCGGATGCTTCACTGTTTTTGCATCAAGTAGACAAGATCATCCTCTTTGTGCTTATTTATTTTGATGACATTGTCATTACTGGCAATTATGTGGTTCATGTACAGCGGTTTATTGATTTACTTGGTGCTCATTTTTCTCTCAAGGATCTTGGTGCATTAGGTTACTTTCTTGGTATTGGGGTGGTCCGTGACTCATCTGGTCTTCAGCTTACTCAAACCAAGTACATTACCGACCTCCTTCGCAAGGTCGACATGCTTGATGCAAAGTCGGTTGCTACACCAATGGCTGATCGTCCACCACTTACAGGACATATGGGTACGGTTCTCTATGACCCTACTAAGTATTGAATGGTCATTGGTAGCTTGCAGTATGTCATTTTTACTCGTCCAAATATTGCTTTTGCGGTCAACAAGTTATCTTAATATATGCATAAGCCAACCTCAGAACACTGGATTGCTGCTAAACGCATTTTGCGCTATCTTAAGGGTACAAGTACATGTGGTATCTTTTTCTCTTCCTCCAATTCAATTTCTCTAAGTTATCTCAATATATGCATATGCCAACCTCAGAACACTGGATTGCTGCTAAATGCATTTTGCGCTATCTAAAGGGTACAAGTACACGTGGTCTCTTTTTCTCTTCCTCCAATTCACTTTCTCTTCATGCGTATTCGGATGCTGATTGAGCTGGCAATAAAGATGATTACTCTTCCACGGGTGCTTATCTCATTTATCTGGGTGAGCACTTAATTTTGTGGTCTTCCAAGAAGCAGTCAACGGTTACATGCTCTTCTACTGAAGCTGCGTATAAGTCTGTTGCTGAGACTGCTTATGAGGTTCAATGGATTTCTTCTCTGTTGAAGGAGCTTGGTGTTTCTCTTTCATCGCCTCCGGTAATTTACTATGACAATGTTGGTGCTACTTACCTATGTGCTAATCCAGTTTTCCATTCTCGAATAAAACATGTTACTATAGATTACCATCATATTCGAAATCTGGTTCAAGGTGGTTTGATTCAAGTTTCCCATGTCTCTGCTGGTGATCAGCTTGCTGATGGTTTAACCAAACCGCTATCTCGGGCACACTTTGTTCCCTTATATCCAAGATTGGACTCCCTTTGTTGTGTCCATCTTGAAGGGGTGTGTTAAGGGTATGTAATTATTAAGGTCTCTTTGTATTCTATGCCTCTTAGTATTCTACCTCTTCGTCTTCTATGTTCTATATACTTCTGTTGTCTGTATAAATACTCTTGTAATCTCATTCATTCAATTAAGTTGTTCAGTTCATTCACTTCAATATACTCAATCTTCTTCCGCAAAACACTGCCTTTAATCGGAATCTCAAATTTTGCCACCTCGTGACCCGACCTGTAACCCGAATCAATTACATACGAAAAGACGATGGAGAAGAAGATGATGGCAACATCAACCTTAGCAAAAGACTGAGGAAGCCGAAGAGGAATATCAAGAAGAAAACAATGAGTGATTCGGAGTTAGCGAAGGATTTAGCAAGAGAAATCGGAAAGGCAAACACGATTTTCAGAACAGAGAAAAGAAGCGATGAAGAACAGCAATGAGGTTTTAATGGAAGAGTTTTGTCGGTATATGAATTTGAAAGAAGATGAGATGAGGAATAAATGGAGGAAATTTGGTGAAGATGAGAAATTAGACTTGGTTAGTGAGTTTTTGAATGATTGGGATTTTGATTTTAACCCTTTATATGTTAGATCTCGGAAATAAATGGTTGAAGAGGAGTGTTTGGTTTCTCACAAAACAACAATGGAGTCTATTGAGTCTGAATCTTCGTTTTCTGGTTTGTTTCGTGGATTGAAAAGAATCATTGGATTGGGTATAATCTTTCTGTAATCTTGTTTTTGTTGGAAGTTTTAATTTCATATCTTTCAGACAAAACACAAAGGTACTGTCTTTTTTTTTTTTTTTTTAGTGACACTTTTGTTCATGGACCTGAGAATCTAGAACAACTATATGTAAATGTGCAAAGTATCTTGATTAAATTACATTCTTGGTTACAATAGGAGAGCTTCTTGATGATGGATGGTTTGTAAATCACAATAAACTATGGGTTGAAACCAAATCGTTCTGTTTTTGTTTTTCCTCAGGATAGTAATGATATGATTATTCAAGATATAGTGAACAGAGAAATAAGATATAGGGGGTTTATTGGATCATGGAATTGAGAGACTTGTTCAAATCCTCCCTTATTGGATATAGTATTTATAAAACTGTTTCAAATCCAAGCTTATTGGATCAATCAATTATAAAAATTCCTCTTAATCTCCTCTTATTGAAAAACAAAGATTTCAATAAGAATTTATAACAAAAATTATTCTGAGAATTTTAAAAAGTGATTTATAGTTAAAACTCAGTAGATCAAAATACCACCACATGAGATGGTATTTGAAAATGCTTAACGAATTTTTTTTTGTTTCATTTAAATACTCATGCCAAAAACAACGAACCAAATTAACCATCTCTAGCTCATCTCCTCTTTCCTTCTCTTCTCCTTCTTCTTCACAGGACTGTGTGCGTCTCTCTTTCTCTCTCTCTTTTCTCTTTCTCTTCTCTCTATTCTCTATCCTTTCAAAATTTCTTTTATTCAAAGTTTCACTAGCTTTTTCCGCGAAAGAGTTCTCTAGTTTAATCATCTATGGGATTTCAAAATCTGGAGATCTGAATTTTTGTTTGATAAACTGGTGGATCAATTTTTTTGCCTCACTAACAAGGGCATCTGCTTCTTCCATGTCTGGTGCGTATTCTTTTGTTTTCTCTTTGATTCTGTTTTCTCCCTATCTCCTGTTCATTGCCGAGATAGATGTTCGAATTTCGAAAGCGGTGTTTAGGAGATGCTTGTGACGATTGTTATGTTATTATCTCGAATTGAATTCACTTGCAATTTTGTTTTGCATTTAGCGAATTTTTCCTTAGGACTGTGATTCTGTTAGCTACAAGTATGTTGCAGAGAGAAACGAAGAAAGAACGAGTCTTTTTATGACTATCTTGCATGGAATGCAAGAAACGATTACAATGCTCTCTCCTGAGATCAAATTTTTTCTTGTAACCTATCTTATCATTTTAAGCCATACACGAGATTTTGTATTAGATGTTTTCTATTTGTTTGACATTTTTCTGTTTGAAATTGGTTTAAGTTTTCTAGGTGTTTTTGACGAGAAAGCCAATGGCTCCAATTAAGAAGCTGTGTAAAGTGGTAAGAAATATATTTTGCTATAAACTCGTCCTTTATTACTGTTCTAGTCAAAATGGCTTGATTGTTACATTATAACGATTTCAGTGGAAGTCTATTCAGATTGTGTCTTCTAGCTTTTTAATGCTCAGATTCTGATGATAGAAACTTAGATTGTTCATGTGATTGTCGGATACATTTTCTAAAGTGTAATTATGCCTACAATGAGTTTACCAATGGAAAAGTTGGAGTAGCATATATTAGTAGCCTTCTTGATTGAATAAGTTTTCTGCTTATATGGATTAAACATGTCTTGAACATTTTGGCGGATAGTTGTGACATGCTAATGCTTCTCATTCTTTGCTTTTGTTGCAGTGATCTGTTGCTTATACAGCGGTGCCTTTTGTTGTTATAGCAGCAGTCTGGTTTGTGTTCTTCGGGCTATCTTGTCTCTCATTTGCTTTGGTTATTGCTGCTCTGCCCGTAACCTTACCGCTATTCTTGGTTTTGTCTTGTTTTTTCTTTCTCGTTTGTTCCTGTGTTGCTAAGGGAATAGGAAGACACTGAACTCTCGGTTAGCAAGCATGATAGAGCAGAGAAAGAGTAGCAATAACTATGGCGTTGGAGTGTGACTCGCTTTGAATGAACGACCATCCTATATTTTGATTAAATTTGTTTTTTTCAATTCTTCTCAAATTTCTTGAAATCACCTTAAAATTTGTAACAGAAATTTATAAAATTTGCTCAAATCCCAGATTTTTTTGAAATTCCTCTAGGTTTTTAAATTCTCTCAATTCCCTGATCCAATAAGCCCCTCATAGTCAACAGAGAATTAAAGAGAGAATTAAAGATATAGTCAACCGAGAATTAAAGATATAGTGAACAGAGGATTAAAGAAAGGTTAAAGGTTGGTAGTCTGATGACATAAATACTCGGAAACTTTGACATGTCTATGTCTATGAAATATGTAAAGAGAGCTTAAAGCTCACCGCATCTGTTATCACCACGGGATTCGAAGGAGTTCCTGAGCGTGATCTATATTTCGCCATCTCCTTCAGAACTTCCAAGCCTTCGACGACTTGACCACAAGCGACGTTCTTTCCATCTAGCAACTGTGCCTTCATCGTAGTGATGAGAAACCCGGATCTTCCAAGAACGCCAAACGTATCGTTGATAGCAAGAATACGCTTTGATAGTAGATATGTAAACCAAGAACATTCAGGACGTGTGAATCCTCAGTCATATTCACCTTTTAGTAAACTTGTTTGAATGGATATGTGAAACTCAGTTACATAAATAAAATAACAAATTTATTAATATTAAAAACAGAAAGTAACAAGAAGATCACAGATATCAATAAAAGAAAAACGGAATCTGTAATTTGGTGGATCAATTACATTCAATCTACTTTAAAAAGAACTAAAAAAATATATTTGGAAGTTAGATCATAGATTTTCAGTTATATCTAAACCATATTGGCAATTCTTGAATCAAAGTGTCCATTTTGATACAAAGAGTTATTTATGTAAAAAACGGAAATTTGAGTAGTGGAGCACGAAGCTTAGATAGTTATAACTAAGAGAGCTTAACCAAAAAAAGACTTTGAAGACTTTTGTTGCAGAATAAGTGACTTTCCATGCTAGGTGCACTTTTCATGGTAAAATTTATTAAATGGCCCCTATTTATGGTGGGAGAGTAACGAGAGTAGAGTAATTAAAAATAATGAAGAGTTGCTTTTTGAAAAAAATTTATGGTTGGCTTTTAATTGTCTGCAAAAGGTTGTCTGGGACAAATAATTAAATATTTTTTTGTTGGTTTTCTCTTCTCGCTGACTTTTGCGTCACGCTCATCTTCTTTCCTTGCTCAGGTATAGGCAACGGTTTTTTTTTTTCCGGCGAATTTGTGTTTCATTCCTTTGAGTACAACAGGCTGGGCTTGATGGAAGGTATTTTCGGAGGGGTGTTTCATACGTGGGGCGGAAGAGGCGACGGCTGTGTTGTTTTACATATCTGTATTTCAGATCTTGGTTAGAAATTGATACGAAGAAGATGATATTAACGTGGACGTACATAAATCTGAATGTTTATTTTATGTACGTACACCAACATGTGTATGATACTTATACGAGGAAGGTGATAGTAGTGTGGATGTCCATATATATATATGAATATAAGGGATGATATGAACTATTGACATACATGTGTAACCTTATGTACAGACTGGATTTGTTTTTACAGGGCAGGTCCATCAGTGATACGATATGAAGAAAGTAATATAAGTGTAGACGTACAGAGACATGAGGTATGTGCGTGAACGAGGTGAACATAGCACTATTTAAGAAACAGTGAATGCCGATGATACCTGGTTGGGTGTGGATGTGTGCAGGTATGGACATATATGAGTGGATATTTGGACGAACTTGAATTCACCTCAGGTCAACGTCGAATAGGTCCACCAACAGCTGCCTCCCTTCTTTTACCCATACCGGTGGTTTCCGTAGCATCGCATTCAGAGTTAATGTTACTCGATTGTAACCACTGTATTAGTGATTTATGGCCATGGATAACCTTATGTTCGGTTTTAGCTTCAGCTTGTATGGCCACAATACTAGATGAAAGCTTATTTTATTTATGGTAGAAGAATACATGGTCGTGCAACGATCTTACAGGTCAGTATTAGAGATCGATGTGCATTATAGCTATACATGTTCAAACATGTATATTAGCTGAAACACTTTATAAATGAAGCATTTATCATCAATGATTTAAACACTCTGGATGAGTAATTGTGTTTGGTTGTAAGCATCGTGTTTGTACGCTATAACGTTGAGAATTAGAGTGGACGTCCATGAAACGCATAAGCCTAAATGATGGCAGATGCAAAATTGATGTTTTTGTAAGGAGGCATGGACGTACATTGATGTTTTACGGAGGTGAATGTTTAATTTTATTTGTGGTAGAAGAGTACATGGTCGTACTTTGATCTTACGGGTTAACAGTACATTTTGTAGATGAAACATTGATTATACATTGTCAATACGGAGGGGTAGATGACGCATTGATTATACATCTTGGCTAGAAATTGATACGAAGAAGATGATATTAACGTGGACGTACATAAATCTGAACGTTTATTTTATGTACGTACACCAACATATGTATGAAACTTATACGAGGAAGGTGATAGTAGTGTGAATGTCCATATATATGATATAAGGGATGATATGAACTATTAACATACATGTGTAACCTTATGTACAGACCAGATCTGTTTTTACAGGGCAGGTCCATCAGTGATACGATATGAAGAAAGTAATATAAGTGTAGACGTACAGAGACATGAGGTATGTGTGTGAACGAGATGAACATAGAACTATTTACGAGACAGTTAGTGCCGATGAAACATGGTTGGGTGGACGTACATAAAATACGAAAATAAAATACGAACTTGGAGTGAATGTACATAAACATGAACATGTGGTCGGATCTGTCTTGTACGGATCTGGCCACCCTTGAAAGCTTCTTCTTCTTCTTTTTCTTTGTCTTCCTTGACGAAACCGATAGATTCTTCGAGGTTACTCCACGATCTCTCCAGTTTTCGAATTTCTTTTCCTTTTTTTGAAAACCCCAACGAATGGTGTTGACTTGTGGATGATGCTATGTTGTCGAATGGGGGAGGTGAATTATTGGACACAAGTCATCGGTGATTAGTAGACATTGTTCGACCATGACCTGCAATCGACATTGTGAGAACATAGGTGAGTGAACATGAAAGCGAGAAGGATAAAGCTTTTTAGTGAATAGACATTGTTCAACCATGACCCTCTTCTCCATCTACGCCTTCATTCGCCACAAACTGGTTGCCTTCAGTCCAATCCGAAAAAACCTGTATGGAATGAAGATTGAAGCTAAAAATCTAAGGGAAAAAAAAAACAGATCAGTATAGAATGAAGATTGAAGTTAAAAATCTAAAGAAAAAAAAAACATATCTGAGAGAAGAGGAGGAGAAGAAGGAGCTGTGAGAGTCGAAACTAACACAATCAAAAACTTATATTTTGTGGGTGTCCGAAAATCCTATTTTATGAGAACTCGAGGACCGAGATTTTCTCGAAGTACAAGAAAACTCGCAAACGCTTAATGTCTTATAATGCGAAAGCTCTTATACTCGAGATTGGATGATCTTAAACTTAGTGCAAACATGTGTATATATACTGGATGTCCTAGGGTGCCTAAGAGTCTTGTAAGCGATGTGGGACATTCTTTTCTTCTTCCAGCCGCCGACTTTAACTGATATGGGCCTGATCCGCGGCCCAATTCCTCGACAGATCTTTATCTAGTCTAATCTTGGCCTAGCTTGCTTCCGGTCCGACTCGGTCTACAGTAATTTTGGTTTTCCGTTCCGATTGGATTCTTTTCCTGGTTTCCGTCGGTACATGAATAGTGTCGTGAACAGTGTTTTGTGAATAGTACTCTGTGAACTGTATTTTGACTTCGACTCAACCGATCTTCAGCCTTTTAACCCAGTTCGTGAACAGTGTTTTACGTGACTAGTGTTTTTACGGGAAATTTTGGATGAACAGTGTTCTGAACCAAGTTGTTCCGAGTTAAATCCTCAGACCGCCCAATTTTTTTACGAACTCAAAGCGCCTGTTTCTTTTTACGAACTCAAGGCGCCTGTTTCTTTTTACGAACTCAAGGCGCCCATTTCTTTTTACGAGAATGTGGCAACTTGGCCATGAAGAATGTGGCGCCTTGGTTATGAAAGAGAAAGTGGCGCCTTGTTCTTGAAGGAGAAAGTGGCAGCTTGGACTGAGGATGGAGAAAGTGGCGCCTTGATCTGAGGATGGAGAAAGTGGCGCCTTGGACTGAAGTGGAGAAAATGGCGCCTTGGACTGAAGTGGAGAAAGTGGCACCTTGCTTTCTTCGGAAGAAAGTGGCGCCTTGGCCTTGAGTCAAAGAATGTGGCGCCTTGCTTTCTTCCGGAGAAAGTGGTGCCTTGGCCTTGAGGCGAAGAATGTGGCGCCTTGCTTCCTTCCAGAGAAAGTGGCGCCTTGGCCTTGAGGCAAAGAATGTGGCGCTTTGCTACCTTCCGGAGATAGTGGCGCTTTGGACTTGAGGCAAAGAATGTTGCGCCTTGCTTCCTTCCGGAGAAAGTGGCGCATTGACCTGAAGATGGAGAAAGTGGTGCCTTGCTTTCTTCGGGAGAAAGTGGCGTCTTGGTCTTGAGGCAAAGAATGTGGCGCCTTGGTTCCTTTAGGAGAAATTGGCGCCTTGACTAAAGAGAATCTTTTAGTCTACTGAAGTGGTTCTCCTGTCTTGTTGTGTGAACATCTGCCCTCTTTGTCCTTCAATCTCCGAGGAGTGGGTTTTGACCCCAACTGTTAGCCCCCAGCTCGTTGCTTCTGCTTGCCGAAGACATGAGCTTTAAGTATAGCTTTTATCGGGATTGATTGATTGAGAGCCTAGATAGCGTGCCTTGTGGCGAGTCGAACGTACGGAAGAGAATTCGGCGCCTTGGTTAAAAGAAAGGGACGGTTTGGAGTTCTCTCGTTTGGTCCCGCTGTGTTTGCATTGGGGCCCGTGCCTTTTTCTATATAAGGAGAGCTTCCTCCTTCTTCATTTCTCACAATTCCATTTGCAAGTTTTCCCTAAGGTAACTTCTCTCTCTTCTTTCTATCTTTTAAACATTTGTTTTTTTTGTTCGAAATGTCTGGTACTCCCTACAGGTATGCTGGAGGTACGAACTCGCCCGGTTCGTTTATGCTTGATCTTGACAACATTCCGAATTTTGAGGTGGATCCGGCACATGTTCGTCAAGATGAGCATTTCGACGCTGGACTAGTTAACGAGCTGTTTGAGTCTAGCGATGGACAAAGCTGGGGCATTGACTTTAGTTATCTTCCTTCGTTGGACGGGCATGATCAGATGCCCTTGTATGGTCCGGACGGTGTTCTGAACCGAGAGACAAGTCTGCTTCCATCTGTTGGCGACGGTTTTGTTATGCTTAGTGGCAAGTCGGAACATGGACAGGATAACCAAGTTCCGGATTATAATCCGGTTAAGTGGGAGCGTGTGTCTCCGGGAGAGAGGGATGCATACTTTGGTGTCGAATTCCCGATTGTAGGTATCCTGGCTCCAAAGTCTTCTAAAGCATACGCTAGGCGAAGGAAGTTTGTCTCGGCCGCCTCTATTTTGTCTACGAAGGAATCTCTAGACGACTTGAGATGTAAGTGCTTTGTTCCTGAGCAGGTGGAGTTCGTCCTTCCTAGGGATGGCGAGAGTATAGATTGCTGTCCGGCTAGATACTTTGCCATGTACGAGGCTATGTTTTAGAAGTCCCTTACGTGGTTTCCGATCCCGAGGTTAGTTATACAGTTCGCGAGGCATCAAAGGATTGCGCTCTCGCAGCTTCTTCCCCAATCGCTTCATCATTTGATGGGGCTGTAGTCCGGGAGATCGAAACTGGGGCGGACCTGAGAATTTTCCATCTGCTGAACTGCTTTTCGGTGAAGAAATCCGGGTCAATCTCCTACATGATGACCTTGAAGGCTAATCTCTTCGCTCATTTTTCTATCGATCTTGACAATTATTGCAAAGCGAAGAGGGATAAGTTTTTCTATGTTGCTGCGAATTCTGCCGATGTCGGCGAGTATTCTGCGTTGAGAATGCAGCCCGCGTTGGATGAGCGTGGTAGATGATTGTTCATACACTTGTGCCATCGCGTTTCTTTACGAATATTCTAACATATTTTGCATTGTCGTGTGTTTTGCAGTTCCGATCGTCCTTCCGCAGTTTCCTCTTAATTAGACTCTTTGCTTGAAGAAGGTTGATTGGCAGAACGCCGGTCTTTGGACTCCATTTCTGGAGGCGTGACTCATCATTAAGAAAGAGCTCCCGATCAAAGGGCCCGAGTTCCGCGACCCGTTCAGTTATCCAGGGATGGAGGGTGTTCACAACCTTCCCAAGTCCAAGAAACAAGCCGCCTCCCAAGCCGAAGGGTCCGAGATTCGCAGCAGTCCTCGTGCCTGTTATTAGGAGGGCAGTTCGTCTATCCAAGTCCCGGAGGAGCCTGCGATCGTCCCTCCCGGCGTGATGGTTTTCGGCCTGCCTAACTCTCATCCTCCACGGGGGAAACGATCCTCCATATCTGATAAGGGCAAGGGAATTGCTGAGAAGGCTGTCAAGCCGAGGGGAGCACGTTGCTCTCGATCCGAGCCAGCTGGAGTTCCCGAATCTGGCTTCTCGTTTGACGCCAGCAAGGCTGCCATCGGAGATCATTCCGAGTCGCTAAGAGTTGCTGCCTAGCTTAGCGATTCATCCTCGGGGATTGTCCCTTCTTGGGATTATCCAGCCTCTTATGGGTACATGGCCTCTCAGGCGGTGTCAGTACGTTTCTTCGGATTTTTCCAATACTTGCGTTTCTGCTTTTGATTAGTTTTTGGCTAAGTGTTCTTTTGTCTTGCTCTCTTAGTTCTCCACTGCCATGCATGTGTCCAAGGTGGCTCATGAGACCGTGCTTCTTGATTCTCAGCGCCATGCTTATGAAGCTCGGCGTAACGCCGAGGAAGCCGCAGTTCTGAGGAAGGAGCTTGAAGATGAGAGGAAGAAACTTGATGATGAGAAGAAGAGATCCCGCAAGTACAAGGGAGTAACGAAGTCTCTTCGGAACACGTTGGAGCGAGAGAGGCGCGATTACGAGAAAGGGATTTTGAAGGCTAGGAAGCAGCAAAGATGGGAGGATGTTGAGGCGTTTCGTGCTCGTTTGTGGCAAGCGAGGGCCTCTCTGGCCGGGTTGTCCGAGTCCTGCCGTGTCGAGACAGAGGCTACTGAGATCTCCGGGAATTTGATCCTGCTTAGGGATCTTAATGCCAACCTTACTAATGTCCCCAAGGAGCTGATCGAATACAAAGCGAAAGCTAACGCTCGGACTTGTGATGTGGGTTGCTTCGGGCGGAACTTGGATGCTTTTGCCGGGATGCTAGTCTATTCGCCCATATCTCCGTACATTTCCGAGTGCTGCCCTGATCCTGTTGAGGGTGAGGTTGCCGACGCTGGAGTGACGGACACTGCCGGTTACAACCTTGGCGTCCCTGATGATCATCTCAGTGCTGAATCCGATTAGGATGGCACTTGTAATTTGTATTTTTCGCTTATGTTATTTCTGGTCATCTTGAACCTTGTTGTACTTGATATCTTGGGATCTTTGAATCCTTATGGTCTTTGTTGAACTCTTTAGACTTTCTTTGAATTTCTGATTGACTTGAGTCTTGAATGCTATGCTGGGGATGCTTTGCCGGGCATGTCGATCATTAGGACCAATGTATCGTCGAGGATACTTTCTGGGTTTGTTTTGTTGTTGCGGGAAACTTGGTGCATTTGGTTATTTCATTCCGCTTTGGATGAGACGCGCTTAAGATCTCGTACTAGAGCCGGTTTGGTACTGCACCATTGCGAGATGTGTTAAGACCAGCGTTACTCGTTGGCGTTTACTGGCTTTGGAGAGCTTATTAGTGCGGTTAACATCTTGTAGTATTTCCAAGTTTACAAGACGCTCTTGAAGATAAGCTAAACAGAATATCGTCATGACGCGTCCCCCTTTCACGATCAGGTCACGCCTTTCTGATATTAGTCAATAAATTTGTATAGCGCGCTACTTTTGTCCACTGCGGGATGTTGAAAGAACCATGGTTGAGACGGGAATGTCTTGTTGTGGCTAGAAACAGGCGGATTTGTTTAAAAACTTGAGTGAATCGTGAAAGCGTGTCCGAGTTGATCGTTGGGTGAACGAACCTGGATGGGTTGCGAGATGCTATGTCCCGGTGTTCATCCGTGGTTCGCCCTTTTCTTTGTTCGTTTGGTGGATCGTCAGTTTATCCGGATGGGTTGTGAGATGCTAAGTCCAAGTGTTCATCCGGAGTTCATGCCTTGGTCGACATTCCCGAGAGATTATTCGAATTTTTGATGGGTTGTGAGATGCTAGGTCCCAGTGTTCATCGTTCGAACTTTTCCCAAAAAATATAGTGTCGCTCAGGTTCTACGGGAGTATAGATATATACGGACCCACTCCCCTCTTTTTATGGAGGGGGGCCACTGAACTCGTTTTTTTAGGCGAGCTGCCTGCGTACCCTTCGAGAAAAGGGATCAAGTCACCCGTAGTTCCGTTTTTTTTTTTTAATGGAGCGAGGCTAGGCCTTTGGTGTGGTATCGTCATTTGCGACTTCTGTGGTCTCGAACTTGTCCACTTCAATAATCGTCGGTTTTTTTGAGTTGCTTTTGTCTTTTGCGGGCAGAGCTTCGGTTTCTTCGAATTTTTTGTTTTTGCTCGCCTTGTTTGGTGGCTCTAGACTCGTGTCTGCATCTTTGCGCTTCTGATTTTCCCTCTGGGGGGCTGTCGGGTTTCGGAGCTTGTGTTCCGCCAGGAAGCAGATCCGAGTCTCCTATTGGTTTCCCCAGATTGTCTTGATCCCGTTCGTGGTCGGGAATTTCAGGCACAAGTGGTATGTCGATGGGATTGCTCGCATCGAGTTGATCCACGGGGTTCCCATGATCACATTGTAGATCGCGGGGTGGTTGGCCACTGCGAAGTTTACGATCTTTGTTATGCCGCCAGCATGGACCAGGAGCTGGATTGTTCTGTCTGTTGTGGTAACCTCGCTAGAGAATCCAGTTAGCGACCTTAGGTTCCGCTTTACCTTCGAGAGGTCAATGTTCATTCGTCGCAACGTCTCTCGGAATATCACGTCTACGGAGCTTCCGGTGTCGATTAAGACTCTGGACACGTCGGAGTCAGTGGATCATCGTGGGGCTGATTGAGTTCTTCTACATCGCTCTCATTAAATGCGATCGTTGTTCAGAGCGATTGGTGCTCGCAGATTTGATTATTTGTCTCCTCTTCTTCGGAACGCTTTTATGGACGCGACCGTATCCCGACAGTATTGGGATCCTCCTATAATCATATGGATCCTTCGTTTCCGGCAGGGGCATCTTCGTTTAATCTCCTCCCTCGCTTAGGCGTGTCCTCGGCTGGTCTTTGGGGAAGCTCCCCGTTGGAGTGATCGCCTTGGGCCTCTTCAGTTCCGTTTATTGATCCAAGGCTTTCCAACGTTACTCCGCCTCCAAGTTCTCCCGCCAAAAATTTCGTCGTGAGCTTTCTCGCGATAGTCCTGCAATTTTCGGTCGAGTGGCCTTTGGTTTTATGGAAGGTGCAGTACGCTTTCTCGTCGTAGCCCGTGCGGGTCCAGGTGTTCCACGATCCTCTTCAGCGTCCGGAATTTTTGGATAACCTTTCGGTGCTAACTCGGTAGTTGTGGGCTCTGCCCGTGTTCGTTTCCTAATTCCCGCTGCTTCGTCCACTCCTTCTGTCGGTGGGCTGCACCGTGCTTCTAGCTGGCGGCTTTGATTGTTGATGTTTTTTAGTCAGAGCCTTCATATCTTCTTCGTGGATCACAAAGTTTGAGGTGCGGTGAAGGGCGTCTCGATGGTTACCGGAGGGCGTAAGGTTAGCTTCTCTCGATATTTGGAATTGTACCACAGAGACTTCTTTAGCACGTATAAGGCGGCGCTGTCGCTTAAGCCGTACTATTGTCTTGAACATTTCGATGAAATCTCGGAGACTTTCGTTTGGTCCCTGGGTTAACGAGTAGAGGTCGGCGTCGGACGTCAAACGAATTATGAAGAGTGAGTAGTGTTTTAAGAACGCCGAGATCATCTGGGCAAAGTTATCGATCGAGACTCTTCCAAACGCGAAAACCACATCAAGGCTGCTCTCTTCAGATATTCGACGAAGATGAGGCAGAGTCCTGCACCCCTTTCTTCCTTCTTGAATTGGGCTTTTCCATGGCGATTTGGAAGGCCGTAATGTGAGCCTTCGGGTCTGTCGTTCCGTAGTAGAAAGCGAGCCGGATCTTTCATGGGTCGGAAGGCTTCACGTTGGTGATCTTTGATGTAAACGGGATCTTATGGGTTTCTTCCAGGACTCGGTCGATCTCCGGTGCCGCGCTGATGACCTTGTGGACTTGCGATTTGACTTCCTTCATTTGATTCGTCGTGAAGTCCATCTGGGCTCTGAACTTGTCCATTTCGCTTTTCCGGCTTGTGTTATGGGCTCCTCGGCCTGACTGTCCTGTCTTTTCCCGATCTTCGGTTTCCATTCGTTGGTTTACCCAGAGTAGGTTTTCTTCTTCCTCGGTGAGGTCTATTTCTTCATCGGTCTCGTCCACGTCTTGTTTGGTCTCGTTGGCGTCAGCTCCTTCTTTTTCGCTGTGGGTTACCGTTGAATCCGGCTGGTCTGTCGTTTGGTTTGTGGCGCTTTTTTGCTTCAGCGGCAGTGGTACGGTTTGGTCAGCTCTTGTCCTGACCGGGGTCTGTTCGTTCTGGTTCTGGCCTCCTGAGGCATCCGCCTGTGGCGTGAATCTGAGACGTCGTGCTTCGATAGTCCGGCGGTACCTTCTGGGGCCTCCTCTTGGTGGGATTCCTCCGGTCCGGTTCTCATCCCGGATTGTCGCTAGTTCCTCGTCCACCGTATTATCTTGTTGGGCTTGTTTTTCAATGACTGAGGCCAGCATAGTCTTGAGTCCGGCTATTGCCGCCGCGTCTCCTCCTGCTCCGGTTGTCCCAATCGGTTGGTCGTTTACGTCTCCGGTTGCGCCTTAGGCTGACATCGCTTTCTTTCTCGTATCCTCTTGTCCTTACGGTTTAGAATATTTCTCGTCCCCACAGACGGCGCCAAACTGTGAGAGTCGAAACTAACACAATCAAAAACTTATAATTTGTGGGGGTTCAAAAATCCTATTTTATGAGAACTCAAGGACCGAAATTGAAAACACGACTTTATTGAGATGATTTTTGTCGAAGTACAAGGAAACTCGCAAATGCTTAATGTCTTACAATGCGAAAGCTCTTATGCTCGAGATTGGATGATCTTAAACTTAGTACAAACATGTGTATATATATTGGACGTCCTGGGGTTTAAGAGTCTTGTAAGCGATGTGGGACATCCTTCTCTTCTTCCAGCCGCCGACTTTTACTCATATGGGCCCGATCTGCGGCCCAATTTCTCGACAGTTCTTTTTCCAGTCCAATCTTGGCCTAGCTCGCCTCCGGTCTGACTCGGTCTACTTTAATCTCGGTTTTCCGCTGCGATTGGATTTTTTTCCGATCGTGAACAGTGTTTCATAAAAGTGTGATTGTTTCTTGGATGGATTTTCTGCTCACCCAATATTTCTTTAAGATGTAATTTGTGAGGTGGTAGTGAGCTACGATGGTCTAGAGACAAGTTTTTTGGTCCTTGGACAAGTCTTCAGCTCGCTCTATCGCTTTCGGAGGGAGTTGGCGAGCTGGTTAGGTCGTTGGACTAGTCTTTTGTGTAAATATTTAGAATTATCGGCTCATCAATCTCCAAGGGGTGGGTTTTGACACCAATAAACTTTATTAATTTAAAAAAATATTTAGGAAAGGAAAATTTGAAGACGATTGTTAAACTATACAAAACAAACTTCAATAGACATTGTATCAATCATACTTATTTGACAAATCTATATTAAAAAAACCAAAATTCCATAGGAAAAAAGTAATATATTAAAAAGAAGAAAAAAGGAAAAAATTAATATATTTTTTAAAGTTAAAGATATCTCAATATATTTTAAAAAGTTTATAAAAAAGAACAATGAGTAAACAAAACTATGCAACATGCGGGGCAGTCTAAGATACCCAAACAATTACTAGATGTTTCAAAACAGCCTACAACATGTTCACGATAACCACATAAATATCCTCAACCACTGTCGCAATTTTTTTAGTATCCATCATCCTCGAAGTTTGAGAATTTGACCCTTTTTTGGTTGTGTTCGGATAGCTCCCAATTATGGTTTGGTTATGTGATTTTTAATAATAAGCATTACTAAATCAAAAAATAGTACATTTGTTTTTGTTATGAAGTTTATCACAAAAACCAAGTTTAATGAAAAAACGGCTTTTACTCGACATCCGAACAAATGAAGAAAAATATACCATAAAAATTTATATTTGAAGACAATAAATTAAACTATATATATATCTGAAGCTTTGTGATATCTATGAGTTCAATTGATAATTAGTTACCAGTTCGGTTATCGGGTTGATCCTGGTTATGTGATAAAGAACAAGATTACAATGGATTCTTCGCAAATTAGCGACAGCTTGCGACAACAACCATCACGACATAGCAAGAGATCGCTTCAACAGCGTCGCGAATTTGCGACGGATTTGTGACAACTTGCTGAGGATCCATCGCAAGTCCGTCACAAATTAGCTACGGCTTTGCCACAACAACCATCGCCACAAAGCGAGAGATCGTTGTAACACTGTTGTTAATTTGCGACGGGTTTGAGATGAGAAGGGTTGCGACAGACGAATGATAGTTGCAACTCCGTCACAAAATTTGCAACGACATACTTTTCATCGTAAATTTGCGACGATTTCCGTTCAGTTGCAAAGTTTGCGACATTTTTGCGACGGAGGTGCATTTGTGACGCTCGTATTACGACGAATGGGCGACATTTTTTGTCATCGCATTAGCGATGTTTTCTTGTAGTGAAGGAGCACATGAATGTTCTGTCACATACTTATTGATAATGAAATATGAATACCCCTCCAAAAACACCCCAATTGCATCCATGTTCTGCATAGCGAATACACCATAATTTTGTATCTGATTTTAGAACTCATTGCACATATTTTTTAAAGATGCGTGCAAAACATATTTGCTTTCGAAATGTTTCTTCTTTTTAACAGCTTCCATGCAGCAATGAAAACCTAACTATCTTATCATTGTTTTCTATATCTTCGACAAAAAAGAATCATCAGCATTACCAACATATTTCAGAACATCATGGATATTAATTTTGAAGTGTTCAGCCCTCTTATCCATAGTCGCAAGTTCTTCAGCTTTTTCAGTCAAATTGCCATCATCTTCTCCATTACATGAATCTACAGGTGGCTTTTTATTCAGATCAATGTTGATTCCATTGTTACAATTGTCATCAGACTCTGTAAATGTTACACAAAATTTGTTGAGGGTTGCGTGCTTACAAACCCAACAAAATTTCTCACTTGATGATCAGTTGCAATTATAACAAGGGGAGATTCTTTGTTACTGATCCTTTGTGGATGAAAAATAGGAAGATTTGAAAGATACAATGAATATTGTGTGACCATATTTCCTAAATTTTCTCAGTTTCGCAAATATGTATTCTACTAGCGATAGAAAATAGAAAGAATTATAGAAGTTCAATTCTATGGATAGTAGAACATAGTGATAACGGTAGAACGTATTTTTCACAAAGAAAAAAGTTTAGAAAACGGATTCTACCAAATTTGACTGAATCATATAACATAGGGTAAACAGTAGAAAGCATATTCTAAGGTTGATAGACTATAGAAAAAACAGTAGAAACTATGTTCTACGGTCCGTGGAATATAGAGCAACTAGTATAAACATCTTCTACTAGTCTGTAGACAGTATAATTTGAATTCTACAATTGGTAGAATAGAAATATACACTCTATTTTTAACAACAATTGTTTTAAGAGAAAATGTTAATGTAATCTCATAATTGTATTTTTCAATGTTTAATTTTTTTTTTGGATTTCAAAAGTATTTATTCTGAATTTATTATATTTATTTAAAGGGTAATGTAGTCAATGATATTGTATAAATTATGGTTTCAAAACTTAATAATTAACTAGATTGTGACAAGTGGCATTTTATTATTTTAGGATTTTGATCTGTGTCAAATGGAGAAAAAAATTATAATTATATTTCAAAAAAAGTTTCTGAAACAAAAAAAGAATAGTAAAAAAAAAGAAATTTTAAAACTGAAGAAAAAAAACAGGAAAAAATTTCTGAAGCAAAAAAAGAATTGTAGAAGAAAAAAAGAAGATAATTTTAATTCTTAGTCAAACAAAGAAAATCAGGAAAATATTCATTATGCAATTAAATTTTTTAAAAATAAAGGAAATAGGCATAATGAAATCGAGGCAAAAAAAAGAAGAATTGTAGAAAAAAGAGGTTTTGATTCTTAAGCAAAAAGAAAAAGAAAATCAGGAAAAATATTCACTATGAAATTAATTAAAATTAAAAGAAATAGGCATAATGAAATCTTTGAATTAATAAGTATAAAAAAATATTCATTGCTCGGTTAATTTTAAAGATAGCTAAAAGGAAATAAACATATGAATATTTTATTAAAAAGAAAAAGATTCTAATCTTTCAACCAAAAAAAAAAAGAAATATAATCGATAATAAGGATAGATTATCAAAAATATTATTACTTTTTTAAATATCATAAAATATGTAGAGTGAGTCAATCAAATTTTAAAACGTAATAGTTTTATTTTTGTAATTAAATAACAAGGAAAGTATAATCAGTTTTTACTGATAGAAAAACGAAAGATTTTAGATTTCAAATATTGTACTTTGTGCGGGTTTTAATCTAAAAAGTTATAGATTTCATATTGTCGGTAATCCAATTTCAATCTCAAACTCTAAATATTTTAATCATGTTATGCAAGTTATCAATTTTAAATTTCAAATATTTCATTTTCACCTGCATCACGCGGATCCTTATCTTACTTTTAATAAAAAATCAAAAAGGCGTATGTGGGCAAGAGATCAAAATTTTTGACATATTTTACTAAATCTACCTATATTACTCAAATCATGTGATGGTAATAATATAAACATATGTGTTGTATACAATACACTACTAGGGTGATTCATTAAACCGAATGCATTAAGACTACTAGGTAGTAACGTGCATTATCTTGTAAGTGTTGTTTTTTTTAGCATAATAACAACTAGGTTTTAATCCTGCGTCTTATGCGGAATGAAATGTCTATACAGATATTTATTAAATATAATTTTATAATTATTTATATAGATCATGTAATTTCAACTTATTCAAAGCTTTTTAAAATTATATATTAGTAGAAATAAAACGAATAAATCATATTATATATATACCTTATATATATAGGATACTTTTTCTAAATCAGTTGTTCTTACTATCATTATTGAATGAATGGAAAATTTGGACATATTATTTATATCTGAAAATATTACTAAGTTGATATAAATATGCATAAATATAGTTATTATATATTTATTTAATTAAATACATAGTTACTTATTTTAATTTATATTATTCAAATATTAATTATATTCTGAAATATAATATATATTTTTCATGTAAAAGTTAATTAATAAATATGAAATATATATTTAATATAACAACGGATGAATCGAGCCCAATCAAATATAACAACGGCCCATAATTCCGAAAAAACCGTATAACCCAGCCTTAAACAGATGAATCGCATTTTAAGTGACAACCTGACTAACCCATAATTCCAAGCATACTTGATGCATATTTTAGGAAAAATAAATAAAGAGACAAATTACCTGTGCTCCATTGGTTATCAAATCTTAGTATTAGTCATTTTTCAACTACGGGTCTGAATGATGACCATAATTGAGGTTTGAGGAAAGGAATGAGAAGGAATATTACATTCCTCTTCATTCCTAATTTTTTTTACCATTTGCAAAGAATATTTGTTACATATAATTTTTTTTATAATTCCTCATTTTTAGAGAGAATTAATTAACAAATATATTCCTTATCAAATTTGTCCAGGAACAAAGGGAATTTTCTCCATTCCTTCTCTGCGATTATTCCTTATAATTTTTCATATCATTCATCTTAATTCATTCTTTTTACTCATTGATCCTACTAGGCAAACTGCAAACCCCGCGCGTGCGGGTGTTCTTGCATTGTTGTTAATCTTCTTTTTTTTTTGCAATTTTTATTATCATTAATTTTTAATTATAATTAGTTGCATGGTTTGATTTATTTGGTAATTATTTATTTTTATCTTTATTTACTATTTATATAATTCCAATCATTTTTCTTGTTTTATAGTATTTTACTAAGAATTTTTCTTTAATTGGTTCATTTATAATTTTCATAGGTATTATATATTTAATAGTTGATATTTTTTGTTTTGTGAAGCGATGCACTTTTTATCCGTCAAAATCTTCGTTTTTTTACGGCTGAGACTTTGTGGGTGATTGGTTCGTCTTTAGCTGTAATTTTTTTGCTGTAGTATTTGTGCTGTAAGTACATTGGCTGTAGCTGTAAATTTATTGTTGTAGCTTTTTTAGCAGAGATTTTTGCTGTGGTTATATTGGCTGTAGCTGTAAGTTTTTGGCTGTAGATATTTTTAGATAAAACATGATTGGTAAACTATAAAATATGTGTAACATGCATAAAATAATTATTTTTATATTAATTAAAATACTTTTGTATTAGTAAAAATAAAATGAAAATTATCTCTTATTGGAATTTAAAAATTAGAAAATTACTAAAAATTCAAAAACAAATTGAAAAAATTATAATAAAAACCTTAGCTAAATAATAATAAATTTTACTTACGACTATTCCACAAAGTCATAGCAATCTCATCTCGATTTTTTATATCAATTCTTTCGTATTTATTTTTTATATTTTCTTTATTTTTCATATTGGTTATGGTTTAGTTTTTATATAAATTCTTTCATATTTATTTTTTACTTTTTTCTTTTCTTCAACTGATAATTTCTATTTTCACATTTATTTTTAATTTTTCCTTTTTTTAGCTAATAATTTCTATTTTTAATATTTATCTAATATTTAGTAATGATTTATTTTCTCTACAGATCCTACAGCCCAAAAAATAAGGATGTAGGATTTGTTGCCTAATACAATACATACAGAGAGGTTTTTTTTTCTTGGCTTTATCTTTAGAAATTAAAGCTACATACTGATTGGTAAAAATTAAGAAATTTTTCTGTAGGAAAAAATAAAGCTACATCATGATTGGTCGGGTATTAATGTTTTAAAGCTAAAGAAGGCTGTAGGAGCAAGATACAGCCCAACCAATCACCCACTTTGTTTCTTATCTCATTTTTTGTATGGAAGTTGTAAAGTTGTAGAATCTTTGGTTTTTATTCCTTTTATGACAACAAAAATCAAATAATGTGGTAATCGTGCATTTTCATATTGTTACCATCTCTCTTTATTCATCATCGAATGATCTATCTTTGTACCTATCAATATGAATAATATTTTTCATTTGCTAACTTTTTTATTTTCTCATGGTTAAATTAAAATAATTAATTATTTTTGGTAATTCTCATTATGGATAGATACTTACTTTCACCGAGAAGCAGACCTCGGAAAGCTTCCTTGTACACTATATTTGTCACATAGTGTTTCCCTTGGTGGTTTTTTGAAGTGTTTAACACCTGAAGTCCCTTAGGTGTGGTTACTCTAGACAGTGCGACGTAAAGTTATCCTTGGCAGAAAAACAGATTAGGCAGGTATAATGCGACCTTCCTTAGAGTTTGTCCTTGATTTTTATTGATAGTCATGCGTACGATAGTCGGATGAGGAACTGCCGTCTTTTAAGGTTAAACGGATGTTGGGTATCATTAGGAGACAAATATTATTCTTGGAATCAATACTTTCGACATCTCCTTTATTTCCAATGTGTATCACAATTAGCCTTGTCCCATTGCAAAATCCTTTTTTGGGATGTAGGTTTCGTATCAGCATGATGGGGGCGCAAACTTTTAGGCATTCGCGCGGGGTGGTTTACATTTTTTTTTTTGTATTCTTATATGTTCATTTTTTAATTATTTATTTTCTCTACTTTTGAATTTTATATGCAGCAGTTTGTTGGCGTTTGTTATTTTTATTTTTGTTTTAAAATCGAGTGTTCTGTTTTATATTTACGTAAATTCATCTCGTATGAGATTCAACTGATTGGTGAATCTTACTTTCGTATTTCTTGAATACTGTTTTCTGGGACGTTAAAAAGAAAAGAAGAATAGTATTTTCTGGGAAGTACAATCAGTTACTAAAAAACTTTCTTTTGGACCTACACTCTGAAGTCGTTTGAATTACAGAATCTCACTTTGAAATTACTATGCTAAGGTTTACTCGGTCCTTCTTTAACTGTGAGATATTTATATCATGAACTGACTTAGTCAGCCTACGTAGAAAATAATGAACTGACCCACATGGTGAATAAGACCCAAAGTGACAAATTGGATATGAGTCCACTGAGAGCCCAAACTAATGGTTTGAGAATGATTTAATGTACACGTGTAACTTACATAGAAAAAACTTATGATGTGGTGCTCTAATAGGAGAGTAGTTTATGCTATTATATATAAGATTATTTATTAAGTAGTCACCAGTCAGGAGCTACTAGTTATTTTGGTATTTGATATATAAATATTTTAGTTTTTTCTTGAGAATTTCGATATATTTTTGAACTTTTGAATACATTTTAGATATTTTTGATATTAAATAATGAATCATTGCCACAAAATTTTGGTATTTAATAATTTTCAAAATTAAGAACCAAACTATCTATAATGCGGAAATAAATTGAACATAAATATAATCGATATACTCACAATTCTCTCTCTAACGTTCATACTCTCTTGCTCATTTTCAACTACTATAAAACACCCCCGCACAAACGGCGTTTTCTATATGCTAAAAACAAAAACAACTGTTTTAAAATCAAATTATGAAAAAAATAAGAACAGATATTGCCCCGCATAACCGCATATTAATTTTTAAAATTTTAAAAATGATAAGGGATAATTTAAATTAAATTATATTTAATGGGTTTAAAATATAGAAATAAAAAGATAAGTTAAAATTTAGTAATATATATACTTCATGTATACCAAAAGTAAAATATAATGGGTTTGTATATTATAAAAAAATTTAATAATTTTTATCAAAATAATACATCACATACAAAAATTGTAATTTTCTTGCAAATCAATATTGAGGATCATAAGAGAATGTAATGGGACGATATTGACGAGATGAAATTTTGATTAAAAAAATTCATAACTCTATTCATAAACCTAATAAATTCAAATGTAGCTGTATCTATGGGTTGTATAAATAATTTATACATAACAATAATATAGTAAATCTCATACAGAAAAATAATTCTCATATTGAAGAATTCAAATTCGCACACATTTCAATTTTTCGAACATCAATCAACACGATATATAATCTCACATAATACAATTCTTCTAACAAAAAAAAGATTATTCATATAACAAACAACTACATATAGTACATTAGCTATAAAAAACTTGACAACTATGATACTATGATATCACTTCATATACTAATCAACTATATAAAAAATAATTGTTTTTATTGTTATTATCGAATATTATAAAGAATGACTTTACGTGCTGGGTAAAATCCAAGTAATTTAATAATTCTGATTTATAAGCTTAAATTGCCTTTAATTTTCTTTTTCAGAAAAATAATTTATTATATTTTTATTATTATATCATTTTTTACTTAATATAGTATTATATAATAAAGTAAAATTATATATAAGATTTATATTAAATATATTATATTTTATATGTGAACAATAAAACATTACAAATATATAATACAAATTTATGTTGACAAATTATTATGAAATTATAAATTATTTTGTTAGTTAATAAATATAAATTAAAAAATTAATTATATACTGAAATATAATATATATCTTTCATGTAAAAGTTATTTAATAAATAATTAAATATGAAAAATATATTTAATGTAAATTATTTGATTTTATTGGTCAAATACATAATTAAGATTATATACTTTATGAACTAACGAAACATTTATTTTAATTAGAGTCCATGAGATATATCATAGTTTGTGTTATGTAATAGTGATAATGAATAAATTAATATATGTGATAAAATGACATAATAAATTACTTGTAATTTCTCTGGTAAAGTAAGATTTTTCTAGCTGAGACTTAATAAGCTCTCTGATGATGACATATCAATATGACAGTCATGTAACAAACACATGACTTTAAGGTTGTTTATTTAAATCTACTATATAATAGTTGATAAACTTTCTCTCGCTGCTTGCCATATGGTGTGAGAACCGAAACTCACAATATCAAAACTTATAATTTATGGGGGCTCGAAAATTCTATTTTAAAAGAACTCAAGGACCGAAAATGCAAAAAGAATATTTTATTGATATTTTTCTGAAAATACAAGAATAATTAGCAAAAGTTGAAAATTCTTATATTGCTAATGCTCTTAATACTCGAAATTGGGATCCTCTGAACCTAGTACAAGCGTCTATATTTATACTAGGAGACTTAGGAGGCTAAAACTCTTTTTGGGCGATGTGGGACTTTGTTCCTTCCTTCCAGCCGCCGACCTAGTCTTTTTGGCCCGATTCCCTGCCCGAAATCTTCAGCAGTCCGTCACGTAGTCTGATCCTGGTCCGGCCCGATGAGTTGTAATCCGTGAACATTAACCCATGAATAGTAATCTGATGAATAGTAAACCGGGCCTGGATTAAGCGTAAATTGATTTTTCGGTTAACCTTTTCTCGGGATGAATAGTGTTTTGTGAACAGTATGTAACGGTTTTCCCGCGTGAATAGTGTTCCGAACATTTCTATGATTTCCGGGACCGAACTGCCCGTTTTTTCTCTCTGAACCTTCAGCCGCCCGCTTCGTGCGTGATGTTCAGCCGCCCGCTCTCTGCTTGATATGCCTGGGCGGCTGATTATGGTCCATGGGCGGCTGGCCAAAGCTCGGGGGTGCTGGACAATGAACGTGGGCTGCTGGCCAAAACTCGGGATCAGAACGTGCAAATGTCTGGTCTTGGATCGATTCCGAGCCCGGGATTATGCTCGAAGGAAGGGTGATGGGCGGCTGGCCATGCTCGGTATAAGTCCAGCCGCCATGTCTTGATTGGAGCGTGATGGGCGGCTGAAGCGGGATGCTCGGGACAAGTTCGGCTGCCATGCACTAATTAAGAAGATGATGGACAGCTGAAGCGGGATGCTCGGGATAAGTTCAGCCGCCATGCACTGATGAGAGGATGATGGGCGGCTGAAGCGGGATGCTCGGGATGAGTTCAGCCGCCATGTACTGCTTGACGGTATGCTGGGCGGCTGGAGCATGATGCTCGGGAAGAGTTCAGGCGCCATACACTGATGAGAGGATGGCGATGGGCGGCTGAAGAAACGCTCGAGATGAGTTCAGTCGCCATGTGCTGCTTGACGGGATGCTGGGCGGCTAAATCATTGCTCGGGATGAGTTCAGCCGCCATGCACTGATTGAAGCATGGTGATGGGCGGCTGAAGAAATGCTCTGGATGAGTTCAGCCGCCATGCACTGATTGAAGCATGGTAATGGGCGGCTGAAGAAATGCTCGGGATGAGTTCAGCCGCCATGTGCTGCTTGACGGAATGCTGGGCGGCTGAATCATTGCTCGGGATGAGTTCAGCCGCCATGCACTGACTGAAGCATGGTGATGGGCGGCGGAAGAAATGCTCGGGATGAGTTCAGCCGCCATGTTCGGGATATGATCCGTTTGATCCCGATCTTGAGTTATCGTTCCATCAATCTCCGAGGGGGGGATTTTGACCCGAACAGTTAGCCCCCCAGCTCTTTGCTTTCGTAGTCCAAAGTAACGAGTTTCGAGCTAAGAGTCTATCGGGATTGGTGGAACGGGAAAGTATTCGTGTCCGATTTTTTTTTTTTTTGTAAAAAGGTGAATTTCCTTTTTGCATTCGAGATCCGTGGGCGGCTGGCTTGGATTCGGAAAAATTCCGTTACCGTTCCAGTTAGGGTTTGGAAAAATCCTGTTTCTGGTCAAGTTAGGATTTGGACTATCCAACCATATATATACACACCTTTTTCCTCTCATTTTCCTCATACATTTTCGAGAGTCAACCGTATTTCCTTGCATCCGTTACCATGGGTAGACCGTCCATTCGTGAGAGGAAGCAGATGGAGAATAGTGGGAAGGGAAACGGAGATGCGAGTAAGTCGGGAAAGAATCCCGAAGATAAGGTGGCGGTTCACCCTTCAGGATCAGGAATGGCGGATAGTGGTCTAGCCATTCCTCCGTCAGATGGGCCTGCTGACAAGCTAGCTTTATCGACCGTTGCGGTTACTCGCCTAAGGTTCAGACGGCGGCTGGCGGAGTCGTATACGGTCTGAACGGAGCGGATGGCGTGCTGCGTAAAAAACAGACGGGTTGTCCTGCTGATGGTGGCGCTAAAAGGTCCACGAGCGGCTTCCTCGCCCGGACTCGCCTTTCCTGAGGCGGTTTGTAAGAATCGTCGTCAATCTGCCAAGAGTTTTTTGGCGATCACGGATGCTAGTTTCAAGTTTCCTTCTTGCGATGGTTTGGAAGAATCCGAGAAGTATGAGGATATGGCCCTGAGCGGGATGAAGGTTCGCCCTCTTTCTACTCTTTCCTTTTCAGGTTCTTTCTTTCTTGTATTTTACTAATCCCGTCTATTGTTCGCAGTTCATGTCCTCCGCGAACAAGTGCGTCAGCTCGTATGAATCAACTGTTCGTGGAATTCGTAAATGTGCCGAAGAGGCTCGGGAAGACGCTCGATCAGTGAGGAGAAAACTTGGTGATCTCGAGGCGTCAAGTTCGTGTCAAGTTAAGTCGATCGAGAAGCAGCTTGCTTCGCTGCGTGCGGAAAGAGATAAGGTGGTGCATTCTAAGGTTCGCCTGGAGGCCAAGGATTCGCGTCAGGCCAAGGAATTAAAGGTTTTGAAGGATCAGTTAGCCGGCGCGAAGGCTTCGAACCATTCGAAAGTGAAGCGGGCTTATGTAGACGGCCGCAAAACTTTCGTTGCCAAATTTCGCGCCTTCTTGGGCGAGCTGAAGGAAGCTCTCGGATCTCTGTCGGAAGAAAGATCCCAGGAGGTGGATTTGGCTCAAATTACGAGTAACCTCGAGCTTGTCCGGTTGCTTCAGGGGGTTAAACCTCCCAAATTGGACTAGGAGAAGGTGAAATTGACAACGTGGAAAGGCGAGTTTGACGGAGCCAACACTCGGTTCGATGAAGTGCTTACTCAAGTTCGAGGGAAAATTGACACTCAGTTGGCTCCGCTTTCTGGAGGTGATAACGTTTCGGTATCCGAGGTAGGCTCGATCGAGGAAGAGGCTACTTCTCTTGGGGTGGTTGATCTGGCGGGATCTAACGAGTCCCTGGAATTTCGGATATCACCGTTGTTATGGCATTTGGTCCAGATTCTTGATTTGTAGTTTCTGTTTTTTGCTTTTGCTTAGCTTTTTTCGAGTTTTCTTTTGTTTTTTTTTTTTTGCTTGGACTTTTGTTTCTGGATTTCTGTTATACCCGGCCAGATCACTGGTCTGGGCTGACTTTGTTTTGAGATTTTAATAAGAATATGGATCTTTGGCTTTACATCTCGGGTACCATGTTCGTCTTTAGAGCAAAGATCTCAAATGTTTTGTAGTTCGTCGTGTTCTGATTAGAAAAGGTGTCTAACCCATCCTACTAAGGATAGTGGGGGGCTGGCCTTTTTGCGGAATGCTGGGCGGCTCGCCTTTTTGCGGAATGCTGGGCGGCTGGCCCGTCAAAGAAAGACGGGCGGCTGGCCCTTTTGGTGGAATGCTGGGCGGCTAGCCAATCGCTCAAAAGAGAACGGGCGGCTGGCCCTTTTTTGCGGAGTGTTGGGCGGCTGGCCTGACATCCATTGTTTTGCTCGTAGATATCTTGTGGGCGCTTGTTTCGTTTTAAGTCATGTTGATTAGTATTTCGTCTATTGCGTTGGAGTGTTTTTCCGGACACTCGAACTTCTGGCCAGGGTCCCGTTGTGGATATTTCCTGGGTTTAATGCATGTTTTTGTTGTTGCGGGGAACTGAGCTCGTTTTGAATCCCTCTTTCGACCTAACGCTTTTAGGATCTCGCATCAGAGCCGGTTTGATACCGCGTTCTCGAGATGTTATTTACCAGCTTTCCATGTCAGGCGTTTTACTGGGTTTGGCGAGTTTATTTCGCGGTTTACGCTTCGCATTATTTACCTATGCGAAGTGCTCCCGAAGATAAACTAATCAGAACATCGTCTTTAACGCTTCCTGCAGGATCGCGGGATGTCAGGTTACGCCTTTCGGATGTTAGTCCGGAAATTTGTATAGCACGCTATTATTATCCGCTGCGGGATGTTTAGAGAACCATGGTTAATAAGTCGTCTTGTTGTGATCAGCAACAGACGGTGATAAGTATGCTGAGAAGCGGTTTTTATGTATGCCAAGAGGCGAGTTTTATGTGTGCCAAGAGGCGATTTTTCAAAAAATTTGGCAGTATATGAGTATACGGATCCACTCCCCCCTTAAAAATTTTTGAAAAGGAAAGTAGCTGAACTCGCCAGAAGACGAGCTGCCTACGTACTCCGAACATAGGGATCAAGCCGGTTCGTAGTTCTTTTACAATGATTCTTGTTATCTAGTGATAATACTTCTTTAGGTGCATCGCGTTCCATGTCCTCGGAACTGGCTTTCCTTCTTTGTTTTCCAGCTCGTATGCTCCTGGGCGGACTACCTTCGTTACTTTGTATGGTCATTCCCATTTTGTGCCTAGCTTTCCTGCATTCGGTTCCGCGGTGTTCTGGAATACTTTGCGGAGGACGATGTCTCCTTCTTTAAACTTGCGGCTTCGTACATTCAAGTTGTTGTACTTTGCCGCTGCTTGCTGGTAGTTTTGGACTCGGATGAGTGCTTGATCTCGTCTTTCGTTTATAAGGTCCAGCTTGTCTAGCATCATCAAATGGTTGAGACCTTCTTGTCTGGGCAGGAGTCTTCGTCTAACGCCAGGAAAGTCTACTTCTGCCGGGATGACGCATTCGGCGCCATAGACCAGCGCGAACGGTGTCTCTCCGGTTGCTCGCCTCGGAGTTGTCCAGTGGGACCATAGGACTCCTTCGAGCTCGTCCGCCCATCGTCCTTTCTTTTCTCCGAGACGCTTCTTGAGTCCGTCAACAATAGTCTTGTTGGCTGCTTCGGCCTGGCCGTTACCTTGCGGATAACGTGGCGTTGACTTTCTCAGACGTATCTTCCACTTCTCGCAAAATCCTTCGAAGCGGGTGGAAATGAATTGAGAACCATTGTCGGTGACGATCTCGTAAGGGACTCCGTGCCAGCATACGATGTTTTTCCAGACGAAGTGCTACACTTGAGCGTCTTTGATGCTGGCGTAGGAGTCCGCTTTGATCCACTTTGAGAAGTAGTCTGTTAGGACAAGTAGGAACGTTTTCTGCTTTGAGTTATGCATTGGTCCCATGATGTCCATCGACCACCTCATGAATGGGTACGGTGCAGAGATTGACGAAAGCAATTCTGCAGGCTGATGTATCATTGGTGCGTACCTCTGGCATTTCTTGCACTTGAGGGAGAACTTCTCACAATCGTTTATCATGGTTGGCCAGTAGTGTCCATGCCGCTTGATTTTGATTGCGAGGGCGCTCCCTCCGGAATGATTTCCGCACGATCCGCTATGGACTTCTTCCATAATTCGTCTTGCTTCTTCTTTTTCCACGCAGACCATTAACGGTCTGGAAATCCTCCATTTGTAGACATTTCCGTCAAGGAGGACGAAGCGGGCTGCTTGGGCCCTTAGCTTTCATGCGGCCAACTTCTTCGCCGGGACTTCCCCATTCATGATGTACGTTCGTATCGGGGCCATCCATCCGCGATCGCAGCCATACTCTTCCGTCGGGCCAGTTGCTAAATCTACTTCCGGAAGTTCTTCCTCGTCCTCACCTTCCGGCAGTTGTATAAGGTTGGCGACTTGCGGTGGATCAATGCTCGGTTGTTCTATAAATTCGACGGGAATGTCTCGCCTTTCTCCCGGGGCCGACGTTGATGCCAGGGCCGCCAATGCATCGGCCGGGGCATTTTCTCCCCATGGGATTCTTGTGAGCTCGAACTTTTCGAAACGGTTTTCGAGGTCTTCGACAATTTGAGGTAGGCTTCCATCCGATCGTCCCTTGCTTCATAGTCTCCGCTGAACTGGTTTGCCACCAGCTGGGAATCACAAAACGCTAGCAGATTCTGGATTTTGAGTCCGAGGGCGAGTCTTAGCCCAGCGATTAAGGCTTCATACTCCGCTTCGTTTTTGGAAGCGTTAAAGAGTAACCGGAACGACTGTTCTAGGATTTCGTCAGTAGGTGACGTTAACCGAACCCCGACTCCCGAACCTTACTTTGACGAAGATCCGTCTGCGTGGAGAATCCAAACCGAATCTGGTGTTGGTTCACTGACGCCTGCGGTCGGGGATTCGATCAAGAAATCCACAAGAACTTGCGATTTCGCGCATGTTCTGCTTCGGTATTCGATATCATACTCGCTTAACTCCACCGCCCATTTTGACAAACGTCCCGACTGACTGGGACTATGCAGGATCGTCCTGAGTGGAAAAGCTGTGAGTAAAATGATCGTGTACGATTGGAAGTAAGGCCGCAATTTCCTGGCGCACATCACCACTGCCAAGGCCGCCTTCTCCATCAGCAGATATCGAGTTTCCGTGTCCGTCAAAGTCTGGCTTACATAGAAGATCGGCTTTTACTCGTCGCGTTCTTCTCTGATCAGCACTCCACTTACTGTTGTTGATGACACCGCCGTATACAGGAAAAGGGGCTCTCCTTCGACCGGTTTTGAGAGTACGGGCGGGCATGCTAGGTATTTCTTTAGTTCTTGGAACGCCTGTTCACACTTCTCTGTCCACTCAAACTTCTTGTTTCCTCTGAGCGTGTCGTAGAAAGGCAAACATTTGTCCGTTGACCTCGAGATAAACCGGTTCAGCGCCGTGACCCGTCCGGTCAATCTTTGGATTTCTCTTTTCGTTTTTGGTGAGGCCATCTCTATCAGGGCTTTGATTTGCTTCGGATTTGCTTCTATCCCTTGATGAGTCACCAGGTACCCGAGGAATTCGCCGGATGCCACTCCGAATCTGCACTTTGCCGGGTTTAACTTCGGGAAAAATGTCATTTTAAGCATGAACTTGCCAAAAGTGGTCATTTTAAGCATTAACTTTGGGCGAGGCCACTTAAATCACCAACTTCGGTTGACTATTTATTTAAACCCTCAAGTTTCGTTGACTAGGCCAAAATGAGCATGACATTAACTTATTTAACGGAGCTGTTAACCGACGTTAATGCACTGTTACCATCCTCCGTTAATCACAAAACGACGTCGTATTAGTTTTGGAAAAATGTCATTTAAAGCACAAACTTTCAAACTGAGGCCATTTAAAGCATGAACTTTCAAACTGAAGCCATTTAAAGCATGAACTTTTAAACTGAGGCCATTTAAAGCATAAACTTTTGATATCGGTATTTTAAGCATGGAGATATTAATGAAACAACGGTATAAAGCCTCGTGTTGAAGAACAACAATTTCATTTTCAGTTATACACGTTTTCAAATATATATTTTCAAGTTGATCTACTTAAGAAACTCAAGACATAAATGAAACTTCTTATGAACACTTAGGTTAGTTTTCACCATCTGAATATCTATTTTTTTTTTCAATTTTTATGGTTTAAATCTTCTTTTGTTTTCACTGGTAAGCAATGCTCATAAAGAGTTATTGGAGTGGTACGCTGAAAATAGGAATCAGCGTATGCCAGTTATGCCGGTTAAGTTGTTCAAAACAGCATTCCCGCAAGTGTTTCACGTGGTCTTTTTCCTCCAAAGACTTGACCATCATATCGTCGATGTAGACTTCCATCGTTCTTCTGAGTTGCTCGGCGAACATTTTGTTGACGAGTCGTTGGTATGTTGCGCCGGCATTCTTTAACCCGAACGGCATCACCTTATAGCAGTATATCCCACGATCCGTGATGAACGCAGTCTTGTCTCGATCGTCGGGGTTCATCATGATCTGGTTGTATCCAGAGAAAGCATCCATGAACGATAGCAGCTTGTTCACGGCCATTTCCTCGACTAAACGATCGATGTGTGAAAGCGGAAAGCTGTCTTTTGGGCACGCCTTATTCAGATCTGTGAAGTCGATGCAAACTCGCCATTTCCCATTCTTCTTCTTTACTACCACCGGATTGGCTAGCCAGTCGGGGTATTTCACTTCCATGATAGATCCGAATTTGAGCAATCTCTCTACTTCATCGTTTACCGCTTGGGCGCGCTCTGGCCCGAGCTTACATCTTTTCTGCTTCACTGGTTTGAACGTCGGGTCCACGTTGAGTTCATGGCTTGTGATGCCGATGTCGATCCCGGGCATATCTTCCGCTGCCCACGCGAACGATCCGGCGTTCTCCTTTAACAAGGTGATTAACTCCGTCTTGATTGGCTCTTCCAAGTTCGCTCCGATCTCCGTACATCGCTCCGGATTCGTTTCGTCTATGTTGACCGAAATTACTGGCTCGCACGGGGAATCTCTTTCCGTCTTCCAGGCTTCTTCGATTTGTAACATTTGCTCGAGTTTCGCAAGCTGCCGTACTTCCTTTCCCTTTTCGGACTTTACCTGGTGGTGGGAATCGGTTACCAGCTTCCTCAACCTGTGTTCCGTTAGAAAACAAGTTTGACAGTCTTTTTGCCGTCCCAGATCGTTTCCACTCCAGTTGGAGTCGGAAATTTCAGGCACAGGTGGTAAGTTGACGGGATGGCCTTCATTGCGTTTAACCATGGTGTTCATACGACTGCGTCGCAGATTCGCGGGCAATCGATTACCGAGAAATTCGTGTCCTTCTCCACTCCTTTTGCTCTTATGGGGAGTTGGATCTTCCCTATCGCCATCGTCGTCTTTCCGGAGAAACCAGTCAACGGTTTTGGATGGGTTATAAGATGTTGGGTCTCAATGTTCATCCTCCGAAGGGTTTCAAGGAATATGACGTTAACCGTTCCTCCTGTCTCGACTAAGACTCTTGGTATCTCGTGCCCTCCGATCGAAAGATTGATCACGAGTAGATCTTTGTGCGGATGGTCTATTTCGGCAGCTTCTCCTTCTCGGAAAGTCATCGTCCGGCCGCGGCTACCATCCACGGAACTCCACTCCATTGCTTCTTCGGTCATCGTCTTCTTTTCGTATCCTCTCGTTCTAAGAGTTAACAATATTTCTCGTCCCCACAGACGGTGCCAAACTGTGAGAGCCGAAACTCACACTGTCAAAACTTCTAATTTATGGGGTCTCGAAAATTCTATTTTAAAAGAACTCAAGGACCAAAAATGCAAAAAGATGTGGGGTGATAGTTTGACAAGATAGTCAAACTCTATCATATTTTATTGATATTTTTCTGAAAGTACAAGAATAATTAGCAAAAGCTGAAAAGTCTTATATTGCTAAAGCTCTTAATACTCAGGAATTGGGATCCTCTGAACCTAGTACAAGCGTCTATAATTATACTAGGAGACCTAGGAGGCTAAAACTCTTTCTGGGAGATGTGGAACATTGTTCCTTCCTTCCAGCCGCCGACCTAGTCTTTTGGGCCCGATTCCCGGCCCAAAATCTTCAGCAGTCTGTCACGTAGTCTGATCCTAATCCGGTCTGATGAGTAGTAATTCGTGAATAGTAAACTGATGAATAATACCCGATGAATAGTAATCTGATGAATAGTAAACCGGATCTCGATTAAGCCTAAATTGATTTTTCGGTTAACCTTTTCTCGGGATGAATAGTGTTTTGTGAACCGTATTTAACGGTTTTCACCCGTGAATAGTGTTCCAAACATTTCTATGATTTCCAGAACCAAACTGCCCGTTTTTTCTCTTTGAACCTTCAGCCGCCCGCTTCGTGCGTGAAGTTCAGCCGCCCTCTCTCTGCTTGATATGCATGGGCGGCTGATTATGGTCCATGGGCGGCTGGCCAAAGCTCATGGGCTACTGGACAATGATCGTGGGCTGCTGGCCAAAACTCGGGATCAGAACGTGCAAACGTCTTGTCTTGGATCGATTCCGAGCCCGGGATTATGCTCGAAGGAAGGGTGATGGGCGGCTGGCCATGCTCGGTATAAGTCCAGCCGCCATGTCTTGATTGGAGCGTGATGGGCGGCTGAAGCGGGATGCTCGGGATGAGTTCAGCCGCCGTGCACTAATTAAGAAGATGAAGGGCGGCTGAAGCGGGATGCTCGGGATAAGTTCAGCCGCCATGCACTGATGAGAGGATGATGGGCGGCTGAAGCGGGATGCTCGGGATTAGTTCAGCCGCCATATACTGCTTGACGGGATGCTGGGCGGCTGGAGCATGATGCTCGGGAAGAGTTCAGGCGCCATGCACTGATGAAAGGATGGCGATGGGCGGCTGAAGAAATGCTGGGGATGAGTTCAGCCGCCATGTGCTGCTTGACAGGATGCTGGACGGCTAAAGCATTGCTCGGTATGAGTTCAGCCACCATGCACTGATTGAAGCATGGTGATGGGCGGCTGAAGAAATGCTCGGGATGTGTTCAGCCGCCATGCACTGATTGAAGCATGGTAATGGGCGGCTGAAGAAATGCTCGGGATGAGTTCAGCCGCCATGTGCTGCTTGACGGGATGCTGGGCGGCTGAAGCATTGCTCGGGATGAGTTCAGCCGCCATGCACTGATTGAAGCATGGTGATGGGCGGCTGAAGAAATGCTGGGGATGAGTTCAGCTGCCATGTTCGGGATATGATCCGTTTGATCCCGATCTTGAGTTATCGTTCCATCAATCTCTTAGTTGGGAATTTTGACCCCAACACATGGCATAAGGTGAAATTGACACGTGTCAATTGATCGAATAAAATTAAAAACATTTTATTTTCTCAGCAATCATCAATAATATATTTTATTTATATTCATTTTCCCCCTCCATTATTCCAATTCCATTAATTAAACCCATGGTGACTTTCGTGTTTTTTCTTCGTCATTCGAACTTCCTTACATATAAATTTTTCAAAATATAATGATAGTGAAAATATACATAATCAAACATAAATATAAAAATATTTACATAATAACTGCATCAATGAGAAGTTGACACGTATCCCCTAATTAAAAAATAAAATAAAAAGGACCTTTTAATTTCTTAGAATTTATTAATTATTAATTTTTTACTTATATTATTTTTGTATCTATTATAATTCTATTAATTAAGTTCATGACGTTTTCTTTTTGTTTTTCGTCCTTTTGACTTTCTTACATATGAAATTTTTAAAATCTAACAGTAGTAAGAAAATACAAAATTACTAATCAAACATAAATATTAAAATATTTTTAAACGAAAAAAAGCTCTTATGAATATTACTAATTTTACAAATTTTAAAAAATGAAAAATTATCCAGCAGGTATTCACCTATAGGGAATTCAGCTTTATTCATTAAACATAATGCATTAAACCTAAAGCCCACACATCAGACGAATCAAAAGATTTAATATCCTAGTTTTCCAACTGAAACCAAAAAAGGTAGTCTTCTTAATGTTATAAATTGTGTGTATTATTGCTGAAACCAAATGACTTTATTTATACTAGTTTACACAAGGACATAAAAGGAAACATTACATAAACCTAACCCTTGTCTAACAAGGAATGGTTAACACTTAATCTAAATCAAGTTAAGGACCGGTTATGGTATAACCACTAAGGGCCGGTTTATAAGTCCATCCACGAATGGTTTTTAACACTCCCCCTTGGACGAGACAACCAAGTCCGATGCTATCAAGGATCTTTGTAATACGCTTGGGGATGCTGCCTCATTAAAACCTTTCTAAGGAAAACTCAATTGGGACAAAACCTTAGCGAGGAAAAAGAGTACAACAATATTACTCCCCCTGTTTTATACATCACTAAAGTCCCTTAGCCGTCGCATGCCGATCTGATACATCAACTTCTTAAGCGTGGAGGTTGGAAGTGACTTCGTGAACAAGTCAGCTAGTGTTGTCGCTTGAACGTACTTGAAGCATTTGAATTTCTCCAGCCTTCTGGAGATCATGAGTGAAAAAGAATTTGGGCAAAATGTGCTTCATCCGATCTCCCTTGATGTACCCATCCTTCAGTTGAGCTATACATGCAGCATTGTCCTCATAGAGTATGGTTGGTTCTTCCTTTCCTTCAGTCATCCCACAATCTCGCCTTATGTGCTGAGTCATCGATCTTAACCAAACACATTCACGGCTAGCCTCATGAATCGCCAATATCTCTGCGTGATTGGACGATGTGGCCGTGAGTGTTTGCTTCATGGATCTCCACGAAATCGCTGTTCCTTCGTGAGTGAACACATATCCTGTCTGAGATCGACCATTGTGCGGATCCGAAAGGTAACCTGCATCAGCAAAACAAACTAAACCTTCTTTGTTAAGGTTAGCATAAAACAGACCCGTATCCTTCGTTCCTTGTAGGTAACGAAGTATGTGCTCAATCACGTTCCACTGCCTTTGGGTCGGACAAGAACTGAATCTTGAGAGGATTTTCACGGCAAAACATATATCCGGCCTAGTGTGTCTAGCCAAATATAACAACGCTCCTATGGCACTGAGATATGGCACTTCGGGACCAAAGACTTCTTCATCCTTTTTCTTTGGACCAAATGGATCACTGTCCAATCCAAGGCTTCTCACCACCATTGGGCTGCTTAGTGGGTGTGTCTTGTCCATGTTAAATCTCTTGAGTACCTTTTCTGTATATGCCATTTGGTGCACAAGGATACCATCATTGATGTACTCAAGCTGTATTCCCAAACAGAACTTAGTCTTTCCTAAGTTTTTCATCTCAAATTCGGCCTTTAAGTATTCTATTGTTTGGGCGATTTCACCAGGGGTTCCGAGGATGTTCATATCATCCACGTATACTGCTATAGTCACAAATCCTTTGTTTGCAAACTTCTTTATAAAAAATACACGGACTGATGGGATCATTTTTGTACCAGGACTAAACTAAGTTTTCATTTAACCGGTTGTACTACATACACCCACTCTGTTTCAGTCCGTATAAGGATTTGTTCAGCCTAATGCAGTGTTCTTCTCGAGAACTTTTCTTATCTTTGAGCTCAATACCCTCGTGTAATCCCATATAGATTTCATTATCCAGTGGACCATATAACCGTAAATCCAATTTTTCTCTTATGGCCAGACTTATCAAGAATCGAAAAGTCGTTGCATCCACCATAGGGGAGTATGTCTCCTCATAATCGATTCCTGGCTTTTGTGAGAATCCTTGTGAAACAAGCCGTACTTTGTGCCTAACGATTTCTCCTCGTTCATTTCTCTTCCTCACAAAGACCCATTTATGTCCACCTGGGATTATATCATGAGGTGTCCGAATTATAGGACCAAAAACCTCTCTCTTCTTTAAAGAGTTTAACTCCACGTTTTTGGCTTCTTTCCATTTAATCCAATCAGATCGTTGAGTGCACTCAGAGATTGACGTGGGTTCTAGATCCTCATTCATTACATCAAGTGCTACATTGCATGCAAATATATCATCAATGTCTACATCTTTTCTATTCCTTTGGATTCCGGACAAAAAAAAAATTAATTGAGATCTCATTGTTATCAGGAACTTCAGGACCATGAGGCTCGGCGTCCCGAGCTTCATTTTTTGGTGCCTTAGGTTCATTTGTGTCCGGACCATCCACTATCTCCTCGGTCTGAATTTCAGAACCTTTCTTTAATTTACGAGGAGCCTTATCTTTGGAACCAATAGGTCTTCCGTGTTTCACTCGTGGTTTATACTCTGTAGCCACTTGCGGTCCATTTTGGACATCAATTCGTATTGGTGCATTCATGACTGCTATATACGATTTTGTTACTCTCTGCAGGTTAGCAAAGGAATCTGGCAATTGAATAGCTAGCTTTTGCATATGAATTATCTTTTGGACTTCTAAATCACTTTCTTGAGTATGAGGATCTTGCCAATTTAAGGATGTTTGATTGCATTCAATTTCTTTTACCAGCCGGTTTACTTCTCCTAGTGTCGGAAAAACGGATTCGTCAAAATGACAATCCGCGTATCTGGCCTTGAATAAATCACTGGTGGTTGGCTCAAGATACTTTATGATTGTGGGTGAATCATATCCAACATATATTCCCATCCTCCTTTGAGGTCCCATCTTAGTTCTCTGTGGTGGTGCAATAGGCACATAGATTGAGCATCCAAATGTCTTAAGATGAGAAATGTCTAGCTCTTGACTCGTAATTAATTGGGATGGGGAATATTTGTGGTCACTAGATGGCCTGATACGGATTAGTTCAGTAGCGTGTAAGACCGCATGTCCCCAGGCTGAAACCGGAAGCTTTGACGTCATTAGCAATGGTCTAGCAATCAACTGTATGCGTTTGATAAGAGATTTGGCCAAGCCGTTTTGTGTATGTACATGTGCCACGGAGTGTTCAACACTTACTCCCATGGACATACAGTAATCATCAAATGCACGAGACATAAACTCACCAGCATTGTCCATGCGTATGGTTTTTAAAGGAAAATCCGGAAAGTGTGCCCTTAGGCGTATCATCTGAGCAAGGAGTCTTGCAAATGCCAAGTTCAGTGTTGACAATAAGCATACATGTGACCATCTTGTAGATGCGTCAATGAGGGCCATAAAATATCGGAACGTCCCACAAAGTGGGTGAATTGGTCCGCATATGTCTCCTTGAATTCTTTCCAGGAAATTTATCGTTTCCTTAGTCACTTTCACTGGTGATGGCCTTACAATCAATTTTCCTTGTGAACATGAGGCACAAGTGAGATTTTTAGGGATCACTCTCCTTTCTTTCAAGGTGTGTCCACTAGTATTTGATATTAATTTCTGCATCATACTTGACCCGGGATGTCCCAGCCGGTCATAAGGCTTTGTTTACGGTGACATTGGCTTCTATCATACTAATCTTAGTACAGTATATTCCGGTAGCTATAGCAGGTATAGTCTCAAGGACTTTCTTTTGGCCTTGGGCGATTTTAACTATCTGAAGAAATTCTCTGTTTCCTCCGTCCATTGTTTCCACATGAAGATCATTCAGACGAATGTCTTTCAAACTCAATAATTTTCGATTTTGAGCTAGGTGAAAACAATGCATCTGAGATTTCTAGATGCGTGCCTTTAGGGATTAAAATGTTGGTCTGGCCGTAGCCTTCTATCAGGCCGGCCAGTCCTTCTATAGTACTTATGTTTGCCTTTTTGAGTGTAAGGTCTATGAAGTATCTCTTATCTGTTAAAATTGTGTGGCTTGACCCACTATCCACCACGAACTCGTCCATACTTGATCACCTTTTGATGTTGAATTGATATCGACTGGGAGATAAAGACCTCGGAAACAAATCGGAAACCTCAAGCGTTGGCCGGAGAATACCTTTGTTGAAGAAGGCGGCGGCCGGCGGCGGCGATTTGTGTTTTCGTCGGCGGCTAGGGTTTGAGAGTTTCGTGCTGATAACGTGTTATGAATTGTGTGTATTATTGCTGAGACCAAAGGGTCTTATTTATACTGATTTACACAAGGACATAAAAGAATACATTACATAAACCTAATCCTTGTCTAACAAGGAATGGTTAACACTTCATCTAAACCAAGTTAAACACCAGTTATGGTATAACCTCTAAGGGCGGGTTTATGAGTCCATCCACGAATGGTTTTTAACACTAAACAATTTTTTTTATTATATAAAAAACACAATCGATTAGACCTTATTTACGTGGAAAAGGACGATACCCTACTAATTAATGTCTTGAGCAATACCTCCACTGCCTATAATTAATGAGATCGATAAATGACCAAAAAAAATATATATAGCTAACTGAATTCTAGACAAATAGGAGCAGTTGACAAACCTGCTGTCGTTTGGCAAAAAAGCAAACTTATATAACCATTACCTATTAATTTCATTCTATCTTTGTTGGCTTTTATTCTAACAGGAAATCTAAGCTGCTGCTCCCTTTAAAACTACTAATCTATTTCAAGGGTAGAAACAAATAGTAAAATATTCGTAGGAGTTAGAACGATAAGCAAGAAGAAGATGAAGCAACAAAAGTTTTCCTAAATTAGATTAAGTTGACGGATACGATGGTAAACCAATGGATTTTAACATCAATAATTAAAAAAGATTTAACCAATCATTCTTCCATATCTACCTGCCACAGCTATATTTGTATCACAATCATCGTTCTTAAGCTAAAATCCAAACCCTTTCCAGTCCCAACCTAATTTCCTCTCTTTCTCCTCTCCTCACGAATTAATCAATTCAAAGTTGTAAATTTTCCGAGGAGAAGCAGAAGTTAGTATATTCAAAATGTTCGCCGAAGCGGATAGTATTCCTAGAGCAAAGTATGGCAATATGATGCATTCTGATCCGAATCTCGCCTCCACAATGACCCACCAGACAGAGGAAGAGTACGGCATACGCAATAGCAGTGCATCTGCGGTTGGCACAGGCTTGTATGATAGAATGAGCTGTGAAGGTTCTCCTATGATGATGTCTCCTTGGAACCAAGCAACTCCATTTACTCAAACCCAATGGTCTACTGTTGAAGAAAATCTACCTCAGAATGGCCTTATTGGCTCGCTTGTCCGCGAAGAAGGTCACATCTATTCTTTAGCGGCCACAAAAGATCTTCTTTACACTGGTTCCGATAGCAAGAACATACGTGTGTGGAAAAATCTAAAGGAGTTTAGTGCATTTAAATGCAACAGCGGTTTGGTAAAGGCCATTGTGATTTCAGGGGAAAAGATTTTCACAGGTCACCAAGATGGTAAGATTCGTGTTTGGAAAGTATCTCCTAAGAACCAAAGCTTGCACAAACGCTCTGGAACACTACCTACTTTGAAAGATATATTCAAGGCCTCTCTCAAACCCAGAAACTATGTTGAGGTGAAGAAACACCGCACCGCGCTTTGGATCAAACACGCTGATGCTGTTTCATGCCTGAGCCTAAATGACGAACAAGGGTTGTTGTATTCTGCGTCATGGGACCGAACCATTAAGGTGTGGAGGATTTCTGATTCAAAATGTCTAGAATCAATCCCAGCTCACGATGACGCTGTAAATTCAGTGGTGTCAACAACAGAAGCGATTGTTTTCTCTGGATCAGCTGATGGAACAGTAAAAGCGTGGAAGCGTGAACAACAAGGAAAATACACAAAACACACGCTCATGCAAACATTAACAAAGCAAGAAAGTGCAGTCACAGCTTTGGCTGTAAGTAAGAATGGTGCTGCTGTGTACTTCGGTTCGAGTGATGGATTGGTGAATTTTTGGGAGAGAGAGAAGCAACTAAACTACGGTGGTGTTTTGAAGGGACACAAGCTTGCTGTGCTTTGCCTTGAAGTTGCAGGCAGTCTTGTCTTTAGTGGATCTGCTGATAAGACAATATGTGTGTGGAAGAGAGATGGAAATATCCATACATGTCTTTCTGTTCTAACTGGTCACACAGGTCCTGTAAAATGTTTGGCTGTAGAAGCAGATCGTGAAGTGTCTGAACGTCAAGACAAGAAATGGATTGTATATAGTGGAAGTCTGGATAAGTCAGTAAAAGTATGGGGAGTTTCAGAATCTTTCATTGACATGAACCAAATGGGTATGATGCAGCAGCAACATATCATATCGCATTCGGAGCCTTTTATGTCTGATGGCAGTTTCTCTTCGTCAGCTGGTGGAGCCAGCAGTCATCGGAGACGTTAATCATGGTTTGTGGTTTGCTCTCCAAAATAACACGTTTGGATGAATTTCAAACGACTCATTTATTTAATGTTAAATTTGAATGAAAAAAATGAAAAACTAGTTTTATGATGCAGTATTGTATAATATGGAGTTGAGTTTGAACATTTTTTTTTTTTATTGTGAAGGTTTTTTTGTAATTTTCCTTTATTTGTGATAAATCCCTGTAACTTCTTCAAACTTGATATTAATTGTTTACTGTTGTACGCTTGTCGTGAATATTATCTAAAAGAATTGTTACATGGTCGTGGTATTGGTATATGGAAAATTCGAAATACATCTTGGTGAGTCTTATCTATAATTAGTCAAACTCTTTTCTCACTTTGCAACACCTAATGCCATGTGTCGTCTTTATTTTGGGTCTAAAAACAACGGTGTGTGGTAGACTTGAACTCGGATACAGAGAGTACTAAACATACCTATAGCCACTGGACCATGTTGTTTCGTTGACAATGTTTACCAAAACAAATATATAAACAATATTATAGTAAAAATGTCTTAAAATTCTTCCCCGATTAATCCCCAAGTAATCTCCGATTTTTTGGTAACTCGCTAGGCCCAGATCCACCGCCCGACTAACGCCTAGCGAGTTCCCGAACCTGGGTTAACACTAACAAAAATACATTCTTACGTTAAACAAATTGATGAGAATTGAATAAAGAATTCGAGCAATAATACATTCCGATTAGCCTAATAAAAAACTATTCGATTACAAATCATAGTTTACTTTAATTTTCGATTTAGCAACTTTTTTATATATAAAATACAATAAGTGCGTAGTATTAAATAATGAGACTTTAATCCGAATAAAAAGATAGAATTGATTCGATCTAAACTGATTAAAATGTCATACAATAAAAATTATAATATCTAGATGTTTTCAATGGAGGAGTACCTTCTATCAAGAGACAATTCATGAGTTTTTTTTTTATAAAATGAAACAATTCATGAGATCTTCTATTGTCACATAAACAGTTTTAATATTTGAATGTATAATATAGTTTGTATGAGTAAAATTTGCAATAAAATTTTTATGAGATATAGTTCTAGCCATGAAGAAGTGAAAAATTATATCTTGCAATCCTCAGTAATTTATCTTATATTAACATAAAAACGTGGAAAAGTTAAAAAAAATGAAAAAGAATATCATTAGATAAATAAAATCAAAGAAAAATTAATATTATTATATTGATACAAATAAACACATAAAATGACAATAATTATTACCTAACTATATAAATTAGACTATATTCAACATAAAAACAAAAAACAAAAATAAGACAAACATATACCCCATGCAAAGAGGAAGAAAAGAGAAGCCATTATGGTTAGACATCATCTGTGTTCTGAGAGGTATTTGAATACTGGATAAGAAACTGTCACCTACAGATTACAAATAAGATAATGAGATATCAACACGAAATAATGACGCGTAACCAATGGGTGCGAAAACGCAAAAGAATGTAAAGAGAATATCAATGATTAATTCGCCGGTTTGTCTAGAAAAAATATTAATGTATTATTAAAATATACATAAACAGACAAATAAATATTAAAATATTCTGGATTTTGTAATTTTATTGGAACTAGATATAATACGAAGGAAATAAATATATAACCAACAGAACACTACTCCCCGCATGTGCGGGGTTAGCAGCTCTACTAGTTTGAATAACTAGGTTAGGAACCCGCGCCTTGCGCGGACTACGATATCTTCTGAAAATGTTCATGTCTTATTGTTAAAATAATATGCTAATGTTCGTATTTTAAATTATTAAATCATATATTTCCATCTTAAAATTAGTTTAATATATTAATAAAATTTTCATCATCTTGATATGTAGCACATTTCTGTATCTTTATAAGTAACTAAAGAAATATGATTTACCGTAGTTCAGACATAAAAATTTACAAAATAATCGTTCAAAATAATATTTATATCTCCCTAAAAAACTGATGGGTTCAATTCTGATATGTCAGAAAAACAGATCGGGTATGATCTATGAACGGCTCTAGAAATCATGGAAGCCATAATAGTCTGTATAATTAGAGATTTTAACTTTTAAGTAAACCTAAAAATTAAGTAGTTCCTATTTTTACTTAGTTGATCTCTGCTCTTCCTTTTTAAAACGTAAAAGAATATCATTCTAATAATATTTTCTCTTTTCACTAATATCCTTTTTATTTATAAATACCAGATATAAATTATTCAAATATAATATTCGAGAACACACGCGAAAGAATCTCACTATTAGATATATCATAATACTAATAATGTAAAAAAAAACACGGGGTTTAAATCCAAAAACTTATAATGCTTTTTAAAGAACACATTCGCTAGTCAGGCCGTTTTTAACAGTGTACTTAGGAACTATATTTTCTTTAGCTATTAAATTTGCATTCACTTTGTGTGTATCCATACTTCTGAAAACTGATTTAATATTATTAAAAGCCATGTTTCGATTTAGTAAAATATATTGATAAGACAAAGTTAAAATTATAAAATCTGGAAAAATTTATTTGTTAAAACTATCAATGTAATATTTCTGTAATAAGAAGATGGATCCGCAAATTTTTAGAGACACGTCTTCTCTCTTTTATAATTTCAGTACAGCTGAAAAGATTAATATCTTTAACCATGCACTTTCTTCTCTCTCGGCCATTACATGCCTGAATTCCTTAACTTCCTGTACATTAGGATCAAATACAACATCAGAGCATCCGTCTATGGTTACTCCTGACCACACGCCATTAACTTTCTTAACTCTTGCAAATCTCACTACACAGATCACCATCTTTACCATATAATCCATCAATCTATGTACGATATCCTCTGCGTATGATTTTTGAATCACGGAAAGCAAGAACTATATTATCGTAAAACAGAGCTCCGTCGTTACGAAAAGACAGTTGAAGTTATCTAAGAAAACCTTTGTAACACTTGTCTCATCCTCACTCGAGAACGGCATGCTACCAACCACAACATATAACTCAAATACTCAATTCCATAAATAAATCACGTCTAGATTTTCGAAAATCCATAATTAATTCTCATAACCGAAATAACTCGAATAATCGTAAAACAAGGTTTGAAATAAAATACGGAATCAAATGCGAGATAACAACCGAAAAGCCCAAAAGTAGCACCCGATCCGGTAAGGGTCTACTACTACTCAATCTCAGCTGAAAAAGAAAGAAGAGGGGTGAGTAGCAGGGGAGTCATTCAGTGAGGTATGTGATGCTAATCACTGAAAACGCAAATTTGATCATAGCACGCCACACACAGAAAATAGACTAAACATGCACAATCACAATACCTAAAGTACCCAGAAAACAACAAATATCCTATGGCCAGAGCCTGTGGCCAGTCTTATGGGAAAGTGCCCAACCACACTGCCCGAAGACGATTTATCGATCTCTTGAGGCACTGACAACAGATCGACTGAGCTGCCAGTACCCCGCCTTAAACAACACGCGTCGCAAGTACAGAAGTCACGTCTCTGTACCCCCGCAACCTTAACGTCCATCAAATTAACTAATCCTAACTCTAACAAGTTTAAAAGAATTAATTAACAATTTAATGCACATTCAATGGGTTGAATCCTCTAAATTCCTAAGTCCGATTTATAAACAATCCTAAATAGACTCTACAGAGAAACAGAACACGTTTAATACTAAATTCCATCTATGGTGCTTTTTGATGAAAGATACGAAAGTCTGGGAGAAGCCCTCACCCTAGCAAAAATGGAGTATATCTGCTTCCTTTGCACTCCAAATGCTAAACGGACGCTGAATCTGAAATCAGGACGAAATTTCGAGTGAGAACGGCTTTCGAACGACGAAAAACGATTATCGGGTCAAACCGGTCAAAGTCAACGGTCAACGGTCAAAGTCAACAGTCAACGGTCAACGGTCAAACCAGTCAAAGTCAAACCGAACCTAAACCGAATTAAACCGGTCCAAACCAGACCAAACCGGACTCAATTGATTTAAACCAGAAATTGAACCAAACCGAAATCGAATTGAATTAAACCGGAAATTGAAATTAAACCGACCAAACCTAACCGAACCTGAATCAACTCGATTTAAACCGAATTGAACCGAACCGATCTACCAAACCGGACCAACCGGCGGCCAAATCTCCGGCGAGTCTGCGGTGACTGGCGACGGTGAGGCACGACGGCGGAGATGGTGGCGCGAGAGCGTCACGCGCGGCTGACTGCTGGAGCGCGTGAGGCGCGTGGGCGAGACGCGCCGATCTTCTGATGGCGCGTGGCGGTGCGTGCGGCGTAGGCGGAGCCTGCAATTCACGGCGCGGCTTCATCTCGTCGAGCTGAGTCTGATGGTGGCCTTGGATTCACAAAATTCCCGGTGGTTAGTGAGATATCAACGTTTTACAGTTCGGCCAGGGAAAACCAGATCGGAAAAGGCGTTCTGGTTACCTGAGTCGCGGTTCGACGGTGGACTGAGCGATCTACGAGGCTGTGGAGACAATTCGACGACTTCCCTTCTTCACGGCTCAGTTTCTGCAGAGTTTCGACGCAATTAGGTTTTCTAGAGACAAAAAGAAGGAGGCACAATCTATTTATAGGGAAAATACCTAGGGTCTTTTGATTGGCAATTGGGCTTGGCTGGGCCTGAGGTATCGGGTCGTTACAACCTTAGCGAAACAATGGACATATTTATCCGCGACAGCAACAACAACTATATATTTTTACGATCACATAGTTTTGCGAAGTATGTGTGCATCGCAACCACATGTACATTGCATTGTAGATTATTCGTTCAGGTTCGACATTTTCAGAAAGTGAAAACACAACATCGTAGATTATATGAATAAGATCAAAAGAACCAAAATGCTGTTGAATAATACATTAGAGTTATATTATCTCTGAATCCCCAATAAAAAAAAAGCAGCACGGGAAATTCAGAACAAAAAGAGTTTGCGAGAGTCTAGTTTTACCATAAACAAATAAACCATTTTCTTACGGAGATCTAAATATTCTGAAACACTTCGTTGAAAACAACATTGGTTGTCTTTCGTTGTGGCTCGCTGTCTTTGTCGGTAATCAAGATCTTCAGACCTTCCCTGGATGTAACTCTCGAAACAGCCACATACAATTGACCATGCGTAAAAACTGGCTTCGGAAGATACACACCCACTCTTGCCAACGTCTGACCTTGGCTCTTATTTATCGTCATTGCAAAAGCTATGGTGATAGGAAACTGTTTTCGCTTCATCCTGAAAGGAAACCTAACTTCTGTAGGTGAACAACATATTCTAGGATAAGAACCTTTTTACTGATGTTATCCCCAGTTACCACTTTAGCTTCGATGATGTAATTAGCCATCTGAGTTATGATTAACCTGGTACTGTTGCATAAACCACCTTTCGGATCTATGTTCCTCAGCAACATTATGGGTGTACCAATCTTCAAACACAGTTGATGATTTGGTAATCCGGAAACTTTTACAGTATTCAGAAACTTTTCCGTGTAAATCATATTACTCGGCGTTTTGTGATCAGGAGACTCATCACTTTGAGATGGAACTTCGGATGCATCATTAGCGTCGAGCACCTTATCGGTTGCGTCTATACTATCGGAACTCAGATATGTTTTTTCTTCGCCTAAAAACAATGGACATACAAAATTAACAATATGTTTATATTTAAATAAAAATTTAAAATCATTGGAAAGAGCGTTAGGTTTTTAGCATAATTGCGGTAAACATGAAACAAACTCAATATGGTATGTTTATAGTTTTATGATCAAGAAATTTGTTTTTTTATAATATTACCACTATCGTGAGTCCAATCACTATACTTAACAAATCAATAGACTCAAACTTTCGTTGGCTATTGTAAGTGTAGATATACATTACTCAACCAATATCCGATAAAGTTCACTAAACTACGTAAGTCATCTTTCATTGGTTACAACGTTTAGCTCACCAATTATTTGTTCAGGTTATAAGATTATTCAGCAGTATTATGGTTATAAACTCCTTTGATCGGATTTCTAATATGCAGTAAAGAAATTATGCAATAAGAATAAGTAAAAAATGAAGAACATGTAATAAGCCATTAAGCCATCATAAATGAGATAAGTTTTCATACAACCACTTATTTCATTCAACCTGACAAACTGATCTAATCATACATGATGCAAAGAAAACAGCAAATTTGAATAGATATCATAATGAAATTGACAAAAATAAAGAAAAAGAGTTTTGAGAAATCTTCTCTATGTCATAAAAAGTGAGATCTCCTCTTTAGAAATTCTTTAGATCTAAAAGCAATAAGAAAACCTAATATATATTTTCTAGGTTCATGACTTTGATATTTTTTTGGATGTGTGTCAACCAAATGGATTAAAAGAATTATTTATAAATATCTATGTCGGCTAGGATTAAGAAAGGGGGAGAAAACACTACAAGAAAAATGGATATTCTTAGCACCCTAAAAATATTTAATAATTAATACCATAGCAATTTGAAAAGCGTTCTCACATCACTCGCGATAATATGGCCAGCACTTATAATAAAAGTTTTTGTTGCCTTTTTTCTATGCAGTAGTATATTGTATAATAACAATTATTTTTATTAATTATTTTATTCATAGCATTTTTATAATTTTACGTAATGATTTATATAGTTTATTTGAGTATTTAGCATTTAAATTACGATTTATTGGTTTCATGGTAGATTTCAAACTATTTGTAAACACAGACTTTTTGGGTGTTCTATATACATTATAAGATTTCTTGTTGTCATTGACATTTAATTTGAAAGTGTATGTTGTCATCTCCTTTTATCTCTGTCCATTCGAAGTTTAATCACACAGGAAGAAGAACGTACGTAAGCAGTGACGTAAGCAAGACGTAAGCAGTGACGTCAGTAGTAACGTAAGCAAGACTGTCGGTACCGTTAGATGAACGCCACGAATCACAAAAGTGTCGGCACCGTCTGATGAAGGCCACGTAACAAGCAACCTCTATGCAAGCTCGCCTATAAATACGAGCATCCCCAAACCGAGAAGAGCACGAGCAATTTTCAGACTTCCTTCTCTCTCTAAAATCACTCTACCTTCTCTCTTCAAGTTTCAAAATTTTAAGTTTTACTTTTGTAATTTTCAATCCTTGTACCTTTACTTTAAAATAGAAATAAAAACAAAGTTCTTATCAAAGTCTATTACACTCTTGTATTTACAAATTTAAAGTTAACAAAATCAAAGTTTACAATGACTTATTTTCAATATATAAGAAAAAGAAAAGCAAAGTAAGGAGAAAGCAAACTGGTATCAGATGCTAAAGATCTTACCATTTAATAAAACAAAACATTTTGATGCTTCGTTTTATTTTAAATAATTTTCAAAACAAGACTTCGTGTTTTAAACTAAACAAAGATTCCCTAGAAAGGCTTCAATCCCTCTATCAGATACTGTTGGTGTTCCAGGCCGTAAGACCCCAGGAGGCAGCAAGTCTGTTGGCAAACCATAAAAGGTATTGGCGTAGAACCTGATTAATATCTTTCTAGCATGAGTCTAAGTCTGGATTAAATCATGGCGTCTTCTGTTAGAAAACTGTTTAAATCTAAACATGCATCAACATCTGCATCGACAATTAACTCAAGAGAAATTATGACAAAACTAACCTCGTTTAATCAAGATATTACAAAAAACTGTTTACCTCATATTAATTCAGAAAATATATATCAAATTGGAACTTTTGATTTCAAAACAGCTTATTCAATCAAAGAACACGAACAGACCCTATCTCTTCAAAATGAATTTGAAGAAATCAAACTATTATCTTCAATAGCTTTAGATAAATATAAACAAAAATGATTTAATTATATTCATTTCGGTTTAATACAAATAGCAATAAAACCCTTATCAAGAACTGGTATAGATTCACCAATATTAATGCTTTTAAGAGATAAAACATTATTGAAATTTGAAGACTCGCTCCTTGGAGCAGTTCAATCAAATTTATGCAACGGAGCAATATATTTTAATTGCGCTCCCAATTTTCAAGTTAGCCTACATGATCCAACCATACTCAATACATTAGTATTAAATGTCCACTTACCAGAAATTAAATTTCAAAGTGAAAGGCACAAATATTTATTATTATAAAGAATTTATTTTAAACAATCAACATCTGAATTTAATCCAAGATGTTTACTATATGATGATAAAGGAGAAACTACTATTTTAGCAGCCCATAGTAAAGATACCCCAGCAGCTACTTACGCTCCTAAGGAATTAAAATGGAATGAAATAACTATTCCAGATCAATGGAAATTAGAAATAACTCAACCACCTAGGAATTTTGAACAAAGAAATATTTCAAAAATAATTGAACAAGTAGATGGAAAAATATTGTTACAATTTGGATCTTTTAAAGAACCACTTCCTCCTAGGATTAGTTCTTATTATTCAAGACCCTCTTTCTCTGAATATCAAACACCTTCAAGAGCTTCTTTTTCCGAATATCGTACTAGACACTCTAGTGCAGATTCAGAGACAGAAAGCGTAAATCAAAATGTTAAACAAGATATTAAATTTAAAGCACCGATAGCAGAACCCGAGACAGTCAATTTTCCAACTTCTCCGTCTTCATCAGATTTCGGACAAATAAATGTTATAATAAAAGAATATGAAATAAATAAGCAATTTATAAAAGAAGATTTTTATTCAAAAGAAAATAAAGAAAAACATGAATGGTATTTTAAAACATTTTCTAAACAACAAGTTAATGAATTTAGAGAAAAATGGTATAATTGCATGACAACTAAAGAATTGGATATTCCATTTTTTATATGGTTTGAAACATATGCAATCTCTAATAGTATTAATTATCCATTCAAAACCATTAATACAAGTTCATCCTTAAGCCAAGTTTGGGAACAAGTAAATGGCAACAAAATTAAATCGGTTCATCCTCCCTTAACTGATTTAAAAATAAATACAGCTAACCGGCAAGTATTAGCTACCCCATTCAAAACTGGAGCCAATAAAGATGATAAAGAACCATTAATTATGCAAGATATAAAATCAGTTTATCAACAAAATAATTATCAAAGTCAATTATTATATACTATCTCTAAACAAATAGACAATATAGATAATAAAATTGACAATAATGAAAGTAATAAATTAGAACACCTCAGTAATAATATTCAACATCCTTTTTCGTCAGTACCTACACCAATCTTTAAACCTGTAACCAGACAAAATAAATTCCCAGAAAATTAAATTTTAAAATCAATAGCAACTAGATTAGAAAACCTTGATAGAGGAAAAGGAATCAATAATATAGATGAAAACGAAGATGAGTCTAATCAAACAGATACTCAATCAGAAAGTGATAATCTAGAAATTAATCGTATAAAGTACAGAAATAATAATAAAATTATGAAATCCAGAAAACCATACTATTCAAGACACACACCACCCGACTTATTATTCGAAGAACACCATAAATATTCCCATAACGTATATACCGGTGAAGGGATATATGAATGGAATATTGATGGACGTTCCAAGTACGAAATAATGAATTTATTTCAAGAAATGGGTATGGCCGCTATTGCCTTTAAAGCAAGAGGACATACTGATAAACAAGCTTATGTTATGTTAATAACAGGTTTTAATGGAACTCTAAAATACTGGTGGGACAATTCACTAGGTCAAATTCAACAAGATTCAATAATCAATCATATAGAAATAGGAAGAGTATAAAGAGAAGATGGCATGTATGATGAGGTAGAACATCAAAATGCAGTAGAAGTATTAATCCATACTTTAACCATGCATTTTATTGGTAACCCAAATGAAGAATTAGAGAGTAAAAAAATAATATTAACCAATTTAAGATGTCCAACATTAGGAGATTTTAAATGGTATAAAGATGTATTCGTAACCAATATATTTCAAAGAACTGATTGTAATCAACCTTTTTGGAAAGAAAGATTTATCTCAGGATTACCATCCTTTTTCGCAGAAAAAGTAATCAACAAATTAAAGGAATATTCAGGAGGTCAACCTATATAGTGGAACTCAATTACTTACTGTCAGTTATTCGCTTTTATCAAAAAAGAAGGTTTAGCAATATGTCAAGAACATAAAGATAAGAAAAGAAATGAAAAATTTAAATTCAAAACAAATATGGGATCATTCTGTAAACAATACAGTTATGATAAATTAGATCCACCCTCTAGAAATAAAAGAATAAAATATAGGCAAAGAAAAGCTAGAAAATCAAAACATTATCAAAAAGACTTTGATAAAAAACCAACTGATAAATATTATTCGAAAAATAGAAAATATAAATCCAAAGATAAACAAAAAATAGTATGCTATAATTGTAAAAGGCCAGGACATAAATCAACAGAATGTAAAATGAAAATAAAAATAAATGAAAATTTTCAAGATCAACCCGATATTCAAGAAAAATTAACTAAGCTATTAATATCAGAATCACTAGAATTATCCGATAATTTATGCAACTGTCAAACTATTAACGTAATAACAAAAGATAGTGATAAACAATTCTTGCTAGATATAATAGACAAAATAGATGATCCAGATATCAAAAAACAATATTTAATAAAATTAAAAGAAATAATTTCTCGAGAAAGTCAATTATCTACCCCACAGCATTTTAGTTTGAATAAGATATTCGAGAAATATCCTACTCAAAATTTGTTTAAACAAGTAACAACGGAAGAACTTCAAAATGAAGTAAAACAACTAAAAACCCAAGTCAAAGAATTACAGTTAACAATTAACCAACAAGAATTATAACAACTACAAGTAGACGCTAGATTATCTTTAATAGAAAATAAAAATAATTCTCAGGCATGCTCAAGTAGTCAAACTCCAGAAACAAATAGTCAAAAACAAGTTGAAAACGATGAAAATTATATTCAAATAATCGACAGAATAATTTATCAAAAATGGTACACAAATATTACTTTACGTATTGGACGTAATTTTAAAATTGATATAATTGCCTTAATGGATACGGGAGCAGACTACAACTGTATCCGGGAAGGAATTATACCAACAAAATATTACGAAAAAACTACTGAACGTTTAAGCAGTGCCAATGGCAGTAGCTTAAAGGTACAGTATAAATTACCTTGTGCAAAAATATGCAACCAAGGATATTGTTTCATAAACCAATTTATTTTAGTCAAAAACCTTTCGCAAGAAGTAATATTAGGAACCCCATTTTTTACGCAAATATATCCATTTAAGGTAACCGAAAAAGGAGTAACTACTAAAGTAATGGGTACAAAATTATCCTTTAATTTTCTATCCCCTATGAAAACTAAAGAAGTTTTGCAATTACAACAAAATACAATTCAAAAAACGATTAACCTAATAAAAGGGAAACAAAATCATATTCAATATTTGCAAGAAGAAATAGCTTATAAAAAAATAGAAGAACAACTGAAAACACCTTATACAATGAGCAAAATTAAATCGATAAAAAATGAGCTTTTAAAACAAGTATGCTCAGAATTGCCAAACGCATTCTGGGATTTAAGACAAAAAAAATTATACAATAAAGTTTGCATATTAAAAAAAAAAAACATAGTTTGAGACAACAAAATAAACAAAAGAACGAAAACATAGTTTCAAGCACACACGACTAAAACAACAACAACAAAAACAACATAACACATCATTTGGCCGATTAACCTTGTGATCCTAACATGTCCAACTTGTTATCTAACTTGAGATCCTCCTTGTGAGCCTCCATCCTATATAAAACATAGCAAATTTTTTTGATAATTATAATGTAGCTTCAAGATCAATATGACATAAAAAGATCAAATAACATACTTCTTATTAATTAGTTGATCTTTCCTTTGCCGGCCTCTTGGTTGTTTAGGTTCTAGTACAACCCTTGGTTTTGAGCAGCTTAATTTATTATATAACTTCCCTATAGTTAGAGAATGTTATGATACGCTTTCCTCGGCTTAGCTTGGCCTTGTTATAGGATGAAGATGATTCATTAATGCTTTTATGTTTGACATATGTACTTGATATTCCTGGATTGCATAATATATTTGGTGGTAGCAAGACTCATAACTTGTTTAACATTGGCCAGAACTTCATATCTTCGATAGGTCTAATACTCTGCTTAAAAAGTTATATGGTTCCCTCCATCTAATAGTATTGTAATATCAGAAACATAGTAATCACTTTTCACATTTGTGATGTGATAACACATGCAGCATGGTTACAAGGATTGCTATTCAACTGCCGCATCCTGTAACCACACATTTTAGCTTAATATCTGCACTATAAGAACAGTTGCGATAGTTAATTTCATAAACATCACCAGTAGCCATGTATCTAATGCAATCATGAGATGTTTCTATAGCAGTTTTAATTGCAACAAGTGTTCTTATTGTTAATCTAGTGTAAAACCTATTAGCAATGATAGAACTTTGGTTGTATGTATCATGTATTATTTCCTAATATCCTCTAACATGTCCAATATCTGTTTTCTTCTTGCCTCACGAATGGTTTTATTAAAAAATTTATTTAAATTGTTCAAATTATCAGTGCAGCATGAACCAACCTTAAATAATGCCTGAGACCATGTAGGAGGATTGGTGACTTGTAGAGTTTGATTTGAAACTTGATTATAGCTATTCAACGCATTCATATGCTTTATATAATCTTGTATGGTGTAGCTGTTTGCTATTTTCCAGAACAGTCTCTCTAGCTGAGTCATGACTATCTCTCTTCTAATTTCCTATAATGTGTCGAGAATATATGTGGTGTTCTGCAGAAGGTAACTCATCATGAACAGCTTTCACCAAACTGTACAAAAGCATCGTAAAAAAAAGAAACAAAAGAGGGTTATGTTGCTACCATTACCAAAAAATTCTCGCTAACCAAAATGAGTGCGACGGCGGCTAGGGTTAGGATATGTTATCCAATTTTTCTAATGACGAGTGCTAGGGTTTGTGCGACCGGAGATGACAGGGATCAAGATGCGAAGATGGTGGAGATAGGAGAGAAGGTGAGGCGTCCAGAAGAACTGCCAGCTGTCTCGAGCTCTTGGGCATCCATAGTTACGGGGAGTTCAGTAGGTGGGATGCCGATGCCGGAAAGTGTGTTGCATGATGAGTTTGTTATGTCACAGTTACAACTTGAGTTTCCTATTGGTGAGGAGGGAAAACCAGTGATTATAATTGGGGAAGACGTGATTTATGCGATGAATGGATTGTGGAAAAAGTGTATGATAGCGAAGGTGTTGGGAAGGAATATACTGATTTTAGTTCTGAACCATAAACTCAAGGAGCTTTGGAAGCCAAAGGGGTGGATGTGTGTTGTGGATTTAACTACTCAATTCTTCATTGTTCGCTTTGAACTGGAGGAGGAATATATGTCAGCCTTGACGGGTCTTTGGCGCTTGTTCGGCAGCCATTTAATGGTGCAAGATTGGTCTCCCTGCTTCGATCGTTACGTGGTGCGATCGTTACGCCGGTTTGGGGGCGGTTGATGAACATCCTGGTGAATCTACTATCACAAGTCAATTCTAATGAGAATTTCTCATGGTTAAGGGAAACCCGTTAAGGTGGATATGACTACGTTGAATTTTGAGTGTTCTCGCTTTGCCAGAATATGTCTAAGTGAATCAATCCAAACCTTTGAAGGGTACGGTGCTGATCAATGGGGAAAGATTTTTCGTGGCGTATGAGTACTCGCCTAATATATGTTCGTCTTGCGGGATATATAGCCATTTGGTCCATTTTTGTCGTAAGAGACCGGTGGAAAGAGTTGTGGGAGTGGAGAGATCGGTAGCGTTAGTGGAGACTCAAAAAGATCCTGGAGGAAGCACACCACCACCGAGCCAAGAATCGGAGTTCACGGTGGTAGGTAGACAAGGGAGAAGGTCGGGGCCGCCGGTGGAAAAAGCGCGTTCTTGATGGCGAGAAAGAGGCTCGCAGGCTCAGAGAAATCCTGCAAAATCCGGGACTGGTGATTGCAAATTAATTTGGTAGTTTGCAGACAGATACGTCCCTCCCAGAAATGAGGGAAGTTGCTAACGAATATACAGGTTTTAATGCCCAAAAGGATTTGAGTACTGAAAAAGTTAAGAGTGTGCGCTCTGATTCGAATTTGGAATAAAGTACGAACAATAGTCTTAGTGGGCCTAAAGTTAATCGAGTTGGTGGGAGTAACATTGGGGATCCCATTGGGCCGAAACAGAAACAGACCAAGTCGGGTAAACCTTCACGGGGGTTGATTTTCGGTCCGGCTAAGGGAGAAGTTCTGCTCTCAGTGAATGGGAATAGGTTAAGAGTTGAATCCGAGTGTATGGGCCGGCCAGTTGGAGTTTTTGTTAATAATCGTGAGGATCAATCGAGTGATGCAGGTGCGGAAGCTACTCGAGTGATGAAAGAAGAGGACATGCAGCTAGTACTGATTCTGCTGAATGGGGACGCTGCAGTCTCGCAGCAAGGTTTTCACAACAAAGAAGGTGAGATAGTGCGGGCTTAACGCCACACCCCAGTAGTTCGAAAACATTGTCTCATCGTATTAATGTTGCCTATTATGGAGTGGTCGGAGGGGGGGGGGGAATAAACCCAACTTTAGAAGAGCAATCCGTTACATGCTAAAGAAGTTTATGAAGGATATCCTTGCGTTTTTTGAGACACATGCAGGAGGTGACAGAGCGGGAAAATTTTGTCAAGGCTTAGGCTTTGAAAATTCATATTGTGTGGATGTTGTAGGCCAAAGTGGGCGAATTTTGCTGTTATGGAGGTCGGGTATCGGCGATTTGACCATCGTTGTGTCCTTAGACCAGTTTATTGCTACAACTTAAAGTATTGACGCATAGATAGGGAACTTGATCTTTGTGTATGTAGCTTCTGCAAGTCGGCGTAGTGGGCTCTGGGATAAGTTGTAGGAGGTTGTCCGAAGGTTTCATGGCCCAATCCTGGTCGGGGGAGACTTTAACACCATTGTGCGCCTGGATCAGAGATCCAGAGGTAATGGTCGCTTGTCGGTGGACTCTTTGGCATTTGGTGACTGGATCCATAGGTTTTCATTTATTGACATGGGTTTCAGTGGAAATGAATGTAGCTGGAGACGAGCGCGGATGGAAAGCACGTTCAATGAGAAGAGACTTGATAGGGTACTCTGTTTTGCCTAGAAAAAGGTTGAAGTGGCAGGAGGCCTCTGTCAAGCATCTTTCTTTTTGGCATCGGATCATGCACCCCTCTACATGGAGCTCTGTCCTGATGTCGCTAGTAATCCACGACGGAGGCCGTTTCCCTTCTAAGTGGCATGGCTGAAGCACTCCAGCCTCAAGGAGCTATTAACTGCACCATGGGATCAGAGGCTGTTGACGTCGGAGGCCTTGATTGAGCTCCGTATTAAGCTCCGTAAGTGGAACAGGGATGTGTTTGGTGACGTACATCAAAGGAAGGAGCAATTAATGGCTGAGATACAATGAGAGCATGACACTTTGGAATCAACTCAGACTGATGCTTTTCTCATTGAGGAAGATGAGTTTAGGGGTAAGATGGAGGAGGTGTTGGAACAGGAGAAAATTTTGTGGATTCAGAAATCCAGGGACAATCGAATTTCTTTTGGAGACCGCAATACGATGTACTTTCATATGTTTACAATTATAAGGCGCAGGCATAACCGGATTGAGCAGTTGAAAGATGATGAGAATTAATGGGTGTCTGAGGCACATGAGTTGGAGCAACTATCGATTAACTATTATAAGAAACTGTATTCGATGGAAGATGTGCCGCGTAGGGTGGAGCTGTTACCGGCAGTGGGTTTTTCATGTCTTTCCCAGGAAGAGCAGAGGAGCTTAAACAAACCCTTCTCATGTACGGAGGTGGAGGAGGCAGTGAAAAGCATGGGCAGGCTCAAGGCTCTAGGCCCAACCAATCTTTTACCAGGATTGTTGGGAGACCGTAGGATAATCTGTTATACGGTGTGTTGGAATTTTTCAATTTCGGGAATCTACCATAGGATACAGATAATGTCCTTGTTGTACTGATTGCGAATGGGTTAAAACCGGAGCGTATTACAAACTTCCGGCCAATAAGTCTTTGCAATGCCCTGTTTAAGATTATTACAAAGACCATGGTGTTAAGGCTGAAGCGAGTAATTTCTAAGTTGATTGAGTCGGCTCAATCGAGCTTTATCCCGGGAAGACTTAGTATGGACAATATTGTGGTGGTTCAGGAAGCCGTGCACTCTATGCGTAGAAAAAGGGCAAGAGAGTTTGGATGCTCTTGAAACTCGATCCAGAGAAAGCTGATGATTGTATACACTGGGATTTCTTGGAGGATACTTTACGAGCTGCGATATTAAGTGAGGGCTCGATTTGATGGATTTTACAATGTGTTATGGATCCCTCCATGATCATCTTATGGAACGGTGAGAATACAGAGGCATTTAGACCATCTTGAAAGATTTCAAGGATCCATGAACTCACTATCTTCATCAATGGAAGAGAATCATCAACTTGTGATGATCTCTCCTTGAATCCACCACAAACGCCTAGCTTAAGGAACATAGAGAATCCGGCTACGGTGTGGGGAAAGAGATGATGAGAGGAACACAACTTGTGATGAACCTCTCTTAGAACGCCATTAACACCAGCTTAAGGCTATGAGAAGAGCCAGCTGTGTTAAGGAGAGAAGAGACCAAGAATAAGAAGAGTTTTGGTGATTTAAGAGAGTGAATGGACAAACAATGGCTTAGCCTTTAATGGACATAGCCTAAATCGGTTTTAACACTCCTTCTCTACATTTTGTGTGATGAACAACACATGAATAAAGGAGAGAGAGCTAAAAACGTTTTTGTGATAAGTTTGCCTCTTATTTCATTAAGTGATAATGGTTTGTGGTTACATTGCTTATATAGAGAAAGGGAAAGCTCCCATACATTGAACCTAGACACAATATTTGAATTAAAGCACACAAAGAGATAAGGTTGTTGATAAGGTTGCTTTATGCTTTTGATTTTGACCAGCCTGGCTTGCGCCAGCCTGCCTTATCCACAAAGGCTCCTTCCTTCTTTGTCTTCTAGCACACGAACTCTGCACATACTTCCCTTTCTTCACACGAACTTTGCACAGACTTCTGTTTCGATATTCCGGGCTTAGATCAGCTCCGGACTTGATGGTTCGGCCTTCTGTACGGATTATGTACGGACTGTACGGATTCCGTACCGTTTGGCCTCACACGAACTTTGCACAGACTTGCCAGAAGCTTCTGTTGAGTCTTCTGTCAAGCCTTGTGTTGAGAATTCTGTTTTCCTGGGCTTTGCACGACCATCTTGGCTCCTTTCTGTCTTGACAGAAGCTTCTATCAGCTTCTGTTTGCTTCCTTCAGCTTCTGTCTTCACTTGTGTTTAACCCGATCTTTGCACGAGGCCTCTTCGGCCTCTCTCCTTTATATATGCTAACAACCCCCCGCAAGCTTGGTCGGCGGAACTCCTCTAAGGGGACCAAAGGCCAAGCTTGGACGCCGAGTAGGCTATCTCATTAAAAACCCCAATAGAGAAAACCACTTTGGGATAAAAATCCATTGGGTAAAAAGAGTATAGCCTGTCCTCAGTTCATTTGGAATAGCTTAGGCCTTGGCATAAAATGAACCGGCTCCATTGGACTTGTCTTGAAATGTCTTCTCTCTTGGCAAGAACGGCCCTAAAGGTCTGAGCTTTAGGGTTGCGGATACCAAGAGAAGAACATGATCTTGAACGCATCATCATTCCTTAGTCTTCTTAGGCCTGAGATCATCTCTTTGAGTACTCCTTGTTGCAATCGCCTTTGTGGTCTTCTTTTCCCTTAAAAGAGATAAAGAAGAGGAGAATAAGTGTTTCCACAAAGTGAATCAAATAGACTACGAAATGACTTAGAGTTTAAAGAGTGAATATCAAGCTAAAATAGGAAAATGAGCTTAATCATGAATGAAATGAGATTAAGGGTTTAGAAACAGCCTTTTGCGCTTTGGAAGAGAGGTTGAATGGGCGGTTTTGAACTTCTTCTTGAACCGCCAAGTGATTAGGCTTTGGACATGATCATCAAACACAACAATGCTGAGGTTTGAAGTCATTCCAAGCCCTTGCTCCGCCTTTCATGTTGTCTCCTTTGGTGCCTTCCTTAGTCTCCATCCAAGCTCCTCATGTTATTGCCTCAATCTTCTCTCCTTTGAACCTTTGATCAGGAGGTTCAAACAAAAGAAAGCTTAAAGTTTTATCAAGGGATATAAAATGATAACTAAGTAAACAATCAACAAGAGATCAACAATGAATTAATGGAAAAGAGCTTAAGGTTAAGAGACAGCCTTTATTTTGAATGAAGGACTGAATGGGCTGAGTTGGGAAGCAGATTGCTCTCCCTTGTGAGGTTGATTGGCGGCTTGAACTCCACTCCTTGGAGCCGCATTAAGCTCATGGTTTGATGCCCTTGGACCATGGCCTAAAGACACAACCGGTTTTGAATCCATCATGGAACCGGTATGTGTTTTGGCTTGGACATCACCATCTTGAGTTGATTCAACATGTCTAGCTCCAACATGGTTCTAACAACAAGTATGCTGTGTCTTCATTAAGTCATCACTCTTCACACCTTTGAACTTGTACCTGAAACACAGTTCTTCACAAAGATGGTGTGAGCAAAAGAGAAAATAAAGTATAGAGAATAATAGAGAATCATGGAGATTAGTAGAGTATAGTAGAGAATAGTAGAGTATAGGAAGAGTATAGAAGAGTATAGCAAGCGGAAGTCTTGGATCAGCCAAGTTCATCACAACCCTCACAATCCTGATGAACAAGGACTGATTTTAATGGACCAAACAACACCTTTCAAGTTTGTTGGCCTTAAACAAAGTGTTCAATGATACAAAACGATTTGCTCATTAACACAAGACAATCAAATCCTTTCCCTTCCTTACTTTGATCCACTTTCACTACAAAGTGTGAGAACCAAGTTAAGAGAAGAAGATAGAACCGATTTTGAAGAAAACATGGATCTTTCTCCTCCTTTGAGTGCTAGTTCTTGGAATCTCTCTTCAGGATCTGAACTTAAGCTACTTCAAAATGAAGAACAAAGACACCAAAACCAGTGAAAAATCAAAGCTTTGTTTCAAAATCGATTTAAAAGAGAGTTTTCATGACAAAGATTTAAACTTTTCATTGAAAGACACAAACTTTAACATAAATCTATTTGAAATCAGCTTTGAAAATCAAAACTGTCCTCTCTCTTCTCCTCCTCATGCCATGGATGAGCTTTAAAGCTCCCCAAAAATCGATTTTGACGAGAAGGAGAAAGAGATCTTTGGACTTAAAAGAAAACAGCTTCATCCTTCCTCTCTTCTTCATGTCGCCATTGTTACAGCTTTCAAAGCTTACCAAAAACGATTTTAATGAAAAGAAGAAAGAGAGATCCTTGGATTCACTAGCCAAAAACGAAATGAAGAAATGGAGCTCATGAAGAACCAAGATCTCTGATACCATGAAAGATTTCAAGGATCCATGAACTCACTATCTTCATCAATGGAAGAGAATCATCAACTTGTGATGATCTCTCCTTGAATCCACCACAAACGCCTAGCTTAAGGAACATAGAGAATCCGGCTAAGGTGTGGGGAAAGAGATGATGAGAGGAACACAACTTGTGATGAACCTCTCTTAGAACGCCATTAACACCAGCTTAAGGCTATGAGAAGAGCCGGCTGTGTTAAGGAGAGAAGAGACCAAGAATAAGAAAAGGCTCCTTCCTTCTTTGTCTTCTAGCACACGAAGTCTGCACATACTTAGGTTTCTGCACACGAACTTTGCACAGACTTCTGTTTCGGTATTCCGGGCTTGGATCAGCTCTGGACTTGATGGTTCGGCCTTCTGTACGGATTGTGTACGGACTGTACGGATTCCGTACCGTTTGGCCTCACACGAACTTTGCACAGACTTGCCAGAAGCTTCTGTTGAGTCTTCTGTCAAGCCTTGTGTTGAGACTTCTGTTTTCCCGGGCTTTGCACGGCCATCTTGGCTCCTTTATGTCTTGACAGAAGCTTCTGTCAGCTTCTGTTTGCTTCCTTCAGCTTCTGTCTTCACTTGTGTTTAACCCGATCTTTGCACGAGGCCTCTTCGGCCTCTCTCCTTTATATATGCTAACACATCTTGTGGACTGCGGCAGGGTGACCCAATGTCACCATACCTTTTTGTTTTATGCCTTGAGCGTTTATGTCATATAATAGACAGATGTATATCTAGGGGGAATGGAAGCCTATATGTCTTTCTCGTGGTGGCCCGAAATTGTAGCATATTTGTTTTGCAGATGACCTGATATTGTTTGTTGAGGCGTCAGTGGCTCAAATATGGATTATTCGGCGTGTTGTTGAAAGATTTTGTGATGCGTCAGGACAGAAAGTGAGCTTAGATAAATCCAAGATCTTTTTTTCGGGCAATGTATCAAGTGAGTTGCGGACATTGATTACGGAGGAAAGTGGCATCAAATCAACGACAGATCTAGGGAAATACCTTGCTATGCCTGTATTGTAGAAGCGGATTAACAAGGACACCTTCGTGGAGACTCTTGTTTCATCTCGCTTGGCGGGGTGGAGAGGCCAAGTATTGAGCGCTGCAGGAAGGCTTACCCATACTAAGTCAGTCTTGTCTTCTCTCCTAGTGCATACAATGAATACGATTCAACTGCTGAAATTAATTCTGGATGGGTTGGATAAGGCTTCTCGCTCGTTCTTGTGGGGGAGCACAACTGAAAGACAGAAACAACACATGGTGTCGTGGGATACGGTTTGTTTACCACGGAGTGAGGGGGGTCTCGGGATTCGGAAGGCGTATAACATGAATAAAGCTCTTCTTGCTACATGGGCTGGCGATTCTTGCATGATTATTCTATTCTTTGGGCAAAGGTTTTGAAACACAAATATAAGATTAAAAGCATTCGAGAACTAGATTGGTTGTCGAATTAAGGGACCGTGCTCGTCCACATGGAGGAGTGTCAGAGTAGGGCTGCGTGATGTGGGGCTCTGTGAGAACCGAAACTCACACTGTCAAAACTTATATTTTATGGGGGCTCGAAAATTCTATTTTAAAGAACTAAAGGACCGAAAAATGCAAAAAGAGATATTTTATTGATGATTTCCGAAAGTACAAGGGAAATTAGCAAAAGCTGAAAAGTCTTAAATTGCTAAAACTCCTAATACTCGTATTTGGGATGAGATTAACCCTTAAATGAGCGTACATATATATACTGAACTTCCTAGGGTGCTAAGACTTCAGATTTTCGATGTGGGACTTTGCCCTTTCTTCCCAGCCGCCGACCTAAGCTTTTGGGCCCGATATCCGGCCCGAGAGTCTTCCGTGATCCGTCTCCGCGTTCTAACCCAAATATGGCCCGCCGATGAATAGTAAACCGGTAAATAGTAATCCGATGAATAGTAATCTGAATCTCGGTTTAGGCTTAATTCGATTTTTCGGTTAACTTTGTCTCGAGATGAGTAGTGTTTTTTAACGGTTTTTCCCGCGTGAACAGTATTCCGAACATTTTACGACTCTTGAGATTTGAGCCGCCCCTTCTTTAATCGAACTTCCAGCCGCCGGTTTCGGCACTGATGGCCAGCCGCCGGTTCTTTTGGCTCGTGTGCTTCGGCGACTGCTCCACGAACGGCTGGACGTTGGCCACGGTCTTTCGAAAAATGTTTAAGGACGTCTTGGAGTTAGGACACGCAAATGGCTAATCTTCGAGTCGGTCCAGGCTTAGAGTTATGTTTGACGGTCGGTCGACTGGACGATGTTCGGATAATGAGTCTCGACTGAGAAATGATCGTGGGCGTATACGATGAAGATCCGGCGGCTGGCCTTATCCCAGCCGCCGGTTGGTGTGTGATGAAGGCCCGGCGGCTGGCCTTATCCTAGCCGCCGGTTGGCGCTTGATGAAGACCCGGCGGCTGGCCTTATCCCAGCCGCCGGTTGGTGCATGAAGAAGACCCGGCGGCTGGCCTTATCCCAGCCGCCGGTTGGTGCATGAAGAAGACCCGGCGGCTGGCCTTATCCCAGCCGCCGGTTGGTGCATGAAGAAGACCCGGCGGCTGGCCTTATCCCAGCTGCCGGTTGGTGCATCAAGAAGACCCGACGGCTGGCCTTATCCCAGCCGCCGGTTCATGTCTCGGACTGGTCGTGGGTAGTTGTCCTTAGTTCGTCCGGTCCATGTTCGGGATAAGGTCCATTTGATCTCAACCTTGACTTCTCGTTCTGTCAATCTTCGAGGAGGGGATTTCGACACCAACAGTTAGCCCCCCAGTTCTTTGCTTTCGTGGTATGGAGCAAGGAGCTCCGGTCTAAGAGTTTTATCGGGATTGACCGAAACAGGAAGGCAATGAGTTTTTTTCGTTCGTCCGTTCGTCCGCTTCTCTTTAGTGTCTTGTCAGAGTATAGTCCATCATGGAAGTTCTCGCCATGTTTGCTATATCAAAGGAGTGGCTTCATTTTCATTTTTTCACACTCCCTCTCTCTTTTCAAGCTTTCTTCTTCAAGTTTTTTATTTGAAATTTTTTTCTTTAGAAATGGCTGGCGAAGGAGGTTCTCCTTTCGAATTCAATCTTGACGCGATAATGAATGATCAGTTTGAGTTCGATTTTACGTCCGCGGAGCAGGACGCGGCACTTGTGGAAGACCTGTGTTGGGGTCGAAATCCCCTCCTCGAAGATTGACGGAATGAGAAGTCAAGGACGAGATCAAATGGAACTTATCCCAAAACATGGAACGGACGAGCTAAGGCAAACTGCCCACAAACCGTCCAAGACATCAACCGGCAGCTGGGATAAGTGCCAGTCGCCGGGACTTCATTGTTCACGGCCGGCGGCTGAGATAAGTGCCAGCCGCCGGGTCTTCTTCATCCAAGGCCGGCGGCTGGGATAGGTGCCAGCCGCCAGGTCTTCATCGTCCATGGCCGGCGGCTGGGATAAGTACCAGCCGCCGGGTCTTCATCGTCCATGGCCGGCGGCTGGGATAAGTGCCAGCCGCCGGGTCTTCCTTCACCCACGGCCGGCGGCTGGGATGAGGCCGGCCGCCGAGTCTTCATGATACACCAACCGGTGGCTGGGATAAGGCCAGCCGCCGGGTCTTCATCTTATACTCACGATCATTTCTCAGTCAAGTCTCATTGTCCGAACATCGTCCAGTCGACCGACCGTCGAACATAACTCTAAGCCCGAACCGACTCGAAGACTATCCGTTTGCATGTCTTGATTCCAAAAACGTCCATAACATTCCCCGAAAGACCGTGACGAACGTTCAGCCGTCCAAGGACCAGTCGCCGAGCATACGGCCCAAAGGAACCGGCGGCTGGCCATCAATACCGAAACCGGCGGCTGGAGGTTCAAACAAAAGCGGGCGGTTCAAATCTCAGAAGTCGTAAAACGCTCGGGACACTGTTCACGCGGGAAAAACCGTTGAAAAAACACTATTCATCCCGAGACAAAGTTAACCGAAAAATCGAATTGAGCTTAAACCGAGGTTCGGATTACTATTCATCGAATCACTATTCATCGGCGGGCCGGATTTGGGTCAGAATGCGCGGATGGATCACGGAAGACTCTCGGGCCGGATATCGGGCCCAAAAAGCTTAGGTCGGCGGCTGGAAAGGAAAAAAAAGGTCCCACATCGGAAATCTGAAGTCTTAGCCTCCTAGGATTGTCAGTATATATATGTACGTTCATGTAAGGGTTAAACCCATCCCGGATCCGAGTATTAGGAGTTTTAGCAATTTAAGACTATTCAGCTTTTGCTAATTTCCCTTTTACTTTCGGAAAATATCAATAAAAATCTCTCTTTTGCATTTTTGGTCCTTTAGTTCTTTATAAATAGAATTTTCGAGCCCCCACTAAATATAAGTTTTGACAGTGTGAGTTTCGGCTCTCACAGTTTGGCGCCGTCTGTGGGGACGAGAAATATTCTTAACCCTAAGCACGAAAAGGATACGAAACGAAGACGATGACCAGGAGAACCGACGATATCACCAACCAACCGGCCAGAACAGCAGCCACGGGAACGGCCGGGACAGGAGTTCCCGTCATCAGGCACATCAGCGGCCGGAACCGGAGTGACTGCCACCAGGACATCCGCCGACGGAGCAATCGGGAATCCCGGGACTTCCCCCAATGCCCTCACCAGATACGGAATGCCAATCGAAGCTCCGGTCATCACGGAAACAGCCAACGCCGCCCCGGAGATCGCGGCGATCACCGAGCTGAGGAACATGGTAGCCGAGATCGTGGTACGGCAAAATAGGCAGGAAAGAACGGCCGCGCAAGAGAGAGCGGCTTCCCAGGAACCAGCACATGGCCCCCGGACTATAAGAGTAAGACGCCTTGTCTTCACCCCGCGAGCGGATCCCTCGGGCCGTCAGAATCCCGATGAGCAGACCCCCATCGGAACAAGGAGAGAACGTCAGCACCACCCCCGCTGAACCAGAAAAGCGCAACTGGACGAACCACTGAACGGCCGACTTCCAGGTGACTAACGGCGGAAACCCGAGAGACACCGCGAACGGAGCCGAAAGCGAAACTGACGACGAAGCTGGAGACCTAAACGCGGATGAGGAAGAGCTCCGATCGATCGAAGAGCAGGAAAAGGCAGAACGAGAGGCCCGAGCTAACCGATCCGCTAGCCGAAGGGACGAGTTGGACGAGCTCCGTGCCCGTTTGGAACTCACCACAAGTCAGATGAAGGAGGTAAGGTCGCAAGTCCATAAAGCGACAAGTGCGGCCCCGGAAATCGACCGCGTCTTAGAGGAAACGCAAAAGATCCCGTTCACTTCAAGGATCACAAGCGTTAGACTTTCTGACCCGGGAAAAATCCGAATACCTTTTTACGACGGGACGACCGATCCAAAGGCCCACATGACAGCCTTCCACATCGCTATGGGACGGGCTAGATTCAAACCCGAAGAAAGAGACGCCGGATTCTGCCTCCTCTTCGTGGAACATCTGAAAGGATCAGCCCTGTCTTGGTTCTCGAGGCTAGAAAGAGACTCGATCGACGGTTTGTCGGCAGATTTTTTGAAGCATTACTCACTGTTCATAAGACAGTCAACATCCGACGCAGACCTCTACTCGCTGTCGCAGGAGCCCGAAGAAAGTCTCCGAGATTTCATCGAAAGGTTTAAGATGATTGTCTCGAAGATTGTCGGCCTAAGCAACAGTGCCGCGATCAATGCCCTGAAGAAATCCTTGCTGAAGACTTCAAACTTCCGAAAGGAGATTACCGTGAACCCACCGGTAACTATTCAAGATGCTCTCCACCGTGCTTCCAACTTCGTCATCTACGAGGAAGAAATGAGGGTCCCAGCCGGAAAGCACCAATCATCGAAATTGGTCGCCAAAGGCACGGTGCAACCTTCTAACTTTCCAAACGAGAGAAGAAGTAAGCGAACCAGCTGAGATGAGGAACCCAACCCAGGCGAGTGCATAACTACCAAATAAACACGGAGAGACCGTATGATGAGCGAAACAAAGGATCGTGGAATACTTGGACCCGACCAGGATTCAACAAGAACACCTTTTGTACCTTCCACAAGACAAAGGGCCACTCAACCGAAAACTGCAGGACTGTCGGAAGAAGGCTCGCGGCAAAGCTATTAGCCGGGGAGCTCGGAAACGGGGTAACCCTCGAGAGTGTCGGAGCTATCGAAGAAGGCGTTGGCGCCCCGGACGGACGACCTAACCGGGAACGTCCGAAAGGCCCGAGGAAGATACCACCAAACGGGAAGGAGACCAAACGGAGACGACTCCGCCGCCAACCGCAGGAGAATCCACATGATCATCGGAGGATCTCAGTATTGCCGAGACACAGTGGCCTCGATAAAGGCATTCCTGAGAAGAGGAGACAAGGAGTCGAACCCGCGGGAGCCGATCACCGAAAACGACAATCAGATCGCCTTCCACTAAAAAGACGCTGAAGGCCTTGACCAACCTCACGACGACCCATTGGTGGTAGAACTAGACATCAACGACCATGACGTCTCCCGGGTCTTGATCGACACCGGAAGTTCGGTGGACGTCATTTTTCGGGTGACACTTCAAAGGATGAAGGTGGATCCGTCAATGATAAAGCCCAATCCGAGGTCACTCACCGGATTCTCTGGTGAAGTCACAATGACGGATGGAACAATCCAGCTTCCGGTTCGTGCCGGTGGAATCACAAAAATCGTTAACTTCGCGGTGGCAAACCATCCCGCGATTTATAACGTGATAATGGGAACTCCTTGGATCAACTCAATGCGAGCTATCCCATCAACTTACCATCTCTGCCTGAAGTTCCCGACACCAAACGGGATCAAGACCATTTGGGGAAATCAGAAGGAGGCTCGGATCTGTTTTCTGGAAGAACACAAGCTCCGGAATCCGACCATCCCACAGAGAGAGAATCCGAAGAGGAAGAATGAAGACGAAGTCCCTAAACTGGGAAAGAAAGTAAGCAGAACCGAACAGTTCGAGAAAACGGAGGTTCCGCCCACGGAAACAAACCAAGAAGAGACGAAAACTGCCGGGGAAAAGACCTCAGAAACCGTCGAAGCTACAACCGACTATTCCATGAGTAAGACTTAACCGTCTTCTTACCACACAAAAAAAAAAAAAAACGGAACTACGGGTGACTTGATCCCTTTTCGCGAAGGGTACGTAGGCAGCTCGCTTAAAAAATGAGTTCAGTTGCCCCTCTCCTTAAAAAAGGGGGGGAGTGGGTCCGTATATACATACTCCCAAATTTTCGCAAACAAATCAAGGAGATGGACATTTGGACTTAGCATCTCATAACACATCCAAAATTTGAAAAAGTTTCCGAAAACACCATTCCGACAGACATCGAGACTCAGCATCTTGAAACTTGATCCGGAAACCGAATGGATCCAGAAAAACCCGAGGAACCTTGATCATTGAGACTTAGTATCTCATAGCACATCTTTAACTCGAACTTAAAATCAGATAAACATTGAGACTTAGCATCTCATAACTTATCTATGACCACCAGCCAATCGAGATATTTCTCCCAAATACTTAAGTCCTCTCCAACAAATCCGTCTGTTGCTAGCCACAACAAGACTATCTTTTTAAAACCATGGTTCTCCCAACATCCCGCAAAGGATAAGACTAGCGCGCTATACAAATTTCCGGATTAACATCCGAAGGGCGTAACCTGCATCCCGCGATCCTGCAGGAAGGGCTCGAGACGATGTTCTGATTAGTTTACTTTCACTAGCGCTTCGCATAGGCAGATCGTGCGAAGCATAGGACACAAAGTAAACTCTCTAAACCCAGTAAGCGCCTGACATGGAACACTGGTCAAAGACATCTCGAGAACGCAGTATCACACCGGCTCTGATGCGAGATCTTAAAAGCGTTCAGTCGAAAGAGGGATCTGAACCAGCTTGATCCCCTGCGACAACAAAAGACTGCATTAAACCCAGGAATATTCGCAGAGATGACCTGGCCTAAAGTTCGAGTGTCCGGGATAACACTCCAACGCAACGCCAATCAATTCCGAAACGGGCCAGCCGCCCGTCCTCCGTAGAGAGACGGACCAGCCGCCCTTCGTTCCAACGCAATGCCCTTCACTCTACAAAACGGGTCAGCCGCCCGTCCTCCGTAGAGAGACAGGCCAGCCGCCCTTCGTTCTGCAAAGATACCAATCAACTCCGAAACGGGCCAGCCGCCCGGACAACGGGCCAGCCGCCCTTCGCTCTACAAAACGGGCCAGCCGCCCGTCCTCCGTAGAGAGACGGACCAGTCGCCCTTCGTTCCGCAAAATGGACCGGCCGCCCTCTTGGAAGAAAGACATACCGGCCGCCCAATTTCCCTTTATCAAAATTTATAACCCGAAGACAAGACATCTTTCAAACTATAAAAGCGAGGCAAGCAAAGAACTCCATAACAACCAAAGGCAAAAGCAGATGGATAATAAATCTCCATGAAAGGAGATATAAGAAGCCAAGTTCGTTTGACAAAGCAAATACAATAAAGGTCAAAAGACCCGAACATAACAGAAACCGGAAATACAAGGCGAAAGCCTAATCATACTCGACAAGAGGAGTAGGAGCTCCGTAGTCTAAAGCTTCTGCATCCGGGGACTGGCACGGAGAAACGGGAGAGCATACCAAGTAGCTGTCGAGAACGGCAGCAGCCCGATCGTAGGAGCCGGCCCAACCTCCTCCTTTGAGCCGCTCTAATGATGCCTCCAGCTCTCCTTCTTCCTCCTCGACCTTGGACTTCCCGGACTTAATGTCCCGGACTAGATCAAGGTTCGAGCTGACCTCAGTCAAGGCAGTCTCGCCATATTTCGCCTGACGCATCGGCGCGAGAGCAGCTTTAGCACCCTCAATTCGGAGACGGTACTTCTCCACCAACTTCCAGCGGCTTTGCTTAAGCACCAGATCCATCTTCCGCTCAGCCTCCGCGAGCCCCTTCTTGAGCTCCTTTTGCGATCTCTTCTCTGCATTCCGAAGCTTGACTTCCAGGGCCTTGATCTTTTTGTCCTTCTTTCGGGACTCTTTCTCTGAGGCCTCTAAGGCAACCTGGGTCGCATGAGCTCGAGTGGCGACCTGAATCAAAGAAAATCAAATATCAGCAAAGACCAAACTGCGTCAAAGCAAGTCTAAAGGAAGAAAGAGTTACCATCATGAGGCCAGAGGATAAGTCTCCGTAAGCCAACGAACGATCGAACGGAACAGCGGAGGCCGGAGCCAACGCTCCGAAGTAGTCCACGACCTTCACGGACTCAGCTGGATCTCCTCCCGCCGCCTTGCGAGCGTCAAAAAGGAGACCAGGGTCAGACGCCTCGACCGTCCGAGCCACTTTGCCCTTCCTCGGACGATCCGGGCTATTGGAAGCTCCCTTCCCTTTATCCGCCACAGCAGCGCAACCAGAGCCCTGGGGAGCGACTATCTGTCCCTCAGGCAAGCCGTCACCCTGGAAATCGGACCCGGACGGTAGAACAAAACCGGCCGCCAGGTCGAACTCAGCCACCTCTCCAGACGGTCCGGCTTCACCATACTTTTGCTGGCGATACTTCCAAACACCCTCCATGCCGGGGTATGTCGCCATTGGATCAACAAAGTCAGGACCCTTCGGAGGAGCACGCCCTTCTAAAATATCTTTCGCGTCCAGAAAACGGCGCCAGAGATCAGGACACTCCCAATCGATCTTCTTCTTGTCAACTTCTACAACGATATCCTCAAATCCGGAAACTCTAGGAGCAAAGGGATCACGAACTAAAAGAAGAGAAGAAAAGATGAAAAGTTGTGAGAAATGAAGTTATGAAGAATGAAACAAAGGAATGAAGGCTATTTATAGAGAAAATTCACAAAAAGACGAAACGCTTACGTGGCAAACTCCACTCGGTCCTAACCGAGCCGCCGAAGTCGGAACCAACCGTGAGCGGGCTGCGCTTCACGTAGAAAAACTGATCCCGCGAAGCTTTACAGTTGCTCCGAAGGCCGGTATAGAAACGCCTCACATGCTTCCGAACGTTAACCGAGCTGAAGAAATCCGATTTAGAAATTTTCCTCAACGAAAAGAAATTCCGTACAAGATCACCCTCCAACTTGATCCCGCATTCGGCACAACGGACCACGAGTCCCATCTAAATCCTCATAGCGTTGAGAGATTGCAACCCCATATAACTCGAGAAATTCGAAGATAGCTCCTGGGATCGGGAACCAGAGGAAAGCTTCGTAAAACATCGACTCGTACATGGCGAAATATCCCTCTGGCGCCTTGTTCATCCTATCCCCATCTTTTGGGAGATGGAATTTAATCTTGTCCGAAATCCGGAAGTCGTATCGAAGCTCGGCCAGTGAGTCCCGATCGCTCATAGTGGGTCCATGCTTGAATCCCTCGGATATCGATCTGTAACTCGAAGACGGTCCAGACTTCTTAAACCGCCAAGCAAAAATATCTTCACCCCAATAGGCTTTAGCTTCTCCGGGAAAACGACACTCGGACTTCACGTCTGGGTGCACAAAGATAGGCACCTCCGGGTGATCCGATCTAACTTCCTCCCCAGACATGGCCGAATGGTCACCTGTTTCTGGCCAAACACGATGATGCTCGGAAGCGACCAGAGATCGGGACGGCCATTCACGCCATCCGCCGTTGTCCTCAGCATGTTGAGGAGGAGTCCAAGCGCCACGTGCTATGCCAGTCGCCCTCTTGGGGGCGTTCTTAGAGCCAGCCGCCCTCTTCGAACTAGATGCTCTACACGTCGAACTCCCGGCCGCCGGCTCGGGTCTGATTTCATTCCCAGCCGCCGTCTCGGGAATGCTTCCATTCCCAGCCGCCATCTCTGGTATGTCCTCATTCCCAGCCGCCGTTTCGGGCGCCCATTGAGGAACATTAGCAAAACCAAGCGCTCCTTGAGCATTGCTAGGACCAGCCGCCCACTGAGGAACACCTTCGGGACCGGACGCCGCTAGTGGAATGGCATTTTCCCCAGCCGCCAACAGATCTTCCACAAGTACCGCATCCTGCTCCGCGGACATAAAATCAAACTCAAACTGATAGTTCTTGATTGCATCGAAGTTGAGTTCGAAAGGAGAACCTCCTTCACCAGCCATCGCTAAAGAAAAAAAATTTCATGGAGAAAACTTGAAGAAGAAAGCTTGAAGAGAGAAGGGGAGTGTGAAAAATTGAAAATGAAGCACTCCTTTGATATAGCAAAAACATGGCACGAATTTCCATGATGGATTATGCTCTGACAAGACACTCAAGAGAAGCGGACGAACAGGAAAAAAACTCATTGCCTTCCGTCTCAGGTCAATCCTGATAAAACTCTTAGCTCGGACTCCTTGCTCCAACATGAGCAAAGAGCTGGGGGGCTTAATGTTGGGGTCGAAAATCCCTCCTCGCAAGATTGACGGAACGAGAAGTCAAGGACGAGACAAATGGAACTTATCCCAAAACATTGGAAAACGGACGAGCTAAGGCAACCTGCCCAGAACCGCTCCAAGACATCAACGGCGGCTGGGATAAGTGCCAGGCCGGGTCTTGTTGGGGTCGAAATCCCCTCCTCGAAGATTGACGGAACGAGAAGTCAAGGTCGAGATCAAATCACGAACATGGAACGGGCAAGCTAAGGCAAACTGCCCACGACCCGTCAAGGCACGAACCGGCGGCTGGGATGAGTGCCAGCCGCCGGGTCTTCTCCACCCAAGGCCGGCGGCTGGGATGAGTGCCAGCCGCGGGTCTTCTTCATCCGAACATGGGACGGACAAGACCAAATGAAACCTATCCCGAACATGGAACGAACGAGCTAAGGCAAACTGCCCACGATCCGTCCAAGGAAGCCAACCGGCGGCTGGGACATGGCCGGCCGCCGGGTCCTCTTTCACCAACGGCCGGCGGCTGGGACAAGTGCCAGCCGCCGGATCTCCCTTCGTCCGTGGCCGGCGGCTGGGATGAGGCCAGCCGCCGGATCTCCCTTCGTCCGTGGCCGGCGGCTGGGATGAGGCCAGCCGCCGGATCTCCCTTCGTCCGTGGCCGGCGGCTGGGATGAGCCAGCCGCCGGATCTCCCCTCGTCCGTGGCCGGCGGCTGGGATGAAGCCAGCCGCCGGATCTCCCCTCGTCCGTGGCCGGCGGCTGGGATGAGGCCAGCCGCGGATCTCCCCTCGTCCGTGGCCGGCGGCTGGCACTTGTCCCAGCCGCCGGGTCTTCATCACATGTCCACGATCATTTCTCGAGTCGAGACTCCTCATCCGAACATCGTCCAGTCGACCGACCGTCAAACGTAACTCAATGCCCGGACCGACCCGGAGATCATCCGTTTGCATGTTCTGACCCCAAAGACGTCCATAAACGTTCCCCGAAAGACCGAGACGAACGTCCAGCCAGCCGTGGACCAGTCGCCGAGCATACAAGCCAAAGGAACCGGCGGCTGGCCATCAATACTGAAACCGGCGGCTGGAAGTTCAAATAAAAAACGGGCGGTTCAAATCTCGGAAGTCATAAAACGCTCGGAACACTATTCACGCGGGAAAAACCGTTAAAAACACTATTCATCCCGAGACAAAGTTAACCGAAAAATCGAATTAAGCATAAACGAGATTCGGATTACTATTCACGGATCAGGATATTCACCGCGGGCCAGATTTGGGTCAGAATGCGCAGATGGATCACGGAAGACTCTCGGGCCGGAAATCGGGCCCAAAAAGCTTAAGTCGGCGGCTGGGAGCGAAGGACAAGGTCCCACATCGGAAATCTGAAGTCTTAGCCTCCTAGGATTGTCAGTATATATATGTACGCTCATGTAAAGGTTAAATCCATCCCAGATCCGAGTATTAGGAGTTTTAGCAATTTAAGACTATTCAGCTTTTGCTAATTTCCTTGTACTTTCGGAAAATATCAATAAAATCTCCTTTTTCATCTTTTTGCATTTTCGGTCCTTTAGTTCTTTATAAATAGAATTTTCGAGCCCCCATTAAATATAAGTTTTGACAGTGTGAGTTTCGGCTCTCACAGTTTGGCGCCGTCTGTGGGGACGAGAAATATTCTTAACCCTAAGAACGAAAAGGATACCGAACGAAGACAATGACTAGAAGAACTGACGACATCACCAACCAACCGACCGGAGCAGCAGCCGGAATGGGACTTCCCGCCATTAGCACATCGGCGGCCAGAACCGGAACAACTGCCGCCGGGACATCCACCGACGGAGCAGTCGGAAATCCCGGGACTTCCCCCAGGGCCCTCGCCAGATACGGAATGCCACTCAAGATCGATCATCACGGAAACAGCCAACACCGCCCCGGAGAATGCAGCGATCACCGAACTGCGGAACATGGTAGCCGAAATCACGGAGCGGCAAAACAGGCAAGAGAGAGCAGCCGCACGAGAAAGAGCGGCTTCCCAGGAACCAGCACACGCCCCTCGGACTCTAGGAGTAAGACGCCCTATCTTCACCCCGCGAGCGGATCCCTCGGGCCGTCAGAATCCCGACGAACAGACCCCGGTCGGAACAAGGAGAGAACCGTCAGCACCACCCCCGCTGTACCGGAAAAGCGCCACTGGGCGAACCGTTGAACGGCCGACTTCCACGGTGACTAACGGTGAAAACCCGAGAGACACCACGAACAGAGCCGAAAACGAAACTGACGACGAAGCTGGAGATCTGAACGCGGACGAAGAAGAGCTCCGCTGGATCGAAGAGCAGGAGAAGGAGGAACGAGAGGCCAGAGCTAATCGATCCGCTAGCCGAAGGGACGAGCTGGATGAGCTCCGTGCCCGCCTAGAACTCACCACGAGTCAGATGAAGGAGGTAAGGTCGCAGGTCCATAAAGCGACAAGTGCGGCCCCGGAAATCGACCGTGTCCTAGAGGAAACGCAAAAGATCCCGTTCACTTCGAGGATCACTAGCGTCAGACTCTCTGACCCGGGAAAAATCCGAATTCCCTTCTACGACGGGACGACTGATCCGAAGGCCCACATGACAGCCTTCCACATTGCTATGGGACGGGCTAGATTCAGACCCGAAGAGAGGGACGCGGGATTCTGCCTCCTCTTCGTGGAACATCTGAAAGGATCAGCCTTGTCATGGTTCTCGAGGCTAGACAGAGATTCAATCGATGGTTTCGAACAATTGTCGGCAGCCTTCTTGAAACATTACTCGCTGTTCATAAGACAGTCAACGTCCGACGCAGATCTTTACTCGCTGTCGCAGGAACCCGAAGAAAGCCTCCGAGATTTCATCGAAAGGTTTAAGGTGATAGTCTCAAAAATTGACGGACTAAGCAACAGTGCCGCGATCAACGCCCTAAAGAAGTCCTTGCTGAAGACTTCGAACTTCCGAAAGGAAATTACCGTGAACCCGCCAATCACCATTCAAGATGCTCTCCACCGTGCTTCCAACTTCGTCATCTACGAGGAAGACATGAGGGTCCCAGCCGGAAAGCACCAATCGTCAAAATCGGTCGCCAAAGGCACGGTGCAACCTTCTAACTTTCCAAACGAGAGAAGAAGTAGGCGAACCAACCGAGATGAAGAACCCAACCCGGGCGGAGCGCATAACTACCAGATAAACACGGAGAGACCGTATAATGAGCGCAGCAAGGGACCATGGAATACATGGACTCGACCAGGATTCGACGAGAACGCCTTCTGTACCTTCCACAAGACAAAAGGCCACTCGACCGAAAACTGCAGGACGTCGGAAGGAGGCTCGCGGCAAAGCTGTTAGCCGGGGAGCTCGGAAACGAGTGACCCTCGAAAGTCTCGGAGCTATCGAAGAAGATGCTGGCGCCCCAGACGGACGACCTAACCAGGAACGTCCCGAAAGGCCCAACGAGGATACCCCCAAACGAGGAAGGAGACCAAACGGAGACGACTCCGCCGCCAACCGCAGGAGAATCCACATGATCATCGGAGGATCACAATACTGCCGAGATACAGTGGCCTCCATAAAGGCGTTTCTGAGAAGAGGAGATAAGGAGTCAAACCCGCGGGAACCGATCACCGAAAACGATGACCGGATCGCCTTCCACGAGAAAGACGCCGAAGGCCTCGACCAACCTCACGACGATCCTTTAGTAGTGGAGTTGGACATAAACGACCACGACGTCTCCCGAGTCTTGATCGACACCGGAAGTTCGGTGGACGTCATTTTTCGAGAGACACTTCAAAGGATGAAGGTGGACCCGTCGATGATAAAGCCGAATCCGAGGTCGCTGACCGGATTCTCTGGCGAAGTCACAATGACGGATGGAACAATCCAGCTCCCAGTTCGTGCCGGCGGAATCACGAAAATCGTTAACTTCGCGGTGGCAAACCACCCCGCGATTTATAATGTGATAATGGGAACTCCCTGGATCAATTCAATGCGAGCAATCCCGTCAACTTACCATCTCTGCCTGAAGTTCCCGACACCAAACGGAATCAAGACCGTTTGGGGAAATCAGAAGGAGGCTCGGATCTGTTTTCTGGCGGAACACAAGCTCCGGAATCCGACCAACCCGCAAAGAGATAACCCGAAGAGGAAGAACGAAGACAAAGTCTCCGAACTGGGAAAGAAAGTGAGCAGAACCGAAAAGTTCGAAAAAACGGAGGTTCCGCCCACGGAGACTGAAATCGACCAAGAGAAGACAAAAACGGCCGAAAAGACCGCAGAAACTGCCGGAGCTGTGACGGACAACTCCATTACCAAGACTTAACCGTCTTCCCGCCACAAAAAAAAAAAAAAAAAAAAAAAAAAAAAAACGGAACTACGGGTGACTTGATCCCTTTTCACGAAGGGTACGTAGGCAGCTCGTAAAAAACGAGTTCAGTTGCCCCTCTCCTTAAAAAATGGGGGGAGTGGGTCCGTATATACACACTCCCAAATTTTCGCAAAAATTTCAAGAAGATGGACATTGGGACTTAGCATCTCATAACACATCCAAAGCTTGAAAAAGTTTCCTGAAAACACCGTTCTGACAAACATCGAGACTTAGCATCTTGAAACTTGATCTAGAAACCGAATGGATCCAGAAAACCCCAAGGAAAATGAACATTGAGACTTAGTATCTCATAAAACATCTTCAACTCGAACTTAAAATCAGATGAACATCGAGGCTTAGCATCTCATCCAAAGACCATCAACCAATCAAGATACTTCTCCCGAACACTTAAGTCCTCTCCAACAAATCCGTCTGTTGCTGGCCACAACAAGACTATCTTTTTAAACCATGGTTCTTTCAACATCCCACAGAGGATAAAACTAGCGCGCTATACAAATTTCCGGATTAACATCCGAAGGGCGTAACCTGTATCCCGCGATCCTGCAGGAAGCGCTCGAGACGATGTTCTGATTAGTTTACTTTCACAACACTTTGCATAGTACAGGACACAAAGTAAACTCTTTAAACCCAGTAAAGCGCCTGACACGGGAACACTGGTCAAAGACATCTCGAGAACGCAGTATCAAACCGGCTCTGATGTGAGATCTTAAAAGCGTTCAGTCGAAAGAGGGATTCGAACAAGCTCGGTCCCCTACGACAACAAAAGACTGCATTAAACCCAGGAATATTCGCAAAATACAAACTGGTCTAAAAGTTCGAGTGTCCGGAACAACACTCCAACGCAATATCAATCAGCTACAAAACGGGCCAGCCGCCCTTCACTCTACAAAACGGGCCAGCCGCCCGTCCTCCGTAGAGAGACGGGCCAGCCGCCCTTTACTCCACAAAACCGGTCAGCCGCCCGTCCTCCGTAGAGAGACGGGCCAGCCGCCCTTCATTCTATAAAATGGGCCAGCCGCCCTCTTGGAAGAGAGACATACCGGCCGCCTTCTCCTTTATCAAGGCTATAAAAGCGAAGCAAGCAAGCAAAGAAGTCCATAACATCTAAGGCAAAAACAAATAGATAATAAATCCCCTTGAAAGGAGATATGAGTGACCAAGTTCAGACAACAAAGCAAATACAATGAAAAAGGTCAAAAGACCCGGATACAACAGAAACAGATAATACAAGGCCAAAAGCCTAATCATATTCAACAAGAGGAGTAGGAGCTGCATAATCCAAATCTTCGGCATTCGGAGATTGGTGACGGAGAAACAGGAGAGCACACCAAGTGGCTCTCGAGAACGGCAGCAGCCCGATCATAAGAACCGGCCCAACCTCCTCCGTTGAGCTGCTCTAATGACGCCTTCAGCTCTCCTTCTTCCACCTCGACCTTGGACTTCCCGGACTTAATATCCCGGATTAGATCAAGGTTCGAGCTGACCTCGGTCAAGGCAGTCTCACCATACTTCGCCTGACGCATCGGCGCAAGGGCAGCTTTAGCACCTTCGATGCGGAGACGATACTTCTCCACCAAGTCCCAGCGACATTTCTTAAGAGCCAGCTCCAATTTCCGCTCAGCTTCCGCGAGCACTTTCTTAATCTCCTTCTGAGATCGCCTCTCCACGTTCCGAAGCTTCACTTCTAAAGCCTTGATCTTCTTGTCCTTCTTCCGGGACTCTCTCTCCGAAGCTTCCAAGGCAACCTGGGTTGCATGAGCTCGGGTGGCGATCTGAATCAAAGAAAAGCAAATATCAGCAAAGACCAAACTGCGTCCAAACGAATCTAACGGAAAAAGGAGTTACCATCATAAGACCGGAGGACAGATCTCCATAAGCCGCCGAACGATCGAACGGCACAGCTGGGGCCGGAGCCAACGCTCCAAAGTAATCCACAACCTTAACGGATTCAGCCGGATCGCCTCCCGCCGCCTTGCGAGCATCGAAGAGAAGACCATGATCGGACGCCTCGGCCGTCCGAGCCACTTTGCCCTTCCTCGAACGGTCCGGGCTGTTGGAAGCTCCCTTCCCTTTGTCCACAGCGACGGCACAAGCTGAACTCTGAGGAGCAGCAATCTGTTCCCCGGGCACGCCATGGAAGTCGGGTCCGGGCGGAAGAACAAAGCCGGCCGCCGGGTCAAACTCGACCGCCTCTCCGGACGGTCCGGCCTCACCGTACTTCTGCTTGCGATAGTTCCAAACACCCGCCATTCCGGGGTACGTCGCCGGCGGGTCAATGAAGTCGGGACCTTTGAGAGGGGCACGTCCTTCTAAAATATCTCTTGCGTCAAGAAAACGGCGCCAAAGGTCGGGACACTCCCAATCGATTTTCTTCTTATCAACTTCTGTAACGATATCCTCAAACCCGGAAATCCTGGGAACAAAGGGATCACGACCTAGAGAGCGAAAAGAAGAAAAGCTGTGAGAAATGAAGTTATGAAGAATGAAACAAATGAACAAGGACTACTTATAGGAAAAAAATTCACAAAAAGACGAAACACTTACGTGGCAAACTCCACTCGGTCCTAACTGAGCCGCCGAAGTCAGAACCGACCGTAAGCGGGCTGCGTTTCACATAGAAAAACTCAAGCCGCGAAGCTTTGCAATGCTGTCGGAGCCCGGTGTAGAAACGCTTCACGTTCCTCCGAACGTTGATTGAGCAGAAGAAATCCGAATTGGAAACCTTCCTCATCGAAAAGAAATTCCGAATCAGATCACCCTCCAACTTGATCCCACATTCGGCACAACGGACTACAAGTCCCATCAAAACTCATGGCGCCAGGGGTAAGTTGAGAGATCGCAACCCCATATAAATCGAGAAAATCAAAAATGGCTCCCGGGATCGGGAACCAGAGGAAGGCTTCGTAGAACATCGACTCGTACATGGCAAAATAGCCATCTGGTGCCTTGTTCATCCTATCCCCATCCTTCGGGAGACGGAACTTAATCTTGTCCGGAATCCGGAAATCGTATCTAAGCTCGGACAGCGAGTCCCGATCGCTCAAAGTAGGACCATGCTTGAATGTCTCGGCTATCGATCTATAACTCGTAGACGGTCCAGGCTTCTTAAACCGCCAAGCGAAAATATCTTCGCCCCAATAGGCTTTAGCCTCACCAGGAGAGCGACATTCGGACTTCACGTCCGGATGCACGAAGATAGGCACCTCCGGGTGATCCGATCTGATTTCTCCCCGGACATGGCCGAGTCATTACCTATCTCTGGCCAAACACGATGACTCTCGGAAGGGACCAGAGATCGGGACGGCCATGCGCGCCACCCACCGTTGTCCTCGACATGTTGAGGAGGAGTCCAAACGCCACGTGCTATACTCGTCCTCGGTGAAACGCCATCAATTCCGACGTGAGGAGCAGCGGACGTCCTCTCTAAGGCACCTCCAGAGCCAAGCGCCCATCTTGATACGGCTACTGTGCCAGCCGCCCTCCTGGAAGCGTTCTTAGAGCCAGCCGCCCTCCTCGAACCAGACGTCCTACTCGTAGAACCCGGCCGCCGGCTCGGTCCTGACCTCATTCCCGGCCGCCGGCTCGGGCCTGACCTCATTCCCGGCCGCCGGCTCGGGTCTAATTACATTCCCGGCCGCCGGCTCGGGTCTGATATCACTCCCGGCCGCCGGCTCGGGCTCCATTGAGGAACATTCGCAAAACCGAGCGCTCCTTGAGCATAGCTAGGACCGGCCTCCCACTGAGGAACGCCTTCGGGACCGTGCGCTGCTCGTGGAATGGCATCTTCTCCATCGGCCAGCAGGTCTTCCACAAGTATCATATCCTGATCCCCGGACATAAAATCAAACTCGAACTGATTGTTCATTATTGCATCAAAGTTGAGACCGAAAGGAGAACCTCCTTCACCAGCCATTGCTAAAGAAAAAGATTTTCAAAGAAAAGACTTGAAGAAAAAACTTGAGAAGGGGATGTGAAGAATGAATGAAGCCACTCCTTTGATATATCAAACGTGGCACGAACTTCTATGATGAACAATACTCTGACAAGACATCAAAGAGAAGCGGATGAACGGACGTACGGAAAAACCCATTGCCTTCCCGTTTCAATCAATCCCGATAAAACCTCAGCTTAAAGCTCATCGTCCTGGACTACGAGAACGAAGAGCTGGGGGGCTAACTGTTGGGGTCGAAATCCCCTCCTCGAAGATTGACGGAACGAGAAGTCAAGGTCGAGATCAAATCACGAACATGGAACGGGCAAGCTAAGGCAAACTGCCCACGACCCGTCCAAGGCACGAACCGGCGGCTGGGATGAGTGCCAGCCGCCGGGTCTTCTCCACCCAAGGCCGGCGGCTGGGATGAGTGCCAGCCGCCGGGTCTTCTTCATCCGAACATGGGACGGACAAGACCAAATGAAACCTATCCCGAACATGGAACGAACGAGCTAAGGCAAACTGCCCACGATCCGTCCAAGGAAGCCAACCGGCGGCTGGGACATGGCCGGCCGCCGGGTCCTCTTTCACCAACGGCCGGCGGCTGGGACAAGTGCCAGCCGCCGGATCTCCCTTCGTCCGTGGCCGGCGGCTGGGATGAGGCCAGCCGCCGGATCTCCCTTCGTCCGTGGCCGGCGGCTGGGATGAGGCCAGCCGCCGGATCTCCCTTCGTCCGTGGCCGGCGGCTGGGATGAGCCAGCCGCGGATCTCCCCTCGTCCGTGGCCGGCGGCTGGGATGAAGCCAGCCGCCGGATCTCCCCTCGTCCGTGGCCGGCGGCTGGGATGAGGCCAGCCGCCGGATCTCCCCTCGTCCGTGGCCGGCGGCTGGCACTTGTCCCAGCCGCCGGGTCTTCATCACATGTCCACGATCATTTCTCGAGTCGAGACTCCTCATCCGAACATCGTCCAGTCGACCGACCGTCAAACGTAACTCAATGCCCGGACCGACCCGGAGATCATCCGTTTGCATGTTCTGACCCCAAAGACGTCCATAAACGTTCCCCGAAAGACCGAGACGAACGTCCAGCCAGCCGTGGACCAGTCGCCGAGCATACAAGCCAAAGGAACCGGCGGCTGGCCATCAATACTGAACTGGCGGCTGGAAGTTCAAATAAAAAACGGGCGGTTCAAATCTCGGAAGTCATAAAACGCTCGGAACACTATTCACGCGGGAAAAACCGTTAAAAACACTATTCATCCCGAGACAAAGTTAACCGAAAAATCGAATTAAGCATAAACCGAGATTCGGATTACTATTCACCGGTTTACTATTCACGGATCACTATTCACCGGCGGGCCAGATTTGGGTCAGAATGCGCAGATGGATCACGGAAGACTCTCGGGCCGGAAATCGGGCCCAAAAAGCTTAAGTCGGCGGCTGGGAGCGAAGGACAAGGTCCCACATCGGAAATCTGAAGTCTTAGCCTCCTAGGATTGTCAGTATATATATGTACGCTCATGTAAAGGTTAAATCCATCCCAGATCCGAGTATTAGGAGTTTTAGCAATTTAAGACTATTCAGCTTTTGCTAATTTCCTTTGTACTTTCGGAAAATATCAATAAAATCTCCTTTTTCATCTTTTTGCATTTTCGGTCCTTTAGTTCTTTATAAATAGAATTTTCGAGCCCCCATTAAATATAAGTTTTGACAGTGTGAGTTTCGGCTCTCACAGTATCATTGTCCACGGCCGGCGGCTGGGATAAGTGCCAGCCCGGTCTTCTTCATCCAAGGCCGGCGGCTGGGATAAGGACAGAGCGGGTCTTCTTCATACAAGGAGTGGCTGGGATAGTGCCAGCCGCGGGTCTTCATTGTCCAAGGCCGGCGGATGGGATGGTGCCAGCCGCCGGGTCGTCATTGTCCACGGCCGGCGGTGGGATAAGTGGCCAGCCGAGGGTCTTCGTCATCCAAGGCCGGCGGCGGCGGATAAGTGCCAACAGCCGGGTCTTCATAGTCCTGGCCCGCGGCCGGGATAAGTGCCAGCTCGCCGGGTCTTCATCGTCCATGGCCGGCCGCCGGGTCTTATTCGATACACCAACCCGGCGGCTGGGATAAGGCAGCGCGGGTCTTCATCTATAATCACGATCATTTCCAGTCAACGTATCATTGTCCGAACATCGTCAGTCGAATTCCACGCACCACCTTTCGAGTCGTCTTGAACATATCTAAGCCCGAACCGACTCGAAGACTATCCGTTTGCATGTCTTGATTCCAAAAACGTCCATAACATTCCCCGAAAGACCGTGACGAACGTTCAGCCGTCCATGGACCAGTCGCCGAGCATACGGCCCAAAGGAACCAGCGGCCGGCCATCAATACCGAAACCGGCAGCTGGAGGTTCAAACAAAAACGGGCGGTTCAAATCTCAGAAGTCGTAAAACGATCGGGACACTGTTCACGCGGGAAAGACCGTTGAAAAAACACTATTCATCCCGAGACAAAGTTAACCGAAAAATCGAATCGAGCTTAAACCAAGGTTCGGATTACTATTCATCGGTTTACTATTCATCGGGATTGAGAACATGCCCGAGCCGGCGGCCGGGATTGAGAACATACCTGAACCGGTGGCCGGGACTGGTGATTCGACGTGTAGGGCGTCCGGCTTCGAGGAGGGCGTCCGGCTCAAGACGGGCGGATGGCGCGCATGGCCGTCCCGATCTCTGGTTCCCTCCGAGCATCGTGCTTGGCCAGAGACAGGTGACGACTCGGCCATGTCCGGAGAAGAAATCAGGTCGGATCACCCGGAGGTGCCCATCTTTGTGCATCCGGAAGTGAAGTTCGAATGTCGTTCTCCCGGTGAAGCCAAAGCCTATTGGGGCAAATTTTTGCTTGGCGGTTTAAGAAACCTGGTCCGTCTTCGGAGTACAGATCGATATCTGAGGGATTCAAGCCTGGACCCACTTTGAGCGATAGGGGCTCACTGGCCGAGCTCAGATATGACTTCCGAATTTTGGACAAGATCAAGTTTCGTCTCCCAAAAGATGGGGATAGGATGAACAAGGCGCCAGAGAGATCGCCATGTATGAGTCGATGTTTTACGAAGCTTTCCTCTAGTTCTCGATCCCAGGAGCTATCTTCGAATTTCTCGAGTTATATGGGGTCGCGATCTCTCAACTTGCCCCATCCGCTATGAGGATTTTGATGGGACTCGTGGTCCGTTGTGCCGAATGCGGGATCAAGTTGGAGGGCGATCTTGTACGGAATTTCTTTTCGTTGAGGAAGATTTCTAAGTCGGACTTCTTCTGCTCGGTCAACGTTCAGAAGAATGTGAAGCGTTTCTACACCGTCCTTCGGAGTAACTGTAAAGCTTCGTGGAACCAGTTTTTCTACGTGAAGCGCAGCCCGCTCACGGTTGGTTCCGACTTTGGCGGCTCGGTTAGGACCGAGTGGAGTTTGCCACGTAAGTGTTTCGTCTTTTTGTAAATTTTTTCTATAAGTAGTCTTCACTCCTTTGCTTCATCCTTCACAATTTCATTTCTCACAACTTTGCATTTTTTCTTCTCTTCTTTCTGTAGTTCGTGATCCTTTCGCTCCAAGAGTTTCCGGAGTCGAAGATATCTTCGAAGAAGTTGATAAGAAGAAGATAGATTGGGAGTGTCCTGATCTTTGGCGACGTTTTCTGGACGCGAAAGATATTCTAGAGGGCCGCGCTCCTCCGAAGGGTCCCGACTTTATCGATCTGATGGCGACATACCCCGGCATGGAGGGTGTTTGGAAGTACCGCCAACAGAAATATGGTGAAGCTGGAACGTCCGGAGAGGCGGCTGAGTTTGACCCGGCGTCCGGCTTTGTTTTACCGCCCGGGCCTGATTTTCATGGTGACGGCATGCCCGAGGAACAGGTAGCTGCTCCTCAGGGTTCCGACTGTGCTGTTGCGGCGGTTAAAGGGAAGGGAGCTTCCAACAGCCCGGATCGTCCGAGGAAGGGCAAAGTGGCTCGGACGGCTGACGCGTCTGATCCCGGTCTACTTTTCGACGGTCGCAAGGCAGCGGGAGGAGATCCAGCAGAGTCCGTGAAAGTCGTGGACTACTTTGGAGCGTTGGCTCCGGCCCCCGCTGCGCCGTTCGATCGTTCAGCGGCTTACGGAGACTTGTCCTCCGGCCTTATGATGGTAATTCTTTCCTCCTTTGGATTTGTTTTGACGCGGTTTGGTCTTTGCTGACATTTGGCTTTTCTTTGGTTCAGGTTGCCACTTGATATTATGTAGTTTTTTACATATTTTGATTTGTTTTTAGTATTCGGTTTGAGTTTTGCTTTGCATCTTTCGTTAGTTTTTCGAGTCTTTTCTATTGTTTCAAGTCTTTTTACAGATTTTATGGAGTTCCAAAGGATTTTGGCGTTACGGACATGTTCGAGTCAAGTTAAGATGGAAAAACGAGAAAAGGACCAAACACAAGAGAACGACCGTTCTATTCCGGAACGACCGTTCCCTCATTCACCTACCTTGCCGACAAATGCAGAGGAACGACCGTTCCCTGAAGAGAACGATCGTTCCCCATCTCACCTACTCCACCAACAACCAAGCAAGGAACGACCGTTCTCCACCAAGAACGATCGTTCCCCATTTCACCAACACCCACCTACTTCGATCGACAATTGAGAACGATCGTTCTCCCATCAGAACGACCGTTCCTTACTTCACCTACTCCCCTACACCTTGGCCTATATATAGAACTCACTCTTGATGTTTCAAAACACACCATCTTCTTCTCCCACTCTTCTCTAGCTTCTAAACATTGCTTCTTCTCTCTTTTAAGCTTTAATGTTTATGTTTTTTATCAAGTTCTTATTAGTTTCTTTTAAGCTTTAAACATTTATGCTTTAATTAAATTTTACTTTCAGTTCTTATTACCTATCTTTGTGCTTTAATCAAGTTCTATTAAGTTTACTTTCAGTTCTTATTATCTATATTTATGCTTTGTACAAGTTCTTATTAAGTTATTTTCAGCTTTCATTATCTATTCAAGCTTTTATGATGAACTCAATAATCTCTATGTTTTCTTCTTCTTTAATTATGTCTGAGTAGATCTCTTAGTTAGGTTAAGGTTTGTCAAAGGAATTCATTAGCTTTAGGGTTAAACACAAATAAGCTATTCAAATCGATGTCTTCACCTTTGTTGTTCTTAATGCTTAAATCGAATTGATCACTTGATTTTATGATATTAGGTTTAACTTAGACAGCGAGAGTTGCTAGGTTGCTAAAAAGAACATTGGTGAGCAATTTATTCATTACCTGCGAGAGTAGGTGTATTGGAGAATTGTGAACAAATCAATCCTATCCTTAAAGCTTGTCTACGATTTCTAGTACCAACGAGAGTTAGGAAGTCTAGGTTGATAGACAAAGATATTGATACCACGAGAGTGGATCGATATTATCTTAGTGTTTGAGTTCTAGACTTATGCTTAATCATTGCCTGAATAGTTGTTTGATCCTTTGCTCTGAATCTCCTGCGATATTCCTTGACCTAACGCTTGTTTAACATTATCTTTACAACCGAATTTGCTTTTATTACTTACTATTTACAAAACCAAAAACATAACTGAATTGTCTTAGCTTTTGATTTAGCTCATTAGATCAAAGTGTGAAACTGGTCTTCGTGGGATCGACCCCTAAATACTACTTCGTATGCTGTGCACTTGCAGTAGGAAATAAGGGTTTAAAACTCGTGTATCACCACTCGAGCCCATGCGACCCAGGTTGCCTTAGAGGCCTCGGAAAAAGAGTCCCGGAAGAAGGACAAAAAGATCAAGGCTCTGGAAGTCAAGCTGAGGAATGAGGAGAGGAGATCTCAGAAGGAGCTCAAGAAGGCGCTCGCGGAGGCTGAGCGGAAGATGGAGCTGGCGCTCAAGAAATGCCGCTGGGAGTTGGTGGAAAAGTACCGTCTCCGTATCGAGGGAGCCAAGGCCGCTCTCGTGCCGATGCGTCAGGCGAAGTAGGGCGAGACTGCTTTGTCTGAAGTCGGCTCGAACCTTGACCTAGTCCGGGATATCAAGTCCGAGAAGTCCAAGGTCGAGGAGGAAGAAGGAGAGCTGGAGGCTTCACTGGAGCAGCTCAAAGGAGGAGGCTGGGTCGGCTCCTACGATCGGACTGCTGCCGTCCTCGACAGCTACTTGGTATGCTCTCCTGTTTCTCCGGGCCAGTCCCCGGATGCTGAGGCTTTGGACTACGGAGCTCCTACTCCTCTTGTTGAGTATGATTAGGCTTTGGCCTTGTATTTTATGTTTCCGTTATGTTCGGGTCTTTCGACCCTTTTATTGTATTTGCTTTGTCCGTCGAACTTGATCACTTGTATCTCCTTTCATGGAGATTTATTATCTATCTGCTTTTGCCTTTAATTTTTATGGACTTCTTTGCTTGCTTCGCTTTTATAGTCTTGATAAAGGAGAAGACGGGAGGCCGGTATGTCTTTCTTCCAAGAGGGCGGCTGGCCCGTTTTGCAGAACGAAGGGCGGCTGATCCGTCTCTCTACAGAGGATGGGCGGCTGGCCCATTTGGTAAAGTGAAGGGCGGCTGACCCGTCTCTCTACGGAGGATGGGCGGCTGGACCGTTTTGTAGAGTGGAGGGCGGCTGGCCCGTCTCTCTACGGAGGACGGGCGGCTGGCCCGTTTTGTAGAGTGAAGGGCGGGTGGCCCATCTCTCTATGGAGGACGGGTGGCTGGCCCATTATTCGGGCGGCTGGCCCGATTCGGAGCTGATTGATATTGCGTTGGAGTGTTATCCCGGACACTCGAACTTTAAACCAGGTCATCTTTGCGAATATTCCCTGGGTTTAATGCAGTCTTTTGTTGTTGCGGGGAACCGAGCTTGTTCGGATCCCTCTTTCAACTGAACGCTTTTAAGATCTCGCATCAGAGCCGGTTTGATACCGCGTTCCCGAGATGTCTTTGACCAGTGTTCCATGTCAAGCGCTTTACTGGGTTTAGAGAGTTTACTTCGTGTCCTATGCTTCGCATTGTTTGCGTATGCGAAGCGCTAGTGGAGGTAAACTAATCAGAACATTGTCTTGAGCGCTTCCTGCATGATCGCGGGATGTTAGGTTACGCCCTTCGAATGTTAATCCGGAAATTTGTATAGCGCGCTAGTCTTATCCTCTGCGGGATGTCGAGAGAACCATGGTTTAAAAGATAGTCTTGTTGTGGCCAGCAACAGACGGATTTGTTGGAGAGGACTTAAGTATTTGGGAGAAATATCTTGATTGGTCGGTGATCGTGGATAAGTTACGAGATGCTAAGTATCGATGTTTATCCGATTTTAAGTTCGAGTTAAAGATGTGTTATGAGATACTAAGTCTCAATGCTCATTTTCCTCGGGTTTTTCTGGATCCATGCGTTTTCCGGATCAAGTTTCAAGATGCTAAGTCTCGATGTTTGTCGGAATGGTGTTTTCGGGAACTTTTTCAAATTTTGGATGTGTTATGAGATGCTAAGTCCCAATGTCCATCTCCTTGATTTGTTCGCGAAAATTTGGGAGTATGTATATACGAACCCACACCCCCCCCCCTTTTTTAAGGAGAGGGGCAACTGAACTCGCTTTTTAAGCGAGCTGCCTACGTACCCTTCGTGAAAAGGGATCAAGTCACCCGTAGTTCCGTTTTTTATTATTATTATTATTATTTTTTTATTTTTTTTTGCAAAAAGACGGCTAAGTCTTGGTAATGGAGTTGTATGTCGCAGCTTCGGCGGTTTCTGGGGTTTTTCGGCAGTTTTTGTCTCCTCTTGGTTGGTTTCAGCTTCTGTGGGTGGAACCTCCGTTTTCTAGAACTGTTCGGTTCTACTCACTTTCTTTCCCAGTGCAGGGACTTCGTCTTCATTCTTCCTTTTAGGGTTCTCTCTCTGCGGGATGGTCGGATTCCGGAGCTTATGCTCTGCCAGAAAGCAGATCCGGGCTTCCTTCTGATTTCCCCAAACGGTCTTGATTCTGTTTGGTGTCGGGAATTTCAGGCAGAGATGGTAGATTGATGGGATAGCTCGCATTGAGTTGATCCAAGGAGTTCTCATGATCACATTATAAATCGCGGGGTGGTTTGCCACCGCGAAGTTGACAATTTTCGTGATCCCACCGGCACGAACTGGGAGTTGGATTGTCCCGTCCGTCATCGTGACTTCGCCAGAGAATCCGGTCAGCGACCTCGGATTGGGCTTTATCATTGACCGATCCACCTTCATCCTTTGAAGTGTCTCCCGAAAAATGACGTCCACCGAACTTCCGGTGTCGATCAAGACCCGGGAGATGTCATGGTCGTTGATGTCCAGCTCTACCACCAATGGGTCGTCGTGAGGTTGGTCGAGGCCTTCAGCGTCTTTTTCGTGAAAGGCGATCCGATCATCATTTTCGGTGATCGGCTCCCGCGGGTTCGACTCCTTGTCTCCTCTTCTCAGGAACGCCTTTATCGAGGCCACTGTGTCTCAGCAGTACTGAGACCCTCCGATGATCATGTGGATCCTCATGCGGTTAGCGGCGGAGTCGTCTCCGTTCGGTCTCCTTCCCCGTTTGGGGGTATCGTCGTCGGGCCTTTCGTGACGTTCCTGGTTAGGTCGTCCGTCCGGGGCGCCAACGTCTTCCTCGATGGCTCCGAGGCTCTCGAGGGTCACTCCGTTCCCGAGTTCTCCGGCTTATAGTTTTTCTGCGAGCCTTCTTCCTACGGTCCTGCAGTTTTCAGTTGAGTGGCCTTTTGTCTTGTGGAAGGTACAGAAGGTGTTCTCGTCGAATCCTGGTCGAGTCAACGTATTCCACGGCCCCCTGTTGCGCCCATCAGATGGTCTCTCTGTTTTTATTTGGTAGTTATGCGCTCCGCCCGGGTTGGGTTCTTCGTCTCGGCTGATCCGCCTACTTCTTCTCTCGTTTGGAACGTTAGAAGGTTGCACCGTGCCTTTGGCGACCAATTTCGAGGACTGGTGCTTTCCGGCTGGGACCCCCATTTCTTCCTCGTAGATTACGAAGTTGGAAGCGCGGTGGAGAGCATCTTGAATGGTTACCGGCGGATTCACGGTAATTTCCTTTCGGAAGCTTGAGGTCTTCAGCAAGGACTTCTTCAGGGCATTAATTGCGGCACTGTTGCTTAGGCCGTCAATCTTCGAGACAATCACCTTAAATCTTTCGATGAAATCTCGAAGGCTTTCTTCGGGCCCCTGCGACAGTGAGTAGAGGTCCGCGTCGGATGCTGACTGTCTTATGAACAGTGAGTAATGCTTCAGAAAAGCTGCCGACAATCGGTCGAAACCGTCGATCGAGTCTCTTTCTAGCCTCGAGAACCACGACAGGGCTGATCCTTTCAGATGTTCCACGAAGAGGAGGCAGAATCCGGCGTCTCTTTCTTCGGGTTTGAATCTAGCCCGTCCCATAGCGATGTGGAAGGCTGTCATGTGAGCCTTTGGATCAGTCGTTCCGTCGTAAAAAGGGATTCGGATTTTTCCCGGGTCAGAAAGTCTAACGCTTGTGATCCTTGAAGTGAACGGGATCTTTTGCGTTTCCTCTAAGACGTGGTAGATTCCGGGGCCGCACTTGTCGCTTTATGGACTTGCGACCTTACCTCCTTCATCTGACTCATGGTGAGTTCCAAACGAGCACGGAGCTCGTCCAACTCGTCCCTTCGGCTAGCGGATCGATTAGCTCGGGCCTCTCGTACCGCCTTTTCCTGCTCTTCGATCCATCGGAGCTCTTCCTTGTTCGCGGTAGTTCCGATCGCTACGTCGGCGGATGTCCCGGCGGCAGTCGCTCTGGTTCCGACCGCCGATGTACCGATGGTGGGAATTCCCGTTCCGGCCGTTCCCGTGGTGGCTGCTCCAGCCAGTTGGTTGGTGATATCATCGGTTCTTCTGGTCATTGTCTTCTTTCTGTATCCTCTCGTTCTAAGAGTTAATAATATTTCTCATCCCCACAGACGGCGCCAAAATGTGAGAGCCGAAACTCACACTATCAAAACTTATATTTTATGGGGGCTCAAAAATTCTATTTTAAAGAACTAAAAGACCGAAAAATGCAAAAAGAGATATTTTATTGATGATTTCCGAAAGTACAGGGGAAATTAGCAAAAGCTGAAAAGTCTTAAATTGCTAAAACTCCTAATACTCAGATTTGGGATGGGATTAACCCTTACATGATCGTACTCAGATTCCTAGGGTGCTAAGACTTCAGATTTTCGATGTGGGACTTTGCCCTTTCTTCCCAGCCGTCGACCTAAGCTTTTGGGCCCGATATCTGGCCCGAGAGTCTTCCGTGATCCGTCTGCGTGTTCTAACCCAAATCTGGCCTGCCGATGACTAGTAAACAGATGAATAGTAATCCGATGAATAGTAATCTGAATCTCGGTTGAGGCTTAATTTGATTTTTCGGTTAACTTTGTCTCGAGATGAATAGTGTTTTTAACGGTTTTTCCCGCGTGAACAGTATTCCAACGTTTTACGACTCTTGAGATTTGAGCCACCGGTTCTTTATTCGAACTTCCAGCCGCCGGTTTCGGCACTGATGGCCAGCCGCCGGTTCTTTTGACTCGTGTGCTTCGGCGACTGGTCCACGAACGGCTGGACGTTGGCCACGGTCTTTCGGAAAATGTTTAAGGACGTCTTGGAGTTAGAACACGCATATGGCTAATCTTCGAGTCGGTCGGGCTTAGAGTTATGTTTGACGGTCGGTCGACTGGACGATGTTCGGATAATGAGTCTCGACTGAGAAATGATCGTGGGCATATACGATGAAGATCCGGCGGCTGGCCTTATCCCAGCCGCCGGTTGGTGTGTGATGAAGGCCCGGCGGCTGGCCTTATCCCAGCCGCCGGTTGGCGCTTGATGGAGACCCGGCGGCTGGCCTTATCCCAGCCGCCGGTTGGTGCTTGAAGAAAACCCGGCGGCTGGCCTTATCCCAGCCGCCGGTTGGTGCATGAAGAAGACCCGGCGGCTGGCCTTATCCCAGCCGCCTGTTGGTGCATGAAGAAGACCCGGCGGCTGGCCTTATCCCAGCCGCCGGTTAGTGCATGAAGAAGACCCGGCGGCTGGCCTTATCCTAGCCGCCTGTTGGTGCATGAAGAAGACCCGGCGGCTGGCCTTATCCCAGCCGCCGGTTCAATTCTCGGACTGGTCGTGGGTAGTTTTCCTTATTTCGTCCGGTCCATGTTCGGGATAAGGTCCATTTGATCTCGACCTTGACTTCTCGTTCCGTCAATCTTCGAGGAGGGGATTTCGACCCCAACAGGCTCCAAGGGGTGAGATGGGTTGTTGGTGATGGTCGTGATGTGAGCTTCTGTTCGGGAAGATGGCTATCAAATGAGAAACTGATAGCAATGTGATAGTTGATCTACCGCCTTGGTCGGAGGCTGTACGGGGTAAGGATCTCTGGGTTGATGGGAATGGTTGGATCTTGGATAATATCGTGTTGTATATTACGCCAAAGACTTGTTTAGAGTTGGCGTCGGTGGTGATTGATAATTTTACGGGGGCGAAGAACAGACTATCATGGGGAGGGTCGGCAGATTGAGCTTTTCCTGTTAAATCTGCATATTCTCTGTTGCTGGCAAACGATGATCCCAAACCAAACATGGCAAGCTTCTATTATCGGATTTGGTGTGTGGTTTCTCCTGAGAGAGGCACCATTATTCTGGTTAGTTGCATATCAAGCCATCATGAGTAATGCAGAAAGATTTCACCGGCACATTAGTGACTCGAGTATGTGCCAGGTATGTAAAGGCAGGGAGGAGTCTATGCTGCACATATTTAGAGATTGTCCATCTATTGCAAGGATATAGAACTGTATTGTTCCGGTTCATAGAAGACAGGAGTTCTTTAATAACCTGTTGCTTGATTAGGTTTATGTTAATCTAGGGATCTCAAATGAAGTTGAGGGATGCAAATGGTCAACGTTGTTTGCGATGGGAGTGTGGTGGAGTTGGAAATGGCGGTACTCTGTTTGGGGAGCAAGGCAAACGCAGGGATCAGGTCACGTTTGTAAATGATGGGGCTGGGGAAATGCAAAGAATTTATCGACTTGCACGGAATAGTGGTGAGATGGGTACGATGGTGGAGCGAATGATATCATGGGAACCACCGAATGAGGGTTGGATAAAGTTGAATACAGATGGGGCATCACACGAGAATCCGCGTTAGGCAGCTGTCGGTGGTGTTCTGAGGGATGAAACATGGAATTGGTGTGAAGGATTCTCGGTTAATATCAGTGTGTTTTCAGCTCCTTTTGCGGAATTATGGGGCGTTTACTATTGTCTTTACATTGCATGGGGCAAACGAGTGTCAAGGTTGGAGTTGGAGACTGACTACAAGATGTTGGTCGGGTTCTTAAAAATAGGGATCAGTGAATCTCACCCCTTGTCGTTCCTGGTGCGGTTGTGCCATAAATTCTTATCACAGAATTGGATTGTCCGAATTTCTCATGTTTATCGGGAGGCTAACCGTCTCGCAGACGGGTTAGCTAACCCTGCTTTTACTCTACCGTTAGGTTTTCATTATTTTGTTGTGAATACCTAAGAAACATTTGCTTGAACTTGAATGCAGATGAAAATGTTTTTCTCAATGCTAAAACCTCATCGGCTGATGGTGCATCCTCATGAGTTTTCTTCGCGCTTCCTCTTCTTCATCGTTGGATGATATATGATCTGGTATATTATCCTCCTTCCAATAATTGTTGTTTCCACTTTCATCGTTCTCTCCTCCATCATTGCTTGCAATATCTCCAAAGTGGGTTGCTAAACTTCACGCGCCTCTTCTTCAACACGCACTCTGATACGTACTTCACCGACGATATTCCCTTTACAGCCTTCTCTGTCGCCACCATTCCTTTCACAGCCTTCTTTGTCGACATAATTCTCATATACAAGCTCTTCAAGAAGATCATCAACAATAGGTTTACTCTTATTTACGTCATTGTGCAAGCTTTTTCAATCTTACCATATTAGAATTTTGCGACATGAAATTTGAGAAGAGAATGATAATCAAAGGAGAAGAGAAAAGAGAGAAGAGATGAGAGATGAGAGATGAGCAAGGAGATAGATTAGGGAATTAGAGATTTAAGAGTAGATGTGGGAGTTTACATTTTTGTTATGATTTCAAAACGATGATGTTTTACTAATTCTTAACAATATCCTATTATTATACTATGTGCAATGGAGGCGTTGAATAAATTAGAAGTGTTGAACTGTTGTAAACCAAGAAAAAAGAATGGGGAATTCATATGTATTATTACTAAAGAATAAATCCTTTATATAAGGATGAGTACATAAGAGAAAATCAAATTTGAAAAAGGAATGTACAGATAAGTGAAAATCCTAATACACAGTAGAATGAGTCCGACTTGGGCTGGACTTCGTTATGACAATCCACCATATGATTTATAACACTCCACCTTGGATGTCATAACCGTACATGATGCTAAGAGATCATAGTAATACGCTGGGAATGCTGCCTCATTAAAACCTTACCAGGAAAACCCAGTGGGACAAAACCATGGTGAAGGAAAAAGAGTACAATACGCATTACTCCCCCAGTTCTGAACATCACTGAAGATCCTTGGGTCTACGCATCCCAATCTGATGCGTGAGCTTCCTGAATGTTGATGTTGGTAAAGATTTGGTGAAGAGATCGGCTGAGTTGTCGCTGGACCGGACTTGTAATACTTGAACTTCACCGGCCTTATGTAGTTCACCGTCCTGTCGCCCTTAATGTAGCCGTCCTCGAGCTGTGCAATGCAGGCTGCGTTGTCTTCATACATGATGGTCGGTTCCTTGTCATCGACCATGCCACAATCTGATCTTATATGTTGAGTCATAGACCTCAACCATACACACTCACGGCTGGTTTCATGAATAGCTAAGATTTCTGCATGATTTGATGAAGTGGCTACAATCGTCTGCTTCATGGAGCGCCATGAAATTGCTGTACCACCATGTGTAAACACATAGCCAGTCTGTGATCTAGAATTATGTGGATCAGATAGATAACCTGCATCAACAAAACCAACAAAACCTTCTTTGTTATGGTTAGTGTCGAATAAACCCAAATCCTTCGTTCCTTGCAGGTAACGAATGATGTGTTTGATACCGTCCCGTGCCTTTGGATTGGTATGAACTAAATCTAGATAGGAGGTTCACAGTAAAACAAATATCTGGTCTAGTGTAGCTAGCCAAAAATATTAAAGCTCCTATGACACTGAGGTATGACACTTCAGGACCGATAACTTCTTCATCATCCTTCTTTGGACCGAATGGATCATTGTCCAATCCGAGGCTTGTCACCATCATTGGGCTGCTCAATGGATGGGCCTGGTCCATATTAAATCTCTTGAGTACCTTTTCAGTAAATGCCATTTGATGCACAAGGATTCCATTATTTATGTACTCAAGCTGCAATCCCAAACAAAACTTAGTTTACCTAGGTCTTTCATCTCAAATTCTTTCTTTAGGTATTCAACTGTTTGGGAGATTTCTCCAGAGGTTCCAACGCCGCCGCCCAATAATAAAAATCAAACAAGTGCTAAGTTTCAGATAGTGAGGATGTTTAAATCATCCACGTATACTGCGCTGATTACAAACCCTTTGTTTGCAAACTTCTTTATGAAAAATACATGAACTGATGGGATCATTCATATAGCCTTCTTTGACTAGGTACTCACTCAATCTATTGTACCACATACGCCCACTTTGTTTCAGTCCATAAAGGGATTTGTGCAGCCTTATGCAGTTGTTGTTCTCGAGAACCTTTCTTATCTTTGAGGTCAATACCCTCTGGTAATCTCATATATATTTCATTATCCAGTGGACCATATAAATAAGCAGTCACTACATCCATTAGCCGCAGGTCAAGTTTTTCTCTTATAGCCAGCCTTATCAGAAATTTAAATGTCGTAGCATCCACCACAGGGGAGTATATCTCCTCATAATCTATTCCTGGTCTTCATGAGAATCCTTGTGCAACAAGCTGTGCCTTGTGTCTCAAGATTTCACCATGTTCATTTCTTTTCCTCACAAAGCCCCATTTGTGTCCCACTAGTTTCACATCGAATGGTGTCCTTATTATTGGACCAAAACATTCCTCTTTCTTAATGAATTCAACTCCACATTTATGGCTTCTTTCCATTTTAGCCAATCAGATCTTTGAGTGCACTCTAATATAGACGTGGGTTCCTGATCCTCATTTATCATTTATGTCAAAATCTTTTCGGTTCCATTGTGTTTCAGACATGATATAGTTTATTGAGATCTCATTATTATCTAGACCTTCAGGACCTTGAGGTTTGGCGTCCCAAACTTCATTGATTGGTTCCTTATGGTCAGCCGTGGCCATGTCTATAATTTCCTTAGCCTCGGTTTCAATTGCAAATTTCTTTGATTTCCGAGGGTTCTTATCTCTGGAACCTATTGGTCTACTGCGTTTCTTACGTGCTGTAGACTCTGTAGTAACTTGATTGTGTCCCTTTTGAACATCAATACGTACTGGTGCATTACAAGCTGGTATGTACGATTATGTTACTTTCTTCGGGTCAGCAAAGGAATCTGGCAATTGATTACCTAGTTTTTGCAAATGTATAAGCTTATGGACCTCTGAATCACATTCCAGAGTCCGAGGATCTTACCAATTGAAGGATGTTTGATTCCATGATATCTCTTTAACCAGATTGTTTGTCTCTCCACCTAATATAGGAAAATCAAACTCATCAAACTGACAATCTACGTATATGGCCGCAAATAGATCACCCGTGGTTGGCTCTAGATATTTAATGATGGTGGGAGAATCATATCCAACATATATTCTCATCCTCCTTTGAGGTCCCATCTTTGTTCTCTGTGGTGGTGCTATGGGTACATAAACGGCACACCCAAATGTCTTTAGATGGGAGATGTCTGGCTCTTGACCCTTTAGCAATTGGGATGGAGAATATCTATGCTCACTAGATGACCTGATGCATATAAGCTCTGCTGCATGTAACACTGCATGTCCCCAATTTGAGACTGGAAGCGGCGACCTCATGAGTAATGGTCGAGCAATCAATTGAATTCGTTTAATGAAGGTTTCAGCTAATCCGTTCTGTGCATGGACATGTGCCACAGGATGTTCCACACTTATCCCCATGGACATACAATATCATTAAACGCTTGGGACGTGAATTCACCATCATTGTCTAAACGTATAGTCTTAAGTGGAAAATCTGGAAAATGGGCTCGCAGTCTGATGATCTGGGCCAGCAACCTAGCCAACGCTTGATTTCTAGTGGACAATAAGCAAACATGCGACCAGCGGGTCGATGCATCAATAAGGACCATAAAATACCTAAACACCCCACAAGGTGGGTGTATTAGTCCACATATATCGCCTTGTATCATTTCCAGAAAATTCAAAGTCTCTTTAGTTACTTTGACTGGTGATGGCCTAACAATGAGTTTCCCTTGTGAACATGCTACACACGTGAGATTCTTAGGGAAAACTCTGTTTTCTTTCAAGGTGTGCCCTTTAGAACTTTGTATGAGTTTACGAATCATGTTAGAACCGGGGTGGCCAAGCCGGTCGTGCCACATAGTGTATTCAGTAAACCGTTTGGTTACTGCAGCATTAGCCTCAATCATATTGACCTTAGCATAGTAAAGGCCAGTAGATAATGTGGGCATAGTCTCTAAGACTTTCTTACAGCCATGGGTGATCTCAGTTATAACTAGGAACTCTTTGTTCGCTTCACCCTGAGTTTCAATATGGAAACCATTCAAAAGAATATCTTTGAAACTCAATAAGCTTCTCTTAGAGTTGGGTGAATATAGAGCATCTGATATCTCAAGATGCGTGCCCTTAGGTAAAAGAATATGGGCCTGGCTGTAGCCTTCAATAAGGCTATCTATATCTACACCCGCAATTGTGCTAATGTTGGCATTTTTCAATGTAAGATTCACAAAATATCTCTTGTCTTTCCAAATTGTGTGGCTTGATCCACTATCCACCACAAGTATGTTCTTGTCATCTTTCATTACTTCAAGGACTATGTCTTAGACATTTGTTGTATTGAATCATAATGCATAAAACTCAATGTAATAAATCATAAATCAAAACCAAAATCATAGAACAATAGAAATCATAAAGAAACAAGACAATGGAAAAACCGAATCAAAAACAAAACACTAGATGCCGAAATCAATTAGTTTTCTTTCAGACAATCAGAAGTCTCATAATCCATTTGGTCATCATTCTCATGATCGAAGTCACCTTCATCATCGTGATGGACCAAATGAGCTTCAAAACCTTTTTCAAACTCTCTTGATAGAGATCAACAAGGTACTTAGGAGTCCTGCACGTCTTTACCCAATGGTTCCCCATACCGCATCGATGGCAAGAAGAAGATTTGTCCGAGTGTTGCGGTTTGGATATACCGCGGCCTCTACCACGACCGCTACTGAAGTCGTATCTGTTTCCACGGCTGTGACCACCATAGGGGTGTCCTCGGTCATTGCCAGGACCGCCTCCTCGTCTATTCCATCGACCACGACCACGGCCAGAATACTTATCTCGTTGGACGTAATTGGTCTCTTTAGTCTCCTTAGGCTCTTTCTTGGCCTCTTCAACTTTATTAGCTTCGAGTAATGGGGTAGAACCAGGAGGTCTCATTTCACTATTCATCATTAACAACTCATTCTTTTGCTCAGCAAGTAGCAAACAAGAGATTAGACTTGCATATGTCTTAAATCGTTTCTCACGATATTGTTGCTGAAGCAATACATTATTCGTGTGGAAGGTTGAGAATGTTTTCTCTAGCAAGTCATTCTCAGTGACTTCCTCACCACATAATCTAAGTATTGAAACTATCTTAAATAGTGCTGAATTATACTAATCCACGGATTTAAAATCCTGGATTCTGAGATTCTTCCAATCGCATCGGACTTTAGGTGATAGCACCGTTCTTTGGTGATCATATCGATTTTTCAACTCTACCCAAAGTTCTAGAGGATTCTCAATGGTGTGGTACTGATTTTTGAGACTCTCAGCAAGATGATGGCGTATGATAAGAATCGCCTTATATCTGTCTCTTTCGGTGGCATTGTTGCCATCAACAATGCATTCACCAAGGTCTCTTGATTTCAGCATGATCTTAATATCCAAGACCCATTGTAAGTAGTTGTCACCAGAAACAGTAAGTGCAGCATAAACAAGGTTGTTGATTTTCGACATTTGAGATATATTCATAAGATACAAATTCATATGTTTTCAAAGCAAGACATACGGATGCAAACAAGTCATGCAATTTCATTATATGACCATGCATTCGGTTTTAACAACTTAACAAGTCTAACATGTAATTCAATCAATCAATTCAATCTTTAAATAGAGAAACAATTACGGTTCGAGATTTTAGGGTTTCTCCTTTTAGGGTATTGGGGTTTCAATTCTAGGTTTTCATACATTCAATCAATCAACACAATCACACAATCCTAAACCTCAAAACAATCAAATATACAAAGATCGGATTTTAAGATTTAGGGCTTGAAATCGTGAATTAGAGTTTATATTTGTTCATTGTATATATGCAGCTATTAGGGTTCTATTTCAATTTAGGTCAGATTCGATATATGTTTTAGGAATTCGATTTTGTTTGTACCTTAAACACCGAATGGTTTGAATGGACTCAACCGGGAGCTATAGGACCACGAAAAACAAGCTGGCCACGAGCTGCAACGAACACAAGTTTGTTTTTCGCGGCGGCGGCGGCTAGGATTTGTGTGTGCGGCGGCGGCGGCTATCATGAGTTTTTGGTAGCTTAGTGCTTTAAAATAATCGTGCTGATAACGTGTTGTAAACCAAAAGAAAAGATTGGAGAATTCATATGTATTATTACTAAAGAATGAATTCTTTATATAAGGATGAGTATATAAGAGAAAAAGAATTTTTTTTTCATAACAGGAAAAGGAAAGTACAGATAAATGAAAATCCTAATACAAAGTAGAATGAGCCAGACTTGGGCTGGACTTGGTTATGACAATCTACCATATGATTTATAACATGAACAAATTATTCAAAAGTTGTATTATACAATGAGGTTGTTGAAAAAATAATAATGACATCAATTAAACTATCAATTATATCATAATAATTTATTATTTTTATTATAATTTTTATATCAAAACTATTTATTTGTATACTTTTTTAATAGATATTTGTTTCATTAAATTTGGATCTAGATAATCATAATTTTTAAAATGTTTAATTCTAATAAACAAAACCAATGTAAAAGATAAAAATTGAATGGATATTAAACTATTAGGTGGAAGAAACAAAATACATGGAGTGTTAAAATTGTTTGTTTATTGATTTTTCTGGTCTATAATCTAATTTTGATAAATATAATGAAAGCTAAGTAAAAAAAAAAAAAAAAACGAGAAGAAAACAAATTATTCATATAGTGGGAGAGCAGATCGGTAAATTTAAAAAGAAAACAAAAAAAGAACCCGCGGTGAAAAGTTAGAGAGGATTAAAAATGAAATTGGGAAAAAGGGAAAAAATAAATAATAATGAGTAAAGCGATGAGAAACGTGTGTTCACAGATATTTGATAAAATGAGAACTATCCATCTCTCGTCGTTATTGGCTGTGGCAGCCACATCCACCTTATCCGCAATCTCCTCTTTCCCTAAAAATAAAGCTTACCCTCTTCTGCTTCTCTTTTCTTGAGTCGCTCCATTCTTGTTGCATCCTTCAAACTCATTCACAGGTATCAACAACCTTAACTTGTCTCTTCGTTTCATTTACTGTCTGTTAATTATTGAATTTCTTGAAACAATCTTTCAGCATAAGGAATGGCTACAGCAGCGGCACCGGCGGTTATTTCATGGACAAGAACGGGCATTACGTGCAAATCCGAACAGACACAGATGAAATCTGAGATGAAAGTTTCTTACGTAAGAGGACTAAACTCTTATGGTGGTCTCAAGGCAAAGAACAACAAGGTTGTCTCTATGGGATCGCCACTCTGCACTGAACAGTGCTTTGCTAATGTTGTGATGTCTCTCAAAGGACGAACAGGTGGTGGAGGAGCGTTAACCTCAACTTGTAACGCAGTCGGAGAGATTTTCAAGATTGCAGCAATCATGAACGCTCTCACTCTTGTTGGTGTTGCTGTTGGATTCGTTCTCCTTCGAATCGAAGCTTCTGTTGAGGAAGCTGAGTAAATAGATTGAATCCTTTTTCTTATATTATATAATTTTTTGTTATTGTTGTTGTCAAGCTTCAGTAAAACCTGGATGCATATATGACATTTGTTTATGAAGCTCTTTTATTCTTAGATTCCTCAATGATCAATAACTCTGCATACATTGCTTTATCCATGATCTCCATCACATCATATGTCTTTTTTTTTTCATTTTTAAGTGAACGTAAAACATATTTAACTCAACATCTGTTTTGAGAGTTTCAAAGAGCATCTACAATTCTTAGAACGTATTATGTTGATTGAAGCGATTGTGTTATTAGTCTTTAGCATCAGAGCATGAGGCTATCCTCATACTTGTTGCTTCTGGTTTGCGAATTAACAATACACAGTTTCGGATGTTCTAGTCGTATGAGCTGTTGAAAGGAGCGTGGATTTTCTTGGTGGCGTCTTTGTTTTCTTTGTCTTTATATGCTATGAGTAGCTACTTAGAAGGTATAATGCATAAGAAACAGAGGAGTAGGCTCTTGCATCGACTCTGATATAGTTGACAAAATTTGATTCCATGCCATTGTGGAAGCGATATATGAGCTATTCCTTGAGCTAGTACTGTCAAAACCTCCTAACTGAGTGGCCCTTTGTACCCATCGCAATGACAGCACACAAACAGAGATTGTTGTTGTGTTCCATCTTGATATTCAATCACCTGTGGTCGATTTATAATGATGAGCAAGCCATGATAGAAACGAATACTTAGTGGCATGTGAAAAGAAAAGATTCTCATATACCTAGGCCTGGGAGCGGGGCGGATACCCATACTTTTCGGTATACTTGCGACCCGCCTTGTCCCATTTAATTTTTACAAAAGTCGCCTTGTTACTTGCCTTGCTACGGACGAGTACTTGCACGAGTACTTGCCAAAAATTGGCCGACTCGCAGGCTACTTGCCTTGCCTTGCCTTGCGACTTGCTAATTTATTAAACCTTGCCTTGCGACTTGCTAATTTATTAAGTCTTGCCTTGCGACTTGCTAATTTATTAATCTTTAACTTGCGACTTGCTAATTTATTAAACAAGTACTCAAACAAAATAACGTAAATACTTCAAATCTCAGCATAAAAATTATCCAAGTTTCAAAACATCCAAAATAACATAATTATTAAAAATAGAATCGGAAAAAGGGCGAGGTAAACTTGAAGGGGGAAAGTATCGGAAGAAAAAACATTACTTGATACTTGCCACGTACTTGCGAGTAGTAAAAAAATTCGCCTTGCTACCCGCCTTGCTTAAAACGAGTACTTGTTACCAGTAAGCTTGAACGGGGCGAGTCGCGGGTAATTTGCGAGTACCGAGTACTTGTGCCCAGGGCTACATATTCCAGTTGACTTTTGGGTGTTCGGGTTTAATGCTAAGTTACATCGCTTTATCATCACTGAAGTTTATGTTTCACTGGTGAGCTTTGATGGTATCTTCAATCTCGTTTAGATATTTAACTCAATACCTTTTCCGATGGTAGGATGACAACACTTAGCCAACTAATGGATGGAGATTAATTCCCCTGTCTAATAAGACGCACATACCCTAATAGTTCAATCAGCTTCCCTATAGAACGCCATTTATCATAACCGAAAGAAGTTGTCATTCCATTTCCAACATGTACATGATGAAAAGCGGATGCAATATCTCTATATTTCAAGATTCTTTTCGACATCCATGTATAACGCACACGATATGATGAATCAGTTCCACATATGTCACCCATCATTTGACTACTCCAGTTCAAACACGTTTAACCTTGAAGTTCATTATGGATGTGTGACTGAAAAGGTAAGTGCACTTTAGTGACATAGGTAGCAAAATCAATTCTCTTTAAGAATTTTCATATACACTATTATATTACAATTCACCCCCACTCATAGAGCGCATTGTCCTCCTTATGCAACAAGACAGGCCCAAAGACGCTTCCCAGGTCAGAATTGGAACAGCTAACCTGGCTCTGATACCACTTATAGCCCCAGCAGGCCCCTACTACTATTGGGCCTCACGCCTGCCCACTCGGCCCGTGGGCTCACCCATGTCTGATCTGATGGTATGTGCGTTATTTTTGGAAGCTAGAGAGATTTGTTTACTGACCCTGCAATCACTACATGACCGATTATCTTGTGTTTTTCTCACTCACACGGTATCACGAATCACTTCTCCAATGGGAACCTATTCTTTGACTACTCCAGCTCAAACACGCTTAATGCTAGATTCTCTCCGGATGTGTGACCGAAAAGGTAAGTGCACTTGGGTGACATAGGTAGCTATAACAATCCTCTTAAGCATTTCCATATACACTACTATATTATAGAAATCGGGATGTTACACCATGATCCCAAACATGTAACTTTGAGTGACCAAAAAAAACACTTCATATAAGATACATTTTGTGAGAGCCGAAACTCATACTGTCAAAACTTATATTTTGTGGGGGCTTGAAAATTATATTTTAAAGAACTAAAGGACCGAAAATGTAAAAAGAGAGATTTTATTGATGATTTCCGAAAGTACAAGAATAAATAGCAAAAGCTGAAAAGTCTTATATTGCTAAAACTCCTAATACTCGGATTTGGGATGCCTTTAACCCTTACACAAGCATACATATATATACTAATGATCCTAGGGTGCTTAGACTACATATTTTCGATGTGGGACTCTGTAGTTTTTTCCCAGCCGCCGACTTAACCTTTTGGGCCCGAAATCCAGCCCGAAAGTCTTCTGTGATCTACCTGCACGTTCTGACCCAAATCCGGCCCGCCTTTTATAATCGATGAATAGTAAACCGTGAATAGTAATCCGGTGAATAGTAATCCGAATCTCGTTTAAGCTCAATCTGATTTTGCGGTTAACTTCGTCCCGAGATGAATAGTGTTTGACGATTTTTCCCGCGTGAATAGTATTTCGAACGTTTTAAGACTTTTGAGATTTGAGCCGCCCGTTCTTTACTTGAACTTCCAGCCGCCGGTTTTGGTATCGATGGCCAGCCACCAATCCCGTTGGTTTGTGATGAACGGTCGCCTAGAAATCCTTTCAATACTCGGTAGCCCTGGGCGTTCGGTTTTCGGTTCGGTTCGGTTCGGTTTTTTTGGTTTTCGGTTTTTTCGGTTATAGAGATTTAGTAACCGTTTGGTTAATAATAAAATTCGGTTCGGCTTCGGTTCGGTTTCGGTTCGGTTATTTCGGTTTCGGTTCGGTTATTTCGGTTTCGGTTCCGGTTTTTCTTATATTTTTTGGATAATTTGGATAAAAAACCGGATAACTTCGGATAATATCGGATATTTTGGATAAAAACATTTGGATAATTTTGGATAATTCGGTTTTTTTACTAATATTTGGTTAATTTTAATTATTTAGTTATTTTAAATATAAATATAAATAATATTTTTAAGTATATGGATCGTATTTCGGATATTCGGTTATCCGTTCGGTTATCCATTCTGTTTCGGTTCAGGTTTTTTTGGTTATAGAGATTTAGTAACCGTTCGGTTAATCATAAAATTCGGTTCGATTTCTGTTTCGGTTATTTCGGTTCGGTTTCGGTTAGGTTTTCGGTTTTCGGTTAAAATGCCCAGCGCTAATACTCGGTATGAAGATAGAATTGTCGGAAGCTACTAGCTTCTTAGATGGCGTGGGGTGGAATGAATGGGTCGCACAAAGGATGCGGATTGCCTTTGATATTCCTGGGACTCAAAGCTTCTAGATATGACGCACTAGAACAGCTATGAGGAAGTATTGATCGATGTAACCCAAGGATCAACAAGAAGAGTTCACTGAAGAACAAAGAGAAAAACTCTCAAAATGTTTATAAAATTCGATAATGATGTTCTTCCAAGGTGTTTGTTACTTAAACAAAGAAAAGAAGGAAAAGAAGTTCAAGAGGTAAAAGTTTGAGAAATTGCAAATAGGACCTTAAAAGAAACGAAATTGTTTTAAAGGGGACTCTTCGATTTTGGTCTTGAAATCGGATCATGGGATATAAGCCATGGTCGGTACATCATGAGCTTTGTCTTGAATTTGAATCATGCACATAAAAGATGTCATGTCCGGCTCCTTGATCTTTCATGAAATCAGTTCCAATGGCAATCTTGAGTTCTTCAATGTGTACCTTAGCATTTTGGACGAGAGAGAAGTCGTATGGGTCGTCGGTCCATTGCTCGGGTTCGCTATCGTCCGTGGCACGTCCGGGTTCCGCGTGAAAGGCCTGTGTTCCATGTTGAGTTCCAACTCCGGCCATCCCAATTATATCTTGACCAAACTGATGTTCTTTATAGTTTGGTCGAGAGATATTTCTTTTGGGTCGAGAAATTCTTTCTTGAGGACGTGGAACCAGTCGTAGCTCGTTGTTCTGTCGTGTCGGGTCTAAACTGTACATGGCCGTACGTTCCGCTAATTGGTCTGGGCTCCCTCGGGCAACCTCCTTTCCGGGTCATTGCATCCTCATTCCTTGTTCAGGTTTAAGTTGCTCCTGGTCCGTGCCATCCTCCTCGTCCAGGTCTGATATCTCACCCACGGATCTATCATTCCCCCCTTCTTGAAAAGGATTCGTCCACGAATCTGGAACATCTGCCACAAAACGAACTAAATCAGCAACATTAAAGCTAGAAGAGATGTCATACTTACCTTGAAGATCAAGTTGGTAGGCGTTGTTGTTCAAACACTTGATCACTTCAAAAGGTCCATCGATTCTCAGCATGAGTTTAGACTTTCTTTCTTCTGGAAACCTTTCCTTCCTTAGATGAACCCAAACAAAGTCTCCGGGATTGAACAGCACTTCATGCCTCTTCTTGTTGGCATACTTCTCGTATTGGCGAGTCTTGTCTTCAATGTTTGCCTTAGCCTGCTCATGAATCTTCTTGACCAGTTTGGCTTTCTCCTTTTCATCTACATGGACCTTATCTCTTATGGGCTAAGGCAAAAGATCAAGTGGAGACAAGGTATTGAAACCATAACAATTTCAAAAGGAGAGTACTTAGTAGCTGAATGCGTGGAGTGATTATAAGCGAATTCTACATGAGGTAAGCACTCTTCCCAAGTCTTAAGGTTCTTTTTAACCACGGTTCTAAGGAAGGCTGATAAACTCCTATTAACTACTTCGGTTTGCCCATCAGTCTGAGGGTGACAAGTAGTTGAAAAGAGTAGCTTGGTTCCTAGTTTTGACCAAAAGGTCTTCCAAAAGAAACTAAGGAACTTAGCATATCTATCAGAAACGATTGTCTTGACTAAGAAATGATCGTGGGCGGCTGGCCTTATCCCAGCCGCCGGTCCGTGCTCAAAGGAAGCGTGGGCGGCTGGCCTTATCCCAACCGCCGGACCGTGCGTGAAGGAGATCCAGGCGGCTGGCCTTATCCCAACCGTCGGTCCGTGCGTGAAGGAGATCCGGGCGGCTGGCCTTATCCCAGCCGCCGGTCCATGCGTGAAGGAGATCTGGGCGGCTGGCCTTATCCCAGCCGCCGGACATTATCTTGGAGGGATCATGGGCAGCTGGCCGTATCCCAGCCGCCGGCCCTTGCCTTGGAGTAGACGTGGGCGGCTGGCCTTATCCCAGCAGCCGGGTCATATCTCGGACGGGAAGTGGGCAGTTGGCCTTAGCTTGTCCGGCCCATGCTCGAGATACATCCCATTTGATCTTGATCTTGGCTTCTTGTTTCGTCAATCTTCGAGGAGGGGATTTCGACCCCAACACATTTGAATTCATCTAACCCATAAGGAAGTCTATTATCCAACAATTTTCTAGATTAACTTCATGAAACAAACTTTGCTTTCATCTTTCTTCAGCTTGCTTACATACCTCGGACCATGCTATCGTTGTGAGAGTCAAAACTTATTATTCATGGGGCTCAAAAACTCTATTTTATAAAAAGTTAATGACCGAAATTGAAAAGATGATTTTATTAAATAAATATTTTCTGGAGTACAAGAAAATTTACAAAAGCTTAATGTCTTATATTGCAAAAGCTCTTATACTCGGATTCTAAATGGATCTCAATCTAGTACAAGCATACATATATACACTAGGGGACCCAGGGAGCTAAATCTATTTGTTAGCAATGTGGCACTTTTTTTCCTTTCCTTCCAGCCGCTAATCTTCAGACAATTTGGGCCCAAATTCTTGTCAGCCCGCCACTTGATTTAAACTTGATCCAGCCCGATCTTTTCTGGTCCGTGAACAGTAACTCGAATCCGGATTTGAATCCGGATTGAGTTTAAATTGGTCTTCGGTCAAGTTTTTCCCGGATCGTGAATAGTGTTTCTGTGAACAGTGTTTTTGAGCGTTTGGTCCCAATTCGTGGGCATGTGGCCGGGATACGAGCTGTTTGTCAGTAATCGAGGTTTCTCGTTCCGTCAATCTACGAGGAGTGGGTTTTGACCCCAACAATCGTCGTATTTGACCAAAACAATCGTCACATTTCCTAGGTTGAATTTTGGTCTGGAGCAAAGGAAAGTAGAGCTTGCTTTTTCGATTTGTGAGTATAATTACTCGGCAACCAAAAGGCAGCTAATAAAAAATAGATAATACTTGCAATGATAGATTTTATTAGTAGTTGTGAGAGCCGAAACTCACACTGTCAAAACTTATATTTAATGGGGGCTCGAAAATTCTATTTGTAAAGAACTAAAGGACCGAAAATGCAAAAAAGAGGTTTTTATTGATATTTTCCGAAAGTACAAGGGAAATTAGCAAAAGCTGAATAGTCTTAAATTGCTAAAACTCCTAATACTCGGATCTGGGATGGATTTAACCCTTACATGAGCGTACATATATATACTGACAATCCTAGGAGGCTAAGACTTCAGATTTCCGATGTGGGACCTTGTCTTTCGCTCCCAGCCGCCGACCTAAGCTTTTTGGGCCCGATTTCCGGCCCGAGAGTCTTCCGTGATCTGTCTGCGCATCCTGACCCAAACCTGGCCCGCCGATGAATAGTGACCCGTGAATAGTAATCTGATGAATAGTAATCCGAATTTTCGGTTTAGACTCAATTCGATTTTTCGGTTAACTTTGTCTCGGGATGAATAGTGTTTTTCAACGGCCTTTCCTGCGTGAACAGTGTTCCGAGCGTTTTACGACTTCTGAGATTTGAACCGCCCGTTTTTTGTTTGAACTTCCAGCCGCCTGTTTCGGTATTGATGGCCAGCCGCCGGTTCCTCGGGCTCGTGTGCTGGGCGACTGGTCCATGGACGGCTGGACGTTCGTCACGATCTTTCGGGGAATGTTTATGGACGTCTTTTGAGTCAGGACATGCAAATGGATGATCTTCGGGTCAGTCCGGACATAGAGTTATGTTCGACGGTCGGTCGACTGGACGATGTTCGTATAATGAGTCTTGACTTGAGAAATGATCGTGGGCATATGATGAAGACCCGGCGGCTGGCCTTATCCCAGCCGCCGGCCGTGGATCAAAGAAGACCCGGCGGATGGCCTTATCACAGCCGCCGGCCTTGGACGAGTGAAGACCCGGCGGCTGGCACTTATCCCAGCCGCCGGCCATGGTCGTGTGAAGACCCGGCGGCTGGCCTTATCCCAACCGCCGGTTGATGGACCAAGACGACCCGGCGGCTGGCCTTATCCCAGCCGCCGGCAGTGGCATGATGAAGACCCGGCGGCTGGCCTTATCCCAGCCGCCGGCAGTGGCATGATGAAGACCCGGCGGCTGGCCTTATCCCAGCCGCCGGTTGATGGACCAAGACGACCCGGCGGCTGGCCTTATCCCAGCCGCCGGCCGTGGCATGATGAAGACCCGGCGGCTGGCACTCATCCCAGCCGCTGGCCTTGGACGAAGAAGACCCAGCGGCTGGGATGAGGCCAGCCGCCGGTTTGTGTCTTGGACGGGTCGTGGGCAGTTTGCCTTAGCTCGTCCGTTCCATGTTCGGGATTTCATCTCGACCTTGACTTCTCGTTCCGTCAATCTTCGAGAAGGGATTTCGACCCCAACAGTTAGCCCCCCAGCTCTTTGCTTCCGTGGTTTGGAACAAGGAGCTCCGAGCTGAGAGTTTGATCGGGATTGACTGAAACGGGACGACAATGAGTTTTTCCGTTCGTCCGTTCGTCCGCTTCTCTTTAATGTCTTGTGAGAGCATAGTTCACCATGGAAGTTCGTGCCATGTTTGCTATATCAAAGGAGTGGCTTGATTCATTTTTTTCACACTCCCTTCTTTTTTCAAGCTTTCTTCTTCAAGTTTCTCCTTTGAAAACTTTTCTTTAGCGATGGTTGGTGAAGGAGGTTCCCCTTTCGAACTCAACTTCGACGCAATCATGAACGATCCGTTTGAGTTTGATTTTATGTCCGCAGAGCAGGATGCGGTACTTGTGGAAGATCTGTTGGCAGCTGGGGAAAATGCCATTCCACAAGCACCATACGGTCCCGAAGGTGTTCCTCAGTGGGCGGCTGGTCCGAGCAATGCTCAAGGAACGCTCGGTTTTGCTAATGTTCCTCGATGGGAGCCCGGAAGGCGGCTGGGAATGAGGACATGCCCGAGACGGCGGCTGGGAATGAGAGCATTCCCGAGACGGCGGCTGGGAATGAGACCAGACCCGAGCCGGCGGCCGGGAGTTCGACGAGTATGGCGTCTGGTTCGAAGAGGGCGGCTGGCTCTAAGAACGCTTCCAAGAGGGCGGCTGGCATAGTAGCCGTATCAAGATGTGCGCTCGGCTCTTGAGGTGTCTTAGAGAGGGCGTCCGGTTCCTCTCGAGTCGAAATTGAAGGCGTTGCGCCGAGGACGAGTATAGTACGTGGCGTTTGGACTCCTCCTCAACATGTTGAGGACAACGGCGGATGGCGTGCATGGCCGTCCCGAGCTCTGGTCCCCTCCGAATATCGTCGTACTTGGCCAGAGACGGGTGATAGTCCGGCCATATCCGGGGAAGAAGTCAGGTCGGATCACCCGAAGTGCCTATCTTTGTGCATCCGGACGTGAAGTCCGAATGTCGCTCTCCCGGAGAAGCTAAAGCCTATTGGGGTGAGGATATTTTTGCTTGGCGGTTTAAGAAGCCTGGACCGTCTACGAATTACAGATCGATATCCGAGGGATTCAAGCATGGTCCTACTTTGAGCGATCGGGATTCACTAGCCGAGCTCAGATACGACTTCCGGATTTCGGACAAGAATAAGTTTCGTCTCCCGAAAGATGGGGATAGGATAAACAAGGCGCCAGAGGGCTATTTCGCCATGTACGAGTCAATGTTTTACGAAGCTTTCCACTGGTTCCCGATCCCAGGAGCCATCTTCGAATTTCTCGAGCTATATAGGGTTGCGATCTCTCAACTTACCACATCCGCTATAAGGATTTTGATGGGACTTGTGGTCAGTTGCGCGGAATGCGGGATCAAGTTGGAGGGTGATCTTATACGTAATTTCTTTTCGTTGAGGAAGGTTTCCAAGTTGGATTTCTTCTGCTCGGTCAATGTTCGGAAGAATGTGAAGCGTTTCTACACCGGGCTTCGACAACATTGCAAAGCTTCGCGGAACGAATTTTTCTATGTGAAGCGCAGCCCGCTCACGGTTGGTCCTGACTTCGGCGGCTCGGTTAGGACCGAGTGGAGTCTGCCACGTAAGCGTTTCGTCTTTTTGTGAATTTTTTTTCTATAAGTACTCCTTACTCCTTTGCTTCATTCTTCATAACTTCATTTCTCACAACTTTTTATCTTTTTCTTCTTTCTCTAGTTCGAGATCCATTTGCTCCTAGAGTTTCCGAGTTCGAGGATATCGTTGTAGAAGTTAACAAGAAGAAGATCGATTGGGAGTGCCTGATCTCTGGTGCCGCTTTCTGGACGCGAAAGATATTTTAGAAGGGCGCGCTCCTCCGAAAGGCCCCGACTTTATCGATCCGATGGCGACGTACCCCGGTATGGAGGGTGTTTGGAAGTACCGCCAGCAGAAGTATGGCGAGGCTGGACCGTCCGGAGAGGCGGCTGAGTTTGATCCGGCGTCCGGGTTTGTTCTCCCGCCCGGGCCTGATTTTCATGGCGTGCCCGAGGAACAGATTGCTGCTCCTCAGGGTTCTGCTTGTGCCGTCGTTATGGATAAAGGGAAGGGAGCTTCCAACAGCCCGGACCGTCCGAGGAAGGGCAAAGTGGCTCGGACGGCCGAGGCGTCTGATCATGGTCTTATCTTCGATGCTCGCAAAGCGGCGGGAGGCGATCCAGCTGAGTCCGTGAAGGTTGTGGATTACTTTGGAGCGTTGGCTCCGGCTTCAGCTGTGCCGTTTGATCGTTCAGCGGCTTACGGAGATCTGTCCTCCGGCCTTATGATGGTAATTTTTTTCTTCCTTTGGATTTGTTTTGACGTAGTTTGGTCTTTGCTGATATTTGCTTTTCTTTGATTCAGGTCGCCACCCGAGCTCATGCAACCCAGGTTGCCTTGGAAGCTTCGGAGAAAGAGTCCCGGAAGAAGGACAAGAAGATCAAGGCCCTGGAAGTCAAGCTTAGGAATGTGGAGAGGAGATCTCAGAAAGAGCTCAACAAGGCGCTTGCGGAGGCTGAGCGGAAGATGGATCTGGCCCTCAAGCAAAGCCGCTGGGAGTTAGTGGAGAAGTACCGTCTCCGCATCGATGGTGCTAAAGCTGCCCTTGCACCGATGCGTCAGGCGAAGTATGGCGAGACTGCCTTGACTGAGGTCAGCTCGAACCTTGATCTAGTCCGGGACATTATGTCCGGGAAGTCCAAGGTCGAGGAGGAGGAAGGAAAGCTGGAGGCTTCGAAGGAGGAGGCTGGGTTGGCTCCTACGATCGAGCTGCTGGCGTCCTTGACAGCTACTTGGTTTTCTCTCTGGTTTCTCCGTGCCAGTCTCCGGAGGCCGAGGCTTTGGATTACGCTGCTCCTACTCCTCTTGTTGAGTATGATTAGGCTTTGGCCTTTGTATCTTGCATTTTCTGCTTTGGTTGTGTTTGGGTCTTTTGACCATTTTTATTGTATTTGCTTTGTTAACTGAACTTGGTCACTTATATCTCCTTTCATGGAGATTTATTAACTATCTGCTTTTGCCTTCAGTTGTTATGGACTTCCTTGCTTGCTTTGCTTTTATAGTCTTGATAAAGGAGAAGATGGGCGGCCGGTATGTTTCTCTTCCGAGAGGGCGGCTGGCCCATATTGTAGAGTGAAGGGCGGCTGGCCGGTTATCCGGGCGGCTGGCCCATTTTGCGGAATGAAGGGTGGCTGGCCCGTTTTGTAGAGTGAAGGGCGGCTGGCCCGTTGTCCGGGCGGCTGGCCCGTTTTGCAGCTGATTGATATTGCGTTGGAACGAAGGGCGGCTGGTCCGTCTCTCTACGGAGGATGGGCGGCTGGCCCGTTATGGAATTGATTGGCGTTGCGTTGGAACGAAGGGCGGCTGGTCCGTCTCTCTACGGAGGACGGGCGGCTGGCCTGTTTTGGAATTGATTGGCGTTGCGTTGGAACGAAGGGCGGCTGGTCCGTCTCTCTACGGAGGACGGGCGGCTGGCCTGTTTTGGAATTGATTGGCGTTGCGTCGGAACGAAGGGTGGCTGGTCCGTCTCTCTACGGAGGACGGGCGGCTGGCCCGTTTTGGAATTGATTGGCGTTGCGTCGGAGTGTTATCCCGGACACTCGAACTTTGGACCAGGTCATCTCTGCGAATATTTCCTGGGTTTAATGCAGTTTTTTGTTGTCGCAGGGGATCAAGCTTGTTCAGATCCCTCTTGCGACTGAACGCTTTTAAGATCTCGCATCAGAGCCGGTTTGATACTGCGTTCTCGAGATGTCTTTGACCAGTGTTCCATGTCAGGCGCTTTACTGGGTTCAAAGAGTTTACTTTGTGTCTTGTGCTTCGCACTATTTGCCTATGCGAAGTGCTAGTGAAAGTAAACTAATCAGAACATCGTCTCGAGCGCTTCCTGCAGGATCGCGGGATACAGGTTACGCCCTTCGGATGTTAATCCGGAAATTTGTATAGCGCGCTAGTTTTATCCTCTGCAGGATGTTGAGAGAACCATGGTTTAAAAAGATAGTCTTGTTGTGGCCAGCAACAGACGGATTCGTTGGAGAGGACTTAAGTATTTGGGAGAAGTATCTTGATTGGTTGGTGGTCATGGATAAGTTACGAGATGCTAAGTCTCGATGTTTATCTGATTTTGAGTTCTAGTTAAAGATGTGCTATGAGATACTAAGTCTCAATGTTCATTTTCCTCGGGTTTTTCTGGATCCATTCGGTTTCCGGATCAAGTTTCGAGATACTGAGTCTCGACGTTTGTCGGAATGGTGTTTTCGGGAAACTTTTTCAAGCTTTTGATGTGTTATGAGATGCTAAGTCCCAATGTTCATCTTCTTGATTTGTTTGCGAAAATTTGGGAGTATGTATATACGGACCCACTCCCCCCCTTTTTAAGGAGAGGGGCAACTGAACTCGTTTTTTAAGCGAGCTGCCTACGTACCCTTCGTGAAAAGGGATCAAGTCACCCGTAGTTCTGTTTTTTTTTTTTTTTTTTTGTGGTAGGAAGACGGTTAAGTCTTAGTCGTGGAACCGTCGGATGTAGCTTCGACGGTTTCTGAGGCAGTTTTCGTCTCTTCTTGGTTCGTTTCTGTGGGCGGAACCTCTGTTTTCTCGAACTGTTCGGTTCTGCTTACTTTCTTTCCCAGTTCAGGGACTTCGTCTTCTATCTTCCTTTTCGGGTTCTCTCTCTGTGGGATGGTCGGGTTCCGGAGCTTGTGCTCTGCCAGAAAACAGATCCGAGCCTCCTTCTGATTTCCCCATACGGTCTTGATTCCGTTTGGCGTCGGGAACTTCAGGCAGAGATGGTAAGTTGATGGGATAGCTCGCATTGAATTGATCCAAGGAGTTCCCATTATCACGTTATAAATCGCGGGGTGGTTTGCACCGCGAAGTTAACGATTTTCGTGATTCCACCGGCACGAACCGGGAGCTGCATTGTTCCATCCGTCATTGTGACTTCGCCAGAGAATCCGGTCAGCGACCTTGGATTGGGCTTTATCATTGACGGATCCACCTTCATCCTTTGAAGTGTCTCCCAAAAAATGACGTCCACCGAACTTCCGGTGTCGATCAAGACCCGGGAGACGTCATGGTCGTTGATGTCTAGTTCTACCACCAATGGGTCATCGTGAGGTTGGTCAAGGCCTTCAGCGTCTTTTTCGTGGAAGGCGATCCGATCGTCGTTTTCGGTGATCGGCTCCCGCGGGTTCGACTCCTTGTCTCCTCTCCTCAGGAACGCCTTTATCGAGGCCACTGTGTCTCGGCAATACTGAGATCCTCCGATGATCATGTGGATTCTCCTGCGATTGGTGGCGGAGTCGTCTCCGTTCGGTCTCCTTCCTCGTTTGGGGGTATCTTCGTCGGGCCTTTCGGGACGTTCCCGGTTAGGTTGTCTGTCCGGGGCGCCAACGCCTTCTTCGACAGCTCCGAGACTCTCGAGGGTTATTCCGTTTCCGAGCTCCCCGGCTAATAGCTTTGCCGCGAGCCTTCTTCCGACAGTCCTGCAGTTTTCGGTTGAGTGGCCCTTTTTCTTGTGGAAGGTACAAAAGGCGTTCTCGTCGAATCCTGGTCGGGTCCAAGTATTCCATGGTCCTTTGTTTCGCTCATCATACGGTCTCTCCGTGTTTATTTGGTAGTTATGCGCTCCGCCTGGGTTGGGTTCCTCATCTCGGCTGGTTCGCTTACTTCTCCTCTCGTTTGGAAAGTTAGGAGGTTGCACCGTGCCTTTGGCGACCAATTTCGATGATTGGTGCTTTTCGGCCGGGACCCTCATTTCTTCCTCGTAGATGACGAAGTTGGAAGCACGGTGGAGAGCATCTTGAATGGTTACCGGTGGGTTCACGGTAATCTCCTTTCGGAAGTTTGAAGTCTTCAGCAAGGACTTCTTCAGGGCGTTGATCGCGGCACTGTTGCTTAGGCCGTCGATCTTCGAGACAATCATCTTAAACCTTTCGATGAAATCTCGAAGGCTTTCTTCGGGCTCCTGCGACAGCGAGTAGAGGTCCGGGTCGGATGTTGACTGTCTTATGAACAGTGAGTAATGCTTCAGAAAAGCTGCCGTCGAAACCGTCGATCGAGTCTCTTTCTAGCCTTGAGAACCACGACAGGGCTGATCCTTTCAGATGCTCCACGAAGAGGAGGCAGAATCCAGCTTCTCTTTCTTCGGGTTTGAACCTAGCCCGTCCCATAGCGATGTGGAAGGCCGTCATGTGGGCCTTTGGATCGGTCGTCCCGTCGTAAAAAGGGATTCGGATTTTTCCCGGGTCAGAAAGTCTAACGCTTGTGATCCTTGAAGTGAAAGGGATCTTTTGCGTTTCCTCTAAGACGCGGTCGATTTCCGGGGCCGCACTTGTTGCTTTATGGACTTGCGACCTTACCTCCTTCATCTGACTTGCGGTGAGTTCCAAACGGGCACGGAGCTAGTCCAACTCGTCCCTTCGGCTAGCGGATCGGTTAGCTCGAGCCTCTCGTTCCGCCTTTTCCTGCTCTTTGATCCATCGGAGCTCTTCCTCATCCGCGTTTAGATCTCCAGCTTCATCGTCGGTTTCGCTTTCGGCTACGTTCGCGGTGTCTCTCGGTTTCCGCAGTTAGTCACCGTGGACGTCGGCCGTTCAGTGGTTCGTCCAGTGGCGCTTTTCCGGTTCAGCGGAGGTGGTGCTGACGGTTCTCTCCTTGTTCCGATTAGGGTCTGCTCATCGGATTCTGACGGCCCGGGGGATCCGCTCGCGGGGTGAAGATAAGGCGTCTCGCTTCGAAAGCCCGGGGGCCACGTGTCAGCTCCTGGGAAGCTGCTCTTTCCTACGCGGCCGTTCTTTCTTGTCTGTTTTGCCGTTCTGCGATTTCGGCTACCATGTTCCTCGGCTCGGTGATCGCCGCGTTCTCTGGGGCGGCGTTGGCTATTTCCGTGATGATCGGATCCTCGATCGGCATTCCGAATCGGGTGAGCGCACTGGCGGAGGTCCCGGTTATCCCGATCGCTCCGTCGGCGGATGTCCCGGCGGCAGTTTCTCCGGTCCCGGCCGCCGATGTACCGCTGGCTGGAATTCCCGTTCTGGTCGTTCCCGTGGCGGCTGCGGCCGGTTGGTTGGTGATATCGTCGCTTCTTCTGGTCATCGTTTTCGTTTTGTATCCTTTTCGTTCTTAGGGTTAAGAATATTTCTCGTCCCCACAGACGGCGCCAAACTGTGAGAGCCGAAACTCACACTGTCAAAACTTATATTTAATGGGGGCTCGAAAATTCTATTTGTAAAGAACTAAAGGACCGAAAATGCAAAAGAGAGGTTTTTATTGATATTTTCCGAAAGTACAAGGGAAATTAGCAAAAGCTGAATAGTCTTAAATTGCTAAAACTCTTAATACTCGGATCTGGAATGGATTTAACCCTTACATGAGCGTACATATATATACTGACAATCCTAGGAGGCTAAGACTTCAGATTTTCGATGTGGGACCTTGTCTTTCGCTCCCAGCCGCCGACCTAAGCTTTTTGGGCCCGATATCCGGCCCGAGAGTCTTCCGTGATCCGTCTGCGCATCCTGACCCAAACCTGGAGTTATCTAGATACAATAAAATGAATATTTTCATTAGAGATAATGTTTAAGGAGTTATCTTAACATTAAGGGAATATGAAATATACCTTGTGTTTAGTATATACGTAGATGCCAAGGTTGTGGTATCACTTAACCTAGATTACAAGTTTGAGAAGCTTTAGTTTTGAGTAAGTCTTCTAAAGCTAATAAAGAGAGACATTCTTTATTATCGAGTTTGAGTCTTGGATCTTGATTCATAAAACTATAATTGGTATCAGAGCATAGGATAAGAATTTGTTGGAAGCGTTGAAATCTTTCACCATGGGAGATACCACGCTTGCAACCGTGAAGCCGAAGGAAGGTGGAGGACCTTCGATTACTTGTCCGATGCTCAATGCCACAAACTACACTGTCTGGGCCATCAGAATCAAACGATGTCTTAAGATCCATAAAGTGTGGGAGGCTATTGAAGTAGAAAGCGATACAAGGGCTGCAGACACTGAGAAAAACGATTTAGCCAAGGCTCTACTGTTCCAATCCATTCCCGAAGCGTTAGTTCTTCAGGTGGGAGAACTTGACACAGCAAAGAAGGTTTGGGAAGCAGTAAAGGCGAGACATGTTGGAGCAGAGAGAGTTAAGGAAGCTCAACTCCAAACCCTAATGGCCGAATTCGATCGGATCAAGATGAAAGACTCTGAGACAATCGATAACTTTGTGGGAAAATTGTTTGAGATATCCTCGAAGTCAGCTGCTCTCGGGGTAATCATTGATGAGACAAAACTGGTTAAGAAGTTCCTCAAGTGTCTTCCTCGAAAGAAGTATGTTCATATCGTGGCTGCTTTGGAGCAAGTGTTTGACCTTAATAACACAAGCTTACGAAGAACGTGTTTTCGAGGAAGAAGAGATAGAAGAGGATCAGAGCAAATTGATGTATGCGAACACGGACAATCATCAATCTCGTGAATAAAATTGAGAGTTCCATGGTCGCGGAAGAGGTAGAGGACGTGGCAGATCTAACGGAGATACATCAAGAATCAGGTGTTTCCATTGTGATAAGGTAGGACATTATGCTTATGACTGCCCCGACCGTCAGCTTAAACTCCAAGAGACACAAGAAAAAAACAAAGATGATACGCAGACAGCTGACGAGCTGATGTTTAACGAGGTTGTCTTCTTGAATGAAAAGAAAGTCATTCTAGTTCGTATGAAACCAATAGTAGCGACGAACACATCTGGTACTTGGATAATGGTGCTAGCAATCACATGACGGGTGATCGTATATACTTTGCCAGTATTGATAAGACGATAACATGCAACGTTCGTTTTGGAGATGATTCCCGCGTCGACATAAAAGAAAAAGGATCTATTTCCCTTTATGATCTGAATGGTGAACCAAGAACCATGACCGATGTATACTACATCCCCGATTTAAAGAGCAAGATCATCAGTCTCGGGCAAGCTACTGAATCAGGTTGTGACATACGAATGAAGGGAATAAAACTCACGATGCATGATAAAGATGGAAACTTGATCGTGGAAGCAGAGAGATCTCGAAACCGTTTGTACAAGGTACGATTAGGAATCACAAACACAGCATGTTTACATCTTAGCACCATAAGCGAATCCAGCACGTGGCATGTCCGAATGGGACACATCAATTTCGAGAGAATGAAATCGATGTTGCAACATCAACTTGTACAAAGAGTTCCTCGAGTTACCCTGGAGAAAGAGATTTGTGGCTCTTGCTTGCTCGGAAAGCAGACTCAACAAGTCTTTCCACAAGCAACTATGTATCGCGCTGCCACCATTCTCGAACTCATACACGGTGATCTTTGTGGTCCCATAACACCGAGTATGGTAGTTGGGAACAAATACATCTTTGTTCCCATAGATGATCACTCTCGATATATGTGGACAGTCTTGCTCAAAGAGAAAGGTAATGCATTAGATAAATTTGTCAAGTTCGCGAGTTTGGTAGAAAAGGAGCACGGTGCAAGAATCAAAACATTCCGGACAGCGGAGGAGAGTTTGTCTCGGAAGAGTTTAACTCTTTTTGTGGTAAAGCTGGAATAAAACGCCATCTCACTGCACCATACACGCCACAATAGAACGGAGTGGTAGAGAGAAGGAACAGAACCCTGATGGAGATGACAAGGAGCATCATGAAGCACATGCGTGTTCAAAATTACTTGTGGGGAGAAGCGATAAGACACTCCACATACCTTCTTAATCGGACAGCCACAATAGAACGGAGTGGTAGAGAGAAGGAACAGAACCCTGATGGAGATGACAAGGAGCATCATGAATCACATGCGTGTTCAAAATTACTTGTGGGGAGAAGCGATAAGACACTCCACATACCTTCTTAATCGGACAGCCACAAGATCCCTCAAGAACATAACTCCATACGAGGCGTGAAGGAGCAAGAAACCAAACATTGAGCACCTCATAGTATTTGGTTGTATTGGATATGCAAAGGTTGACAAGCCGCATCTAAATAAACTTGAGGATCGATCGCATATGCTTGTCCATTTGGGAACAGAACCGGGTTATGTTAGGGTCGAAATCCCCTCCTCGAAGATTGACGGAACGAGAAATCAAGGTCGAGATCAAATCCCGAACATGGAACGGACGAGCTAAGGCACGACCCGTCAAAGACACGAACCGGCGGCTGGGATGAGTGCCAGCCGCCGGCTCTTCTTCGTCCAAGGCCGGCGGCTGGGATGAGTGCCAGCCGCCGGGTCTTCTTCGTCCAAGGCCGGCGGCTGGGATGAGTGCCAGCTGCCGGGTCTTCTTCGTCCAAGGCCGGCGGCTGGGATGAGTGCCAGCCGCCGGGTCTTCTTCATCCAAGGCCGGCGGCTGGGATGAGTGCCAGCCGCCGGGTCTTCTTCATCCAAGGCCGGCGGCTGGGATGAGTGCCAGCCGCCGGGTCTTCATCATATGCCCACGATCATTTCTCAAGTCAAGACTCATTATCCGAACATCGTCCAGTCGACCGACCGAACGTAACTCTATGCCCGGACCGACCCGAAGATCATCCATTTGCACGTTCTGACTCCACGACCCATCCATAAACATTCCCCGTAAGACCGTGACGAATGTCTAGCCGTCCGTGGACCAGTCGGCTAACACGCGAGCCAAAGGAACCGGCGGCTGGCCATCAATACCGAAACCGGCGGCTGGGAGTTCAAACAAAAAAAGGGCGGTTCAAATCTCAGAAGTCGTAAAACGCTCGGAACACTATTCACACGGAAAAAACCGTTGAAAAACACTATTCATCCCGAGACAAAGTTAACCGAAAAATCGAATTGAGCTTAAACCGAGATTCGGATTACTATTCATCGGATTACTATTCATCGGATTACTATTCACCGGTTTACTAGGCGGGCCGGATTTGGATCAGAACGCGCGGGCGGATCACGGAAGACTCTCGGGCCGGATATATGGCCCAAAAAGCTTAGGTCGGCGGCTGGGAAGGAAAGACAAGGTCCCACATCGGAAATCTGAAGTCTTAGCCTCCTAGGATTGTCAGTATATATATGTACGCTCATGTAAGGGTTAAATCAATCCCATATCCGAGTATTAGGAGTTTTAGCAATTTAAGACTATTAAGCTTTTGCTAATTTCCTTGTACTTTCGGAAAATATCAATAAAAATCTCTCTTTTGCATTTTCGGTCTTTTAGTTCTTTATAAATAGAATTTTTGAGCCCCCACTAAATATAAGTTTTGACAGTGTGAGTTTCGGCTCTCACAGGTTCTAAACTCTACCATTTGTTAGATCCACAAACACGAAGGATAGTGGTGAGCAGAGATGTTGTTTTCGATGAAACAAAGAGATGGAATTGGAGATATGCTAACCCGAAACAAGATAGTAATGGGAACTTTAGTCTCGTTTTGGGAGAATTCGGTAATCACGGCATTGAGGAAGGAAGAGAAACCTCCATACCAGATCAAGTTGTCAATGAAACTGGAAATATAAATGCCAACGAGAGTCAACTTAAGGAAGATACTGATCAAAATGGAGCAGGAGAAATCTGTGATCAATCTTCCTCTGTTCTGAGATGTTCGCAAAGATAGAGACAGAGCGTCAAGCCAGCATATCTCATTGATTATGTGTTTCTTGCGCTTGAAGAAGGAGAAACACTTCTCTTGAGTTTGAATGACGAGCCAAGGAATTTTTGGGAAGCAAAAGACTAGAAAGAATGGACACTTGCTTGTGAAGACGAGATCCATTCGATCAAAAAGAATGGTACGTGGAGTCTTACAGATTTGCCGAAGGAGTCAAACCTATTGGACTCAAGTGGGTATTCAAGCTCAAGAAAAATTCAGATGGGAGCATTAATAAATACAAAGCACGGCTGGTAGCAAAAGGGTATGTGCAGCAATATGGAGTAGATTTGAAAGAAGTCTTCGCGCCAGTAGCTCGAATTGAGACAATTCGTCTGCTACTCAATCTGGCTGCTTCAAACGGCTGGGACATACATCATCTCGATGTTAAGACAGCCTTTCTTCATGGAGAACTAAAGGAAACTATCTATGTCACACAACCAGAAGGCTTTGAGATCAAAGGTAGCGAAGAAAAGGTTTACAAACTCCATAAAGCTTTGTATGGACTAAGGCAGGCACCAAGAGCTTGAAACAATAAGCTAAATCAGATTCTGATGGAACTTAATTTCTACAAATGCTCAAAGGAACAATCTGTATATCGAAAGGAAGTAAGCAATGATCTCCTGGTGATAGCCGTGTATGTTGACGATCTGTTAGTCACAGGAACAAGTCTGAACGGTATTAACGAGTTCAAGAAGGAGATGTCGTCGAAGTTTGAGATGAGCGAACTAGGGAACTTAACGTACTATCTCGGAATTGAAGTCCTTCAACACGATGGAGGAATAGTACTAAACCAGAAACGTTATGCTCAGAAGATACTTGAAGAGGCAGGTATGAAGCACTGTAATCCAACTCATATGCCAATGGAAGCTGGAACAAAGTTTTCTAAGGCAGAACATGAGAAAGAGATTGATGCCACAGCGATCAGGAAGAATGTTGGATGTCTCCGGTATCTCCTTCATACACAACCAGACTTGTCCTATTGCACTGGTGTTCTAAGTCGATATATGCACAAGCCTAGAGAGTCACACGGAGCTGCAATGAAACAGTGCCTTAGATATCTACGAGGAACTACTTCCCTAGGACTGACATTTGAGCCATCGCCATTAAAGGTACCTAAGCTGATTGGGTATAGCGACAGTAGCCATAACATTGATCCCGACGATGGCAGAAGCACAGCAGGTAACATCTTTTATCTTGGTGAAACTCCAGTTACTTGGAGCTCAGAAAAACAAGAAATTGTTGCTCTGTCTTCATGCGAGGCCGAGTTTATGGCAGGAACAGAGGCAGCGAAGCAACTATTTGGCTCCAAGAGTTATTGAGTGAGATCACTGGTTCACCAAGATCAAAGGCTCTGATTCGTATAGACAACCAGTCTGCAATAGCGTTGACAAGAAATCCTGTGTTTCATGGCCGCAGCAAACACATTCATTCTCGATTCCACTTCATAAGAGAATGTATTAAAAAAAGAAGGAGCAAATTGAGGTGGAGCATGTTGCTGGAACAATGCAGAAGGCGGACATGTTAACAAAGGCACTTGGGAAGATCAAGTTCAAAGAAATGAGAGAGCTCATGGGTGTCCAAGAGTTAGAGGGAAAGAACTTCAAGCTTAAAGGAGAGAATGTTGACCTAAGCTTGAAGTCAACTTCCTAATTAGGATAAGAATTGAAGATTGTATATAGGAGTTATCTAGATACAATAAAAGGAATATTTCCATTAGAGATAATGTTTAAGGAGTTATCTTAACATTAAGAGAATAGGAAATATACCTTGTGTTTAGTATATAAGTAGATGCCAAGGTTGTGGTATCACTTAACCTAGATAAGTTTGAGAAGCTTTAGTTTTTGAGTAAGTTTTCTAAAGCTAATAAAGAGAGATATTCTTTATTATCGAGTTTTAGTCTTGGATCTTGGTTCATAAAACTATAGGCAGTCCTTTTTGTAACTAGTGGCAGTCCCAAACAATGAAGTGGCAGTTTCCTAAAAGCAATATGAACGAGCTTCTAATTGCGATCTTATAACATCTTGATCTCCATCCATATCTTCTTATTATATAAAGTATGGTTTCAAAGTTAGTAATTAAATAGATTGTGACATGTGGCATCTTCTTATTTTTAGATTTTGACATGTGTCAAATAGAAAAAAAATTATAATTATATTTAAAAAATATTCTGAAGAAAAAAAAGGAATTGCAGAAAAATAAATTAATTCTCAAGCAAAAAAAGAAAACAGGAAAAAATTTCTGAAGCAAAAAAAGGAATTGTAGAAAAAAGGAAATTTTGATTCTGAAGCAAAAAATAAAACATAGGAAAATATTCGTTGTGCAATTAATTTATAAAAAAGCTAAAGGAAATATACATAATGAAATCTTTGAATTAAAAAGGAAAATATACAAAATATTTATTGTTTGGCTAATTTTAAAGTTAGCTAAAGGAAATAGACATATTAATATTTTACTTAAAAAAATAGATTTTAATCTTTCAAGCAAATTTGAAAGCAAAAAAAAAAAGAAAACAGGAAAAAAATTCTGAAGCAAAAAAAAGAATTGTAGAAAAAAAAAATTTTGATTCTGAAGCAAAAATAGAACACAGAAAAATATTCATTGTGCAATTCATTTGAAAAAAGAACTAAAGGAAATAGACATAATGAAATCTCTGAATTAAAAAAGAAACTATACAAAATATTCATTATTTGGTTAAATTTAAAGATAACTAAAGAAAATAGACTTATTAATATTTTATTAAAATATAAAAAAAATCTTTCAATGAAAAAAGAAATATAATCAGTTTTGTAGATTGTAAATTAAGAAAAAGATTATTACCTTTTTAAAAAGCTTACAAATTTTTATGATGCCTATATAAATAACTTAGCTCTTTCATAATTTACATGATCATAAAATATGTTGAGTGAGTCGATCAAATTTTGACACGTAATTAAATAAAAATAAATTAGAATCAGTTTTTATTGATAAAAAAGGAACAAAAAATCAGATTTCAAATATTTCATTTTATGCGGGTTTGAATCTCAATAATTTTAGATTTCAAAATGTCGATAATCAAATATTTAATCTCAAAATCACAATATATAAATCATGTTATGCGGGTTATCAATTTTAGATTCAAATATTTTATTTTCACCCTCTTATCTCGCAGGTCCTAATATAGTATACGATATACCATATGTTTCTCTAAGCTTATTTTCAGATTGGATATCCTCCCAAACTCGTCAAAGATTTTTTATTACCTTTTCCATTGAGTGCATCTTACATGATTTATTAGGATAAGGAAATATAACTTAATATGATAAAGGTATATACCATATTTGACGTAATCTAATATACAATTCTAGCACATTCCAACTAGGTTTAGGATTTTTCTTGTATAAATACTTATATGTGTGAATAAATACAATCAACACTTTCCAATTCATTATATGGTGTCAGAAGAAAATTGATCTTTATCCTATTTTTTTTCATCCCCTCTATATTATTTGAGGATCCTTTTTAAAAGACTAACCTTTACTTCATGTGTTTATTACAAGAGTGCCATCCTTACTTATATTAATTACATATAATGCTATTATATGATTTGATCACTTATATTAATTATCACTATTACATAATCAAAACTATGATATATCTCATAGACTCTAATTAAAATATATGTTATTTATTCATTCATAAAATATATAACTTTAATTATGTATTTGACCAATATAATCAAATAATTTTATATTAATATATATATCATGTTTATTAAATAACTTTTACTTGAAAAATAAATATTATATTTCAGTATAGTTATTCATTTTAACTTATATTTATGAATTACAATAATAACTATATCACTTCATAATAATTTATTTACATAATCTTATATTATATATATTTATAATTCATTAATCTTTATTTAATATAAAACTTATAAATACTTTTACTTTATTAATATTATATTATAATCTTATAATATAATAAAAATTATATATTATTTTTCTTAAAGATTATAATATAATAAAAAGTATATATTATTTTTCTTAAAAAGCAACTTACAAGTAATTTTAATATATAAATAAAAATCACTAATTTATATCAACTTACCATGATTATCAGATATATTTATTATAGTATATAACTATAGCTATAATAAATTTCATTGTATTTAAGCATAATTCAAATTTTCTAAAATAAATCAACATAAAATATTTGATTTGTATTGATACCAATCAGTAATAAAATTATGGTAAGGAAAAATCATTCTGTTTCTAAACTTAATTAATAATATATATTAAAATAAGTAACCACACATTTAATTAAATAAACATATATTAGTTAAATTTATGCCTATTCATATCAATTTAAAAATAAATTCAGATATAAATAATATGCCATAATTTTCTACTCGATCAGTAATGATAGAAAAATAACTGATTTCTTAGCAATGTTATCCTATATATGATTTAATTGTTTTGCATTTATTAATATACTATTTTAAAACATTTTGAAAATGTTGAAATCACATTATATATCTATATAAAATTATAAATGACTATAAAATTATATTTAATTAATATTTATATAAACATTTTACTCCGCGCATGGCGCGGGTTACTACCTAGTCTTCTTCTATTTACTTTGCTTCCCCCTTGCAATGGTGTTCTTGAAGTTTTCTTTGTTGGTTTACAAAGATGTCAATTACTTTTTCTTCTGCTTTGATGGAAATCTCCTCAACAAACTCTCATTATACTCTACATGCTTTGGGTAATCCCATAGCACTAATTACATAGGTGCTTCTCCTTCGAGATAATTATTACGAATAGGCAACAAATGATATGCAAATCAAACCAAACATCAACCATAGAAAGAAGAGTATCTAGCTGAGGAGCGCCAAGGAGACTGGGTCTGGAAGCGTGTCTCTGAGAATGGCACCCTCTCTGTGGATCATACTAGAATCCAATCACGGAGCCTGAAGACATGCAACCCTCTATGGATCACTCTAGAAGTTAGTTGTCGAACCCTGACACAAAAAACCCATTTCATAGATCGGTTTAGGATCCTGTCGAACGGCTCGAAGAGTGGCACCCCTTTTGAGGATCAATTAGATTATCGTCAACATCATTCCTTTAAAAGGTGTAATAGTCTTAGAGCCTCTGGACTTAGGAATATTCTTTCACGAGCATTACTGTCCCAGGTCCTACGGACTCATGACTATTTTTTCACTAGCGTCATAGTCTCAAGTTTCACATATTCATGATCGTTCCTACATCAATAAGGCGTTGCACACCTCAAGCAGTGGGTGTTCAGGATCATTTCTTTACAGGTGTCATTGTCCCAAGTCCTACGAACTCAAGATCATTTCTACATCAACAAAGCGTTACGCGCTTCAGGCACTGGGTACTCAACATAAAGTATGTAGTAGTGGGGAGTAGATATAGGTCCCAGTGAGTCTTCTCCCTCCTCGAATCCACTGCCCGAAATCATTGAGTGGGGGGTAAAAACATTTTTGGATAGATATCACATCTCCTATGTGGACGGTCCACATGTTACCATATGTCGTGTATGGCTTTATTGCAGTGACCCCCGAGATCAAAACTAAATGTTAGGCCTTACGAGCATATATAATATAGCAAGCTAGCATTGGACCTTGAAAACCCAATAGGTCCAAGAGTTTAAAGTATAAGCCACTTAGTTTTAGGCTCTCGTTCCCTAGTAATATGGCCACACTACTGGATATGGGATGATCTAAGGACTGAGTGGTCAGGAGAAGAGAAGCCAAAACTAACCAGTATTGCATTCGTACTAGTAACTAGAGTCGGTAAGTGTGGGAGTCTGACCTGATATCCAATCTTGGGCCATGTCAACTCCATAAATATAAATTCTTTATCCACACTTGATTTGATTGTTCCTCTCTTCTTTCACTAAACACTTGAATCTTACTCTTTTTCTTTCTCTTAAGTTTCAAGACTCTGATATTCTTTCTAACCAATCTCAGGTTAGTTCTCCTATCATTTCTTAACCGCGTTTATCCTTCTATTTGCTATTTCTCGTTTTTTTTCATCTCTCTTTTCACCTTTAAAATCAACTACGTCCAAAGTCTAATTGTGAATCCACATTCTTCAGGTCCAATTCCACAATCCAACTATACTTTCTTTCCCTGTTTTTCGTTTTGCTTTTTTTTTTCCAGCTATGTTGGGGTCAAAACTCCCTCATCGGAGATTGACAAAACGAGAGTTCAAGGTCGAGATCAAATGGAACTTATCGGACGAGCCAAGGCCAGCCGCCATGATCCGTCCAGAGCACGAACCGGCGGCTGGGACAAGGCCAGCCGCCCACGGTCCATCTAAGGGAAGCCCGGCGGCTGGGATAAGGCCAACCGCCCACGTTTTCCCCCGAGCACGGTCCAATGGCTGGGATAAGGCCAGCCGCCCACGATCTATCCAAACATAGCCCGGCGGCTGGGATAAGGCCAGCCGCCCATGTTTCCCCCGAGCACGTTCCGGCGGCTGGGATAAGACCAGCCGCCCACGATCATTTCTTAGTCAAGACTCGTTATCCGGACATTGTCTAGTCGACCGACCATCGAGCATAACTCCAAGCCCAGATCAACTCAAAGATTAGGCATTTGCATGTTCTGACTCTAACACATCCGCGAATACTATCCGAAAGACCGCGATCAACGTTCAGCCGCCCATGGACCAGTCGCCCAAACACAAGAACCATAGGAGACGGCGGCTGGCCATCAAATAAAGAACGGGCGGCTCAAATCTCAAGAGTCGTAAAACGGGAATACTATTGATGCGGGAAAAACCGTCCAAAAACACTATTCACCTCGAGATAAAGTTAACCGTAAAATCGAATTAAGTCTAAACCGAGATTCGGATTACTATTTGTCGGATTATTATTCACGGTTTACCGTTCATCGGTTATAAAAGGCGGGCCAGATTTGGGTCAGAACGTGCAGGTGGATCACAGAAGATTTTCGGGCCGGATTTCATGACGAAAAGGCTAGGTCAGTGGCTGGGAAGAAACCACAAAGTCCCACATCGAAAATATGTAGTCTCAGCACCCTAGGATCGTTAGTATATATATGTATGCTCATGTAAGGGTAAAGGGCATCCAAAAATCCGAGTATTAGGAGTTTTAGCAATATAAGACTTTTCAGCTTTTGCTAATTATTCTTGTACTTCAGAAAATTATCAATAAAATATCTCTTTTTGCATTTTTCGGTCCTTTAGTTCTTTAAAATAGAATTTTCGAGCCCCCACAAAATATAAGTTTTGACAGTGTGAGTGTCGGCTCTCACAGTTTGGCGCCGTCTGTGGGGACGAAAAATATTCTCAACCCCTAGAACAAAAAGGATACGGAAAGAAGACGATGACCGGAAAAGCAATGGATTGGAGTTCCGTGGATGGTAGCCGCGGCGGACGATGACTTTCTGAGAAGGAGAAGCGCTGAACCGGTTTATCTCGAGGTCGACGGACGAATGTTTGCCTTTCTACGACACACTCAGGGGAAACAAGAGATTTGAGTGGACAGAGAAGTGCAAACAGGCGTTCCAAGAACTAAAGAAATACCTAGCAAGCCTGCCCGTAATTTCAAAGCCGGTCAAAGGAGAGCCCCTTTTTCTGTATACAGTGGTGTCATCAACGGCAGTAAGCGGAGTGCTGATCAGAGAAGATCGCGGCGAGCAAAAACCGATCTTCTATGTAAGTCAGACTTTGACGGACGCGGAAACTCGATACCCGCTGATTGAGAAGGCGGCGTTGGAAGTGGTGATGTGCGCCCGGAAATTGTGGTCTTATTTCCAATTGCACACGATCATTTTACTCACAGCTTTTCCACTCAGGACGATCCTACATAGTCCCAGTCAGTCGGGATGTTTGGCAAAATGGGCGGTGCAGTTAAGCGAGTACGATATCGAATACCGAAGCAGAACATGCGCTAAATCGAACTCCCGACCACTGGCGTTAGTGAACAACCCCAGATTCGGCTTGGATTCTCCACGCAGATGGATCTTCGTAAAAGCAAGGTTCGTGATTCAGGGTACGGTTAACGTCACCTACTGGAGAAATCTTAGAACAGTCGTTCAGGTTACTCTTCAACACTTCCAACAACGAAGCGGAGTACGAAGCCTTGACCGCTGGGCTAAGACTCGCCCTCGGACTCAAAATCCAGAATCTGCAAGCGTTTTGCGATTCCCAGCTGGTGGCAAACTAGTTCAGCGGAGACTATGAAGCAAGAGACGATCGGATTGGAACCTACCTCAAAATAGTCCAAGACCTCGCAAAGCGATTCGAAAAGTTCGAACTTACAAGAATCCTGCGGGGAGAAAATGCCCCGGCCGATGCATTGGTGGCCCTGGCATCAACGTCGGCCCCAGGGGAAAGGCGAGTCATTCCCGTCGAATTCATAAAACAACCGAGCATTGATCCACCGCAAATCGCCAACCTTATACAACTGCAGGAGGGTGAAGACGAGGAAGAACTTCCGGAAGTAGAGCTAGCAACTGGCCCGACGGAAGAATATGGCTGCGATCGCGGATGGATAGCCCCGATATGAGCATACATCATGGACGGGGAAGTCCCAGTGGGTAAGTGGGCCGCACGAAAGCTAAGGGTCCAGGCAGCCCGTTTCATCCTCCTTGACGACAATGTCTACAAATGGAGGATCTCCGTACCATTAATGGTCTGCGTGGAAAAAGAAGAAGCAAGATGAATTATGGAAGAGGTCCATAGCGGATCATGCGGAAATCATTCTGCAGGGAGAGCCCTCGCAATCAAAATCAAGCGGCACAGACACTATTGGCCAACCATGATAAAAGATTGTGAGAAGTTCTCCCTCAAGTGCGAGAAATGCCAGAGGCACGCACCAGTGATCCGTCAGCCCGCAGAATTTCTCTCGTCAATCTCAGCACCGTACCCATTCATGAGTGGTCGATGGACATAGTAGGACCAATGCACAACTCGAAGCAGAAAAGGTTCCTACTCGTCCTAACAGATTACTTCTCAAAGTGGGTCGAAGCGGACTCCTACGCCAGCATCAAAGATGCCCAAGTGGAGCATTTCGTCTGGAAAAATATCATATGCCGGCACGGAGTCCCATACGAGATCGTTACCGACAACGGTTCTCAATTCATTTCCGCCCGCTTCGAAGGGTTTTGCGAGAAGTGGAAGATACGTCTGAGCAAATCAACGCCGCGTTACCCGCAGGGTAACAGTCAGGCCGAAGAAGCCAACAAGACTATCGTCGACGGACTCAAGAAGCGTCTCAGAGAAAAGAAAGCACGATGGGCGGACGAGCTCGAAGGAGTCCTATGGTCCCATCGGACAACTCCAAGGCGAGCAACCGGAGAGACACCATTTGCACTGGTCTATGGTGCCGAATGCGTTATACCAGCGGAAGTAGATTTTCCCGACGTCAGACGGAGACTCTTGCCCGGACAGGAAGGCCTCAACCATCTGATGATGCTAGACTAGCTGGACCTGATAAATGAAAGGCGAGATCAAACACTCGGCAAAGTACTACAACTCGAACGTACGAAGCCGAGAGTTCAACAAAGGAGAGCTCGTTCTCCGCAAAGTATTCCAAAACACCGTGGAGCCGAATGCAGGAAAGCTAGGAGCAAAATGGGAAGGACCGTACAAAGTAAAGAAGGTGGTCCGCCCAGAAGCATACGAGTTGGAAAAGAAAGAAGGAAAGCCAGCTCGCATTCCGACGAGTTCAGCTATTTGTATTTTATAATTTTTAAGGGGGAGTGGGTCCGTATACACATACTCCCAAATTTTTCGGCAACAAATCAAGAGGATGGACATTGGAACTTAGCATTTCATAACACATCCATAGCTCGAAAGGTTTCCCGAGAACACCAATCCGCCAAACATCGGGACATAGCATCTTGTGAGAGCCGAAACTCACACTGTCAAAACTTATATTTAGTGGGCGCTCGAAAATTCTATTTGTAAAGAACTAAAGGACCGAAAATGCAAAAGAGAGATTTTTATTGATATTTTCCGAAAGTACAAGGGAAATTAGCAAGAGCTGAATAGTCTTAAATTGCTAAAGCTCCTAATACTCGGATCTGAGATGGATTTAATCCTTACATGAGCGTACATATATATACTGATAATCCTAGGAGGCTAAGACTTCAGTTTCCGATGTGGGACTTTGTCCTTCCTTCCCAGCCGCCGACCTAAGCTTTTTGGGCCCGATTTACGGCCCGAGAGTCTTCCGTGATCCGTCTGCGCGTTCTGACCCGAATCTGGCCCGCCGGTGAATAGTAAACCGAATCTTGGTTTATACTTAATTCGATTTTTTGGTTAACTTTGTCTCGAGATGAATAGTGTTTCTAGCGGTTTTTCCCGCGTGAACAGCATTCCGAGCGTTTTACGACTTTTGAGATTTGAACCGCCCGTTCTTCACTTGAACTTCCAGCCGCCGGTTTCCGTATTGACGGCCAGCCGCCGGTTCCTTTGGCTTGTGTGCTCGGCGACTGGTCCACGGACGGCTGAACGTTCGTCACGGTCTTTCGGGAAATGTTTACGGACGGCTGAACGTTCGTCACGGTCTTTCGGGAAATGTTTACGGACGTTTTTGGAGTCGGATTGCCCAAATGGATAGTCTTCGGGTCGGTCCGGACTCAGAGTTACGTTTAACGGTCGTTCGACTGGACGATGTTCAGATAACGAGTCTTGACTGAGAAATGATCGTGGGATACCGACTGGTGCATGAAGAAGACCCGGCGGCTGGCCTTATCCCAGCCGCCGGTTGTGACTTGATTAAGATCCGACGGCTGGCCTTATCCCAGCGCCGGTTGCGGCATGAAGAGGACCCGGCGGCTGGCCCTATCCCAGCCGCCGGTTGCGGCATGAAGAGGACCCGCGGCCGGCTGGTCCTCTTCATGCTGCAAACGGCGGCTGGGATAATGCCAGCCGCAGGGTCCTCTTCATGCTGCAACCGGCGGCTGGCCTTATCCCAGCCGCCGATTGCAGCATGAAGAGGACCCGGCGGCTGGCATTATCCCAGCCGCCGGTTGCAGCATGAAGAGGACCAGCCGCCGGGTCGAAGCGGCGGCGGTCGATGCTCAGTGAATATCCGGCGGCTGGCCTCATCCCAGCCGCCGGATGTTGCTTGATGAAGATCCGGCGGCTGGCCTTATCCCAGCCGCCGGATGTTGCTTGACGAAGACCCGGCGGTTGGCCTTATCCCAGCCGCCGGTTCATTTCCCGGACGGGTCGTGGGCAGTTGGCCTTAGTTCGTCCGGTCCATGTTAGGAGTAAGTTCCATTTGATCTTTGACCTTGACTTCTCGTTCCGTCAATCTTCGAGGAGGGGATTTTGACCCCAACAGTAAGCCCCCCAGCTCTTCGTTTTCGTAGTCCAGGACGATGAGTTTTAAGTCGAGGTTTTATCGGGATTGATCGGAACGGGAAAATTTCCTTTTCTCTTTTCTTCCTCTTTTTGTAGATAAAATTTCCTTTTTCGCGTGAAAGACTTGTGGGCGGTTGGCTCGAAATTGGAAAGACTCAATTCCTACTAGGACTCGAACCGTCCGACTATATATATGGACCTTTCCTTCTTTTTTTCCTCACGAGCTCTTTCTCTTGTCGAGTGCTCTTCCGTCTCTTTGAATTTAATATAATGGTTAGTTAATCTTTTCGCGAGAGGAGGCAGATGGAGAAGAAAGGTGAGGTAAACAAGCTTGGAAAAGATCCCAAGGATAAGACGGCGGCCGGCCCTTCGGGATCGGGATTGGCGGACGGCAGTCATGCCATCCCTCTATTCGAGTGGCCAGCGGATAAGTTGGCGGTATCCACCGTTGTGGTCACTCCTCTGAAGAAGGAGGCTATTCTTGAACGAAGTATCGCGAGACGTTTACCCAAGGCTAAAGCGGCGGCTGGCGGGATTACCTATGGTCTGAGTGATGAAGACGACCTGTTGCGCCAAAAGCAGGCGGATTTCCTTGCTGACCTCGGAGCGAAAAATTCTTCTTCCGAGGTTCGGCGTATAGATCCTTCGCCAGGGCTTACTTTTCCTGAAGCTGTTTGTAGAAATCGTCGTCAGTCTGCTAGGAGTTTTTCGGTGATCACAGATGCTAGTTTCAAGTTTCCTTCTTGTGACAGTCTGGACGAACATGAGAAGTATGAGGATATGGCCTTGAGCGGAATGAAGGTTTACCCATTATTCTCTCTCTTTTTTTTTTTTTTTTTTTTGCTGACTCCCTTTTTTTTTTAGTTTATGTCTTCCGTGAAGAAGTGCATCAGCACGTATGATGGTTCTGTCTGCGGAATCCGCAAGCGTGCCGAGGATGCTCGGGAGGATGCTCGGATGTTAAGGAGGAAACTCAACAAACTCGAGGCGGCATCTTCGCATCAGGTCAAGTCACTCGAGAAGGAGCTTGCTTCGTTGCGCGCGGAAAGAGCCGAGGTGTTGCAGTTCAAGACCCGTCAAGAGGCCAAAGATGCGCATCATGCTAAGGAGATACAGACTTTGAAAGACCAGATGGCCAGTGTGAAGGCGGCGCGCAACGCGAAGGTGCAGCGGGCTTATGCGGATGGGCGCAAGGCTTCCGTCGCGAAATTCCACGACTTCTTGGATGTGCTAAAGGAAGATCTTGGATCTTTGTCTGAGGCCAGGAACCAGGAAGTGGATTTGGCTCAGATAGAGAGTGATATCGAACTTGTCGCGTTGCTACAGGGGACTGATCCTCCCAGCTTGGATGAAGAGGAGGTGAAATTGTCCACATGGATGAACGAGTTTGACAAGTCTGCAGCTCGGTTTGATGATGTGATCGCCCGAGTTCGTGGGAAGATTGACTCCCAGTTGTGCCCAGCTCATAGGGATGACAATGTTTCAATACCCGTGGAAAGATCTGTCGAAGAAGAGGCTACTTCTCTCGGGGTGGTTGACCTGTCGGGGTCGAATGAGTCTGTTCCCGGAATCTCGGAAATTGCTGTTGCCAAAGCGTTTGGCTCAGATTCTTGACCTCGCGACAATTTTTCTTTCTAGTAATTTTCGAGTTTTTAGTAGTTCTTGGATATTGTTTATAAGATTTATGTTATGTATGGCCTGATTTCTGGTCTGGACTGGTTTTTTCCTTATTTTGAGATTTCAATAAGATAAGCTTCCGAAATTCGAGTTTTGTCGTATACTTTTCTTTTGTGCAAAGGTACAGGTTGGGTGATCGTGGGCGGCTGGGTTTAGTCCGAGACAATCCCGGCCGCCGGATCATGCTAGGTTGATCTTGTGCGGCCGGTAATGTCCCAGCCGCCAGGTCGTGTGGTGGATTAATCTTGGGCGGCCGGCAATGTCCCAGCCGCCGGATCATGCTAGATTTATCTTGGGCGGCTGGCAATGTCCCAGCCGCCGGATCGTGCTAGATCGATCTCGGGCGGCTGGCGTTGTCCCAGCCGCCGGATCATGCTGGATTGATCCCGGGCGGCTGGCGATGTCCCAGCCGCCGGGTCGTGTCTTTCGAAGCGGGCTGCTGGCCGTTTGTATGATTGGCCCGTTTGTCTAGTGAGACTGGGAAGCTGGCCGGTTTCTTTAAAGAGGCCGAGCAGTCCATTTTTTTTAAGAGATCGGGCGGTCCGTTTATTTGAAGAGATCGGGCGGCCCATCTATCTGAAGTGGTCGGGCGGCCCGTTTATCTGACTGGATTGGGCGGCTGACCTTCTTCATATTGATTCGGTTTTGCTTTCTTAGTTCAGTCGGGTTGATCGGGGCGCTGTTCCGGGCGCTCAGACCTGATTGTTCGGGAAGAGTTCCCCTTGTGTTATTCGACCAGCGGAGTTAGCCGCTGGGTTTGGAGTTTCGTTTAGTTGCTAGTTTCCGGACGAGTTTATGATCTCATACCAGGGCCGGTTTGGTACTTTGTGGTGAGATGTCTAAGACCAGCGTTCCATGTTGGCGTTTACTGGGTTTACGGAGTTCATTTCGTGATTCACGCTTCGCATTTTCTACCTATGCGGGGCGTTTAGTGAAAATGAACTAAATAGAACATCGTCTCAAACGTTTCCTGCCAGGGTCGCGGAATATCAGGTTACGCCTTTCGGATGTTAGTCCGGAAATTTGTATAGCGCGCTACGTTTATCCGCTTTGGGATGTATAAAGAACCATGGTTAAAAGGATCGTCCCGTTATGATCAGCAACAGACGGTGGCATGCTTGCCAAGGCGTGTGTTTTTATGTGCGCCAAGGGGCGATGGCATTTGTTGTGCCCTAATGATGGGTGATATCGTTTAAGTTAGAGATGCGTTATGACTCGTCAAGTTTCAATGTTCGTTTTCTCGGGTTTTTTTTTTCCGAAAATTTGGGAGTATGTATATACGGACCCACTCCCCCCTTGAAAATTATAAAGTAAAGATAGCTGAACTTGTCGGAAGACGAGTTGCCTACGTACTCTGAATGCAGGGATCAAGCCAGTTCGTAGTTCTATTTTACAGCGTCTAGTGATAATACTTCTTTAGGTGCATCACGTTCCATGTCCTTGGGACTGGCTTTCCTTCTTTGTTTTCCAGCTCGTATGCTCCTGGGCGGACCACCTTTGCTACTTTGTACGGTCCTTCCCATTTTGCGCCTAGCTTCCCTGCATTCGGCTCCGCGGTGTTCTGAAAAACTTTGCGGAGGACGAGGTCTCCTTCCTTGAATTTGCGGCTTCGCACGTTTGAGTTGTAGTATTTGGCCGCTGCTTGTTGATAGTTTTGAATGCGGATGAGCGCTTGATCTCGTCTTTCGTTTATTAGGTCCAGTTCGTCTAACATCATCAGATGGTTAAGGCCTTCCTGTCCAGGCAAGAGCCTTCGTCTGACGCCGGGGAAGTCTACTTCCGACGGTATAACGCATTCGGCACCGTAGACCAGTGCGAATGGCGTTTCTCCGGTTGCACGTATTGGAGTTGTCCGGTGGGACCAGAGTACTCCTTCGAGTTCGTCCGCCCATCGCCCTTTCTTCTCGTCGAGACGCTTTTTGAGTCCGTCAACGATAGTCTTGTTGGCTGCTTCGGCCTGGCCATTACCCTACGGATAACGCAGCGTTGACTTGCTCAGGCGTATCTTCCACTTTTCGTAAAATCCTTCGAAGCGGGTGGAAATGAATTGAGAACCGTTGTCCGTGACAATCTCGTAAGGGAATCCGTGCCGGCATATGATGTTTTTCCAGACGAAATGCTCCACTTGAACGTCCTTGATACTTGCGTACGAATCCGCTTCGACCCACTTCGAGAAATAGTCTGTCAGGACAAGTAGGAACCTTTTTTGCTTTGAGTTATGCATTGGCCCCACAATGTCAATTGACCACCTCATGAATGGGTATGGCGCGGAAATTGATGAGAGTAGTTCTGCGGGCTGATGGATCACTGGTGCGTTCCTTTGGCATTTTTCGCACTTGAGGGAGAACTTCTCGCAATCTTTTATCATGGTTGGCCAATAGTGACCATGCCGCTTGATTTTGATTGCAAGGGCTCTTCCTCCGGAGTGATTTCCGCACGATCCGCTATGGACTGCCACCATAATTCGTCATGCCTCTTCTTTTTCCACGCAGATCATTAATGGTCCCGAGATCCTCCATTTGTAGAGTTTGCCGTCGAGGAGAACGAAGCGGGCCGCTTGGGCCTTAAGCTTTTGTGCAGCCCACTTGTCTGCCGGGACTTCCCCGTCCACGATGTATGTTCTTATCGGAGCCATCCATCCACGATCGCAGGCATACTCTTCCGTCGGGCCAGTTGCTAACTCTTCTTCCGGAGATTTTTCTTCGTCTTCACCTTCTGGCAGTTGTATAAGATTGATGACTTGTGGTGGATCGATGCTCGGTTGCTCTATAGGCTAAGGTCGAGAGGTGTCCGGAGTTGACATACGGGATGGTTCCGTTTTCGGGTTGGCTACCAGAATGAACCGACCTGTTAGTTAACCTCGGCTTGTGGCATCTGTGGATCATGATGTGTCGAGATTGGCCTCTCGTGTTCTTGTTTGATTGTCGTTTGGCCGGTCCTGGTATATTACGGTTCGGGGGTGCTACAGTCGGCACCACCACCATTGCAACGGAAGAGTGCGACAAGACAAAGAACCGAACAACCGGTCTCAACGGTAACCGACAGAGAAGTCTCGGTAGAAGCGGACGGCCGCGACGAAGACAAGACAGACGAAGAAGAAAGAGATCTCACCGAAGAAGAAGAGAACATACTCCTGGAGAAACAGCGAATAAGAACCGAAGAGCGAGAGAGAACAGGCCATACAGATCGAACGAACCGGTCTGCAAGCCGAAGAAGCGAAATAGATGAACTACGCACCCAATTGGAGCTAGAGGCGATCAAGATGAGAGAAGCGGGATCTCAAGTCTACAAGGCGACCAGTGCGGCTCCTGGGATCGACCGAATCTTGGAGGAAACTCAAAAGATCCCCTTTACTGCGAGGATCACGAGTGTAAGACTCCCCGACCCCAGAGCAAACACAACACGAACATCCAATGCGTGAGTGATGATCGTCGGAATTAACCACTCCAACGACGAGCCGCTCATCAATGGCCTTTCAATCGAAGACCACGCGATGCACAAAGTTCTAATCAACACGGAAAGTTCGGTCAACGTCGTATTCCGTGAAACCCTTCTGGGACCCGGAATCTCACAACCCGTCCAAAACCGTTGACTGGTTTCACCGAAAAGACGACAACGACAGTCGGAGCAATCCAACTCCCTGTAAAAACAACGGAAACGAAGAAGGGCGTGGAGTTCTCGGTGGATGACCACTCGGGAGTTTACGACCCGACAAATGATGAAAACACCCTGCCGGTCAGCACGATTATCGTCGGAACGACAGGAGCAAAAGACACAGAAGAACAACCTTTTCTGCTATCCAACGAACAACCTTTCATCAAATAATTTAATAGCATTAAATTTTTGGACAGCATTACTTACTAGCAAGTACTTCGTACTGCTTTGGTTGTTGTCTTGTTGATGAAGCACACAAAATTTGGTTCGCGTTTATTTATTTCCCCAGAAACGGTGGAAAGTTTGGAATTTTCTTTTCCTTTCAAACAGTGTGTATGGTCAATTTAACGATTTTTACTTTTTTTTATTTATTAAAAAAAATTAACAACATAATGCTAGTTCTACGAACCTTTTGCAGAGCAATAATCTTTTCTGCTATCCAACGGAGATGCTCTTAGTATCCATTTTCTGCTATCCAACGAACAACCTTTCATCAAATAATTTAATAGCATTAAATTTTTGGACAGCATTACTTACTAGCAAGTACTTCGTACTGCTTTGGTTGTTGTTTTGTTGATGAAGCACACAAAATTTTGTTCGCGTTTATTTATTTCCCCAAAAATGGTGGAAAGTTTGGCATTTTCTTTTTCTTTCAAACAGTGTGTATGGTCAATTTAACGATTTTTACTGTGTTTTTTATTTATTAAAAAAAAATTAACAACATAATGCTAGTTCTACGAACCTTTTGAAGAGCAATAATCTTTTTCAGCCTCTTCGTGGTGATGAATCTGGTTCATTGATTGAATTAAATCTCATGTTGTTTGTTGCGGAAATCACATGGGTTTAAAAGAAACAGGAAGCTTTCCTTAAGCCCATGTAATTAATAGTCGGCTTTGTTTGAACGAGCTCATTAGATTTTCATTTCAACGTATCGGTCTCGTTGATTTAAAATTTTAAACGCCTTAATTGCTGTAGCTTGTTATTTTCGGAAATAGGCCATAACTGTAGAACCGAAGGAATCAGAGGAAGAAAAAGAAAGAGATCACTAAGACACTAAAAGTAGGTAACCCTTTGATTCGTTGGAGTCCAGTCCATACACGCAGGCTATTGAAGAAATTTGATAGAGACACTTGTTTAGTTCTTCGTCACTCAATAGCTTGTCTCACGTCGCCCAGGTAAAAGTAGTGATAGGATTGGAGGGACTACTTATATCTAAATATATCCACGAAAAACATGGAGCCAAGAGAGAAAGAGCCCAATGGATTGGGTTTTGTTGCTCTTTACCATTTCTCTGGCTCTCCCTTTTCCTGGGAGATGCACCCCTGTTTACAGCAGGAGCGATTTCCCTGAGGGCTTCGCTTTCGGTGCTGGTACTTCTGCTTACCAAGTTCGATATTTCGGTTTTTACTTTTTTACCTTTCTTCCATTTCTGATTTTGCTCTGAGAGAATCCCAAAGAAATGTTTTGTCTCTCAAAGTGGGAAGGTGCTGCTGGTGAAGACGGGAGAAAGCTAAGCGTTTGGGATACTTTCGCACACTCTCGTAAAGCTTCTTCTTTTAAAGCGGAGCTCACTCTCGTAAAGCTTCTTCTTTTAAAGCGGAGCTCTACTCTTTAAGACTGTAACATCAATTTTGAACCAGTTTCTGAAACCCAAACCGACAAAACATTGTTTTGAACTTGGCAGGTACCTTAGATAACGGAGACATAGCATGTGATGGGTATCACAAGTATAAGGTTCTTTTAGTTCATCCATTTAACGGAGACATAACACTTGTTTAGTTCTTCGTCACTCAATAAAATGGATGCTCTTAGCACACAAAATGGATACTAAAAGCAGAAAATGGATACTAAGAACGATGATCGTGACGACGACGGCCGAGTTGAGGATCATGATGGCCGCAGCCCCGGAGTGACAAGACCAACAAGATAAAACGACGGCTCGACAGCCACAAACAGTCCAAGACGAAAACCGAACAAGGAACATCCCCCCGAGAGAAGACTTAAGACGAAATTGCAGGATCATCGAAGCGAAACTTCTCCGGTTCGTACTACCAATAGTAACGCTGGAAGAACATAACTCAATCAAGCGAAGCTCGATCGGGAAAAGAGTTGAACCGTCTGGACCCCCACTGCTGCAACGGAAGAGCACCTCGAGGCGAGCAGCTGGGCGGCCAACGTGGACAACGATCAATGAAGAAAACGAAGGGACAAACGCGGGCGAAATGCATAGCTACCAAATAAACACGGAACGGTCCTCCAACGAGGCCTGACGCGGATCCTCCAACGAGGCCGGACGCGGAAATGAATCGTGGAGCACCTAGACTCGCGGCATAGACTACGATGAAAAGGCTTACTGCATTTTCCACCAAATCGAAGGTCACTCAACCGCAAATTGCAAGGCGACTGCAAGAATACTTGCAACAGAGTCGCCAGCAGAAGAGCTCTGAAGCAAAACAACCAAAGAGAACCGGAAGCGCAAGAAAGAGGTCGAAAGCACCAAGTCAGGAAAAAAACGAGCAAAATCGACCAGTTCGAGAGAACGGAAATCTTATCCGCAGAAGAACAAGAAGAAATGACGACCGCCGAGAAGGAGACACCCGAGCCCGCAGAGCCCGACGCAGATAATCCCGCAGTCAAAGCCTAAGCGCTTCCAAAAAAAAAAAAAAAACCAGAACTACGGGTGACTTGATCCCCTCTCACGAAGGGTACGTAGGCAGCTCGCTTAAAAAACGAGTTCAGTTGCCTCTCTCCTTAAAAAAGAGTGGGGAAAAAGCGAGACCGAATATACGCGCTCCCGAAAAACTCGGAACATCAATATCGCCTCTTGGGCCGATATCAACATCGCCTCTTGGGTCGATATCAACTTCGCCTCTTGGGCCAATATCAACTTCGCCTCTTGGGCCAATATCAATTTCGCCGAAGGGGCCGATATCAATCTCGCCTCTTGGGCCAATATCATTTCACGGCTTACGCCGAAAGAAAACTTCGGAGAAAATCCGCCTCGAACAAGATCGTCTGTTGCTGGCCACAAGAAGACCTCTTCGTTTCGAAAAACCCCTCTCGACAGACATATCAACCATCCATTGCTGATCACAACAGGATGACTTTGACCATGGTTCTTTCAACATCCCGAATGATAAACTTAGCGCGCTATACAAATTTCCGGATGACATCCGAAGGGCGTTGTAGTACCCCGATACCGAAGCGGAAAGCACGACGGAGAGAAATATTTTTTGATGGGGGATCAGAACAATTTTAAAAATTCTGGAACTTGGAGCGTAGATGCACAAGGAGTTAAGAAAGTAATTACAAAAAGATTCAAGTCAAGAAACATTTCGAGACAGCACAGAACAATCGTAGGAGATCATTTCGCAAGGAAAAGGACCAATCGGAGGAATAGTATCAATAAATTCAGGGGATTTTTCTCAAGGCACTAGATACCAATACGAAGCTTTGAAACATGGAAGATCAGTATTTGGACATCGGATGCATAAGTTATAAATTTATTTCCAAGAGGGTACGAAGAGAAGTACATGGAGGAAAATAATTCCAAAAGGCAAGCTCCAGTTATCTAAAAATTATGCAAATTGGAGGGATCATAAAGGACATATAAAAGAAGCATCAGAAAAAGACAGTGATATTTTTGGATAACGGAATCACCAGTTATGGATTTTTCTTCTCAGAAGATGTTAGATGGAAGCTTACAACAGCTAAAGTCCAAAAGAAGATTCTGCATGACTAAGTTTCGACCAATGCATGATATTCCAACACTTTATGACTAAGAAGAAACACATCAGAGATTTGGAGAGGTCTGTTTGATTCAGAGTCAAACAAGAAATGATTTAGTGGGAGAAATTAAAGAAAAATGACTTAATTGAAGAATTGGGCATGAAGAGGACAGGTGGAGGTATGATGGACGAGATTAAGTGGCAGAATAGGGTTTAATCTTCTCAACTCCAGGGATTATGTGTCAAGCAAGTAGGGGATCAACCCACTAACTCCAGACTTCACTCTTCACTTCTCTCTTCCTATAAAAGTCAAGTGCTCTCCTCTCCATTCCATTCTTTTGCCAAAGCTCAGATCAAAGAAATTCTATGTGTTTTTAGAGTGAGAGTAGTGATAGTGAGAAATCTAGGCGTGGGCTAAGGGAGGTGTCTTGTTGGTGCTTGTGTGAATCTTGTTGCTCTCTTCCTCTCCTCTCTTTGCCGATTTGTTAAGGTGGGTTTCAGTGTGTTGTAGCCATTCTCCACTCTTGTTCTACATCATTGTGTTCATGCATGGTGTTGTAGGCAAGACTGGGTGGGAATTTTCATGGTTTCTTTCTCTTTTAAAAATCGGTTTCTTGCTTGATGGATGAGTAAAGTTGTTGCATGTTAAGTATTGCTTCAAAATGATTTAATAAAGAATCTCCAGAGTTATTTCAGATGATTTCCAAGTTATTTTTCTTCTGGAGAAGTAGGTTTTGATGGATAAAAATTGATCTTAAGCTTGAAACTCTTGGGTTTAGAGTAAGGTTTGTTGCATGAGTTCATTGCATGTGAGTGTTAGAAAAGGAGAAAGATGGTAATAGTATTTAAGTTCATGCATGTAGTTATTCTGTGAGTTTTTTTTTTTACTAGTGAGTCGCATGCATGCATGAGGAAGTAGAGAATTGAATTGATAGATGTTTCTTTGTTTGATAGAAAGGTTGCTAAATTAGAGTTTGAGTAGATTATTGTTTGCGATTTAAGGTGTTAGTATTTTAGAAATTATTTGATTAATTCTTCCCTCTAGTAATCGGTTAGTGTTAAGAGAATTAGGATTTGAGTTAAGTGTTAGAGAATTAATTAGAGTTTATATTCTTGCATGTGTTTGAGTAATCGAATTTGTTAGCAATTAGATATAATTTAAGATAGTGTTAATCGGTTAGTATGTTGTAAGATGCGATTAGAATAGTAAAGTATAATTTGGAAATAGTGTGAATTAATTAGTGGTTTTGGATTAGCCTTAGAATCGCATGCTTAGTGCTTTGTGGAATTGTTAGGATTGCTTAAGGTAAATGAAATGTGATAGGTTATAAGAAGTCACCATATGTTGTAGGTTTAGTGATTTAGACTTTGTAAGAATTGTTAGTTATAAGTAAGTAACCATAGATAGCATGCTTGTTAGGTTATCGATAGTTAGGTCTTTTCTCTTGATTGCTAGGTTGAGAATTCATTGTGGTTTGTCGTAGAAATCAGTTGCATTTGGGATTAAGAAGTGTGTTAGGTAGGATTTGAGCGGAGCTAGAAAGTCTAAGTGTGGTTGCGTGTTTAAGAGGAGATCTAAGCATGTTAGGATTAGCGTGAGTTAGGATGTGCATGTTATAATCTTGTTAAGCGATTGTTAGATTTGGATTAAGAGTTGCATTTAGATATGGAGTAAGAGTTGCATGATAGAAGAGAAGGAGCTTTGCGGGAATAGCTTTGAGTTGTGTAAGAGGATCGTTGAGTTTAAGTTAGAGTGTTTAGCTTTGCATTGGGTTAGTGGTCTAAGAAAGGAGTTTCAAGTGGAAGTGATTTATTAAAGAGTTTTAACTCGGTTTTGATGATAACAGCATTTTCAAATGAATTTTTGATTGTTTGTTGCTTGTGTGGTGTTTGTGATGCAGGTAGCCTATGTGATGGTGAGGACTAACGTTTTATGCAGGTATCACCACACAGGAATAAATTGAATCCGGCTAGTGAGAGCTATGGGATTGTAGAGTTTCGGTTGAGGTGGATTCGTTGTGAGCTATAGTGTGTTGTGGTGTGGAGTCAGTCCGTTGATAGGTAGTCTTCGGACTGGAGCGGAACCGGGGCATACAGTTTAGTGGAAGTGTGTGTGTGATCCCATTTGCCTTCCCACAGCATCGAATGACAGAGAGGTGGGAGGAAGACTCGGAGAGACCGGATGGCAGCCCGGGCCGAGTTGGACCCGACGGGGTACTGCAGACGGCGTTCCGGAAGAGGCAGGGCAGAGCTAACTGTAACAGCTCCGGAAGAGGAAGGACGGAGTTGGGCCGATTCATTTGGCTCTGGCCGGTGATCGGTTTGTTTTGTGAAGTTCCGGCTTGACAGTCTTTGTGATAGTCAAGTGCAGGTTGTTTTACAGGATTCACACCATACTTTGAGATCTCAGTGCCCACACGTGGTATGCGTTGTGAGAAAACGGTTTCAGACAGATGCGGAGGCATCATCTACTAACGTCTTTTCTTGCTTTGGCTATTTACTTTTCAGTTGCTTCGGCTATATTGATTAATTGCTTGCTTAATTTTATTTCATTTATCGCTTTGTTTTAAATCTCCTGTGTGAGTCCTGAAACTCACTGGGTAATCTTATGATTGCTCACCCTTTTCCCCTGTTTCCCCTTTCAAGAGCCCTTAGCTTGGTAGCATTGCTTTGATTAGGATTGTCGCGCTCGTCCAGGTGTTCCAATGGTGTTTAGTAACTCCAGGAGTGTTTAGGCTGATGCCCGTATCTTATGTTGTACTAGACTATGCTGTTTTTCAAATCCGCGGACAAACATATTTGTGTATTCGGTTTTCTTGATTTGGATGTGATGTTAAGAATTGGAAAACTTAAGTTATGAATGAAATGAAGTATGTTTTGGTTTAAAACTTCCTTGCACTTTATATTTAAGTCTTCCGCTGATATGTATAGTTTGTCTGAACTTGTTCACAACTCGAGACCGAAGTACGGGTTGCAAAGCCTTAGGCCGAGGTCAAGAGGTAAATGGAGTTAGGTATTGGGACGGTTCGGTTTTCGGACTTAGTCCTGGAATGAGCCGACTCGATACTTACCCTGTGACGCCCCCGAATCGGATTACACCGGACCGGCCGAACGACAATCAAACAAGAACACGCAAGGCCAATTCCGAGATAACATCGACCGCAGATGCCACAAGTCGGGGTTAACTAACAGATAGGTTCATTCCGGTAGCCAACCCGAAAACAGAACCATCCTGTATGTTAACTCCAATCACCTCTCGACCTTGGCCTAAGGCTTTTCAACCCGTACCTCAGTCTTGAGTTGTGTCAGTCGGACTAGACTAATATCATTCAAGCCAGACAAATCTCATAAAAACTTTCATTTTTATTTATTAAACATGCCAAAGATACTTTTACAAACTGAAAACGTTGCGATCGCATACATAAACCGACATGAAAACATAAAGTATCTTACAATGAGTCTTTTAGCAAAAGTCAGGCAAACTACTTTCCAACGATCCTATCGTTCCGCCGCTCTACTAGCTTCTACTGGTTATCTGCATGGGACAGGAGAAATGGGGGTAAGTAATCAAAGATTACTTAGTGAGCTTAGAGTATATGCAAACGATTTCCCAACCCAACCCATCATGCGATTCAATCAAGCAAACAAACAATAGCCGAAGCACATAATTATATAGCCGAAGCATGCAACTTAAGCTATATGATTATCTCTATCACTTAACACGCGTGGGCACTGAGATCTCAAAGCATGTTGTATTTCCCCATGAACCTTCCCAACACTTGCTATCCATGATAAACAAGGCGGGATTCATACCTCTACCGTGTGCCCACAAAGGGATACCCCACGATAAGCCTACTGAGTGCCCCACAAAGGGATCCCCCTCAGCGATACACCCCGTCGGGTCTTCCCACTACGTGAGGACAATTGGGAAACACAAGCACACCGCCACTGAACCGAATCCATGGTTCCGCCGTTGGTCCGAACGATCACACAGCAGCCGGACCAACCTACCACATCACTCCTTACTTGGCCACGGCAGATCACACAGCCACCGTGCCAAAACCACAACACACCATCACACTTGGTAACGGCAGATCACACTGCCGCCGTACCAACACCACACCACGACACACATTTCTTTTTCTTAATACCGGAAGAAGGAACGGGCTATGGACCCACGGTCTCAGCCGTCCTTAAACCGTACCACACCATCACGTCTCATCCCATCACACCATAACCCGCAACTCCAACTCAACAGGTTATGATCACACTTCTCCGTGATATCCCTGCAAAAAGCATTAGTCATGATATCACGGGAAGTACCTGAACGTTAGTCCGCACACACAATCGAAAGAATACAGTCCGTGGAGCATAGCTCTCGGTTCTATATCCTAGCGATTTCATTCATCCCGACCACATGCATCAAGGCTAACAATTAAGTCACTCAAGCATGCATTTCAATCAATCACGCACGGATCAAGCAACAAGGATTTCCATCGCAACTAAATCCATGGTATACACTTTCGCACATAGCATAAACTTAGCGACGATGGACAACTAAACTTTAAACCCACCTCGATCAACGACTTGAAAGGCTCCTGACAGATCCTACTCATGAGTCCGGCCTTCTCAATGGTTCTTCCTCTCTCGGTCTTTAGCTATCTCACGATTTTCTCTCAACGGGTGGGAAAAGATCGCGGAAAAAAGCTAGCTAAAAACGGTGCTGGGGTATTTATACAGCTTCCCACCTACCACAGACCGACCTAACAAGGACACCAGGCCGCGGCCTAAAACAGAACACATCACACCATGGGACCCGCGGCCGACTCTTCCTCTTTAAGCTTCCAACACCTCCTGCTTCTTCAAGCGGTGGTCCAACACCTCCTGCTTCTTCAAGCGGCGGTTTCTGACAACCAAACAACTCTTGACAAGCCCAGGATGAGTTACAATTGTCGTGGTTAGGTGGTACCAACTGAACTCCAAAAACTGCTCGGTAATGGCCGATTCCGAACTACCAACGGTTCTCATAATAAAAGATGATTCCATCCCCCAAAAACTGATCTGCTTCATGCCAAACGCTCCTTTTAGTGTCCTTAGGGTCTCCACAAAATTTGAGGATTTTTTAACGAACAAAACTCAAGTTATGAATTTATCTTGCCCATGACATCCTTCCTCGCTATAACAACTTGTCAGAATCTTAACTCTCGCAGGAGAATTTTTCTTAAGCTGAATCCTTTTGCAACAGCTCCAGAAATGACTTAGGTAGCTCTGTGCAAAGTCCAAGAATTTGTAAAATTATCTGGATAATTCTTTCGAATTTGTTTCCAACTCAGTATATTTCTGGTTCTTGATCGGGTTATTACACTCTCCCCCCTTAACAGAATTCGTCCTCGAATTCCTAAGGATGTGACGACTCTCCTACTTCCATCACAGCATCTGACTGGAAGAACTCGGGGTACCCTTGCTTAAAACGTTCCTCATCTTCCCATGTAACTACCATACGGTTCTGTCGTCCCCAATAAACTTGTATCTGAGGTATCTCACGGTTCTTCAACTTTCGAACTCTTCTTAGGCCAATCTTGATAGGTCCCTCAGGATATGTCAAGTTTTTCTGAAGTTCCTCTATCCTTTCGGGTTCAATAGCGTCCTGGTCTCGTATATGCTTCCGTAGCAGTGATACGTGAAAGACCGGATGCAAGCTCATATCCGTGGGTAACTCCAAACGGTACGCGACTTCGCCCACTCGTCCTTTGATCTGGTACGGACCAATGTACCGCACGACTAACTTTCCAATCTTACCGAACCTATCTTTTCCTTTCTGGGCTGATACCTTAATATATACCCACTCTCGCACTTCAAACGTCACCTCTCTTCGATTCTGATCAGCATACTTTTTCTGCCTATCCTGAGCCTTCTTCATGTTGGTTTGGATTATTTGTAGCTTCTCCATGGTCTCATCCAAAATTGGTGGTCCAAATATCCTTCTCTCACCAACTTCGGTCCAGCATAACGGTGTTCGGCATGGTCTCCCATACAAGGCTTCATAGGGAGACATTCTGATACTAGCATGATAACTGTTGTTGTAAGAAAACTCAATTAATGGTAAGTAATCTTGCCACACGCCTCCCCAATCAAGAATACACAATCTTAACAAATCCTCTAGCGTCCGGATCGTCCTTTCGGTCTGTCCATCAGTTTCCGGATGAAAAGCTGTACTGATATGCAACACGGTTCCAAGGGCTCCTTGTAATGCTCTCCAAAACGCAGAAGTGAATCTCGGGTCGCGGTCTGACACGATGTTCATAGGCACTCCATGCAACTTTACGATCTGATTCACATACTGGGCGGCCAACACATCCATCTTGTTCGTATCCTTTATGGCCAACAGATGAGTCGCCTTGGTCAAACGGTCCACGATTACCCAAACCATGTTGTTCATCCTCCCCTTTGAAATCGGTAGCCTCCAATGAAGTCCATGGATATCGAATCGCATTTCCATTCTGGGATCGGTAGACTTTGCAGTAGTCCTCCAGGCACTTGATGCTCAGCTTTTACTTGTTGACAGATCTGACACTCTGCTACTTTCTTAGCTACGGATCTTTTCATTCCGGGCCAATGATAATACCTCCTGATGTCTCGGTACATCTTAGTACTCCCGGGATGAATGCTGTACATTAAACGATGTGCCATCCTCAGAATCTCGCCTCTCAGTCCTTCTCCCTCCGGAACACTGATCCTTCCCTTAAGCAATAACGTCCCATCCTCAGCAATGTGATATCCACTCGGATCAGCCTCTTCTGACTCCTTGATCCTCTGAACAATCTTCTGTATCTTTTCATCTTTCTCTTGTTCCTCACGGATTCGACGAATTAATCCGACTTGTTGTACTGTTTGATCCTCTCGGTCCAAATCTTCTACTTCTTTTTCTATACTTATGTATGTCCTTCGCCTACTTAGTGCATCGGCCACAGCATTAGCTTTGCCTGGGTAATACTGGATCTTGATATCATAATCTGCAATAAATTCCATCCATCGTCTTTGCCTCAGATTAAGGTCTGCCTGAGTAAACAGATACGTCAAACTCTTATGATCCGTGAAAACTTGCACCTCCCCTCCATAGAGATACGATCTCCAAATCTTCAAGGCAAAGACTACAGCGGCCATCTCTAGGTCATGCGTAGGATAGTTCCCTTCATGTTTCTGCAACTGTCTTGAGGCATAAGCTATCACTTTCCCTTCCTGCATCAGAACGCATCCTAAGCCGACCCTGGACGCATCCGTATATACTGAATAAGGCTTCCCGGGTTCCGGTAATGTCAAAACTGGGGCGGTCATCAATGCCTTTCTAAGCTTGACGAATGCTCCTTCAGCCTCTGGACTCCATACAAACGGAACATCCTTTCCGGTTAGTTTAGTTAAAGGTTTAACTATGGAAGAAAAACCCTTAACAAACTTCCGGTAGTAGCCCAAGGAAACTTCGTATTTCCATAACGGACGTAGGTTGCGGCCATTCCTCAATCACTGTTATCTTTTCTGGATCTAGGTAACTCCTTGCTCCGAGACTCGATGTCCTAGAAAACCGATCTCTCTTTTCCAAAACCGACATTTACTGAACTTGGCGTATAACTTCTGACTCCTCAACCTTTCCAGGACCTTCCACAAATGCACCTCATGCTCTTCCTTTGTCCGAGAATAGATTAGGATGTCATCGATAAAGATGATCACGAATTTATTGAAATAATCGTGAAACACTCCATTCATCAAGCGCATGAATACCGCTGGTGCATTAGTCAGTCCAAACGGCATCACCACGTACTCGAACTGACCATATCTAGTGTTAAACGCTGTCTTCTCCACATCTCCCTCCTTAATACCGATCTGATGATAGCCTGATGCTAGATCTATCTTTGAAAACCAACTCGCTCCCTGGAGTTGATCCAGTAATTCATCGATCCTTGGCAAAGGATACTTATCTTTAACCGTCATGCTGTTGATCCCTCGATAGTCTATGCATAAACGTATAGTCCCATCTTTCTTCTTCACGAACAACACTGGCGCTCCCCATGGGGATGAGCTCGGCCGCACAAATCCTTTTCCTCCTAAATCCTCTAATTGGGATTTCAGTTCTACTAACTCGGCTGGTGCCATCCGGTACGGTGCTTTAGCTATTGGTGCTGTGTCCGGCTTTAACGTGATCGAATAAGGATCCTTCCTCGGTGGAGGTAACGTAGTCAGCAGTTCAAACACGTCCGCAAACTCACGTACCACCGGAATATCCTCTATCCTTAACTCCTCCTCCTCTTCTCCTCCAGTTACACTGATAGCAACGAGATACGCCTCTCCGTTCTCCAATTGCTTACTCACTCTGGCGGCGGCTACGAGAGACACCACAGGGCTAGGTCTGATCCCCTGGTATACAATCTCCGGCTCCTGATCTCCTTTGAAGGTTATCCTTCCCTTCTGGCAATCTACCAAAGCTCTGAACTCAGACAACCACTCCATCCCGAGAATCACTTCAAAACACCTCATTGTGGTCTCTAAGAGGTTTACTCTAAAAGTCCGGTCACCGATTTCCACGGGCACTCCCATTAACAGCTCTTCCGACTTAAGGACTTCGGTACAAGGGGTTTCTATCACCACACTTATCCCTTCCCTCACAAAGGTTCCTCTAAACCTAGCCGCGATCTCAGGGGTTACAAAACTATGCGTAGCCCCCGAATCGAACAAGACATGAGTGGGATTTCCACCAACATGCAATGTTCCTACCAACCCAACATAAAACAATAATCACTTATTCACTCAATCACCAAACGCTCATGCATCAAACAAAAGAAAGTTAACACCCATTGCGTACCTGTTATGGGACCATGAGATGGTCCTGCGGAATCGAACTCTACTCCTTCAAGTGCGTACACGCGGCCTGCAGTGGCCTGACGCTTGGTTGGGGGTGCGATTGTCAACTGAGCTGGCGGTGCTGGTAAACGCATCTGATTCCCCTTCTGTGGACAATTGGTTGCGATGTGGCCTTTCTCTCCACATTTGAAACAAATAACAGCAGCGAAGTTCAGGTTTAGACTATTGATCGGATTAATAGTCTTTGGGCACTGCCGCGCTATATGTCCTTCTTCCCCACAAGAGAAACAAACTTTCAGATAATTCATCTCTCTTGGTCCGGCATTCCTGCCACCTCGGTACGAATCATTCGATCTCCCTCCACGGTATCCTCCTCTAAATCCTCCTCTATTTTCCACCGGTCTCGACCCTTGCCGGTTCGCCTTTGCATGCTCCGTCTCCCCCTCCCTTTTGTTTCTGGCTGCCCTCTCCTGAACTAGATAAGTCTCCACATTTACCGCCTTCTCAATGGCTTCATGCGGATTTGTGTAAGTCACGGACTGAAGTCGACTACTTATTTCTGGATTCAGGCCCTGCATAAACTGACGCGCCAAGGCCTTATCACTCAGGTTACAATAGGTTGCATATCGCTGAAGCTTCATGAACTCAGCCTCGTACTCTCGAACGGTCTTATTTCCTTGTTCCAAACGAAATAACTCCTGGGCAAAACGATCACGAGCTTCAGGTGGAAAGTATTTCTTCTCGAATTCTTCCTTAAACTTCTCCCATGAATTAATGGTGTAGCCGGTCTGGCGGTCGATGCTACTCCACCATCCCAGTGCTTCCTTTTCTAGATAGTACACCCCAATGTCCTTCTGGTACTCTTCTGGGCATCGGGTTGCCGCGAAATTCTTCTCTAAACACATCAGCCATGCATCCGCCTCAAACGGGTTCGGTTTGCCTCCGTACTTGTAGGTCCCCAACGTTTTCATTGTCGTTACTATCTTAAAGAAGCTTGGAGTCTTACCCCTTTCTGACTCCGGATTGGGTGCAGTCCGATCTCGGATCACCTCAGAGAGCAGTTCGTGAACTAATCCTAGGGTAGGATCAGCTTGCCGCGGTCTCTCCTCGTCCCGAGCTTCCACGTTCCGCCTTTCCTCTCGATCCATTCCTTCCGGCTGCCTACGGCGACTAGTTGGAGTCACCGAACGAGCCCTAGTACTCCCATTCTCTGATTCCGCGGGACTCAGCGGTTGCTCTGGGGTATCCTCCGCACTTGGCTCCCACTCAGGATCAGATCCTAGTGCTACCGAAATCTCAGGTCCGACTTCGGATTCAGGTGCACGGTTTCCCCTTGATGGGTTTCTGCACTCCTGGTTCGGAGAAAGACGCATACTACCAGTCTCCTCCCGCTGTCCCTCTTGGCTCATTGACAATCCCCTCAGCCTCCTTCCACTTAACCAACAATCCGACATCTGTTACAAGGAACAAAGCATTGAACATCCTACGGAGCGGAACGTATTGGAATTCTTAATTGACTTTTGCCGACACCTTGACTCGATAAAACATTGAACACGCGCGGAAAAACTCTGGTCCCGTGAGCATGATCATAAACCTTGCTCTGATACCACCATTTGTGACGCCCCCGAATCGGATTACACCGGACCGGCCGAACGACAATCAAACAAGAACACGCAAGGCCAATTCCGAGATAACACAGACCGCAGACGCCACAAGTCGGGGTTAACTAACAGATAGGTTCATTCCGGTAGCCAACCCGAAAACAGAACCATCCCGTATGTTAACTCCGATCACCTCTCGACCTTGGCCTAAGGCTTTTCAACCCGTACCTCAGTCTTGAGTTGTGTCAGTCGGACTAGACTAATATCATTCAAGCAAGACAAATCTCATAAAAACTTTCATTTTTATTTATTAAACATGCCAAAGATACTTTTACAAACTGAAAATGTTGCGATCGCATACATAAACCGACATGAAAACATAAAGTATCTTACAATAGGTCTTTTAGCAAAAGTCAGGCAAACTACTTTCCAACGATCCTATCGTTCCGCCGCTCTACTAGCTTCTACTGTTACCTGCATGGGACAGGGGAAATGGGGGTAAGTAATCAAAGATTACTTAGTGAGCTTAGAGTATATGCAAACGATTTCCCAACCCAACCCATCATGCGATTCAATCAAGCAAACAAACAATAGCCGAAGCACATAATTATATAGCCGAAGCATGCAACTTAAGCTATATGATTATCTCTATCACTTAACACGCGTGGGCACTGAGATCTCAAAGAATGTTGTATTTCCCCATGAACCTTCCCAACACTTGCTATCCATGATAAACAAGGCGGGATTCATACCTCTACCGTGTGCCCACAAAGGGATCCCCCACGATAAGCCTACTGAGTGCCCCACAAAGGGATCCCCCTCAGCGATACACCCCGTCGGGTCTTCCCACTACGTGAGGACAATTGGGAAACACAAACACACCGCCACTGAACCGAATCCACGGTTCCGCCGTTGGTCCGAACGATCACACAGCGGCCGGACCAACCTACCAAATCACTCCTTACTTGGCCACGGCAGATCACACAACCACGTGCCAAAACCACAACACACCATCACACTTGGTCACAGCAGATCACACAGCCGCCGTACCAACACCACACCACGACACACATTTCTTTTTCTTAATACCGGAAGAAGGAACGGGCTATGGACCCACGGTCTCAGCCGTCCTTAAACCGTACCACACCATCACGTCTCATCCCATCACACCATAACCCGCAACTCCAACTCAACAGGTTATGATCACACTTCTCCGTGATATCCCTGCAAAAAGCATTAGTCATGATATCACGGGAAGTACCTGCACGTTAGTCCGCACACACAATCGAAAGAATACAGTCCGTGGAGCATAGCTCTCGGTTCTATATCCTAGCGATTTCATTCATCCCGACCACATGCATCAAGGCTAACAATTAAGTCTTGATGCACAGATGATGAAGACCCGGCGGCTGGCACATATCCCAGCCGCCGGCCACGGACGATGAAGACCCGGCGGCTGGCACTTATCCCAGCCGCCGTCCACGGATGATGAAGACCCGGCGGCTGGCACTTATCCCAGCCGCCGGCCATGGACGATGAAGACCTTCGGATGGCACTTATCTCAGCCGCCGGCCACGGATGATGAAGATTCGGCGGCTGGCACTTATCCCAGCCGCCGGTTCGTGTCTTGGACGGGTCGTGGGCAGTTTGCCTTAGCTCGTCCGTTCCATGTTCGGGATTTGATCTCGACCATGACTTCCCATTCCGTCAATCTTCGAGGAGGGGATTTCGACCCCAACAGTCCCAAAGGGTTTTCCGGGAAAGGTTTTAACGAGGCAAATCGGTTCACTTATCTTAAACCCATCCGGAAGCTGTCGAAGCCGTTCCGACCAAATGCCGGTACGGACCGAGCTCTCGGCCTTCGGTCCGACGGGTGAACTCTCCAACAGCCTCTCAAGACGAATCTCTGCATATTTTCCCAGCCTGGAGCATCCACCGAGCCAAGATATGGGCTACGGCCGGATCTCACCCTCTCGGACCGGTCGCAAAAGCTATTTTCCGACTATTGGGCCGAGTTCCCGAAGAAACATCACGCCATTTGAAGACGAACTTCACGTTGTTACGGACATCTAAAAAATCAAGGAGTTCACTTAAAATAAACCGGAGGCAAGGCTTTACCCAGAGAATCGGACCAGAAGATTAAAGAGACAACCTGGGCCAAAACAAGACAAATGGGCCGTAATGGGAGGAAGAGGCGCGACAGGTCGGCGGGCCATTAGGGTTATTGGCAGCTGGGAAAGGATTTTTACAACGTCCCACATTGCTTAGATCAGTCTTTGAGACCCTAGACTCTCTCATATAAATAGACACCCCTGTATTCACTTTAAAGGCATCCGAACTCAAGTGCAAGAGCCTTCGAGATATTAGACAATAAGCTTTCTCGAATATTTTTGTACTTAGAGAATTATTAATAAATCATCTTTCTCATCTTTTTACTTTTTTGCCCTTTAGTTCTTAAGTAGAATTTTGGAGCTCCGCAAATAAATAAATTTCGACAGTGTGAGTTTCGGCTCTCACAGTCGATGGACATCGTGGGACCAATGCATAACTCATAGCAGAAAAGGTTCTTACTTGTCATAACAGACTACTTCTCAAAGTGGGTCGAAGCGGACTCCTACGCCAGCATCAAAGACGCTCAAGTGGAGCACTTCGTCTGGAAAAACATCATATGCCGTCACAGAGTCCCATACGAGATCGTCACCGACAATGGTTCTCAATTCATTTCCACCCGCTTCGAAGGATTTTGCGAGAAGTGGAAGATACGTCTGAGCAAGTCAATGCCACGTTATCCGCAAGGTAACGGCCAGGCCGAAGCAGCCAACAAGACTATCGTTGACGGACTCAAGAAGCGTCTCGGAGAAAAGAAAGGACGATGGGCGGACGAGCTCGAAGGAGTCCTGTGGTCCCACGGACAACTCCGAGGCGACCAACCGGAGAGACACCGTTCTCGCTGGTCTATGGTGCCTAATGCGTCATCCCGGCAGAAGTAGACTTTCCTGGCGTTAGACGAAGACTCCTGCCGAGACAAGAAGGTCTCAACGATTTGATGATGCTAGACGAGCTGGACCTTATAAACAAAAGACGAGATCAAGCACTCATCCGAGTACAAAACTACCAGCAAGCAGCAGCAAAGTACTACAACTTGAACTTACGTAGCCGCAAGTTTAAAGAAGGAGACCTCGTCCTCCGCAAAGTATTCATAACACCGCGGAACCGAAGGCAGGAAAGCTAGCACAAAATGGGAAGGACCATACAAAGTAATGAAGGTACTCCACCCAGGAGCATACGAGCTGGATAACAAAGAAGGAAATCCAGTTCCGAGGACATGGAACGCGATGCACCTAAAGAAGTACTATCACTAGATAACAAGAATCATTGTAAAAGAACTACGAATCGGCTTGATGACTATGTTTGGGGTACGTAGGCAGCTCGTGTTCTGGCGAGTTCAGCTACTTTCCTTTTCAAAAATTTTAAGGGGGGAGTGGGTCCGTATACTCATATACTCCCACAAAATTTTGAAAAATCGCCTCTTGGCACACATAAAATTCGCCTCTTAGCATACATAAAAACCGCCTCTCGGCATACTTATCACTGTCTGTTGCTGATCACAACAAGACGACTTATTAACCATGGTTCTCTGAACATCCCGCAGCGGATAATAATAGCGCGCTATACAAATTTCCGGACTAACATCTCAAAGGTGTAACCTGACATCCCGCGATCCTGCAGGAAGCGTTAAAGACGATGTTCTGATTAGTTTATCTTCAGGAGCACTTCGCATAGGTAAATAATTCGAAACGTAAACAGCGAAATATACTCGCAAAACCCAGTAAAATTTCCGACATGGAAAGCTGGTCAATAACATCTCGAGAATGCGGTATCAAACCGGCTCTGATGCGAGATCCTATAAGCGTTTGGTCGGAAGAGGGATTCAAAACGAGCTCAGTTCCCCGCAACAACAAAAACATGCATTAAACCCAGGAAATATCCACAACGGGACCCTGGCCAGAAGTTCAAGTGTCCAGAAAAACACTCAAACGCAATACACGAAATACTAATCAACCTGACTCAAAACGAAACAAGCGCCCGTAAGCTATCTACGAGCAAAACAATGGATGTCGGGCCAGCCGCCCAACACTCCACAAAAAAGGGCCAGCCGCCCGTCCTCTTTTGAACGATGGGCCAGCCGCCCAGCATTCCACCAAAAGGGCCAGCCGTCCGTGTAACACCCCCGACCCGGACTAGACAGGACCGGCCGACCAACAATCAAACAAGAACATGGAACGACCGACCCTCCAGCCTAACCGTCCCGGAGATACTACAGTACGGGGTTAAGCAACGAGAGTCATCCAGGAAAAGTCCGAAAACAGAGCCGTCCGATCACTTAACACCGTTTACCTCTCAACCTTGGCCTAAGGCTTTACAACCCGTACCTTGGTCTCGAGCTGTGTTAGTCCGGACAAGACTAATACCAATGAGCCAACACAAATTTCACACAAAACACTTCATTTTATTCAGCTTTTAAAAAACACTTTCACAAAGTTCTACATATTACAAACATAGGTGGCCACATCTAAGAGTTCAAACACAGCGGAATACATACGTTACAACAGAGTCTTTACTATAAGCCAACAAAACTACTCCCGGTTGCTCCTACGTTCTACTCTACTGGTTTCCTGCATGGAGGAGGAGAAAGGAAAAGGGTAAGTAATCGGGAGATTACTTAGTGAGCTCAGATAATAACAACAAGGAAATCCCATCCCAGTCCCCATCATGCAACACCCAAACAAGCAATCAAACAAACAAGCAAACAAATAGCCGAAGCAGCATAAAAGTAAATAGCTGAAGCACAAAACAACGTTAGTCTGCGTTCTCACAACGCCTTCCACTGCGTGTGCACTGAGATCTCAAAGCATGGCGGATCCCCCGTGAACACCTGCACTTGACTATCACAAAGACCATCAAGCCGGAACATTACAACTCAATCATACACCCCGACTTGCGGCCAAAGTGCAGATTTACGGTCCAGTTCCGCCCTTCCTCTTCTGAAACACCGTCTCTGTACCCCGTCGGGTACACTCGGCCAATTGGGCTGCAACCCCGTCTCTCCGAGTCTTCCCTACCTCTCAGTCCATCGATGCCGTGGAGGGCTTGGGGATCACGCACATACCGCCAATGAACCGAATCTTTACGGCTCCGCTTCAGTCCGAAAGCTACCCGCAAACAGACTGATTCTACAACCACAACTCAACTTCACCACACCACAATCTTCCATACTTCAATCTTTACACCAAGATTCTACAATACATCCTCCACATCTAGTGGCCCTGATTTTTCGGTGGAGTGAGTGCAAAAGATTCAGAGATCGAGGCAAGTCTCTCACACAATCCATGTTAGTGCTCGGTGGGGAGAATAACAAAGTCCATAAGGTTATGCATCCAACCCACACCTCTCCCATCGGGTTCTTAGCACACGGATCTGTAAACTCAGTCCACTCCTCATCACGCCACTCCATACACATCACCTCCAAGTACACTATACCATGGGTATGACCTGCAAGAACTTGTTAGTTACCACGTGAATAGCACCTGCATGTTAACTCCACACAACACAATTCATACAATCACACGTGCAAACATTCCTAATCAAACATGCAACTAACAATCAAACATGCAGCAATCAATCACACAACAAATCAATAGACATGCATGCAACAATCAATATGCAACAATCAATCAAGCAAACAATCAAGCAAATAATCAAGCAATCAATCAAGCAAACAAACCACAACTTTATTTCTAAGACTGAAAATAGAGCATGGGTAAGGGAGTGGGTTCCTAAATCTGGAACTCACCTTGACAATGGCTTACTGACCCCTACAAGCTTTTGCCCTTCTCCTAGACTCCACACAACACCAACAAGATTTGCTAAAACTCTCTCTCTCTCTCTCACGGTTTCTCTCTTTAAAAAGGGAAGAGTTTTTGGTTTGATAAAAGAAAAGAAAGCAAAGGGAGAAAGGGGTATATATAGCAAAACGAAAATGATAAGGAGGTGACACCTGTGAGGACGCTAATCTAGGTTGAGAGATTGACACCTAGCTAGACATGCAAAATGACACCTAGCTTCCACTAACTAAACTTCATGATTACTAATTTTACACTTGTCACCTTCTCTCCTCAAGATCAATGCCACCTCTGCTTTCCAAGCCACTAAATCACCTACTAGAATATGCTGAGTCAATCATAGACAAGCCTGGTCGAATCCCAATTGATCCCTTTGAAGACAACTCAGCTGAGACCACTTACAAACTCTCCATACTCCAAAAATCATAACTTCTGATTCCACCTATGAAAAACTGCTCTCCTTGGTTCTGAATACTCTCCCTGGTGTCTTCGAGCCCACAAAAAGTTTCATGATTTATCGTCCAGTAGAACTCCACTTATGAATTTTCTTGCTTAACCTACTTCCCTTCGTAGGTCCAAATTGTCCGATTTGTAATTCTCACAGGAGAATTTGTCTTTGACTGAATCTTTTTGAAATAGCTCCATATGAGTCTTGATTACCACCGTGAAAATTCCCTGAATTTCTAAAATTCTCCTCCTAATTTCCCCGGATTTATTTCTGACGTAGTGCATTTTCGGCTCATTTTCGGCTCATGATCGGGGTATTACAGTCCGTCTTCCTTTGACGAGCCAGCCGCCCAGCATTCCCCAAAAATGCCAGCCGCCCACTATCCTTAGTAGGATGGGTCAGGCACCTTCTTTTCTCATCAGAACACGACGAACTACAAAACATTTGAGATCTTTGCTCGAAAGACGAACATGGTACCCGAGATGTAATGCTAAAGAGCCATATTCTTATTAAAATCTCAAAACAAAGTCAGCCCAGACCAGTGATCTGGCCGGGTATAACAGAAATCCAGAAACAAAACTCCAAGCAAAAACAAAAAAAAAAACAAAAGAAAACTCGGAAAAAGCTAAGCAAAAGCAAAAAATAGAAACTACAAATCAAGAATCTGGACCAAACGCCTTAACAACGGCGATATCCGAAATTGCAGGGACCGACTCGTTAGATCCCGCCAGATCAACCACCCCAAGAGAAGTAGCCTCTTCCTCGATCCAGCCTACCTCGGATACCGAAATGTTATCACCTCCAGAAAGCGGAGCCAACTGAGAGTCAATTTTCCCTCGAACTTGAGTAAGCACTTCATCGAACCGAGTGTCGGCTCCGTCAAACTCGCCTTTCCACGTGGTCAGTTTCACCTTCTCCTCGTCCAATTTGGGAGGTTTAACCCCCTGAAGCAACGCGACGAGCTCGAGGTTACTCGTAATCTGAGCCAAATCCACCTCCTAGGATCTCGCTTCGGACAGAGATCCGAGAGCTTCCTTCAGCTCGCCCAGGAAGGCGCGAAATTTGTCAACAGAAGTTTTGCGGCCATCTACATAAGCCCGCTTCACTTTCGAATGGTTCGAAGCCTTCGCGCCGGCTAACTGATCCTTCAAAACCTTTAATTCCTTGGCCTGACGCGAATCCTTGGCCTCCAGGTTTTCTCCTCACTGATCGAGCGTCATCCTGAGCCTCTTCGGCACATTTACGAATGCCACGAACAGTTGATTCATACGAGCTGACGCACTTGTTCACGGAGGACATGAACTGTGAACAATAGACGGGATTAGTAAACTACAAGAAAGAAAGAACCAGAAAAATGAGAGTGTAGAAAGAGGGTGAACCTTCATCCCGCTCATGGCCATTTCCTCATACTTCTCGGATTCTTCCAAACCATCGAAGAAGGAAACTTGAAAATAGCATCCGTGATCGCCGAAAAACTCCTGGCGGATTGACGACGATTCTTACAAACCGCCTCAGAAAAGGCGAGTCCGGGCGAGGAAGCCGCTCTTGGACCTTCAGAAGAAGAACTTTTAGCGCCACCATCAGCAGGACAACCCATCTGTTTTTTACTCAGCACGCCATCCGCTCCGTTCAGACCGTATGCGACTCCGCCAGCCGCCGTCTGAACTTTAGGCGAGCGCCTCGCAATATTCCGCGCCAAAATAACCTCCTTCTTCAACGGAGTAACCACAATGGTCGATAAAGCTAGCCTGTCAGCAGGCCATTACAACGGAGGAATGTCTAGACCACTATCCGCCATTCCTGATCCTGAAGGGTGAACCGCCAACTTATCTTCGGGATTTTTTCCCGACTTACTCGCATCTCCGTTTCCCTTCCAACTTTTCTCCATCTGCTTCCTCTCACGAATGGATGGTCTAACCATGGTAACGGATTCAAGGAAATACGGTTGACTCTCGAAAATTTATGAGGAAAAAAGAGAGGAAAGAGGTGCACATATATACTGTCGGATAGTCCAAATCCTAACTCGAACGGGAACAGAATTTTTCTGAATCCAGGCCAGCCACCCACGGATCTCGATGCAAAAAGGAAATTAAACTTTTTATATAAAAAAAAAAATCGGACACGAACACTTTCCCGTTCCACCAATCCCGATAGACTCTTAGCTCGGAACTCGTTGCTTTGGACTACGAAAGCAAAGAGTTGGGGGGCTAACTGTTGGGGTCAAAATCCCCTCCTCGAAGATTGATGGAATGATAACTCAAGATCAGTGTGAGAGCCGAAACTCAAACTGTCAAAACTTATATTTAGTGGGGGCTCGAAAATTCTATTTATAAAGAACTAAAGGACCAAAAATGCAAAAGAGAGATTTTTATTGATATTTTCCGAAAGTACAAGAGAAATTAGCAAAAGCTGAATAGTCTTAAATTGCTAAAACTCCTAATACTCGGATCCGGGATGGGTTTAACCCTTACATGAACGTACATATATATACTGACAATCCTAGGAGGCTAAGACTTCAGATTACCGACGGTGCGCCGACCTAAGCTTTTTGGGCCCGATATCCAGCCCGAGAGTCTTCCGTGATCCATCCGCGCATTCTGACCCAAATCCGGCCCGCTGATGAATAGTGATTCGATGAATAGTAATCCGAACCTTGGTTTAAGCTCAATTCGATTTTTCGGTTAACTTTGTCTCGGGATGAATAGTGTTTTTTCAACGGTTTTTCCCGCGTGAACAGTGTCCCGAGCGTTTTACGACTTCTGAGATTTGAACCGCCCGTTTTTGTTTGAACCTCCAGCCGCCGGTTTCGGCATTGATGGCCAGCCGCCTGTTCCTTTGGGCCGTATGCTCGGCGACTGGTCCATGGACGGCTGAACGTTCGTCACGGTCTTTCGGGGAATGTTATGGACGTTTTTGGAATCAAGACATGCAAACGGATAGTCTTCGAGTTGGTTCGGGCTTAGAGTTATGTTCGACGGTCGGTCGACTGGACGATGTTCGGACAATGAGACTTGACTTAGAAATGATCGTGAGTATAAGATGAAGACCCGGTGGCTGGCACTTATCCCAGCCGCCGGCCGTGGACAATGAAGACCCGACGGCTGGCACCTATCCCAGCCGCCGGCCTTGGACAATGAAGACCCGGCGGCTGGCACCTATCCCAGCCGCCGGCCTTGGATGAAGAAGATCCGGCGGCTGGCACTTATCCCAGCCGCCGGCCGTGGACAATGAAGAACCGGCAGCTGGCACTTATCCCAGCCGCCGGTTGATGTCTTGGACGGTTCGTGGGCAGTTTGCCTTAGCTCGTCCGTTCCATGTTTTGGGATAAGTTCCATTTGATCTCGTCCTTGACTTCTCGTTCCGTCAATCTTCGAGGAGGGGATTTGGACCCCAACAGTTAGCCCCCCAGCTCTTTGCTTCCATGGTTTGGAGCAAGGAGTTTCGAGCTAAGAGTTTTATCGGGATTGACTGAGACGGGAAGGCAATGAGTTTTTCCGTTCATCCGCTTCTCTCTAGTGTCTTGTCAGAGCATAATCCTTCATGGAAATTCGTGCCATGTTTGCTATATCAAAGGAGTGGCTTCATTTTCATTTTTTCACACTCCCCTTCTCTCTTCAAGCTTTCTTCTTCAAGTTTCTCCTTTGAAATTTTTTTTCTTTAGCGATGGCTGGTGAAGGAGGTTCTCCTTTCGAACTAAACTTCGATGCAATCATGAACGATCAGTTCGAGTTTGATTTTATGTCCGCGGAGCAGGATGCGGTACTTCTGGAAGATCTGTTGGCGGCTGGGGAAAATGCCATTCCACAAGCGGTGTCCGGTCCCGAAGGTGTTCCTCAGTGGGCGGCTGGTCCTAGCAATGCTCAAGGAGCGCTTGGTTTTGTTAATGTTCCTCAATGGGCGCCCGAAACGGCGGCTGGGAATGATGACATACCAGAGACGACGGCTGGGAATGGAAGCATTCCCGAGACGGTGGCTGGGAATGAGATCAGACCCGAGCCGGCGGCCGGGAGTTCGACGTGTAGAGCATCTGGTTCGAAGAGGGCGGCTGGCTCTAAGAACGCCCCCAAGAGGGCGGCTGGCATTGCAGCGGTATCAAGATGGGCGCTTGGCTCTGGAGGCGTCTTAGAGAGGGCGCTCGGTTCTTCTCGAGTTGAACATGACGGCGCTCGCCGTGGACGAGTATAGCACGTGGCGCTTGGACTCCTCCTCAACATGCTGAGGACAACAACGGATGGCGTGAATGGCCGTCCCGATCTCTGGTCGCTTCCGAGCATCATCGTGTTTGGCCAGAAACAGGTGACCATTCGGCCATGTCTGGGGAGGAAGTTAGATCGGATCACCCGGAGGTGCCTATCTTTGCACCCGGACGTGAAGTCAGAGAGTGTCGTTCTCCGGAGAAGCTAAAGCCTATTGGGGTGAAGATATTTGCTTGGCGGTTTAAGAAGCCTGGACCGTCTTCGAGTTACAGATCGATATCCGAGGGATTCGAGCATGGACCCGCTATGAGCGATCGGGACTCACTGGCCGAGCTTAGATACGACTTCCGGATTTCGGACAAGATTAAATTCCGTCTCCCAAAATATGGGGATAGGATGAACAAGGCGCCAGAGGGATATTTCGCCATGTACAAGTCGATGTTTTACGAAGCTTTCCTCTGGTTCCCGATCCCAGGAGCTATCTTTGAATTTCTCGAGTTATATGGGGTTGCAATCTCTCAACTCGCCCCATCCGCTATGAGGATTTTGATGGGACTCGTGGTCCGTTGTGCCGAATGCGTGATCAAGTTGGAGGGTGATCTTGTACGGAATTTCTTTTCGTTGAGGAAAAGTTCTAAATCGGATTTCTTCTGCTCGGTCAACGTTCGGAAGCATGTGAGCCGTTTCTATACAAGCCTTCAGAGCAACTGTAAAGCTTCGCGGGATCAGTTTTTCTACGTGAAACGCAGCCCGCTCACGGTTGGTTCCGACTTCGGCGGCTCGGTTAGGACCGAGTGGAGTTTGCCACTATAAATAGCCTTCATTCCTTTGTTTCATTCTTCATAACTTCATTTCTCACAACTTTTCATTTTTTCTTCTCTTCTTTTAGTTCGTGATCCCTTTGCTCCTAGAGTTTCCGGATTTGAGGATATCATTATAGAAGTTGACAAGAAGAAGATCGATTGGGAGTGTCCTGATCTCTGGCGCCGTTTTCTGGACGCGAAAGATATTTTAGAAGGCGCGCTCCTCCGAAGGGTCCTGACTTTGTTGATCCAATGGCGACATACCCCGGCATGGAGGGTTTGGAAGTATCGCCAGCAAAAGTATGGTGAAGCCGGACCGTCTGGAGAGGCGGCTGAGTTCGACCTGGCGGCCGGTTTTGTTCTACCGTCCGGGTCCGATTTCCAGGGTGACGGCTGCCTGAGGGACAGATAGTCGCTCCCCAGGGCTCTGGTTGCGCTGCTGTGGCGGATAAAGGGAAGGGAGCTTCCAACAGCCCGGATCGTCCGAGGAAGGGCAAAGTGGCTCGAACGGTCGAGACGTCTGACCTGGTCTCCTTTTTGACGCTCACAAGGCGGCGGGAGGAGATCCAGCTGAGTCCGTGAAGGTCGTGGACTACTTTGGAGCGTTGGCTCCGGCCTCCGCTGTTCCGTTCGATCGTTCGGTGGCTTACAAAGACTTATCCTCTGGCCTCATGATGGTAACTCTTTCTTCCTTTAGACTTGCTTTGACGCAGTTTGGTCTTTGCTGATATTTGATTTTGTTTGATTCAGGTCGCCACTCGAGCTCATGCGACCCAGGTTGCCTTAGAGGCCTCAGAGAAAGAGTCCCGAAAGAAGGACAAAAAGATCAAGGCCCTGGAAGTCAAGCTTCAGAATGCGGAGAAGAGATCGCAAAAGGAGCTCAAGAAGGCGCTTGCGGAGGCTGAGCGGAAGATGGATCTGGCGCTTAAGCAAAGCCGCTGGAAGTTGGTGGAGAAGTACTGTCTCCGAATTGAGAGTGCTAAAGCTGCTCTCGCGCCGATGCGTCAGGCGAAATATGGCGAGACTGCCTTGACTGAGGTCAGCTCGAACCTTGATCTAGTCCGGGACATTAAGTCCGGGAAGTCCAAGGTCCAGGAGGAAGAAGGAGAGCTGGAGGCATCATTAGAGCGGCTCAAAGGAGGAGGTTGGGCCGGCTCCTACGATCGGGCTGCTGCCGTTCTCGACAGCTACTTGGTATGCTCTCTCGTTTCTCCGTGCCAGTCCCCGGATGCAGAAGCTTTGGACTACGGAGCTCCTACTCCTCTTGTCGAGTATGATTAGGCTTTGCCTGTATTTCCGTTTTGTTATGTTCGGGTCTTCGACCTTATTGTATTTGCTTTGTCAAACGAACTGGGTTTTTATATCTCCTTTCATGGAGATTTATTATCCATCTGCTTTTGCCTTGGTTGTTGTGGACTTCTTTGCTTGCCTCGCTTTTATAGTTT